>OU342856.1:25500258-26114491 GCA_910591665.1 Ectemnius continuus
TGGAGATTCGATCGCCGTCATTCTCATTAATGCCGCGTTGGTTCCACTCTGAGACTCGTCACTGCTAGGAGCTGGTGTTAGTTGACCTAGGAATCCTCTATTGGCGACTAATTGTAAGGAGATAAAGGGAAAGTTGTTGAAATTCCTTGAAATCTGCGCACGCTTTCGTCCATTAGAAGACTAGCCGAGGGCGGACGTTAGTTTTTGGGAGGGATATCCGGTGAAGGAGGTGGCAAGTAGTAGAGTCAAGGATAAATCAGACAGCGGCAGGGGTAGCGAGGTCGAGGAGCGGCTCTGCTCTCTGAGGATGATGCGGTTCCATCCGAAATCCAAGTGGAACGACGTCACGACATATCAGGCCAGTAATTGATGGTCCGACTTACTTGTAGGTTCCCGAGCACGGGCTAAACAATCCTGGCGGCAGGGGATCCAAATCGAGCGGTGGCAATGGGAAACCGGCCATATCGTCGACCCAGAAGCTCGCCCCGAACTCACTGACGACTTGGCTCTGGCCGGGATTCTGAATCTGCTGGTTCTGGTCGGCGGCGGCGGCGGCGGCGGCAGCGGCGGCGGCAGCGGCGATATCCTCGGGGGAGTTCTGGAGATCCTGCAAGCGTAGTGTGCCCTGCAGAGCACCTAGGGTCTCCTCATTCTGATTGTCCGCGAGGGTGTCTTCGGCGGAGAGGACGCCGAGTGGACCGGTACAGAGAGTAGATGGTATGGTAGCCTCGATACTCCCTACCGAGCCTGGAAAACGCCGCTCAATTTTACTCCTGAATTCAGAGTACACTCCTGCTTTTCCGTGCCCAACGGAAACCTCTCTGTGTCTCTGTCATCTCGACAATTGGCAATCCTCTTTTTTAATGATCAACCACTACGTCGCTCAAGCACAGGCAGATAATCACACGCACACCCACACACCCACACACAGACAGACACATACACTCATGTCGATTTTTCAATATATTTCCCTGTTGTATGCGAATAACTCTCATATCGATCCGACAGTCATCTGTACATATTCTCGATATCGCGGCAGAGCAATTGAATTAAACAAATTTATTTTATAAATGTGTTGTCCTCCTTTTCTTTTCTTACAACGTTCAGTTCCACGAGTGAAGATACATCAACGACGCACCATGATTAATTTCTTTCGATGAAATCCACGATTATAGCGATAGCCCGAACTTGACGGTCGAGTGATGATATAGTATTTGGGAGAGAGAGAGAGGAGGTTGAATTAGCTGGGATTTCGGATAGGAAAGATGTGGTCCTTACCTGTACTTAGAGTGTACGGCGGCTCGGAGGTGTTCACCGTGTGATGATTCTGCAGGAACTCCATCTCTGCGAAATTTCCGGCTGCAGCCTCCCTTAGAGTCGCCCCCTTCACCCGCCCCTCTGCAAAATACTCGATTGGACTGCCTCCGTTCTATGGAGATGTCGTCCAGCCCCTCCGGTCGCCCTGGCAACCGTACATTGCTCTGTGAGTATGACCGACTTCCCCATCAATAACTTCCCCGTCAGCGACAATTGGCTCTATTATTCCCCATCATAAGAAGGATCCATCCCGGCATTTTTTTTAAACTCCTCCTCCTCTCTGCCATCTTATAATTCTTTCAAATCTTCGACTCTTAAATTCCAATTAGTATTCCAGCTGTAATTCTGATCCACTTCCAATAGGGCTTCGATAGTAGTTGATAGTAGTTGATTTAATGTTCGTTTCTACTAAACAGTGGCGGATTTCCACAACTTTCACACGAGCGATGCTGGCCAATAATGGCAGGGATACAATCGGTGTTGCAAATAGTTTCAATTGTTAGGCGTTCGGCAAGAGAAGAATGGAATCTTATAACGTTTACGTCGCTGGTTGTCTATAAGTTTGGATCGAGTTTGATTGAACATTGATGTTATACTATAATAACGACATTGACAATCAAAAATCAATATTTCTTAATGGAGGATGTCCTGATGAAAGGAGCAAACCGGCGTAATTTATGAACGACTTTTTATGAATGACTGAAAGGAAAATCCACGTGCATATGGGCCAAGAGTGTATAGAAGTACCTTTATGGCTTGGAAGACCTGCCGGTTTCCTCTAAAGGCTTCTGCAGAAAACCTGCCAGATATTTCCATTCATAGAGTCAAAACCATGTGCATCTTTCCACGTGGCCTGCGATTCTTCATCTTCACCGGTTCAATCGTTTCCATTTGCACCAGAATTCGACGATATCTCTGATCGATCACTTCAACTACGACACGCCAATTCTTTCTAATCGAACACAATTAGGAACGCATAAGGCACCGTGCAAATTAGCAGCTTCATCTCGTCCTCTTCGATGAGTATTAGCCATTCGACAATAAGAAAGAACACACACTTCACTGAAAAATCTCAAGGCACTATTCTCTTAGCGAGTTCTAACACTTTCCGGCGACTCTACTCGGCGCCCTCTAACCAGAGGGAGTTTTACACTTCAACTTTCATGATTGCCTTCTTGCGATTCTTGTAGAGATTCCAAATTTTCCTTGCCAACATCGTTGAAGTTACCGCTTGGTCTTCAAAGTCATTGGTTCCTCCCGGATAATCTGAGAATCGGGTTCCCCCGGTACTTTCGCATTCCACATCACTCACAATTTTAATCGCACTTTGAAGCGCTTCGAGGACATAACTGCTCGCGTTGACGCGTAATTAAACTTCTCAAATACTGACGATTAATTTCGTCGCGCGGCACACCATTAAGCTCGGAGAGAAGAAAGCCACTGGCGGTTGAATATTTATTAGGACGATTAACACCGGTAATGATGTTGGAGTTCAGATGATACTGCTTGCGGTCTGGTTCAAGGAGTCTCTGGACGGATTGGCAATCGCCGGGGTGAGAAGAGCAGCAACTCTTTCCTCACACTAGCGTATGCTACTGCCATGCTGGCACGATGCCTTGTCAATGTGTCTTGGCTAACTAGGGATCTACCTCCTCCAACCACCCACTCTCACCCCTTGCTAACTCACTGACTACCTACCATCCTAACTGACGACCCTCTACCACCACCACCACCACCACCACCACCACCGCCATCGGCATCGCCATCGCCTCTGCCACCGGCCACACACTCGTCTCTCTTTCTCTTTTTTCTCGCCTTCTCTCCTGCCTCCACATCATCTTTCCTTTACTACACGTACCCCTACCACCTACAACCACCAGCGCCAGCAGCACCAGCATGCACACACCTCTCCTGTAAAATCATTCGGCAAACTGCCGGCCAAATGGACTCACAACTTTTTCTCCACCTCATCTCGCGCAATTCCTCACAATCCATTGAAAACTTGGACTTTTTAAATTGCAAGTTCTTTCTTACTAATGAAGAATTTTTTCATAAGCAGTTGCATTTTAGGTCTCGAAATAAGAATAAATGCAATTCTGAAGTTGGCGGATATTTTTTATTAGTATTTACAGACAGATTTTCTATGGAAGTAGGATAGTTGTGGAAAGGGGGGCTGCATCGCATGATATAACATGCGATGATAGAGTTAGGTGTTGGTATCCGTGGCCGTGTCGATGCCTGGCTACGATCGTGTTCGTAGAACAGTCGGATATACACGGGTCGGCTGATGTCGACGCCGACGCCGACGACACGGGATACTAATCGCTCATTCGGCGATCGGGGGCCTTCCTCAGGGCTGCTCTCTCTCTCTTTCTCTCTTGGTCGCCGATATTCTCTCGGCCTCTCCTGGGACGATACGTTCAGCAAGTCAAGAGTGAGACAGGGAAGTGGGATATTATTTTCTTGAGATACCATTACCACGTCGATCACGGTGGTCCTGCCTGGCAGACGAGTGGCCTCGATACCCCCGAGATCACTGGCTTGTAATGCCTTCCCTTTCGTGGATTATTGACCAGTGAACAGTGAGCCCGGCTGCGAAAGAGGCCGACGCTACCTAGTCCACTTGGCAGCAGCCACTCCGCCACCCTCTTTGCAAGAAGAAGACTTCCCCGCCTTTTTCCACCACCCCCTCAACCTACACCATCTCTCACCTCTCTATCAATCGTTCATCACCCTCAAGATTCTTCGTGGCGTCGCTGACTTATCAGATATCCTAGAACTAGATTGATCCATTATAATCGACAAGGGTTGGATTGGTTAATTTCGCTAGTACATAAATTCTGCCGACGGATAAAGCATCGTGCGAGAATTCGCATTCCCTCTGACAGGCGTAGCGATCGCATCCGACTATCGAATGTCGAGGTAATCGCGAGCGGCGCGGCGAGTGCCATAGTCAGCCCGGACACCTGACTATGGTAGTTCCGATGCGGACACAGGAAGAGGAAGCCGACCACACGGCCCAGCAGTGTGCCGGTGACCGTGTGTCACCGGTGCGCGCCCGTTCCTCCTTCACCGTCGCGTCCTCTCTAGCTGGTGTACCATGGATCGTATTCATGCCGCTCTCCCTCTCTCTCTCCCTCTCTTCTCGATATATTCACCTTCGATAGATTCACCGAAAGAAATCGGCCTAGCTCGCCGGAGCATGGCAGGCAAGAGGAGAGAGAGAGAGAGAGAGCGGGGACGGGGTTTGAAAAGCGAAAAAGTGGCTAATGAGGGAAGAAGAGAGGATGGCTAGGAGTGCAGAGCGACGGGGAATGAGGGAAGTAGGGTGTAAGGATGAGAAGGAAAGGAAAGGGGAGGAGAGGAGTCGCATAGTGAGGAGGCCAGACCTCGCAGCATGCCGAGTGTACACCCTGGGTATTGGCTTACACTTCCAGCCGATTGGAGCCACGGTATTTACGCAGGACCCCGTAGAAAACCGGACCCCATCCTCCTCCGCCTTCTCTTTAGCCCGCTCCGTCCTCCAATTCCACGGAACTCTATGTAACGTCTTCGCCAGCAGTTCCTTCCACTCACGCATTTGCCACCCTTCCACTTCGCCGCTCTTCAAGTCGATACTCATTCTCGACAACATAAACGAATTTTCTTAATCACTGTGGCGAAACATTGTTGCGAATTTGTATCTCCCCATATTTGTGAGTAAACAGAAGAGGATCGTAACAAGTGGAGCTAGTAGAATTGATAGGAGGCCATTGGCGAGCAAGCAGGCGTATGAAAGCTCTAACCCCCTGGGTACTGGTTCGCCGGGCGAGAATGCGGTAGATGAAATCTCCACTAACCGCAGATCAGACTTTCGATCTTTTTGAAGTACCACCCTCCACTGAGGTTCACCCCTCGAAGCAACGAGCGTGCAGACATGAATGCTACAAGCTGGCACACCTGTGTTTGCTCACACCTGAAATCAAAGAGGCGATTACGTTCGGCCCGCTCATCTCGGTACCGGTGATACGCAGAGACGAGTAAACAAGACGCATCGTACGCACATCCTCTCTCCACGCGCTCACGTGTCCTTAGCGGACCTTAGCGGGATGCACCGTGTATCCTGATCCGCACTCGCCGATCATCACTTACGCGATAAATACCTCTCCGTTAAATACTTTGAGCAATCACTGGGAGGACGCATGTTAAAAGCCCACTCTTATCAGACTTCACGCTGGATTGACTAGAATCTGCCGCTGGTTCGATAAGTAACTCCCTTGGATGGAATTCATTTAATCAGTCCTCGTATATTTATTTGTACGTTTCTTTTATGTGATGGACCGTAATTTACATTCTGAACAACGATAAAGTTAGTACTTCTGTCGGTACGACTTCGCATTTCAACTCAAACCTTTTAATTTTCATTGTATTTTGTTTGTGGGATTATTAAAATCGGTGTTTGTTATTTGGAACTGTTAATACTAGAAATGCGAGATGATCGGCAATCGTTGATTGGAGTATCGGCTCACCTCGAGAACTTTTAATTAAAGCGGCGACATATTGGCGCTGGCCCTAATGCCGAGAGTGCATCATCTGATTGAAAGTTGAGTGATTAGGTCGAGGAGCGGGATGACAGTGGCGGCATTGTCGAGGATCGAAGGATCCTCCCACCGGACGCATCCCGTTCTCTGTTACGTCGGGCCGATTGCTCAGAGGATAATCTCTCGTGACCGCGGTAAACTCGCCTTTGAACACGATGGAGATATTACTAAATAGATCACCGATGCGTAATTACATTCGCGGTCAAGCACCGGATAAACCAGAAGCGGTAGATTTCATCTGTGTGTTGTGCGGCTTACCGCACCAACCTCCACTCTTCTCCACCTTTTTAAACACCAATACCGTGCGCCTTGCTATTTTACACTTTTCCAGACCAATTCCAATTACCACCTTCAGCTTTCTAACAAATAAAAGGAAATTCTAATTTCAGCTATTACCATCTCGCCCACTAAATGCAAGAGCCATTTAACCGCATCCGTAGTATTAAAATGTCAATAACAATTGTCTTTCAGGAAAATGTCAAGCGGCCTGGGAATCTCATTTGCTTTTCCTAATCCTGGCGTGTTACGCCGCTTTCGCGAAAAGAAGCGAGTTTCGCATATATCGGAGATGTTATTCTAGTATAAGCAGGATGGCCGAGCGGTAGCGTATTAGCGTACAAAGGGTGCTCTTTCATTGGCGGGAAATCGGGTTGAACGGCAAGATAGAAATCGGACAGCGGATAGCTTATTAGATTCTTTATTCGTGTGAGGATCTTTCGGGCGGGATGTACGGCTCAAGGGTGGAAGTGGTAGTGGCGAGCGGGCGAGCGGGCGAGCGGGCGGCACGCGCCGCCTGTAATTCAATCGGCTATTTCACCGGGCGTCGCTGGCGTCGTTGGCGCAGGAGGGCGGCGGGGGAGATCGGGGTGAAAGGTGGTCGAGGCTGTAATCCTCCAGAAACTGTTACAAACGGGCCTGCGATGTTCCTCGCGCTAATCATCTTGACGATTCTCGCCTTATTTTCTTAGCCGGCTTGGCAGGCAGATGTGCTGTCGCCGGTGGCACTCGCTCTCGCAGCAACTCGGCTCCGTTTCCTCAAGCCTTTTTCGAAATACCGAAACCCGAGACGACTCGGAATACGTATGCTTCATTTAGGCAGGGGCACGCGTCTCTTTGGGGATTAACTGCGAGCCTTGATACACCAGGAGCGGAGCCTTCCCGCAAACCTAGTTCTCGTCCTCAACTATCTCCCACTTTTCAACGCTTTCGATGCAATTTCAAGTCACGCAGGAAGCAGATCGTTGCGTCACAGTAAAGTAATACTATGCTCGGATGTTAAACCAGGTATTACTTGCATCCTGCAGCATATCTTCCCATTTTAAAGTCGCTTCTGAAACATCAGAAAAGAATGCGTCAGAACTGTTTTGTAATCCTTCGATCACTGGGAATTTTAACGAAACATTGCTCCCTATCTGCAGTACGATATTTTTTTAATAGATGGAGGAGGCAATTTGCATTCGCTTTTTGTTAGTATTCGCCGATTTTCCGAAGGCGTATGCATATACGTCTTTCAAATTGAAAGAGTTGAGTTAAACTTCATTCTTGACAGTCCAGGGAGACTGTAGAGAACAAGTATTCTATTTGTTAATTTTTTATGTGTATATTTAAATTTATCCATGTACTTAAGTAAGGGTAAATAGCATTAAGTAGCATGAAGCTAGTAGAAGTGAAGGTTGTCTACGAAGTTGTATAACAATCGAACCAAGTGTTGCCATTTCGGTACTTGTCACAATTAGTGACTATGATTTACGAAGAGATTGGCTAATGGAGGAGCAAGCACCGCAGGAACCGGAAAATCATTTCGAGGTAAAAGCATGAATTGCGAAAGTGTATCTGGGGCTGCTTTAAAACACTCGCACTGCCACTTGAAGTAGGAGGTATACAACCCCCAAGATGGCTGCTGCCGGGCGTATCGACGTTTGGCGTTTGCAGGGTTTCTCGGAGGTAAGCTCATCGGGAATTGCGGGTCTTCCCTCCCCTGGCATCGCTACCGCCGCCTTTGTTGGCCCTTCAAAACAAAGAAACACGCGTAATTAAATTTTTGTCCGGGACAAATTAATGCGCGTGGCATCATCGCCGGCTGAGAGAGACCGAGAGCCAGACGACCATCAGATCGATCCGAACTCTGCTGCCTCGACACCAAACGCTACTTAATCCCTAGTGCTAACTTTATTTTCTTCTATTTCTCCTTCTCTTCGTTGGCTCCCCACCCCTTCATTTATAGCCGACATTTCGTCAATTCCTCGGTCCCGGTCGTTAACTAAGTTTTCAATAGATTAGTCATTACTCACTGCGAGCGTAAGTACTTACATACATACGTGGTAGATTTCTTGCAGTCTGCCATCGGTAATATGGGAGATCAGCCTCTCGTAGCTATCGGTTTGTACAGTGCGTTGAATAATTAACGCAGAAGATATTTTAACTAAGCGCGCTACTCAGTTTAAAGTAAAAGCATTTATTAGAGTACGCGTGTACTTATGCTGATATTGGAAACGCGACATTCCGCAGAGCGTGTGTTAGAGCTTTGCCTAATAAACACATATTATTTTTGCTTCTCCACATCTAGTAAGTAATATTCGTTCTTAAGACTTCCTGCAACTAATTAAGTTAATTATTCCACCGTGTTGGTCGTCGAATCATGCATAGCAATGAAACAGCGAGCGTCACTGGCTTCTCCTCCAGACAAAAAGTTTTTCCTATGAATCAAGTTTTTATTACATTCTTTCCTATCGCGTTTTTCCTACTTTTAGCCTCTGCCACTCGCATAATATAAACGTGAAAAGTGGAATATTTTCGCAAAATAAAAGAGGTCCAGGATTAATTAAAAGGATGATTGGACTTGTTTAATGTATATATTAAAAAGTTGAGAATGATTTCATATTAATTATGTCTAGTTACGATAAATTTTTTGCCCTATTCTTCTTCTATTGTAATTAATTCTTCTCGTTCATATTACTCCGTTCTCATTTTGAAAAATGTTTGGTAGCCATTCGTATTTGCAAGACAGTAATCATTCGCAGAAAAGACAAGGAAAAATTACATGACAGACTGGGGATCATCAAACCCGTTATCCTCGATTTCGAAATTCTTGAAAACGGGTCATTTGCCTTCTACTTTCTTTGTACCGAAGTTGAAGCGCGAATTGTAGCGTAATGACGATTAATTATAGCGAATGAATTTATCAAAGGGCGCCTGTTTGGCCGTTGTATTATCCTATAGTCATTATTTATATACAATGCCGAGTGGAATTCGACGTTTGTTTAAATTTCATGTAATTGGTTATTTATCGTCTTCACGATATCACTAGGTACCAATCTTGTGAGAACAAGGTCCATTTCTACATACGCTTCGTGATATTGATAGCTAAACGTCATTCATCCATGCGAATATAATTATGCATGTGCACTTATTTTTTTTTGTACACTATATGATCAATCAAAATTACTTTCGAAATTCGTCCGAGTTTTTATTTACACGCGGGAGAAAGTGTATCGTCATCGGGTCAATCGGAGTGATATAACAATTTTCGTCACAAGTCAATCTTCGAATGTAAATATTCCCGTTTAAATAAAGAACATGAACCAAAGTGGGGCGGATAAGAAAAGCATATTAAAGTTGTTGAAAAATTTATTTCAAAATAAATAGTACATGCTGTACGCATTCCTATAGAAATATGCCCGCGATTCCGGATTATCTTAATAATCAGGTTGAAAATTCGTTGCTGGTTTAAATTGGTAGCCCTCACAAAATGTACGTGGCATTGCTCACATGTATTATGACCTAGAGGCACTTGTTCTATTGCGGCTAGTCAGGCCACACGAGTAACAATGTTTTAATCACCCACGAAGATTACGTTAAACGCAATATTTCGAGACGCCATACAGAACGTGTATCCCGTTGCGCATATGTACAGTTACATAAATTCCTACCAGTAGAATTTCACTAAAGACTTAGATTAGCAAACGGCCAAGCTCCTTCAGCTGATCCCCACGTGTGGTGTGTCATTGTGAATATTGTGGAGTCCCTAAAACAATAGGAGAAACATTGAAATATTTGAACGGAAAGACTCCCTTGAATAAAGAAAGAATTATACGGTCATACATGTAACATCTGATAGTGTCCCGCCTTGATGTCGTTTGTAACGGAATGCTCTTCTGCCTGATTTAATAGTGCTGTCACATCCTCAGGGTTGAGCGAGCCGAAGGTCCATCCGCCTTCTCCGTCGAAACGCAACATCAGTTTGTGGTATTTCGCGAGAGAGGCTATGCGATGGGTGATCGTGAGGAGAGTAATGCCCTTTTTCTTAGCAGTTTCGTATATGACTCCCTCAGCTTCCAAGCTCACTGCACTTGTACACTCATCAAGTAAGGCATATTGAGGTGCGTGATAGAATAGTCGAGTCATTGCTAGTCTTTGCTTTTCTCCGCCCGATAGAGTGGAGTCCCAGTCGCCGAAGGAGTCGAGGCCCTCGGGTTCCCTTTCAGCTAAACCGCGCAAATCTACTTCATCCAAGAGTCGAAGTAGTTCTTCGTCCGAGCAGTCTTCGGTCTGTGATTCCGCTGGATATAGGATTTGATCACGCAAGCATCCAACAGTCATGTACGGTTTTTGAGGGATATAAAAAAGAGACGGCCGCCCGCTCTTGATGGAGTAAGTTTCTGCGGGCCTTATCAGTGTGCCTCCGTACACTGGCCACAGACCGGATATGATACGGAATAAAGAGCTTTTCCCGCAACCGTTTGGACCAGTGATTAATATATGATCTCCTGGCTGGATCTGTAAATACATTTCAATGGTAATGTATTCTATATATCTGACATTGATACATATTGGAAGCAGTGATACATACGCGGAGATTTAAGCTCGATACAATAATTTCACAGTTTGGCGTGACTATTGGTACATTAATTAAACTTATGCTTCCATCGGAACTTTCTTGTACAATACCTATCGAAAATGTGAAATTTATATTATTTATATCGTACACATATATCATCTTAGTGAACACCAAAGTCCTTACCCTTGATTATCGGTGCTCCGTCTTTGAATTCGATAATGTTGTCCATCTTATGAATCCCGTTACCATTGACCATCCTATTAGTCGTACTGGTAACGACTCCACGCCTGTACTTGCAAAGCGCAGCATCCTTGAATACATCAAACATTTCACTGACTCGTGCGACGTATCCCGCCAGTGCTACCAGTTCCTACAAAGAATTGGTAAAACAGTTAGAAATTTATCGCTTGCAAACTACAGTTTCAAGGCGAGGAATTATGTGATTACTTTGTACGACGACATAAGTCTTTCCACTGCGTCTCCTCCGGAACTCAAGAGATTTTTCGAGGTCGTTAAATATCGGGTTCGCTCGCTCACGCCTGTTTGGACACGGCATCAGAATTAACTCTAATTCCGTTATGCGTCACTTAAAGTTACATTGACAATACCAACCAGCCCCATCTTTATCATCGATGGCCGAGTTCTTCGCAGTGATCGAGGAGTGCAAAAGCGGTAATGCGATTACCAACAGGCCAGTACCCGACCATACGTATTTCAACAAGAATTGTTCGAGCATCACGTACCACAATTTCACCGCCAAAATGCGGCGTAAATGTGACACGAGCGATTTATACGCAGTAGCGAGGTGGCGGTGTTCTGTTCGATGTCCACCATAGAATGCTATCTCCTCGGCATGAGCACTGATGCGTGCGTGGGCTTCTCTTAATCTTCCTTTTCGTGTCGCCTCCTCCGCTACCAGTTGCCCGAATTTCGGTGATGCAAGGCGCAAAATTTGTCCTGTCACAATGATGACTCCCATTGCCAACATCGGACCTACAAAAAAGTTTATCGCTTGCTATTTTATGCTCGATAGATTCTATCTGAGTAATTATGAGCGGCGCATGAAATTTAATAAACTTCGATTTGGCGAGCCAGTGTATAACTCAAGTATTGATACCTGGCACTCCTTTTCCTCCCATCTTGGCGGAAAAGGTCATGAGGGCTATTCCAACTAGAGCGCAGTCAAGGAGGGGTTTGGTAAGATGATTGTAAAGATGTGCAACGTGTGCCGCTAATTCCGATAAGTCATCAGTCAGTCTCTGCTCGGCGCCCCCCAGCCTCGTGTCTAGTGCGGCTACTCTATAGTAAGTCTGCTGACTCAGGTACATCTTGTAAGCATGCTCAACTAGACGTTCCCTTAAAATTCAAGAAAAGTTATTGGCTTTTCGCAACCTTCAGGAGTTTACAGTGGCGCGATTGCAGAGCAGATAGTTTCATCCAGAAGTTCGAAAGGTAATAGATTATTTATAGAATGTACAACCCTGTGAATCTAGATAAATCTAACGAGATAGAGAGTCTTTGGCGCTGAAGATATAAAGCTGTTTACCTAAAGCTAAGCGCCAATCGGCCCTCCAAATACCGAATGACCGAGTTGACAAAAGTCGCGGGAAAGGCGATGGCGAACCATCTCGCCCACATGAGAGAGAATCCACGAACATCCCGTAGTACGATCCTTTTGACGATTTGACCTTCAAGAGCGGCTACATAGACCGAGAGAAAGGTTCTGGTGAGAAGCGCCAGTGTGGTGCATGCGAGTAATCCGGCCTCGCGCGATCTCCATCCGGGGACCATTATTTTGAGGAGTTCGATCAGCTGTTTGAAGAATGCTCGATCAAGTCCAACGGCTGGCTTCCGGGGCTCGGTAGCGACATCCTTCCCACTGACACCATAGCAATCATCCTTCTTCCTTCGACGGCGCTTCGCAACTTCCGACACTTCTTCCCCCTCGCGCTTCTTTCTCTCCTCGGCGGCATTCTTCCGGTGCTCGTGCAACGCCGCGCTCACATGAGGATAGACGATCTTGATGATGTAGAGCACTGAGGCGACACCACAGACTCCGCGCGTCAGCTTCTCCTGGGAAATGCCGTACCTCGCGGAGGTCTTGTCGAGCAGCTTGGAGAAAACCGAGGACATCCTGCACTCCCGAGCCGCTCTCTCATTGGGACTCTACTCTCTATTCTTACTGCAGAGCACCACTCGGCCTATTCTACCGAAACGGTCTTCTGCACTCGAATTACTCCCAATCACGCTCCTCCCGTTTGGGATACTAAGTTCGCCGAGCGCCTTCTGCTTGTCTGTCAGACTACTGCCTTTCAGTCGTCGTTCATGTTGCGCGCCACTCGTTCGCCCGTAAGTTCTATTCCTGTATGTATGTATTTGCTGGCTCACCGGCTCCCGCGAGTTAGAGAGAGAGAGAGAGAGGAGAGAGATGTGTGCAATTGTCGAGTCGCTTGCCAAGATATCCGGGGTTCACCAATCAGCGCGCACGCACTGGCGAACACGAGGAAGGGGAACTCGTGTTGAGGAGGAGCGCGACCCGCGTAGATCGGCCACCAGCTGGCGACTGCTCGTGACTGCTTGCCAACCACTCGCCTCACTTCTCGTTTCTCGACCCTCTTGGTTCCCAGCACTTTGTTTCCTCTCGCAAACCCTCTCCGCGCGCGGCGCGGGTTCTCTTCCCGAGACCGGAGACCGGAGACAAGAAGCGGTGGTCTGACGTATACACGCGTAGGTGCCCGACGCCCGACGCCGGACGTCGCGTCCACGCCTAGACTTGGAGCAGAGAGCCGAGTACTCGTTAAGAGCGTCACCCGATCTACATCGATTTGACTCACTCGCTCGCTTACAACTTGTTACTGCCCGTCGAGGGCTTCGTGCACTTGAACGACTCCAATACGTTCGACACAACACGCTTCTCTCTCCTTTGCTCTACTATCCCTCTATCACTTTATGGCCTTCGCCAGCAGCGCTAGATCGCTAATCGTGCTGGTCGTCACGCTTCTCTCTCTTTCTCTCTCTCTCTCTCTCGGACTCTACACCGCGTACGGCGGTATCTCCTTTGTCTGCCGTGAACTGCGCTGTTCGTTGAAATTCGCCGTGGTGACTCGCCGTTGCTTCAACTTGGCCGGAGGATGATGATCACTCATCCGATGCACAGCGTTCGGATTCGGCGTTAGACCGGCACCGGCGCTGCATCGGCAGGTCGTGCAGCAAAGTGCCGCTAGCCGTCTAACTGTATACCCTTCCTTTCCTCACTCGGATTTCGCACACATCCATGTAACGAATGCAGTGGCCAACTGCGCGGGGAGGGAGAGAGGGATAGAGATTGCATAATCTCCCGTTCGTTCGAAGTATTTTGCTAAAGGCTTCGTGTTATCCGGGTTATTTATCGTAGCCGTGAAAGAACGTTTGCTATCTTTGTATTGTGTCATGTCAAAATGAGCCTCCTGATAAGTGAAGTGCCGGCAACTCACAGAGGATGTACATACACATAATAACCCCTTGAAGCGTGTGCGAGTAAAGGATGTCAGATATGTGACTCAGTACCGTGGAGGATTATAATTGCAGTTACCACGCAGAGGACTTACTGTATATCTTTCTCGTCGCCAATGTACTTTTCTATCTTCTCTCCGAAGCGAGCCATATTCCCGTAGGCAGGCAAGGGCGAAATACCAGTCCCAGTTGTACCGCTACTTTTCTTTCTCTTGAGATTCGCTCAATTGCACGAAATCAAGATACCACCAGTTTAAGTTCAATCGCTTACATCTCCGTATTTTAATTGCGCACGTGCTAATCCCACCTGACTCACCGTATATTAATATACACTAATGGAATACAATTATTGGATAGGTCAGTTGACTTAATTTCTTGATAGTGACACACGTGTTCGTAGTAGTTATTGAGAATTCTAGTTTTTGCATATTGTAGTTCGCCTGAATCGCATGGATCGGTGTGTGTGTGTGTGTGTGTGTGTCAAAGTCGGAAGTGCAGCATGCTTCGGTACGAAGTGCATTCGCACGTTACGCTTATAAGCGAGAGACGTGCGAACGCTCGATCACATTAACATGTAATTGTATTCACTTCTCTGTCATTCTTGTTGCTTTGCTTGACGCTGATCGGTTTTATACATTGTGTAAGAAAACTCGGATAATTGTACTATTGTGGTACTGAGTATTTAAAATTTCTTTCATTCGTAAGAGGATGAGCGGGTCAAAGTCGCAAGTCAGCCGTTTATCTAATCGATTGCGGAAGGCAGAAGCTTTTGGAGGAATCATTAGCTTCTTCTAGTCAACATGGCGTACGACATACCATGGGAATATTATGATTGAAGTTGTCGTTGCAAATTTTGTTGGTGATTTTATAAGTAATTCATGTGCAGTAGGCAGGGACAACTCTCGGTTCAGCTGTGCAAGTGGTTTGCAATCTCAAGTATAATTGCATTTGGCAAGAAGTAGAATTCTTGCCTCCTTTCTACCGAGTGCAGCAACGGGAAACGTCGCTAGCAACGTGCGCCTTAGAATTAACACACTGTTGACTAACGAAAAATATTCGTCGAAATAAATTCGAAAGTACAGACACTTAAATAAACCTCATTAACTTTTGTCAACCATATTTCATTTACGATAGACAATGGTATAATTATACTGCGAATAAAGTTTCGCATGGAAATGCACATGCAAATACTGAGAATACTTGTAACCGGTCAAGAATGTATTTACAATACAGAAGCGTCTAAAAGAAGTCTCGATTTCCCATTGATCGTCGTACCGTACTGAGTTCCCGATCCCTTTAATTGGTGAGATGGAACAAAAGAAATCTGTTTGGAGTTAGGGAGTGCATCGGTGACTAAACATTGAGTTTTAATTGGCATCGGAATTGGCTCGGTGAAACGTAGATACGAAATGTGTGCGACGGCCAGCTTTCGGCTTGCGTAACTAGCTCCGCCAGAGTTGGATTTTGCGCTGTCCAGCAGCACGCCGAGAACGGAGGAACTTGGACCAAGCCGGCAAGAACCAGCTGACTGCAAGGAATTGGTAATGCCAGCCTGCTGTGCGAACCAGATAACGTTTGCGAGAAAAAACTTGAACGCTTAAAAGGTGGAATATGAAATAGAGGCTTGCGATAGGTTAACCATTGGAATATTAGCAAGTAACAGTCGGTCACCTAATAAGAATTGCAAACGCATCAGCAGCAACATTACTCTTATTTGCCTGGCTCTCGGTTGACTTAGGCAATGCTAATGTCGCGCTGTTAGCTGATGGAGTTCGCTATGAATTTAGCAGTAAAATGCAATGTTTGTTTACGAGACTGGACGAATTTTCTCATCCCAACTGTATCTTCTTCACCAACACTTCATGATGCTTCATAATTAGATAACGCATATTTCATAATTACATACTCTATGACGCCTTCAGGGAATATGCTACGTCATTGTAAAAATGAGTTTTTTGCGTAACGGCTTGCAAGTTTTTTGCTTACTAGTAGCGAGTATTAGTTATAGTTTGACGTTATAATTCCTTGGCTTCGGTTTTTCTGACACTGCGATTATGAATAGAAATTGCAAGCATTCTCATAAATCTTTCTTCGCTGTTCCTTCTCCTATCTAGCGGGAGTGCATTTCAAGACCAAGCACATTCAGCATAAATACAGATTTAAATAAACATCGATCGTTTGACGTTTAATGTAACGAATGACTTATTAACGCGAAACGAAGAAACCAATGCTCGACACGTATAAAAAGAAGGCGTTTGTTAGAATGTTTTTGTTATTGGAAAAAGAATGACCGTAGCCGAGTTCTCACTTTGGTATAGAGGTCATGCGATGGTAACTGATGATTAGCAGTTGAACTTTGCCCTTTTTTTTCGGTTCTGGTTATCTTGCCGGTTCCCTAATGCTACTGCGTTTAAAAGATGCAGCGGCGCTCATCTGCAAGGAGCGCGAAATCCCGGAGCGACGAGAGTTTCTGCGGAACAGCAGAGCAGAGCCTCTCGCAATTGGAAAGCAGCGGGCAGCAGCAGGCCGATCAAATATGAAAGCTACTTTGCAACCTTTAGATCGTACGCGTTATAAATAAACTCCGCTCCCATCGACGCAGCGCCTTCGTAATTTCTTTTTCTACTGTAATATCATTCTATCTGTTGATTGTTCCAAGTACGAATTGGGCATTACATTGCCACGTGTTCGCGATAGTAAGAATCAGGATCGTTATAAAAACTTTCGTGCCGCATGAAAGTAAAGACGAAAGGAAACGCTTGGTACAGATGCGTTCATATTGATTTGGTCTGGAATTATTTTGCATCGAGCCAATATCGAATCTCAATCATGATTTGCTGCTCGTCTTAATTCCCGTTCTTATCTTATTGCGTCGATTTAGAACGGCGTATGCCGATTCATTCTCTTGAAACAGGTTGGCCCTCATGAATGATCGAGTGTGTCTAGGTCTCACGTGCACAGTCATGCATCACGCAACTAATGTCTGACACACAAACCCAGCTAGCAGTAGAAGTGGAGGTCGGCGAAATTTATGAAAATCGCGAGGGTCAACAGGTTAATGAGGAAGCGTGAGCAAAAAAGTTCTACGGACTTTGAGGTCTCGGACACCCCCGAACACCTTGGCGAACAACGGCGGAGAAAGACTGCGAAACAGTATGAAAACAGTCAGAGTTTGCCCAGCGGTAAAGCGAGCATACAGATGGACATATCAATAAAACCAAAGTTTTTTAAAGTGATGTATGTAAATGAACGCGACACCCGTGCAGGCTAAACAAGTCATGGTTTCAGAGGAAAGGAAGAACGAGTTGGTATAGAAAAACAGTTGGGACTTTCAGTCTCCATAATACGCCTGCGGCGAAACTAGGAGCTCTGTATAAGCGCGTGAAAGTGTGAGTGGCTAGATCAGAGTAATAGCTTTTGTCAGGCAAAAACAGTCTCGCTCATCTTTTTATCTGACCTGGAGAATCACAGGCCCGGATTACCACCAGCCTGCTAGTATCAAAGCTGAGGTAAGATTATGATTTCGAAGTAGTAGATGGTATGCGGACAATCGAGCGAGCACAACACCTTGTGTAGATTTGCCGGGGAATCGATAAGAATCTTTGGTGATCGAGAGGGAACGAAAGAGCGCGTGTACGAAGATGAAGGGGTTCGATAGAGAAAGCGGTCTGGTTTCTTCGAGCACGATGCCATTCGACATTCGGTGTTTCGCGCGAACGGTGGCGACCAGAGAAAGTAAAAGTAAGCCATCTGTGCGCTGCTCTCCCGCGCACATGCTACATAAGAGGCTGGTTTCTTCCAGCAAGTTCATTTTCGTTTTCTCTCCCGAGGCTCGGCTCACGGCGAGATGTCTCTGCCCGCGCTGGCCAGAGTCGAACGACTGCCGTGAATCTTTGTCCAATGGGATCCTGTATTATTGCCATTCATTATCATATAGCCGCTGAAGCTGATGCTCGCCGGTCTTTCTATCCGATTGGGTGCACGTACACCCGGAGTTAGACTGCCGGGAGTCAAATGGTCAATGGTCGGTACTTTAATCAAGACGATAGATACTAGTCGGTGTCGAATCGAATGAGACAGCATTTCTCACTCGTGCGTGTGCACCAACATGTGCCTCTTCCTCGCAAGAATGCAAAGTACATGGACTCTACGGCGAAAGAAGAAGCAGCAGCGATCTTATCGTTCTGAGAGAGAGAGAGAGAGAGAGAGAAAAGAAGCGCTCTTGGAGTTTTCGTGATAGTCGCCATATGACTCGGTGAAGAATTACTCGGAGATAAACGTGCTGAGATAATGCAGTCGAGAACCGCTCCACAGATGGAAATCGTATGGGTTGGGAGCCTACGATGAACACTATGCATTGACTTTCAAATTCGTTAGTTGCACTGCTGATCACGTCCCTCGTATTTGTACCATTAGAGCGTACGTTATTCTAATTCCAAGCTACTCAGCCTATGCCATGCAGCACAGTCGTGATACACTGTGCTTCTCTTAAACGTTTCAATTCCTCCCCCAGTAAAATTTGTATATTCTTGCTTCAATTTACGTATAATTCCACTTACGACGGAAATCTACTGAAGAAAAGCTCATACCGTTTTCCGTCTGCTGCAATATTATCTTCCTTCTTTTGTTCATTTCAATAATCGTGACCTAACGTAATTCATCTGGGTTCTGCAAAGACCTTTTGACTATCTTTGGCAGGGAGGAAAAGTACGTTAAACAATTCATAATAAGCGATAGTTTGGCGGCGGACTGGAAGTCTAATTTTGAGTTCCATTTGCAATGAACGTTTCCTTCGTTCAAGGTGTTTTTTTTTATCGCGACGATTACAAATTCCGACAGCTTTCGGAACCGGCAAAACAACAAGTCAGATATCGAAAGTTTTAGAGCTGCCGAGGAGCAGCGAAGCAAAGCGAACCGGGTAGAATGAATTAACAATGAAGTTCGCGTGCGCAGCGATCCTGTGTAGGCCAATGGTGAAGTCTCTAATGATTGGAGAGTATATCTCCTCATTTCGTGTCCCATTTCCCTTTTCTTGCAGAATTATTGGAAAGCGCATTTATTTGCGAGAGAGCAACGTCCAGTATACGCGTATTTTACAGCATTTCAGTAAAAGCATTCTCTGAATATAATTCCACTATACCGGAAATCAAGCACTAATAATGCTTTATTGTCTGTTAAGGATATTATAATTGAAATTGATTTGTTCGTTAACGTGGCTTCCCATATTGGTTAATCATACCGAGTGTGATTAATTCGAACAGTGTTCACAAAGGGTATTGTTCTAAGTCAGCTGGTGCGTGATATTATTTTATTTAACATGTTATTTCTAGCTAATGGGATAATAAGGACTTTCGAGCTCCTTTCACCAAGGCACAGAGCGCGCTAGTTTTTAGGAAGCATGTACGAGCGACAGTTGAAGAAATGGCAAAGCTCCGTGCGTCATGAATGAATTGGGCAGACATTACTCATTGTTGTATTTCGCCTGGCAGTATAGGCACGATATATTTTGCCGACTGTTGGTGAATCATGCATACTTTTCCATACACAGAAGCAGCGGCGCAAATGTCAGTTTTATCACACCGCTCCTTTCTCCGATGTGTATTCTTCGGTGAGTCGAGCCTTTAGAGAAAACGCTCCTCACAATATCGCCAGCATCTTCCGGGTCTCTCGAGCTAACTCAGGCTCATCTAAATTTGTGTTGCCACGCGATAAATATAACGAGATACCAGTCGAATAAGAAGATCTGAGATTGGGCGAATTTTTTTGCGGTCACCAGTCTCATCTCCGGTAGGCAAATTTTTCATTTTTAGCACGCAGTTTACTGGCGAAGCCGACTTTCATTCCGGTTGCTCGACTCCAACGCCATTTATGCTAGCAGTTTATGCCATTCCGCACGCCTCTTACGAGACGCGGCAGTGGAAGTTTGCATTCTTGAAATATAGAAAAATACGACAAACGTGATAAAAAGACTTTTAATTCATTCGAAGAATCTTGCTGTACACATTGACATTAGAAATAAAACGGAACACACGCATACATATCACGCATTTGTATCACTTTCGATACACGGACAGGTACGGGACACGTGAACACCCCTATTGACCATTAACCCCTACTTTTTCTAGGATCAGACTTATTTTTAAGGTGTCCACGAGTAGTAGTACAAATCAATGAGAATCCAATACACAAACTCTAATTGGATTGTTCCACGTCCATCGTATGATTATTCGCCGTGATCTATGTATATAATCGAACAAATAATCGTTGGTATTTCAAATTCTGAGCAATGTTGAATCATGAATCGATGAATGCTCTCAAGTCAAGAATGTAAGATCAAGAAGCTATAATAAGTTAATGGATTGCAGCTCATAAATATTCAGATTGTCAATCACTGTCCGATTCTTTGGCGCATAATAACAGAATGTTGTTTGAAACTAGAATTATTGAGCCGGTGGTCGAGTTTGCTCCACTTGATATTCATAACATTCATCCATTCCATCCTGGTCTGTAATCAATCTGGATGATATGCGTTCTGCTTTGTTTAGCGGTGATTTCTCACTAGTTCGGAAAGTGTTGGCATTGGTCGCTTGAGGGTAGGAGGGAAGGGCTTCGAGAATTCGCGGGGGAATCCTCTTGACAGTATTTACGAAGGAATTGGAGCCCTTATTGAGCGGATTCTCTTCTTGCCAGGCTGCCCGACCTAATCGTCCTAAAGGCCACTTGTGACTCGGTTTGTAAATATCCCCGTCGCTCATCATGGGTGTGCTGCTCTGGAGATTTAGAGCGTTCAGCTGGAGAAAATTGCCCCCAACTGGAGTTGCCTCCTCTGATCCGCCGGACCGGCTCTGTCGGTTACCGGCCTCTGAAACGGGATCGTTATATGTATCACTAGTTATGATATCGCCAGTGCAACCGGTTTCCTAGACATACACCGTTTGCTTTCGGTTGCACGGCCGTGATTTCCCAATTTGTGTCAAGTACCAAGGTGGTATCGAACATTCCGCAATAAGCTCTCGTCGCAATTAATCAGGACAACTCTCACCAACAACTAGACTAGCATTTACAATTATTAGACTGTTTGGGATCTGATTGATATAACTTCGATGGGCTGCCAACTGTGGCTTATCATTACCGAAACTCTTGGCTTCCCGTGCGTGTGCTAGAAGCGTGTCTATCCGGCTGCGGCGGAAGTAGGTGTCGACGATGTCTCGTTTTTTGACCTCCTCGGACTCCCCGCTCTCCTGCTGATTGTCCATGCTGTTCCTGCTGACAGTCTGGTTTTCATTGTTCTTACTATTACTATTGTTATTGAGATCTGGCTTGGGGGGAATCCTATTGAGAGTCACGTGATCTCTTGACAGTAGGGAAGCCGGTGGAAGTGGAATGTGAGTGGAGACGTCCGGTAACCGCCAACGACCGAGTTCATCGCACCAGGTAGCTGCGGCTCTAACTGCGCCGATATCGCGATACAAGCATCCAGGTCGGAGATTCGGAATCATCGCATCACATAACTGCGACATGAGTAATTCCCTTCGCAAGAGGTCTCGTCGTTCCGCGTCCCAGGATGCCTGAAGATCGGCCGTCTCTGATTCCAATTGCCGCACTCGTCGGGCCATCCGTTTTAAAGCGTCCTCTGTGAACCTTTCACCACAAAGTTCCCATTTAATATTCCATGAAAGTGGTACTCGGACAACAGTGGATAATGACTAGTGGCAAACCTCAATTGACCGTAAACTTGGAAGACACTACCATTCCCTTCTTGCGCACTGGCTTCCAAAGCTCCAGCGAGAGCTTCCAGCCTCTTTCTTCTTCTTTCTCTCCTCCTCCTGAGCTCGGCGTTACCCTGCTCCTCCCCCCCGATAGTTAGCCTCTCCAGTCGTTTTAACACTTCCTGCATCGCAGCTTCTCTCTTCTTCCTACGCCTCTCCTCCCGCTCCCGCTCGATAGGATCTAATGGACGGGCTGCTCTCGTCCTCTCCTGGCTATCGCGCATCACCGCTCCCTCTTCGTAGCGGGTTTTAATAGCGTCGAGTTCCTCGCGCAGTTTTTGCGCCGATAAGTTCGAATTCTCGCACTCCCTACGTAGTCGCTCGACTTCTTCCGCGTATTGTTTCTCCCTCTCCTCGTCCTCCTCCTCCCTCAGAGGCAATTGTCTCGAAGCGAATTGTTCGTTTGATTCAAGCATCGACTTCAATCGCTGCAACTCCAATTGGTATTGCCGTAGCAGGGCATCCTTTGGGTCTTCGTTTATGATTGGTTTGTTCTTAATACAGCGTGCTCTTGCAGCGTAGCGCAATGTACTGAGCGTCTCTTCGGCATCAATGTCACTCGGACTGACGCAGGCAATCATCACCGTCCGAGCGTTCCCACCGAGACTGTCCCTTAGCAGTCTTGTCAATTTACTGTCCCTGAAATCAAACGATGTACCAGTTTTCTTTTATGCTTTAACTATCTCGCATTTTCCAGTTAGGAATCTGCCTCACGTGGTTAGATGACGATGTTTATTATTTATCTGCCTAAGATTTTGTGTAATGAGAATCTAATCATTTCTCTACCTGTAAGGCACGTGACGACC
The DNA here is from genome assembly GCA_910591665.1 of Ectemnius continuus. Classification (NCBI taxonomy): domain Eukaryota; kingdom Metazoa; phylum Arthropoda; class Insecta; order Hymenoptera; family Crabronidae; genus Ectemnius; species Ectemnius continuus. Next base: position 25,523,060 of record OU342856.1, read on the forward strand.
GTTACCAGCGGCCAGAGCACTAATCACGTTTCCGAGAGCCGAAAGGCTCAGGTTGATGCTGGCCGCCTCTTTCAAGCGTTCTCCAGTGGCACCGGTTCTAGCCTGCCGCTCTGAGCCCGCCAAGTCCACCAGGTGCAGTCGACCTCTCCTCACAGCACTGTTACGGTCATCCTCGGCATTGATCGCGAGCGCTTCAAGGGCCAGCGTCAAGACAGCATGACTCCTCGAGCTGGCCGCATTCATCTTCGTCGCAGCTGCTGCTCTTCTTCTGTCACCTTCCGCAACCAGAGCAGCGCACTCTTCGGCGTCCTTGACGGTGACCTCTCGCAAACCACCGGCCACGTATGTCCCTCGGCTTGGATCCTCCTTCAAGGTCAATTGTTCCCCAGCACTGTCTTGTAGGAGGTCGCGTAGCTTCTCGTTGTATATCTCGAGGTAGCTCAACAGCGCGAGGAACCTCGTCTCCGAGCTGGCGGTGGACGTTGCCTCGAAGAGATGTTCCAAAGCGCGTTCGATGAAACCTCGCATCGTGTAAGATTTGCCGCAGCCGGTTTGCCCGTAGGCGAACACTGTCCCGTTGTAACCCTCGAGGACCGCCTCCACGACAACCGAGCCGACGTTCTCGTAGACCGATTCGGTAGTCGCGTCCGGTCCAAATGCCGCGTCGAATTGGAAGACCTTGCCGCTTCCGCTGGAGGCATTCGCAGGGCTCTCCAGGGTGCAACATTTTGTGAGAGAGTCGATTGATACAGCCTTCTAAAATGTCAAGAGATTCTTTCTTACTGCTAAAATCTAGGATAAGTATTTTCGCTCTTTCTTAGTTCCTCCTCAACATAGGAAGGACAATGAAAAAGTAATGGGCGTCATATCGTTAGTCTATGACGTAGATATCTAAGTCTGCTGTGTTTTTGCAATCCGCAGAAAAACCTACGCATGTTCCAACCAATAGTACTTGCTGAAACAGTGAGATGGGTAATATAGATAGGTCGATAGCGAGAGGGAGAGAGAGAGAGAAGAAAAAGGAGAGGCATTCGATTGCTGGAGCGATAGCGCGCTCGAGCTCACCGTAAAAGTGGCGGTTTGTACGAAACATGTTTCGTTTGCGCAAGTTGCCCGTAATCTTTTGCTTTCACTAGGCCACTCTGCCGGCGTGGAATTCACCGCGCGAATCATTGCAATTACCCTGCTGTGATATTCCCAAGCGGGCACGTACCCGTTGACTTGACGAATAAGGAATTAGCCGTACGCTGATGCACACCACGCGCAAATGGAGTTATAAAGTTGTGTTGTCGGCAAAAGAGTAGCGCGAAAATACCAATTCGCGCGAAGCAGCTTTCCAGGAATCGGAAGATCTTACCGGCAAGATTATCCTTTGGCTGATGGCTCAAAGTATACACATGAGTCAGAACGAGTCATTGTCGCGCTATATAAAGCCCTGTTCACACTATTCTCACAGAATATTTCCTTAAAACTGTAATTTACTGAATAGTTCATCAGGCTAATTAGCTCCAAATGAAGAACTCTCAAGTAGAGCATGTTTCGTTGCGCAAATGCAAATGATCAAGTTAGTATAATCAGTTTCTTCGTAAGTAACGAGTGTCAATCTAGAGCTCGGCTGGCTATTCTTGGTGGATGGAAAAAGCGCGGACACATGTTTAACGTGCTGTATCGGCGTATGTGTATCGCAGACAGACTGCAAAGACATTGATGTCGTAATAATGTTGATACAACGTGGACTTTATAACTCGCTTTTTCCCTTCCTCCGGATTTCTCTACCTACTTCTCTAGATTACCACCACTCCGTTTCATATTAAGTTTGGACATTTTTACGAGATAGTCGCAATGGAGAAATATTCGTTGGTAATTAAACTTATCGGTCGCGACAGGTGATTAAAGCGCGGCCGAGCAAGGTAATTATGCTTGATTGCGTGGACTGTCACTAAAGTTGGTGCTCGCTGAAATATTCAGTGGGAACAAAGTATGTACAATGTATGTACCTCGTGCAGAGATGGTTAGACGGAGGCCCGGGAATCAGCGATTAGTGCATAGGGAATGGGAGAATGGCGGTATGTACGTTCGTCGGATAGGTTGACTCGTTTATCGATGGAAGCGAATGTGTGTCGAATCGATAAACTCCCCATCTCCCCGGTTAGTTCATGTCACTTTTTCTAGCTTCGTAAATGACGGTGCACATATGCTTGACACACTCGACAAATATAGTACATATAGATAGATATGCATTTCCATGTCGAAGGGCGCACCAGTCTATCGACAATCGACTGACATTGATAAAAGATTTAACGGAATATTTGATAACTAATACATATATACCACGGGAAGAAGATAATAATTTCTCGGGTCCCCAATGAGTCATAATCGGCCTTCAAATATTTTTAATAAACACACATACTGTTCGAAGTACATAAAAAGAGGGTTGAACAATTAAAGGTCATTGAAAGTATAAAATTGGCTGGTTGAAAAAGTGCAGTGCGGCAGGGTGTTGCATGGAGTTGCCGGCAGCGTGTTTCGTTGTGGTCGCTAGGTTACAGCGCGCTCGATATACATATGACTAGGATCTCGGTTTTCCACGGGAAAGGTTCTGTGCTGATAAAGAAAATCAAGTGATAAGAAGACACACCGTGACGAAGAATGAAGGTGCACCACGAGTTACCGGAGTGCAAGGGTGGATATATGTAGTGTGTGAGAGGGTGGCATCACAGTTGGAAGCTCAGTCTTCTCCTTCCGTGAAGTTTCCATTGGCCCGGCGCGGCGCGGCGCGGCGTTGTACATACGTATGGTACGTACCCGGCATCCTTGCTGCAACTCGCCGCTGGACATAGGTCGGCATCTCACGGCCACTTTCACGGACTCGGACATCTACAAATAAAGTGGAAGTCTCGCTTGTGAGCAATGTCCAGTCGGAGCGACGTTCGCGCCACACACCACTTAATCAACGTTAACACATTGTTGACCTCACACGAGCATACTCCTCACCGCATATTGCACATGCTTTATGCAATTATTATAGTACTTCATCAACGGTAATACATTGTTGACCGGCTCTGTGTACACGTGTCATTGCATATTGCGCATCCTACGCTTTATGCAATTATTAATGTGCACAATGTGCAAGTTGTCGTGGTGTCGTATAATGTTAATGAAATGCGACTATATAAAGTTATTCAAATTTAATTGGACCACGGTGCGAATTCTTAAGTTCAATTCTGACAATAGCTGTTCAAGAGTATTTTGATTTCCCGAAGGGCTTATTCATTATTTCAGCCATTACTTAATTGAATGGAGCACGGAGGGTAGGCAAATTGAATGGTTCCGTACGGTGAAATACTCGGGCTTGTTTGAGCGAGGACATAGAGTATAGCTTAAAAAGAATCGATGTTGCTGGATAATCATTTAAGTGGGCAGAATAGGTCGGCGACATTGGGAGAATGGTAAATTAAAGGTGGTGGGCAACCTTGGTCGGACGAATCGCGATAAGAGCAACGAGGGGATTTAGTTGTTTGCTGAAAATGCCAAGCTTTCTAGGAACAGGATTTCTCGCTCATTAGATATTCCGTAGGTAGGATGATCGACCACGTGAAGCCGACCTTGAGTCCCCTTGCCCATAGAATCACTCAGACTGAAATATAGCAGGGCTGCAAGCAACATCTATGAATAATACTCGTCTCCTACCATGCTGCATACATCTTTCAAGTTCAAGAATACACTTTGTCTATGTCTTGGGGCTGCAGCGCCACATTCCAAGTACGACGAGCAAGGGAAAGTCCCCAAGGAGTAATAGATAAGGAACTAGTCTAATCAGGTAAATGCTTAAGTTTGACCTAGTGGAATGGGTCAGTCTATAATCGGACGTCTGGCTATAGCCACTACCTTCCACCTGACGCGTACAACTTCGAAAATATTATGACGCATACTTTCAATACTTTCAATCTTCTTTCACCCTATAGTCAAGCTTTACTTGTTCCTCAATGCAGACCGCATACTTATTCTAAGAAATGATTTTTTATCGAGTACAAGATTTCGCCGTAAATGCTTGGCTTTTGAAGGCTGAAAGTCGCTGAGTATAAATCGCGATAACGTTTATAAGCGGGTGTTAGAATTGAAATTAGAAATTCTCGGGATTAGTTGGAGAGAGAGGATGATCTTTAGCAAAATAAATTTCATCTGCTTCAAAGTGATTCAAGTCACGTGATAATTAAATTGCGAAGGAAAAGAGAAAGGATATTCAATTTAAATTATACATGAATGATGTGTTGTTGTTGGACTACTCAGGGTGCATCAAAAATGATGCAATCATCACTCACATTAGCGGCGCTCGAATTCCGCCCTGCCACATAGATCGCTAAATATCCTCAAACATGAGTTCAGCCCTTTTGGATCACGGGGCAATACGCACCGAGGGAGGCTACTACGAATAGACCGCACAGATAGAGGAGCACACCTGGACTGGCATGCGACAAGTTTCAATGTCGCCGATACCGACACCTTGCTGCCTTTAGTGCAGACAGTGTCTGTACCTACTGGCGCACACATGCTCTCCTTCGAAATAGTCACGAGGTGCGCGCGCATGCCGCTCTCGGCACTGATCCGCTCTCTGGCCATTTAACAAGCGTGTGTCGTCGGCTGACCCAACTTTCTATCAGCCGCCCCATTTCAATTGAAACCGTTTCATTGAATGAAATTCATTGCCATTCACGATGGCGTACAACCTTAAGGACGAGAATGAGGTAAAGGAATATTTAGAGAACCTCTACACCGAGTATCAGTTTGGGTGTTACAGTGAGAAATCGCCCGAGGGTAGGTTTTCCAACCCACCGCGAATGCCTAACCTCCAGTTTATATAGTGCTTTCTATTGACAGCCTGCCATTTGCTGGCTGATTACTTGGAGTCGGTTAAGCACCAGTTTGCCGAAGCCGCAAAGATATACAAAATGAACTGTGACAAGTTGAATTTTGGAAAAAGCTGCGGAAAATACGGTGGTTATCGTGCCACAGGTATGTACCAATTGCAGATGTCGCTAGTGATCACGGCATTCGTTCCTTCTGCTTACACAATTCTCACGTCAGTGGATGACGTCGTTCGCGGGAAATTTGAACGAACCAAGCAAAGCCGAAGTATCAATACATTGTTGGTTGACAGTTTTATATGAGAATTAACAATTGCCGCCGGATACAGTGCTAACTATTACATGGATATTTGTATAAACACAAGTATAGATGCCACTAGTGAACGGTGTCTTAAAAGCCAAAATATTATGACTGTAGGTACATCGGAACAAGAGAAAGATGCCAAGGATGGGTACGAGTACCTAAAGAAGGGCTGCGACCTTAAGGATCCTAAATCTTGTTTTATGGCTGGGGGTCTGTTATTGAGTAAGGAAGATCTCGGGCTAGACGTCCCTACGAAAACCAAGCGAGGCATAGAGGCTTTAACAACAGCCTGCGATGACTATCACGTTGAGAATGCCTGCTCTTACCTGAGTGGTATCTACCTGAGTGGTATAGATGGTATATTAGAAAAAGATATGAAAAATGCCTTCAAGTACACTGTGAAATCGTGCGAACTCGGTAATCCTTACGGCTGTGCCAACCTCTCCCAAATGTACAAGAAGGGTGACGGCATAGAGAAGAATTCTATATTAGCAGAGACTTTCAAGAAACGGGCTGAAATATTGCACGCCGAAATGATGAAGCATCAGAGACAGTTGAAGTTTCATCAAGGCTTGTGAACAAAATAGGTGTATAATAATGTTGTACCTTGTGTTGATTACTATTGTATTATATGTTTAAAATAAACTCAACGTCCTGTTTACAAATCCTTCTTCCACTTGTCTGCTTTCGGCACATAATTCGTAAAGATCGTAGAATAGATGGTACGATTCATCTCGTTCGCGGGCATGCTGAAATTTGTAAGTATAATGGTGGCAAAGCGTCTCGGCAGATGAACTCAAAGATGACCTGTATCATTTCGCCGATAACCCAGATGCACAACGGCGGACGGCAGATAGATACTTTCTCCATCGACTAAGGCTTCGTTTGATTATCGCACTTTACGCTACACTCTCTTTCTCTCCAACTATCCCTCCCACCTCCTTGTTTCGGACGTCTTCCCTCTCCAGGTCGATGGCTCTTCGAGCAAAGCAGGTTTAAAGCGGCAGCACGCATTATCACCCAAGCCAGAGGAACCATGCGGTGCTACCTGTTCACTTCCAGCTGCCTGTTGGCGGCCTTCGCGCTTCTCAGTCATGGGATCTTGGTGAGTAATCGCAATCTCCTTTGCTCAAGACTCGTCTGTTAATAGCTAACACCGATTATAGCCAGCTTACCTTCGATCATCCCAATCAGATTTCTAATTTTTCTTTCCTCTTACGGTGCTATTGCACAGGTGGCTGGCCAGGAAACCAAACCGGTGATAGACGTGGGCATCTACTATGAATCATTGTGCGGCGATAGCATGAGATTTATCAGGGACCAGCTTCTACCGTCGTACCCGCTTCTGAAGAATCATCTAAAGATTACCTTTGTGCCTTATGGCAAGGCTTCGGTAAGTACAGCAATACGACGCCGCATCGATAAACAATATTGATTATCGTCGATACGACAATAATCGCAAAAAGGAACAAAGAATGTATTTATCTTTCGATGCAGCTGTGTACCTCAACTTTCTCGCTGTTAGATAGTAAAGATATTTTGCCTTACAGACTACGAGAACAAGATTTCGAAAATTGATTCTATTTTTTTCTATCCAGTATTACTTGTATTCCTTTATTGCGCGGGACTCTTTCGTTGATGCTAGAAATCATTCTGATGATACACGAAACGCTGGAACGAGAGAGCGTCGTTGTTCCTTTCAAAAGAAGATGGCCTTGCCGCGGGCGGCTGTTGTTATATGTATTTGGTCTGGCGTCTCCACCAAACTAGTATTCGTACATGTACTCGAGTAAATTAATAGCGGTGGCAAGATGCGGAAACCGGTCCATGGCACTTTACCTGTCAACATGGGACCGCCGAGTGCCGTGGAAACATGGCCCAAGCCTGTGCTATCGATGCGATTATGGCCGAGGAATCGCCCGAGAACGTGCAGCAACTTTCTGTAGCGCTTGTGGGTTGCGCCATGTCCTCCAGGTATCCACCGACTGCAGTCCCACGGGTGAGAGTTGTATTAATCTTCATTTCCTAATATTCCTATCAATCACCGTATTTCCACGCGTCACAAAGAATCGTTGGATAAACAGACCTTCGCTCCAATCATATTCAGCAATTCCTTTCGATCTTTCACCTGGAAGACTACAAATACTGGTTATCTCGGTTGTTTCGCCGTAGTCGAGCGAGTAATCGCGTTTACATACCTTACGATTCTGAGGTTTAGAAGAGCGTTTCTCCTAAAATTTCCTCTCATCTAACACACGTCATGTCATTAACGGCAGTGCGCCGAGGAGGCTAACTTGAAGGAAGAGACTCGCAACAGGATCACACATTGCATCGACAATGGTACAATGTCGGATAGTTTGCACGCGGAGCACGGTGTTAAGACCTCCGCATTGGATCCGCCTCTCACGTTTGTTCCGACAGTGACGATCAACGGAGTGAGTATAATCCAGAGAATATCTCGAGATCCCACGCCACTTACGCCAGTAACAGGAAGCCGCTAACATTTTTTTCAATTGGCTTGCTCTCACACAGGCTTACACTAGGGACACCCAATCCGAGATCCTTAATAGATTCTTCAAGACCATGTGCGCTCTACTGCCGGCAACTTCGAAGCCAAGCGAATGTAATGAATAAGCCCCCCTATTGTTGCAAAACGAAGCGGGGACAAAACAACTGGTCTCGCCCCACGCGGATCGAAATGGGATATCAGAATGTACTAAGAGAACACGTCGTCGTATTATTGGCCGTTTAATATATACAAGTGCCTATGTACAAAAATATATACTATATATGCGTGTGAATTTGTCAAGTATAACGAGGGGAATATAAAAATTGTCAGTAGAAAAAAAAAACAAGTCTTTGGAAAGGCGGTACCCAGTGCTCGTCTATGGCAAGGGTACCAGCTGAGAAGACGCATGGCAGTGTTACAACTTCTCCAGGATGGAAGGAAGACACCTCGGTGTATTCTTGAATTAACCGTCGATGAAGACAGCATCGTTTAAGTTGCTCAGCTCGAGGAATTGTTGCTCGATGTCGGAGCCCAGCTCGTGGAAGTCAGGTACATCGTCCTCGACGCCGTATCCTGCAACGCAACGTACGTGTTCCTTATATGTATACAGATGCCTGACGTCGTTGAGGTTGTTGTCGCCTCGATAGAAGATCGTGCGTATTTTTAATTCCACGCACGATTCATGTGCGCGTATCAGAATTTGAAAGGGGGAGGGTGGTAGGGTGGTAGGCATGTGTCGCACGTGGCACATCGCGCGCAACAACGGTGTGTAGGGTCTGTTTTGGCGCGTGCGTGCGTGCGGGCGTGCGTGCGTGCGTGCGTGCATACAAGCGCGCGCCGGTATGTGCGTGGCCGTGGGCATGATGAAAAAAGTAAGGAATATTATTTTAAGACTCGGTGTGGGGTAAAGGCATAAAGAGAGACGCGTGAGCGCGCGCGCGCGCGCGGCGAAACCTCCTCTGAGATTAAGCATGGAGGACCAAGCAGCGCACTGTCATCATCGGGCCCGTTACTCGAGCGCGCGCGCCCACCTACTCTCCTCCTTACCAATACACAGAAAAGCAGCACGCGCTCCAACATACATTCATAACACAATGCATCGCCGAGGCACACGTACGCACACATAGTTCTTTTTCCGAGCGGTCCAGCTCCAGTGATATCTCGAGGCAAAGAGCGCCGCTTCGGAAAAAAGGGTAAACCGTCACTCATGATGTACCAGAATAGCCAGAAATACAAAACGAGCGTGTTTTCGTGTATGGAATTGTACCGATAGACCGGGGTAGGTAGTACAGTATGTATAAGGTCCCCCCTTAGAAAGATTTAGTCATGCAGAAAATCTTTCCTTACCTGTTTCTCCCGTGTTGGCGTTGGTGACATCGTCGATGAGGAATTTTCTCACCGATTCAATAGGTATATACTCCTGTTGAGCATTTTCCAGACTCATAGTTATCCTGTCGATTTGACAGAGATCTTCCTGGAACAAGTCGACCGGCTCTTCTTTATAAGAATCGGTGGGATTCTTGAAGGTGCGACAAGTAGAATCAACGATAAAGATGTTGGGTATTTCGGCGGTCTGTTTGGACATGGTCGAAACGGGGTTGTGCCTGAGAGTGTTTGCAGAACTGCAGGGAATGGTAGTTGGTCTTTTATTGTCATTAGTCGCACTCGGTGTTGACAAAGGTGTTACGGGCTCGGAGTGATTCTTCACGTGTTTCCTCAGGCTCGACGGATCGGTGTAGCGTTTCCCGCAACCGGCCACTTGGCAAGCGTACGGTTTCTAAACAAACAAAACAACTCTTACTTTTCCTTTCTAGTCAAACTATTGGCTAATCGGTCTCCCCAATGCTTCTGTTTTTCCGGCTCAAGAAGTCACACTTATCTCGAATCAAACTTTGAGCTAGATTCGGCAACTTACCGTATCGTAATGTGTCCGCTGATGTTTCGCTCGGTCACTGCTATTACTAAAGGCCTTCGAGCAGCCTCTGTGCTGACACGCATAGGGTCTCTCGCCCGTGTGCGATCTCTGGTGTATCTTCAGGTTCTCCAGTCGTGAAAACGCCTTTTTGCATCCAGCGAACTGCAAAAATACACATGATAGTTCATTAGTTAGAACTTGGAACTGTACTTTTCGAAGCATGCTGTTGTGCGTACGAGAATATTATCGCGGGTGGAAGGCCCCAACAGTGATACATAGGTAAAATATAGTAGGAAACGGGGAGAATGGTGGAAACTGTGATAAGGAGGAGTAACGCCAGGGGCCACGCGGCAATCGTGTAAACACGTGGTGTAACGCGAGAAAGGTCGCACAAGATTCTCTCCGGTTAAGTAGAGTAGCGATAATACGGAAGTAGAATAGCTCAACAAAATAAGAAGCGTTCGGTTATTTCCATAGCTTTGCATACATACCGGGCATTTGTTGGGTTTCTCTCCACTATGCACTCTCATGTGGATGAGTAATTTGTATCTAGCGTTGAAAGGCCTGCCTCTTGGACATCCCTGCCATAAACAGGCGAACTCGTCCTGGCTGCCGCTCGAGTTGAGGTAATTCCTATCAGTATCTTTCTCCTTGTCCTTGTCGCGGTCACGCTGGACCCTTCGACCGTGTCCGTGCGCATTCGACGAAGAGGACTCCACGTGCCGCCTCTCGATATGTCGCACGAGACCCTCTTGTTCGGCGAATGCACATCCGCAGTCGACCCATCGGCACTGGTACGTTGACGTCAAATTATCCTCGGCCGTCGGGCAGTCTAAACCGAGAAGGAGAGAGAAAATGAGAGAGAGAGATCACATGTTGTGCCCAGCAACATTACGATACGGGAAGTGTTCACGCGGAAATATTATATAAGTGTTGCTTGGGAAATGTAAATGTATGAATGATAATGGTGTGATGTAAGAAGAAGGAGGAATGACAGGATGTAGACGAGCGTGTGTCAGGTGACAGTGTGTTAAACCGAGATGAGTGATAGATAATGCCACTATCAAAATATTCGTGGATCAATCTGATTCTAGCGCGATAATTGACTAGGGGAAACAATAGCACTTGACTTACCATAAGAATTTCCCCGTTTCCCATTGTCCGCGCTGACTTTCACCGAGGGTACCCTTCTCTCGGCGAGGAGTAGACCTTCGTTCCGGGGCAGCACTACCTGGTTGCCGAGAGTACTCTCCATCAGAAGGTTGTTGTCATTGCCAAAATTGAGAGTGGAGATGGCAGTGGTTGGTTGTGACGAGACCAAATGACCGACTGCATAGCACGAACCATTGAAGCTGGGAAAAGGATCTTGCAGCTCCTCGATATACGTCGATGACGGCGAAGAAGGAGAATCGGCATTATTGAGAAGCGATGTGGGGTCACCTCTTATCAAGCTCAAGTCAAATTCATCGGCGACCATCTGCATCGAGCCGTTCAGCTCTTGAATGTCCTCTTCGTGACTTTGATTTTGACTGGAAATCGCGAGGCAAGATGAGTTCTCATCCTGGTACTCTCGGTATTCTGGATAGCTGGTGTAATCTTCCCGGTACTCCGGGTACATGGTATTGCAGAAAGTTCGTGAGAAGGAGAAGGCCGACTCGACCGAGGGTAACCGCTGGTTACTGGAACAATCGGATAACTCGTCTCCCGAGTAATCGACACTTCTTACAGCGTTGCTCCATGTTGGTGTGGTGGCTTCGCTGCCAGTGCTTCCGGGCGATCTGCCTGTATTAGAATACTGTTGACAAGGATATTGGAAAGCAGCAGCGAGCTGCTCCCAATCGGTGTACTCTCTTGGACTGGAATCCGGTAAGAGTGGCGGGGAAAATGCACTGTCCTGTTGGGTAGTCGTCCAGCAGGGCTGCTGGACGACCGAGCTATTGCTCACGTTGCTCATCATCGATGTGAGCTGCATTGGCCCATCGAACACTTCTTCCTTGATGCTCGAAACGACGACCCTCTCGAGATCCTCGTCGCTCCGGTCCGCGTGGTACCGTTCGAGATGCATCTCAACACTTCACCAAGGGTACACCGGTAACTCGATGTAACATAACTGAGAGTGAGAGCGAGAGGGAGCGAGATATCTCGATATGTTGGTGCAATTTCTCGGAGGTTTCGAAAGCAACGCGCACCGTCGGATGATTTTGTAACAGTGGTGTATGAGCGATACAAGTTAAAGGCGTGAGCGTGCTATGTGGACTTACGATTATCGTCGTGCGGACGATGCCGAGAACCCGATGTATGTATTCGTAGTTCGGCTAGTGCTCCTCGCCAATCCGATAGCAGAAGTCCCGGCAAAATTTCGAAAGTCTCTTCTCTCACTCGTTCTCTCTTCTTCGTCTCCCTCCCGCGTGCGCGCGCGCGCGTGCGATCGCTCACTCGCGCGTCCGCGAGATCGTTGGTATCGCGCTAGAGCGCTTCGATAATCGGCCCCTTATCGGCCTGGTCTTTTCCTAGATCCAAGGCCTCCTTCGGCCACGGCACGCGCGCAATCTTAATCGTGGAACACTCGTTTGTTGGCTGGCTCAGTTGCGGCTGGAAGGTACGCAGATTGGAGCGAGTGACGAGAGGAATCTTGACGAGAGGAGAGACTGGACACGACGACGTCGTTGATGATGCACGGCCGTACTGACCCCGAGATAAGAGGATAGCCTCGCTGTTACTGCTGCACCCGTTCTCGCGTCTCTCCGAAGACTATCAGCGACGACAAGCGGGCGACAAGTTATTCCGTCGTACAAGAGTCGCTTCAGCATCCGAGGATCATCATCCCCACCCCACCCCATCCCTTTTTGGGAGAAGAGACGAAGTTGGTGAAGAAACGAGGGAAGCTGAAGAAGAAGCCTGCCGAGAGAGGGTTTCGAGCGAAGGCTATGCGCCGCCCACTCGCGTGGCTCCTTCGTCTTCCCCAGAAATGCCTTTCCAGGCACTTGTGTGCATCGCTGCTGCACTTGTCGCAGCAGCAGCAGCAGCAGCAGCAGCATCAGCTTCCTACTCGTCCCCCAGCTACCGTAGGGGCTACGATCCTTCCCTGCCAACGGCCTGCTCCAACTCGAGCGCATCGGGGTGCCCGGGATACCCGGCACATCTGCGCGCTCGTCTGTCATCCCGCTTTTTTCTCCCCTGCCCCTTTCGAATTTCTGCGCTTTTTGCTAGCCCGGCGACTCGATAGATTCTTAAGTTGATTACGGGATATATATGCTATGTGTATCGACGCGCTTTTATACCATCGACACCCACCTCCAGCGGGCCGGCCCTATTCCACATTTCAATCTTTTAGTTAAGAACCTCCGAAATGCAAAGTTATCGATGGTCCCCTGTACTTTAATGGCTCCCGCGTGTTACTGCTGCCCTTTTCTTGCAGCAACCTACTCCCTTCAGCAGAGTTGGAGAAGCGCGTTTAGAAGTGGATTAAGTGCTAATTATCCAAAGGCAGAAGTTGCATTTGGTAAGGCTCGGCGGCGGCGGCGGAATCTCGAGGGCCGGGGTGCAGTGGCCTGGGTCCGGAGGGAGCAGCAAGTGCGGCGGAGGGCTGTGGGGTGTGGGGTGGGGGTTGGCTGGGCCGATCTTTCGTCGCTCCGGGCCGGAGAATCGGGTGCGTGGGCAAAAAAACGTGAAACCAGCTGCCGCACACGCGTCACTTATTAACAACACAGTCTCTTCTCTCGCGCGCGCACACATGAGGCCAAGTCGTTCGTTCACTCCTTCCTCCTATTACAGGCTACTATTATTTCACGGACCACCCCCGTCACCTCGTGTCTTGGCCTCCCTGCGATACTTGCCCCTACCACCCAACCCCTCCCAGACTCCTTCCACGCGAAACGCCTAAGTGCACTTGCGCTCTCTCCTTCGCATCCCAATAATGCCGGCGGACGCGGATGGTGGATAAAAGCGAAGGAGAAAATAAAGCTGTATCCTCGATCGGATAATGGCCCGAGCTCGCTAATAATCACGGCCACTTTCGCTGATTAGATTAGAAGCACCGGGGCACTATCTGCCAGTTAGATTTTGCATTAGCCCAGAGATAGGTGCCTATGTGTTTAGTGTATTCCATCGGATAGTCTGATATACTAGCCGGCGAGGGGTGTGTCAGGAGGTGTGGTACTTCGCAACTCACTCTATATCTGTTTACCCACTGCCACGGAAACCCGAACGGAGGATAGAGAATGTGATTAAGTATCTCGATGAGTAGGAGCTTCCGAATTGACAAAAATACACGCTCCGGCGCCGATTGCATATCTAAACGGTCGTTGCCGGCTGGTCAGCCGGTTTTCACGGTAAACAGAACTAATCTAATCGGCGATCAAGACCAGCAAGGTTTAGCGTATGTCTTCCCTCGCCGAATCACTCGATTCTCTTGTCATGGAAAAAAAAGGAACGCGCCTTCGATCGTAGATAGCGCGTATTACAACAATCGATTATCTGGAGGAGGTGGATCGTGGAAAATATTCATACTCGAGGGATGAGCGACTTTGAGCCCGATGCTCGCTTGTTGTGCTATTGGCGACGATGGTTCTAGTAAGTACATACGAAGTAAGTACTTGCAACTGAAAAAAAGAAGGTTGCTTCCTTGCGGTACTTTCCAAGCTTCCTCGCGTGCCCTCGCCGGCACGCTACTCTAACCGCGCGCACAGATCACTTCATTTCGCACTGTCACCCCTCGCGTATGTATCTTTTATGTACAGGGTGATGAGGATGCATTCGAGTCAGTAATCTCGATATTAGCCTTTGCGAGTAGAATGTTTTGACCGGTGACAGGTGCATTTATATAAAATGAGAAAGTGTACAAGTGTTGCCCTAACGTATCCTTGTTGAATAGTGTACTGATCGAATTGGATCTTAGGCACGCAAAGAGGATTATCCATGAATAAGTTAGATCGACTCAGCTGACTGGTAGTATCCGCATCACCCCGTAGATACGTGAGTGCGTGCTAGGGAGGCGAGTGCACCGTGACTCGGCCGCACATGCGTTTACAGTTGCATCTTGTATGGTGGAGTTGTACGTCATATTACGGGTAGATAAGTGATAGAGTGGCACATGTGGTCTGCCAGCCCTCTATGCTTACATTATACATACACACGCACCCACACATACTGCGCCCGCTCTCGAGCGCGCTTTTTTGCCCAGGCACCTGTCAACTCCGTTCGTACCATAGTCGCCGCATGTGTGTGCACGACCGCCACTAAAATAAATATATACCCGAGAAAGAGAGAAGAGAGAGAGAGAGAGAGAGAGAGAGAGAGAGAGAGAGAGAGAGAGAGAGAGAGAGAGAGAATTCCAATCGCGCTGCCCATACGGATGCAATAATCCGGGAAAGTGGAGTATAGGTGCCAGGAATCTTTGATGGTTCGGACCGAATGCAAGACGGGACTGATCCTGTTGGAGATCTCCGATGGTAACACTACTAGCGTGACTGTGTACTCGACCAATACACTTTTACTTCGTTCCATAATCTTTTCACTTAATAATATATCTCAATAGTTCAGAATACTCAGCATGCAGAGTGGCAGAAATTTCGTATAATCGTAGAAAATCGTACTACAGAACAAAGTAGGTTTAAACTAAAAGAAGTAAGAGATAAAATCAGTTTAATTAATGATCAACTAATGTATAATGTCGATTATAGAAAGAGGCTTTGTATTGGAAATAGCATCACGCACAGTGTCGACGTTCAGCATTCGGTCAAGCCCGTGTAAAAATAGAAAGACGTGCGCTCTGCATGTGACTTCGTATAATTAGGTACCGAACCCGAGCCGACGCACTGTATATCCCATACGTTACAAACCCAGCATATTAGAACGACTACGGTTGGACAACCGATTTTTTTCTGCCAGCCTATTACAATATGAAAAGCGCTTGTGAAATATCACGTAATCGATCATCGTGAAAAAAAAACGGGAGGGCAAATTTAGCGAAAATATGTTTATTCATTATTGTAACAATTTTATACAAATTTTAGTAATACATTCATTTCGCTGTGCATTGACAAATATTGGTAGAAAAGTATGGTACAAAAATCGTATATTAGTTATACACGCTACAGAACTTGGTATCAACTGTAAGTAGAAAAATCGAAGTAATGCGATTCATCTTTAATGGAGAACGTATGTGATATCAATGCCGAATTCGGGTCAATGTCAGGAGTGTACTCGCGCTCAACTATAGGGAAATGTTGTATTCGTCCACTGCTCCAGGCAATGGTTAAACAAATCGTGGATTCAAAGCTCTTTGCTTGGCAAAAATTGAAGCAATTTGGCACTTCTCCTGGGAATCCTTTTATAAGGCATGCAGGCTTCACATCCACTATTCTTGACAGTGTTACAACGGTGGTTTTCACTAAAGCAACCAGAGGGCTATCCTGCAAGCAATATAGTTAACGTATACGCAATGTCCGAACTTTTGTTATACGTTATTCGTCTCTGGTCTCATACCTGAAATAGAATGGCGAGGTATCGCCCAGTCGAATCCCATTCCATTGCCACTATTCTACCACCGACTGGAACATACTCATCACGATTGTTCGATGTGAAGCTGACTTTAGTTAGATCAATCAGCGGTACTGCCATTTTAATGTCATCCGAGGTTGCTTTTCTCATATCGAAAATCTTTTCTTGCAACGGCAATGAAAATATGGTAGAGGGGTCGTCGGTAGATGCGAATAGTAATGTTAAGTTTGGACCAAAACATGCCACTGCTACACGACCATTGGGTACGGTCCACTTCTCAGCATGCCAGGCGGCTGCAGTCCCAGTGTTCCATACTCTACATACAATTCATGAATAGTTTGAAGCGCGTACTTAAATAAATAAGTAATTAAGGTATATGAAGAATCACATCAATACCGGAATATGCCTCTGTAAGTTGCTGCAAATAATCGGGAGCCACATAAGGACCACCGGGTGAAACACAAACCACCTCCACCAACCCGTCTTAAAGGTATAGCTTCCTTTTTGGAGGTATCCCATATCAGCATACTCAAATCAGCTGGGGAACAAGATACCAGCAGGTCTCCCTACAATTTTTGTTTTTAAAAAATCCTGTTCTGTTTGCTCAAATACATTTTATTTGTTTTTGAATAGCTAGCTTATAAATAATTACCTGGGGATGCCATGAAACATTGGTCACAGGCGCATGATTCCTTTGCTTGAGTAACACTGCTTGGCTGAGTGAATTACTAGCTGCACCCAGCTCTATAGTCCATAATAACACTCCGGTTTGACAAGCCACTGCTAGTTCTCTACCAGTAAGAGGTCTCCAACTAATACAACATACTGATTTTTGAGCACTGTGTCTTAAAATTGGCACTCCAGGCATTGATTGTGAAAAGATCCGTATCCGATCATCCCTAGTAACAACTGCTAACCTAAAGCAATGTGGGTGCCAGGCAAGTCCCCTAATCTAGAACATTAATTATAAGTAAGTTAATCCAAGGTACACTTAGCATCACTAATATTCTTTTATCTTACAGATGAAGTATCCCAGTCTCGTGTATTAACCAGATCCGTCACTGATCCGGATCCGGAGACAGGCAGTATTTCTCTCTGGTATATTCCTCTGTCCATGAGATCGAGAATCCACCGTAATCTTAAACCAATCGAATGTAACATTAATATGATGAATGAATAATAATTATTGGCATTCAATGTGCATCAGCACTACTAAAACCTTGTGGCTATCCAGTGCACTCCAACAGTAACTTGTTTAGGGTCTGAATCAGCAGCCAGACAGATAGCTTCTGCGAAACCCTTTTCCCTCCATGCTCTGGCAATCTTCTTAAATATACTATCACGTACTGGCAGGAAGAAATCTCTAACACCAACAGTACGTGTTGCCTCTCGTGTCACCAGGACATCCGGGGTGATGGATATCTCCGGATAGTCTCGCAAATACCTCCAGAAAGGTTGCAATTCATTCAACAGATTTGAGTGATCGCAATAGTGCAACTTATTCAATATAAGACCCACGGCTGCCGATTCCTCGAACGCCGGTGGGTCAAAGTCCTGCATTGACATTAACTGCATCATTCTCAAATTCTCTCTGCTCCGTCAGGCACCGCTGTCACTTAACCTGAAAACCAACACCAAAGATGTGCCATTCATTAACTTGGAACTCCATAGGAATTAATCTCGAGTAGCGACAATTAAACATAAAGTTTATCATTCCCATCGCAACTATTCTCCTCTTACTAAAATTACAAACCATAACTTGCTGAAAAACTCGGAGACACCCGTGACCGGTCGATCAGAAAGCTGCACTCGTTGCCGGATAAAATGGCGGGAATAGTTTACAACGGTTGCCATGACAGCAACGAATCAGCAGGTAGGACCAGTGAACATGTACGCACGCGCTGTCGCCAAGGGATTCAAATCACTCGACATGCCAGGGCTGAGTTTAAGAGGGTTGTACGGTCGATGGTCATTCTGACAATCGACGCAAATCGAAGCACCTTCCTCCCTCGATGTATGTAAAAGCTTCTGGTTTAATCCGAACGATCATGGAACGAAAGAAGTGGACATGAGGAGGAACAATGGGAGATAAGAGACATAGGTGTGCTCGGTAGATAAGAAAGTCGAGTTGAAGGAGGATAGTGGCTCGATGGGGCAGGCAGGGTGTTCGGCGTCGGCAGTTGGAAGTTGGAAGTAGAGGCTGATCCGGGATGCGCGGGTTCCGGGGGACGCCGAGTGGGGATGCACGGGAATGGGGAGGGTGGGGGGGATCGCAGGGAGGGGAGAGGTGGGGACCGCAGTGTGCGGTCGCTATTCGTGCGGCGCGGATTACGTATCACAGTTGTCTTCTGCTGCGGCCGCAATCTTATTCGAGCGGGCAGAGTAGCTCTCTTCTCCGCCGAGTAGCTTTTACTCTCCACTCTCTCTGAGGAAGAGTGTACGCGCGGGAGGCAAGAAAGCGATCGGGCGATCAGGCGATCAGGAGGAGGCAGGGAAGAGGACACGGGCAGCCGGCAAAATGCTGCGAGAAAGCTAGTGGACGAGCGCCGGAGCGCGATGATGATAGTTTCGGCGAGGCATCCGTCCTAGAGAGAGGTTCCCCGAGATCGGCGAGAAGACGAGAGACAGAAGGGAGGAGGAGCGGCAGCCCACTCTCCCCGAGAGATGGGCAAAAAGGGTTCCAAACGAAAAACCCGATGGAGAACCCTTAGCATCGGTGGTAAGTCATTGCCCCCCTCAACTATCTCAATCCGATTGGCCCCGAGTCAGATCCCCTTGGTGGCAGTGTATCCCTGTCCATGCCTCTTAGGACATGCACTCGCTTGCCATTTGCTGTTTGAAACCATGCTTACCTCGCCGGTCCCATCTGGCACGTCGCATCGATCAGACGCTGGAATTCCAGCTCCTATCAGCGACAGGAAAGCTGCACAATTGTTAGAATCAGCCAGTTTAGGCAGCGCACCAGTGGCTGATGGTCTCCGTACACTGAAATTGCATGTTCGTTCGGTCGATCATAGTCTCCGTCTCTTTCTCTCTCATTCTTTTGATTGTCTCGCTCTTCAGGCACATGCTGTCCCGGAGACTGTCGTAACAGAAAAGTCTCGGCAAGACAGGCACGAGACCCCGAAGAATCGAGAATCCCCTGCGTGCCACCCAGTCGCTTTTACCTAGCATGTAGAGGGGTTGCTGGCATCGAACGAGAGTACTAGGAATCTGTCATACATATCCTCGGCGACTACTAGCTGCTACTGGTACTGCTGCTGACCAAACTCTGTTTCTACTCGCGGGTCGCATTTCTCCCTTCTGAGAGAGTAGTCCAGCCCGCAACCGAAGCATCGATCCGCACACCCTCCATGATATTTCTTCCTCTCGGCTGTAACATACCTGGCTTGGCCAGGCTACCTACATACAGGGAGAGAGTGCTTTACATATCGCCTTCCCCCGAAACGAGCTCCCCCCTAATCCTAAGAACGTTACGTCTTTCGCTGGTCGCGCTCCTCTCCTTTCTCATATCTACGCTCTTGCACGATGGATATACATATGCTTCTTCTGTCTATAAGCAGCCCTCTGACCTGCTACGCCACTACTCTTCGCACTTCTCGCTATCCAGTGCAAACTTTACCTGGGATGAAAAGAGCCACTACTGACTTCGTTTCCACGACTTATAGCCTCCTCGTACATATCTTAGCGGCCTCTGCTCTTCCCCTCTCCTCTCTCCCGATTGTGTCAGGTGGAGTGTATGTCGCTGGCGCATACTCTCGTTCTGTCTTCCTTCTGTCGCTCGGATGCTGGCAGCAGCCAGCGAGAAAGGAAAGAGTGAGCGAGCGAGCGAGCGAGCGCACGGCGGAGCAGCCGGTGCGCGCGTTTTAACCCTCGATCGAAATGCGAAACGTTACGCGGAACCAAGGTGGGACGTCGGATCTCACTGCCGCCGCCTCGCCGCCTCGCCGCCTGCCTCCCCGACACTCGCACTCGAATTCTAAGCGAAGCTTATTTTCGAGAGCCACTGAACTCTGATTCGACGGACAAATATAACGCTATCGATAAATAGAAGGAGCGTAAATAAGTTGGCGTTGCATCGCCGCGAGAGGGCGAGACAGAGGAGTGAACAAGAGTGACAGAGAGAAAGACAATGAAATACTGAAGGGATTAGAACGGAGAATATATATATTGGTGCGAAGTAATTGTGGCTGATTTTCGAATGAACCTGCATTCAGTGACACTCGCCTTCGTTGGCGATTTGTTGTCATTCCTTCTCTTGGTATGTTCTATCTTTCCCGTTCACTCACGAGCGCCAGCAGGCAATGCGAGGGAGGCAGAGGGAAAGAGATGGAGAGTCGTGATTTCAACACGCGGCAATTTAAACGCAGAGCTTCTTAGCTGCAAGTATAGATCAGAGGGTGGTCGCGAGGGGCGGAGGGTCCCGATGAATTTTATTTACTAGCCGAGTAAGACGGGCGCGCGTGCGCATATTGACTCGATCTTTTTCACAATGGTCAATGCTGATTCGGACAAACAGGCTGCGTTATGCTCTAGGTCAGAGAGCGGTAATGAGACATGCGTGCGTGCGCGAGCGCGAGCGCGTTTGTTCGCCCTCCCGCTCGTCGGCACCGGCACAATTGCCAAACGTAATAGCGCATTGAATTTCATCGCGACTCCGATGCATGTGGGACGCGCCGCGCCGCGCCGCTCTCTGCGCCTCCGTCTGTATATGTATGTGACGGAAGGCAGCCACTATTCGACACAGCCTCGCACCGTTTATCACTCGAGGGAGTGCGTTAATCATTTTTCCAGCACCGGCTGTGCATTATAATCGAAAGTGGCCTCGCCTAGTTGCTTATCATTGCCTCGATGCACTCTTTCTCAGCCGCGGGGGCTTCCACTTCACGTATTTGGCTCGCCCTTATCTAAGTCTAACGGAGTTAGCAGTCACGTGTTATCTGTCGCTGGATAAGCTTATAGGAGATTCAGTGCACGATGCAGCAGATGTAGATCGGTCGATGATCCACCTGAGAAGGACAAATACGAAAGGTGCGCACCTTTCTATCGACGATCTTTCAATATCTCTGAAATTAAATGGTTGATAGTAAAAGAAATCGAGGTAGTCTCTTTACAGTAAAATCGCTTAAAAACAAAAAATTGGTGCATGTTCCCAATTGCATGGTTTAATCAGTTTTCACGAATTCCACTGTGGCTACTATCCCATCAGGGTGAAAGCACTTATTTAATGAACGTTTTTAATTCAAAGTTTGTTAAACTTAGAGAGAGAGAGAGATGGAACTCGGAAAGAAGTTGTAGGGTATAGCGCGGCAGCCGGGGAACTATTTAAATAATTCCGTAAACTAGTTTACCACAGTGCGATCGATAATAACCTAATCGCTTTATAGGAACTGTAACAGTAACGACCGGCGGGACGGTGAATGACGGTACTATAATACAGCGTCTCCCCCTGAAAGTCGCGTAATCAACTTTAGTGTGTGTCACATTGTTCCAATTCCACATTCCCGTGAAAGATCGTTGGCGGAGAGTATTCAAAGATCTCGGTTCATAATGCTACCTGCTCCACCGGCCCTGTTCTCAATTGCTTCAGAGTGCCGCGGAGTTATCTCCCAGCTAAACTGAATCGTGTCAAACCGACAGTAGTACGCCGATCTGTATTCACTTTCTGCATCATAGAATTATCCAACGATCATATTCTTTCATTCTCCATTGTCACAAAGTTTCTGCCCGATTTCCATAAGAATCGCGTTAAAAGAGAAGAAGTGCTTCCGGTGTTTCTCGTTGCCGCTGGTGCCGCTTTCATAGACCGAATGCTAATAACGCTTGACGATGAACTCGGAGTGCGATATCCACTTTCTTCCTTCCCGAACGATTTCCTGCTTATGATGTATCGCTCTCGCGGGGAAAAGACTTTTCTCATGCCGTATCCCTATCCCCGTGATACATATCGGTAAGTATTGAAGGCCTTGACATTTGCGCCAGCTTTCCGCCTCTTATACACTCTTGATTGTCGGGTGTATGTGTGTGTGCGCGCGCGCGCGCGCACGTTCAATAATGTGACAGTGTGGCCCAAGGGTCAAAGATCCTTGGGAGGCATCTAATACAGGCTGCCAGCATACACACGCTCCTACGTGGCATGCGAAGTTGTAAGTGTTCTCAGACGGAGAGTGAGTGAGTGGGAGAGAAAGAGAAAGAGAAAGAGAAAGAGAGAGAGAGAGAGAGAGAGAGAGGGAGGGGTGGTGAGGAAAGGAGGAGGAGAGAGTGGGAGGTTGGGAGGAGAAGGCGAGGAAAGAGGAGTTTGACTCGTTACCGGAGCGAATCAATAGGTAGGCGTCGCGTCTCGATCGTCATCGTGCCGGGAATGGGATATGAAACAACCCCTTGCGGGCTAGCGTTCCTTCTCCGCTGGATTCAGTGCACAAAGCACCATAAACTATGGTAGAATCGACGCGAGCGCATAGCTGAATTCTTGATTTTCATTTTCTCCTGGCAGAAGAGCTGCCGCGCGCCACCTTTATCCACGCTGATCGCTTTGGCATCGGTGTGACCAGATACTTGTATGGGGAGTGCCGCTTGCTTATAGCCTATAACCAAGACATGACCGATAGCTTAGAACCGGAACCTATAATTTATAGTTCTTTCCTACTGGGACAAAGAAATTTAACAACTATTCGTGATAGCACTCTTGTAATGACTGGGGTTAGATATTATTTTTATTCATCTTTTATTACGGATTCCCTGTAATTTGTATTTGAACTGGGACTTGTGGTCTCTCTTAATAATGGAAAACATTCTTGACACATTCTTGACAGATACTTGCGCGCGGAATTTCATCGACGTACCATCATTAAGGCACAAACTTGCGCGAACTATTATTATAATAATAAATTGTGCAGTGTTTAATACAAATGAAATAGTAAAGGCAGCTATTCGGCTTCATTTGTATTCTGACGTGTTTTAATCGATTATGAAAATGGCTCGCACTTTTATAAAACAGTCTGTCGACAGTGTGTCGAAGGTCGAATGGCCGGCGAAAGTTGCCCGATTGCCACGCATGGTGGTGCCGTTCACATGAGCCAGCCTATATCATCGACTTATACTACTAGATAGTCGGGCGAAGTGGCTCCTCCACGCTCGGACTATTCCACTTAAATATTTTAGAGGCGCTTCTCACTGATTTAGTATCGATTTGCCGTATTCGAAGCTTCGATACAGACATCATTCATTGTTAAACACTCGGAAGAATCGCTTGTTTGTACTTTATCTGTCATATTACAATTGTCACTTTTTGATGGGAGGCGGGTGGGCAAAGGGAGAGAAATAGGAGGGAGAAAGAGAGAGTGATTGTCTGGGAAGGTGGGGGTGCCAAAAGAAGACGGGCAACGTGTGCTGGTTGCCCGCTTGTGAAAAATAGGACGCGGTTTGCGAGAGCTGTCAATTACGAAGACACGCCGCTAGCCGGAGTTCGATGTACGGCCGAGAAGAGTGGTGCTAAGTATAACGCGCATCGACGAAACAAAAAGCAAGAACTAAGCTTGGAGGAGAATACGCGTGAACACACGTGCGCCCTGCTTGCTATCTTGCGGGGCTATAACGCGGTTACGTAACACCCCTTGTAGTCGCGATGCCCAGCGAACTATTGGCTTTTAGTTGAGCTCCGACAGATTGCCCTTCCGCATTTATTTTAACGTTTCACTCTTTCACGGATCTAATTCGGGACATACATAGATACTCTCAAAGGTATACGTTTCTCCAGGAAGGTCGCACAATTCTTAGCCTGTCCCGCTATTCATTAAGTTGGTCGCTAATGTAGTAATCCAGCAGTTGTAAACATCCAAAATTTTGCGTCTTGTTATAAAATCTAGTAGAACAAGTAGAACGTAAAACATGTAATTGTACGGAAATGAAACATTTATTAAAATTAGGTAAAAGAAACCCCTCGCAATAAAAAAATGTTGAACGGTTAATAATAGTCGTTCTGAGCGAAAAACATCCAACTTTTCTCAGATTAATAATTATCGGTTCGTGCGCCAACTAGAAAAGTGGTCATGCCAGTTTAACCCGGATGCCGGCGATATGACCTAGCATAATAGGAAATTTCCTCGAGTTCGAAGGTCGATCGAACTATCAGTTTATCGCGTTAAATACCACCCAGCACATTTCTTAAAGTCTACTGCTGATATTGACTCGAATCATCATTCCGTACATTTCCACATAATTGACTGTTCAACGGCCCCCTGCTGACTTGGGGAACTCGAGACGCAGAAAAAAATCGAGATTGCGCGAGTACACGCAATCGATCAGTTTGATTCAGTGCTCGCATTTAAAATGATTTCAACTCGGCATATATGCATTGAGTTCTCCGAGGCCGTATGATATATTCAAGAAAAACGTATTATTACTGAATCCGAGAGATAGATTTTAATCGTGCGTCAAAGATGACTTGTCTTCGTGAGTGTTTGCACGTGCTGCAGATCGTAGACCTTCCCGAAGCACATTCTTCCTCTCCCCCGCATTCTTTCACGCGTATTACGTAAGAGCGCCGCTCGGTATAACTCGATATAAGACAGGCTGATGCAGCGCGACGTTTGCGAGTGTACGAGTTGCGTTACGTATGGTCCTTGTTAAATATAAGTGGCTGAGTATTGTGTGGGTATCAGCGCCACGACGACAAGCACTCCAGCCTGTAATTAGTGCGTGTCCTCGCCCTCGGAGCGCCAGCAAACGAAATGCGAAAGGTCGTGCAGCAAAGTCTCTCGGAAGCGTCAGGGAGGTTTGGTCCGACTGGACCCTAGCCGCTGGTCAAATTCTCCCGATATATTTCGCTCGGCTGATTACGTGGTCATTTATGTAAGACAGCCGGGAAAAGGCTGGCTCACGCATGACTCCCGTATTTATATCTCTCGCGGTGAGTTTATAACTTTGCACGATCCTCGAGATGAAGGGAAAAGAATTGAAGAGCGTACTTGAATTGTGGATTAGGTTAGGTGGTGTGTGGCAGTTGGGTGGGTGGATGGGTGGATGGTTCGTTAGTGCGTACGTGAGAGGAATGCGGTGGAAGGAAATGGTCTAGACCACATACTATATAGACGTATAGGCGCGCACTATCCGTCTAGCGCTAGAAAACTTGTGAGCGCGCGCTTCGAGTTCGAGTTATGAATAGCACGTGAGTGAGCACGAGGCTCTCTCGTCACATGCCGCGCAGCGTCGCGTCGCGCCGGCTCCTCACCGACGTTTGCCTTTCGAATCACTCCGGTGTCACGAGACGCGCGCGCACTTATACTTAACTTTGAGTCCGGCCTCCCTAATTCCACGCATCTTCCCACTAGAATATATCTATTCATGTGTAATGTCTATGTGCTCTTTTCACCGTCCAGCTAGTCCTTCGGCAAGTGCGAGCCAACCGCTTCCCACTACGTTTGCGCAGCTAATTTTCCCCGGTAGTTACCGCAAGCAAACACTTCCTGCTCTCTCTCTCTCTCTCTCTCTGTACCCTCCCGAAATTCCTCTGTTATTATACTTCATTTGAGAGCAACTGAGAAATAGAAGGTAGAAACTTAGTCGGGATTCAACTCGCTACAACCATTGTTTTTCTTTCATTGACGACGGAATGTGCTCGCTATTGTATGCGCCAAGCGTTTTTTATTAACTCTATGCTAATATTGTTGAGAAATCGCCTTGAGAGATTCAGGAAGCTTTGACCATCTGCCAGCGGTGGTATTATTCGTACTTTGTTGTTGGGATTCTGCTACAAAGTTTCTGCGAAGATGTCTCTTGATCGGACTTACGACTGCGTATTTTGAGTACCGGCCATGTATGCCACGTGCAGCGTCGCTCGTAAACGTGAAACGTGACGGGACGACTAACCGTGATTTGTGAGTATGGTGACACCTTACGTAATACCTCAATCTGTCTACGTGGACTTTTTTTCTCTCCACTTTGCGATATGGCTTTTCTCATTGGTGTGAAGCAGTTAAAATAGCAGAAAACAATTATTACGGTACACATTGTAACAGCCACATAAAACTAGGAAGAATCTAACCTCTTACTTGCTTGAAACTTTCTTCCTACGAAAGCGTGGAGTTATAAGATAGATAATTTTTTACTTCAAAACTTTTTACTTGTCAGGCATTCAAAGTTTGACTGATGATCGTTAATCATCGTGAGGGAGGCGTGTTATGTCCCTTTATTACATTGAATAGACTTATAAATGGTGGCCAGCTAAGAAGAAAGGCAGTCATTTAGCAATGTTATTGAAGTGCAATTCGTGAGTGAGGACCACTCTGCGAAAATAGGATGGTTAGCGCTAGTGGACGCGATTAGACGGGGTAATTACTCAATAATGACGAAGCGGGTTGAAAAGAAGAGCCCGCGCGTTCGATGGCGCACGAAGCCTTTTGGCAGTGGCGAGGAATATTCTGTACATTTGCCAAGCGCAGGGGTTGGTTCATTGAGTTCATTGAGCACGGTTTAGTAATAGGCATTTCTCACCAATATCTGCCGAGGCTGGCGGACGCTTCGAGTGCGAACCGACCGAAATACACACACCTCGGCGGCCCCACTCTTGCCCACTCCTAGTTACGTAGAATTCGAGATCCAATTATCCGGATGTGCGCGCACACCTCTACTTATGTCGCCTCCAGCGATAATGTCTCAACTTCATTCAAGTCCTACGATTTCTTATACCACCCGGCTAAATTAATGGTCCCGTTAGATTTGTGGCTCGCTCAGGAATTCGGAGATCCCGCAGGGATTGAACCTTTAATCGGGAGGTCTGAGACTAGCAGAGAATTATCGTTTCGTCTCTGATGCATTCTATCGTTTATCGGTGTGCCAAACTTGTTGCATTGTTCCTCGCACTAGACTTATCGCTACGCACCACGCAGGGACAGATCAACTTGAGAATTTGATACTGATCATACTGTGTGACCTGTAATTGAATTCCACCGGGGACTCCTACGCACTCGGCATGATCGCATACCAAGCGTCGACTAAACAATAAGTAGATAGAACGGGCTGAGCCGCGCTATAAGAGGATTTTTCACTTTTCACATTCACTGACAAGTCATTCTATGCAAAGATTCACAAATCCGACGTTCACACAGCATAATTTTCTTATAAAATAAATTCGCATAAACGATATTGAGAAATCGCCCGATCCACAACCTTGATAATTAATAATCTAAGTCAACACATGCGGCAATAGAACGATACAGGTTCGACTTGTCAACAATTTTCCGAGGAAAGAGAAGCCGATGGGGAAAGACTCGTATTGATGAATGAATCTCCGTAATTAAAGATGGAGGGGCGAGGGACTGGCTACAAAACGTGGAAGATGAAATCAAACGACCAGTTTGGAAAGCTTTTAAAGCACAGGGTTAAGGAGGCGGGCGGAGCTTGCGTCATTAGGTGTCAACGCGACACCTTATCGGCCAATATGATTTTCCCATAGCACATGTGCGGCCCATATGCCACTTTAAGAAGTCCCATTCTCGCTCTCTTTCGAAAGAGAGCCAGCGAACATGATTAATCAGAAAAGTGGAAGAATCCTCAAGCCTTTAATGAGACCCTCTACGCAATCCTTCCCATATTACCAAACCATGTCACAACACCATCCTTCGTTCTCTCTCATTCTTTTTCTACCCTGCTCAATTCGTCCCTCGAAACGTGTCACGGTCCACATGTGAGTGGAAGAGTCGAGTTTCAAGAAGCGGCGGCGGCGTTTCGCTCTCTAATGTCTTACAGGCTTTTCTCAAAACAGAGAAAGCCACGGGAGATCGAGTGTCTCCGCTCTCTCTCTCTCTCTCTTGTCTAGCTGGAATCTTATTATTTCAACAGTGCCTCAGGCACCCTCACCCCCTGCCAGATCGCCCACTGTCAACATGTGTGTCCCGGACTAATATTCTCGCTCGTGTTTTACTAGTCTGACCTTTATTGCGTATTAGTTCTCAAGAACACTTCGCGTTATCTTAAGTGATCCATGCATTTCTATGGTTTTTCCCATGTTTTTCATACTTCCCGACTTTTTCCGGGGCTGAAATTTGGTAGGGAATGTTTTTGTGCACCGAGGAAGAAGTGATAAAGATTCCAGAGCCCTAGCTCAAAATTCAGTTTTTCGCAAATTTTTTAAGGCATACCCCTTGAAAATTTTTCGATTTTTCGAAGGTTCTGGCACCGCAACGAACGCTTGGTTTTTCGATTGCTTGAGTCTCTAAACGGATAGAAAACACGAAACCAGTAGGAGAAATGCCGGAATTGTACCGAAAACACATAGAAAACCGATCCTGAATAATTCATTTTCGTGGTTTTCCTCATGTTTTTCATACTTCCCGACCTTTTCCGGGGCTGAAATTTGGCAGGTAATGTTTTTGTGCATCGAGGAAGAAGTAGTAAAAATTCCAGAGCCCTAGCTCAAAATTCATCAGCGCATTAAATTGAACATTTCCATGGCAGGTATGAAGTTGAAGTAAATGGAGTTATTCTGTGGTGTATATTATCTTTTACTGTTAATATTGGGATTTAATTGGACGTGATGGCGATTGAGGGTTATCGATCGATGTCCACGATAGATTATACTAGGTGCAATAACGACAGCCACTAGACAGCAGTGTAATCAACAATTACGAAGGTAGTGCCAATTATCGCTAGGATTAGTGGCGCGTTGAGTGACAGTAATTAGAAGAGGCACCAATGATATGATAGGCGCGTGTCAAGTTTCGTCTCGAAGGAGCGTAATATCACACCGAGTCTCGGTGCATCCCAGCTCCATCTGCTGAAAGGGACGATTCAGTGACATGTGTTCCCACTATCTCGAGGACCACTTTATCACGAATACTATATTAAACAGAGCCATTACATACAGCCTGATAATACCAAAAGTTCACGCGACAAAAATATAATACCCTGACATAACAAAATTCACGCTAGAACAATTTCACACTGATGTACGCTTTGCCAAACAAGTCAGGCTTTCCTAAACTTGGAGGAGCCTATAAAATAAATCGTATTTAAGAATTGCCGTGGAAATAGATGGGTTTAATTGTTATTTATTTCCGGCATTCTTGACGCTGCAATTACACGGTCTGTCATTGCGTGATTGGCCGCATATACATCAATCGGGGATGGTGGTGGTGTTTAAGTGATCCGGATTGCCAAGAGCTAATCTTGCCGCTCTGGTTAGTGAGTAATAGCGAGTGTTAGCCCGACACGCACACACACTCCCTTTTTTCTCTGCCTCGCTGGATCTCACTCAAGTTCGCAATGACCGTTATTTACACTGATACAATGTCTGCCGGTGCCAGCGGAAATACCTGTCTCCCAAACCAACATAATAGTTTTCAACAATAAATGTTTGCGTTATTTTATCAAAGAAATAAAACTGTTGAATGAAGAGCTAATGATTTCTTAGCTCATCTGACAATGAAAGTTTCATTGCGGGGAGGAGCGTTGCCGAAGCGATTGTCCGCCGGTGTACATTATCGATTTCAGGATGTATTTTTACTGGCGCACAGCTGGCGTACAATAGGCCGGCTAGTCGCAGGAGCAGCGCGACGCAAGTCTAATTACGTCCGGCAAAGGTCTCCCCCACCCACAATACTCTCGCAACTGTCCTCTATCGATCTCAGAATGAATGCGATCGCATTAAATGACAACCGATCTCGCTCTTACTAGAGAACATGCTAAACTAATGATTCACGACTTTACAAAAACCTGTAATGCTTCTTTACTGCAATAATCTTCTATCCAAGCACTGTCCAAGATATTTTTTGCCATTGAATAATTAATAAGATCATTGCTATACATTAATGTTAATATTGACGATTTATATAGACGGAAAAGGATCTTTTTCCAAATGAATTTTGGACAAAAATTCATTTGGGAAATTTGCGAAAAGGAAGATTGGGTCGGTGGCGAGGACGTTTAACAGATTGGGAATAGATAGGCAGTTGATGTTGGCAAGGTGATCTCAGGAGCGTGGATGCTGTGTTGGACACAATTGTGCCGGTGGTGTCACGAATTCAGATGTAGGAGAGGAGGAGGACGTCGCGCGCGTCGCGCACTGCCGGTGACGGGGCGAGAGGAGAGGAGAGGAGAGGAGGCGTGGAGGATATGTTAGGCCGCAAGTTGGTCTATGTTTTCGACAGTGTGCCTAGTGCCGATTCTATAATAGGCCGACGTTCCACATCACTTATGCCTCGGCTACACACACGCACACGCACAGGCACACACGCGCCAACCCACCGAAAGGCCTCGACCACGGACCAATGAGCAAAATTCGTACCGAGTTTCGTCATCCATCTCCCTCTAATAACTTTTACGGATGACAGCCTCCATTGAAAATAATAACACTAGTCTGATCGTATTAACACTATGACCGTCCATTGAAATTTATGGGCGATCCGCTTGGATGATCTTTTTTCTGTATTAGTATTGTTTCCATAAGTTGAGTGATTAGTAAATCCATTGGTAAATAAGACCTGGGAATAATAGATTCTGCGAGAGTAAATGTAGAATTGTAATTGATTGCTTGGCTAATCTGCGACACAAAGGCTGATTTACATCCCGGCAGCTAGAAAACCGCAAAACGTCAAAGCAGTTTATCGTGGCTCGCACCTTATCTACATTAGCGCGCATGCCACCGTGGTCGATAGCATTAATAGGACCATTAAACGGCAGGCTCTCCGCTCTTGCAACATTCAAGCAGCACCGATGAGGAGACCACCGCTGTATTTTACGTCGACTTCGTTGCGTGCAGGAAACGTTTACCTTCTCGGAATAAGTGAAGCCGCGGTAGGAACGTGTGTGCGCGCCTTGACGAGCGCCAAATTGGAGGCTGGAGCACCAAGTACATACTCTAAGTAGTTACGGAGAGAGAGAGAGAGAGAAAGAGACGGGTGGCTGACACATAGATGCTACGTGAGGCCAGCAAAATAGTTGTACAAACTTTCTCAGCTACGTTATCATGCCAATAATGTGACAGAGCCGGTGTAACAAGGATTCCAAACAAAGTTAGACTCGCTCTGCGCTTCGAAGCGAGGAGTATCGAGTAATCCGATAGGAAAACTTCAAATTGCGCCGGTAGAAATAATCGTACCTGCCGGTTATAAAGTTTATCAGAATGGAAACATTCGACAAGGGAATAAAAGGTTTTTATTGCGAAGGTGTAGAACGGCAGAACGCGAAGTGTTTTTTCTTGAGTCGCGAAGATGCGGAGTGTGGTTCGCGTGGATTATGAAACAGCGTGACTAGAGAACGGTCGATGTTGCCTGGCTCGGCTGGCTCTGCCATGCTGCCTTCCACTAATAGGGGAAGGAATGCACTGCTCGAAGAGAAGGAAACCTCAGATTAAAACACCAGTGGAGATATGTCCGAAATGCCAGGCAACCCCCGCGTTATTTCTCTCTAAACGAGACCGAGCGCAAAATCATTCTAACACAAATTCCATTACGCGTCACTGATTACGAAGATTTGGCCAATTGCTGAGGAACCGCGTGCTAATGATCTTTATTAAAGAAGATGGATTCTTCCAGCGATGAATCTGGAAATTCTTATTAAACGGACGAATGCTTCGCAAGATTATCCTGCAAGATCCTTGCATGTCTCAGAGAAGGATGATAAAAAGCCTGTAACTACGAATATAAGCTGCTTATCGAATAGGAGAGCGATCCATCAATTAGTAAGGATCGTGACAAAAGTTTAAAGTCGACAAGATTCGCGTGGAGGAAGCCGGAGAAATTGATGGATTGCATATCGGTTTGAAGAGGGATAGGCAGGCCGCTGTGAAATGGAAGCCCGACTTGAAACTCGTGCACTCTGAGAAGCGGTGCTAGAATAAAGACTAACTAGGAGGCTAGTTAGACGCAGTCAGCCACGAACTAATTATAACGAGTCTGGTCCGGAAGTGACAGGCAGAAGAAGTGGAAAGGAAAGGTGTACGGGAATCTTGCTGGATGCTTTTATCGTTCCTTCGGAAGGAGAGCAGGGATAAAGAGAAAGTGCAGGGTTGATCCCGCGCAGACGCCCTTCCGTTTCCATTCCCAATTCAATACGGGCACTCACGGCGAGCTCTTTGCTTCAAGAGACGATTCCGAAGCTGGCGCGCGCCCGGCAACAGAACCACCGGGCTTCTACTTCGCCCCTTCAGGGAGGATTCGATCTGCTCCTCTCTCGGCACTCACTTCCTCCCCACGAGGAAATTCACCTTTCACGCGAGGAATGTGCCATTTCCATCACTGTATTTCCTGCTATAGCCCCACCAAAGATAGTTCATTTATAAATGTCTAATTAGCTGCCGCTATCAGCGACACTCCCTATTCAATTTCATCATCGCCATCTCTGCCAATTTATCAGCAACGTAAATTAACTTCTGCATGATTGAATTGGTTGGCAGAATACAAACGGGAGAATGACAGCGCAAAGGGGAGAAAGTCATTTACTAGCCCTGTGAGAACACATACTCAAGAAATGTCAAGTTGTTGCATATGATATATGAGAGTTTTTATGGGAGCTAGCATTGGAAGATATAACGACCTTTTATATCAGATAAGACGATACATAGACTGAAATACCGTGATACTTGAATGTCGAGTAGCGCGCATACTAGAAACGTGCTCGACCCCAGTGAAATATTTGGTTAACAAAAACGAGTAGAAGGCGAAAGTATTATCAAGGGATTCACTGTTTACGAAATATTGCCCGAGCAAACAGTGAATCTTGCTTGACAATCGCGCGGTATTAATCATTCCCCCCATGATTCTTCTAATCCTAAGTCGCGATAAGTTTGTAGAGAGACGAAATTGCTCGAAAGCCGAGTTTTTCCATACTAACTCCAATAAAAACGAAAGCTTTTACGAGCACTACGCAGATAGCGCAAGGATAGAGGAGACGTAGATTTGAAGATGTAACAGGGGTCGAAATGGTCCAGCCTTGCCAAAAGCAGCAGGCACACGTGCCAGACAGGGGCTTGCCGAGGGGAGGACCAGACTTAACGATAGTTCTCGATGCGACATTAAATCGACCAGCACACATTTCTACCGTGGACCACCTTGTGTATCCACCCTGCTCGGTCGTAGACACGACGGCGGCTCTCTCGAGAGGGCGGGAGTCCTGCGCAGATCGGCAAAAGAAAGAAAGAGAGAAGAGGTGAAAAGGGGTGAGAATAGGGCTGGAGAGTACAAAGATACATGTCTGTTATATAGATATAAAAGGAAGAGGCGAGTTTCCGAGGAGAAGGAAGCACGCGAGAGGGTTGACGCGAGTGGTCGGTTTCTAGTCGACTGTGGGAGAAGGAGAGCGAGAGAGGAGAGGAATCGAAGGATTCCACTAGCTATTCCAGCGGAATGGGTGTGTGTTGGGTGGTGACGAGGGTGGCGCGGAAAATCGTCTCTCGACGCGCATACACACACAGGCGCAGACCCGCCGTGGAAAATCGAAGACTCGCGCTGCTCGAGCAGCAGCCAGTGTGGCGCATACCACTGCTGCGCTCCGTGCTCGCTCCGTGGCGAATTTCTCTCCCCGTTCAGTCCAGCTATCTAGTATCTTTCCTACAACTGCGACCTAAACTCGATTTACTCGACGCCCTTCGCCAACCTCGGCTCGCCCGACCTCTCCCTTTAGTAGAGCAGCTTCTGCTCCTTGTTATGTGTCGTCGTTGTCCGCTGCGACACGCGGACAACAAAGCCTCCGAGTGATGATAGTCGACGTGCACTTATGACTGCACTTCCGGTGATCGAAGTATCGCCGGCGCGACGTCGATCGTCCTGTTGTTATCCACTCTTTCCGATGGAATTGCTCGCACGGAATGAACCGAGTTCCGGCATTCTCGAGCCGGCACCGAGGCCCCCCGGTACGTTGTCGGTTCCGGAGTCAGAATTCCGAGATTGATGGACCGATTATTTCGTGATTATGTTTATTCGATTCCGGTGGATTATGTCGCCCCTCCCCTAAGAAGTCCACCGTGACTTAATGTCTCTGTGTAAGTTAAACTACTTTACCCTCTTCATCAGGTATTACTCATTCTCTGCTTCAAATAATACTGATCCGATCTCTTTGTCCTTGTCTCTCTTGCCAAACCAGTGCACACACTAACGCGATGCGCACATTAACTCATAGGCGAACTGTTCGCAAGTATTTAAATGACGTGCAGGTGCGTGGAGAAGTAGAGTAGCTTCGACGGCGCAAAAATATAGTTCAATTAGCAAGGAAATCTCTTGAGTTTGCAAGAGACAAAGAAACAATTATAGTAAATGTGAATGTTCCTTAATATGAATCAAGTTGAACGGTACGGAAATTGGCGCGGGTCCTTCGCAATCTGACAACCTGTCGCGACTCGTGTGGCGACGTGCTTTTTTCTCCGGTGGCTTTGCCAAGCACGACTATTTCCGGCAACTCCCGAGGAGAACACGCTCCCTCTTTTCCTTTCTCCGCTTTGAGAAGCAACGGAATCTGCCGGTGCCATAATACATCGCTATCTAGCACCAAGACGCTTCCATTTTTGGAGACGTACACCTTGTAAATTAACGTCACTGGCTGCTGATGTACCTAAGTACAGATACGTCGAGAGATTACTCGTTCTGAGCCGTGTGAAGGAAAGAGCACAGGTTACGTCACATTACGACTGATAAATTCGACGATTAAGAACCAAGTTATTTCTTACTTAGAGTTAATACCGAGAAGTGGTGATTGTTACCGAGGGAAAAATTGGATGTCGCCGCGCCCTCTGAGGAAAGCAAGATTCGTGACTGGGGAATGTTCGAGAATGGCTCGACCCACGTGGTGCAGGAGGAACAGTTTCAGATTATAGAAGTGGATGAGGCCTGACACACTGACAAGGCATATAACGGAACAAAAAATTCGACGATACCTCGATCGATGTTGTTCCAGGAAATTCGTGTATTATTCAGATCTTCTTCCAAGAGCCCTCTGCAAGCGGACTCATTGAGCACGCGTGCCGAGCGGGCGCACGTTGAAACGCTCGTTACGTAATTGCAAAATGCCATAGGACGGAGAACACCGTTGCCGGAGATTTCGGTCGGCCTAGATTCGCACCGGCGCACCGTGTTGCTATGCCGATAAATGCACGCCAATTCTACCCACTCCAAACAACTATTAATTCGGGAAAGATCGCCGTTACGCTCGCGTCGAAGAAATAATGGATCGTGATCTCGAGACGCATGTCTGCTGCACTAAAACGGGCAGCAAGGTTGTTACAACGGTTGAGACGTCATTAACCCTTTCAAGAGTAGTCTCCATTCTCTAGTGTCAGTGGAAAATGTCCTACATGTGTGCAATGAGTGAACAATTACCTATAGAATAGGATTTGAAAACAGAATTATATAATTAGATTGCGTCAGTCCATGCAAGCAGTAATTATTCATAATTGTGTTAAAGGAAATTGTGGATATATCGATTTTGAACGAGAAAATTCGAGAGACGTTGAATTCGGTGTATTGACAGCTGAAAATAATCGGACAAGTATTTTATCCCCTCCAAAATGTCGGCGTTGTAGCTCGCGCTTCACAGACTGGTGAAAATGCCTGCCGCCAAAGGCGCACAAACGAATGAGCGCATTTTTAGTAGGAGTCTGGGGCGCTGGGGGTGTAATTAGAACGCGCTGATGAGAGTATAAAAGCGCAAGATGAAGCTAAGTGGGGGATAAGATAACTGTGGCACAGATTGCTCGAGAGTTCACTCGGCAAATGTCATTATGGCGATCGATGCGCTTCGAATCACTTCCTCAGTGGCCCTCCCACGCTAATCGAAATCCAGAGACTCGGTAAAGCCAAGCACGAGTGAAGCCCAATCCAGCAGATAGTTGATGATTGCGTAACCGACGGTAATCAGTACGTTTCTTCGACCGGAATGATGCGCCGGTGTCAGTCCGAGCACGAATTAAACAAACACTCGCGCCAGTACAATCGCATTGCCGTCAGACGGAAATACATGTGTCACTGGAAGAGAATACTCACTTATAACGCCGTTGCCATGCGCTTAACCTGTTTACAATCAAGCTTAGCTTTGGCCTCTCCGATTATCTACAGATTTCATTATTTCAATTAATAAATCGATGCTTTTCGACTGAGTGGGAGCGCATTCGAAATTGTATTATTGCATGAAAAGTTGATCACTATTAAATACGTAAACAAGATGCGATGTTGGGACCGGGAGAAGGTAGGACCTCAAAGGGTTAATAACTGCTCCCTCCGGCGGTGGGCGCTGAACTAATTCCCTGACGAGACAGCGTGCCTACCTCAATTCATTTCACCTTGGGTCGAGGCGTATATTGTGTGCGAGACGCTGGATGAAACACGTGCGATCAAAGAGAAAAGGGAACGAATGCTACGGAAAGTTTTATAGGCACGCACGCGCGTATGCTCGATACATGCTCATCCCAGTGTGTCGGGAACACACACTCGGCAAGCATAATTCCCGAATTTCCGGTATTACGTGCTCTGATGCAAGCACGAGATGTACGGAGAAACGTGCGCCCGATCGATGCAACCGCGCCAGCACGTTAGTGTATGGGAAGACACATTGTGCGAGTATCCAGGCGCTTCAACCTGGCGTACACACACACACACAAACTATACTCTGACTGGATAGCTAGGCATGCAGACACATCAGACCGTCCGAGAATCTGGAACGTGACTGGATTTTCTTGCAAGAGCGCATTAGCCGCGCGACGGCGCATCAACCAGATCTCCTTAAACGATTTTCTACAAAGAACAAAAGGGTGAATGAGGCAGATATCCTAGTGTCGATGCACTTTCACGAAATCTTCATGTAGTAAATTGCGCGAGCCACTTGAATAGTATATTTGCATTGGGTCCTTGTGAATTATTCTATCTCCAACGACTCTGACTTCCCAGTATAATCCTGAGATCTTTAAGAGCATCCAGAAAGGCGGCTCGCACTGATCACTGGCAAGCAAATCCAATATTGCTAGACTGTGTCGATAGCACACATGGTATGAGTTTAGAGTGTTATTTAAAGTTGAGCCAAATAGCATTAAAGAATTACGAGTGACCCTGGCGATAGCAGCTCCAAATTCAGTTCGTTCACCTTCGCGCACCTCTGCCCACCAGCCGCTTTCCAATGTATTAGAGGGAAGGTTTGCCCTCACCCGCTGGACATACACAGTGTGAAGTAACGATTGACCTATTCACTTAGAAATCGCTAGCGAGTATCTCGCGCGGGTCTACACCAAAGAAAGATATATCCGCGCCAAGGGAAACCAAGTTTCTCTCGTGTCTGGCTGGTGCTACTCGCTGATTAAGAATCTCGAGCCGATTCGAGAGTGCGAGTTACTGTCGAGCTAGGAACATTAGTGGCACTTAGCGCACCCAACATAATTGCATCGTGCTAATCCGCCCGCTCCCGTCACCTTTTCCGCGTCGATCCTTGCAGAAGTCAGGAAGTCGTCTTAAACTTAACGCCACTTTGTCCGATCATAATTCTGTAAATGTCGA
This sequence comes from Ectemnius continuus, assembly GCA_910591665.1. Taxonomy (NCBI): domain Eukaryota; kingdom Metazoa; phylum Arthropoda; class Insecta; order Hymenoptera; family Crabronidae; genus Ectemnius; species Ectemnius continuus. The sequence goes on from OU342856.1 coordinate 25,560,621, forward strand.
GGTGGCGCGCGATACGCTCGCGTGAGCGATAAACAGGGTGGTCAACATTTTATGTAACGCGACAATGAAGTTCTCCGTAGCCTAGTTGGCACGCATCCTCATCTTCGAGCGAAGTCATCCGATCATACTTCGATTTTCGCAGCCCCTTAAATTGATCATCGATCACGGCCAACAGTATTACCGGTGGTGAATCCTGTTTGTGAAAGCGATGACGCTCTTAAGGGGATTATCGCATGTATTTCCATAGTATATGCTCGAGGACTTCTGTCATTACGTGCTCCAGTTAGCTTTCAAGCAGTGCAAACAGGGCACTGAGCACTCGTTTTACTTAGACTCTTGAAGATAGTGTATTGTCGTAGTATCGAGGATCTAGCTAAACCATAGTTACAATAGATTCCGTGATCACTTCCGAACAGAAAGCTTGCTCTAATTCGGGGGGCGCTTTCGTTGGTCGGTCGGTAGATAGTAGACCTACGGCTAGCAGTGGTCCTCGCTCGTTTTCTATTCTAATTCCGGTGCTATTCTAGTCCGCGAACTGCGGTAGCCAATCGGCTGCGTCGACCGATGCCAGAGCAAACGCGCGCCTTATGCCTCCTGCCATAGAAGCACGATGCCCTCCAAGCCTCACCCCTGCCTCACCCCTGCCTCACCCCTTTCCTCGTGTCAAGCACAGTTGTGGCCGAGGCATCGTCTGCGCCAGATTACACGTCCGCGTCTCTCAGCCGCTAGATCTTAGCCCTGTCTCTCTGCCATCTCGCGTTATCGCACCTGACACTCTTCCACGCACTTTCATATCTCTCGCTGGCGCGTTTCCGTTCGCCCCGATCAGACCTGCAGGTTCACCTTAATGGTGAAGAGATCAACTCGAGCAGCCGAGCTTTTCTGTACCTAGAAGGGACGGGGCGGGGCGGGTCTGGCTAGACTAGACTGGTGATCCTAGGGTGATCGGGTAACGAGAGCACAAAGATACAGAAGGCACAGCAGCACAGTGCTGAGTACAGCCACGGGGCTGGTGTGAAAGGACACGGTGTCGTCGCCGCGCCGGTGGGAGAGCCAAGTGACATAGAGGGCGGCAGAGGGAGCGATGCAGTGGCGTCGACAACGAAGGGTCACCCACGTGATCGGATCTTCCAATCACGCGCTCCTATTAGCGAGGTACCAAGACGGTACGCAACTTTTGAACAATCGGGCGCCCGCGTAATACCGTAGTCGCCGGATGCTTCTTTGCGAGATTCATTTCACTTTTCCATGATGACTGATTCACCGATCAAAATGCTTCCTGACACTGGCAACTGGGAAACCACCACTCACGGATTCCTCGCAATGCTTTGCTAACGAAACTTACGACGATGTAGACGCTTACACTTAGTTGCGCTGCTAATTAGGACTTGTAGAAGTAGAAGTACATAGATGCGAACATGCTTCGTCAAGCGTTAGACTTAAGCGTACACAGTTTGCACTTTACAGTTTTAATAGAATTACGGAACGCGTTATATACTACAAATGGACAATTCGGCATGGTTGCGTTTTGAATTAACAATTACCTGCCTGTACTTGTTTATTAGTCGGCAGAGATAGATGTAATAACTAGAATGCGTATATTCCCAGCCAATAAAAAACCAATCCCGTCTACTGATTATCCAAACCCGAGGCTTAATTTACTTAAATGATATATCAATACTCAGGTATACAAAGAATAATTGTATGTATCCAACACCCAGCGTTTTGATGGCTGCGAAAATTGCACCGACTCATAATCAAATGCTAGAATGGCATATGCTTTGCATTAGATACTAGTGACTAGCAGGATCAAAGAGGTGGAAACTAAAATTAGCATTGTTTATCGAAAACAGCTCCACCTGGCGAGGAGGACGAGGAAGAAGGCTTACGGAATGGGTTCGTGAAGGGCCAGGATAAAGGGCATCCGAGCGCGCACAGCTTCGAGCGGAATGGCCAGGGAGGATATACTCCTCGGCGATCGGCAAGCGGGTCCAGTAGTGGCTACCAAGTCGGAGGTAGCACTAAATCGTACAGGGACGGCTCGCACGGCTCACCGTCGCAGCCGAAGATCATCTTCAACGAGGACGAGTACACGAGGATCACCACACCGCGGCAGGATGTCCTTTTCAAGAAGGGTTACCTTTCCCGTAAGAAACCCTGGGTCAGCAACGCGAGCACCAGCGCGACGCCCTCCACCACCGAGAGTCAATCGGCCTCGCATTCCACCGCAGGTAGAGGTATAGGTAGAAGCGCGGCACATTTCATCAGAGTTCTTTTTATGTTGTTCCATTGACTTCTCTTATCCATCTATGCTCCCTTCTCCCTTTCCCCCTCGGGATTTCAAGCTGGAATTGCCAATTGTAATCCTTCTTCCTGCTTCATTGAACTTTTGTACTCGTCGTCTACTCGTTTTTGTACCTGTGCGTTTTTGTTCCTCCGTGATGAATTACGGTTTAGGATGCCCACTCTCTTACGTTCATAGATATTGTTATTAATTTTCACTCATTATCAATTTAGCGAGGGTACCTTTCACTCAGTTATTGTCACTCAGTGAAAATGTTGCTCATACATTAACACTTGCTTTGCCCGTATCGTCAATTCCTGACCGTTGGGTTCACTTGTTACTGAATGTTCGTCTTGTGTTATTGCAGATGGCAGCGAGACAACTGAGGACCAGCAACTGCTGGATAGAGACAGCGGCAGCGGAGAATATCCGCCTGTGATGGAGCCTGAAACGCAATTAGGCTACGGGACATTTTACGACCATGCGAGTGGTTACTATTATGAGTATCCTGTGATGCTGGTGGGCCCTGCTCCCGTGCCCGCGCAGATTGGCCCCAATGTACTAACGGCCATGCCATGCGGACCTGTGTCTTTAAGGCCCATCGAATGGATCAATCCTGCCTTTGTGCCTAAATTGGGTGGACAGCCGTATTGTACGATGGGTTATCAGGTAATTCCACCGAAATTCAATAGAATCCAAAAGTTCTTTCTCTTCCACTTAAAGAGATTTAACCTCTGCATATTTTTCAAAAATGGTATGAAAGACGGGCCAAAGTATAGAGGGTGGGGCTACCGTGGAGGAGCAAGAGAATACGCAGCCCGCTACCGAGAATTCGAATGGCACGGGGAACGAGAGTGGTACCGGAGGTGCGAGCTGCCCGGGCAGCGTTGCGGGCGAAGGGGAGGAGCATGCGGAAGTAGAGGTGAACATTGCCAAGGAGAAGGATGAAAATGAAGAAGAGCGTGTGGAGGAAGCGCAGAAGCCGTCGGAAAAACAAGCATCAGAGGAGCAGCAACTCGAGGAAATACACCTGGAGAACGGCATGAATGGTGGTGCTGGGCCGTACCTGGAACCGGTGTTGGTACAGCCCCCGGTGCATGTCTCGCACGTAATACCGGCCGTACCCCAGCAATATATGTATCCTGGCCACTACATGTTCGGGCCGCCACTGGTGAACGTGAATGGTTAGTTGAATCGAGATGATGAAAGCTTAGCGCTTAATATCCCTACTGGCAATGCAGTGGATTTTTGATGATTTGATTATCTTGCTGCTACCACATGGGTATATACGTATTCTACTTCCTCGCCGCTCGTAGCTTCCTGTTCTGTTCATGGAGAGATGGACGGAACAACGGATGATAGTGATCGGCAACTAAGAAATTATCTTTCGGTGAAAATCTTCGGCGCATTTCGGAGAGGGAGCAAAGTTTCCACTCGAGAGCGATGTTAAATTTATATCTATTTACGATGATCGATATAAATTTAACGAGATGATATGCAGGCAAGGCCTAAGTCGCAGCGGATGCTCCTTCCCCGTATTGCGTTAGATAGGTCGTAGTACGTTTTATTGTACCTGTTTGTAATGTTAAACGAGAACAGTGTCGGTTGGATCCGCGGCCAGAAGAAAGGGATATACACAGATTCATGATTGCTGTCCCGTCCATCGGCATCATTGCTGTTTTATTACCGCCGTGTCTCTGCCAGACTCAAGGTAAAAGGTAATGATTCGCAAAGAGGGGGTACCTTCCTTTAGGTACGATCGTAAGGAAAGAAGTGTTATCGCGACATCAATATTGCAAAATGTTGGCCAATTTGATCGTATGAGAAAGCGATATATACTTAAATCCTTGACGGCTGTAACTAAAGTCTAGGCTCCTCTCTCTCCACGCTCCGTGTGTGTCTGCATCTCTGCGGATTTAATCTGCGATCGGTTACTCTTCACCTAATTTCTGAATATCAGCATATTCTCTGCGAACCTCCAGCACATGGTCTCATAATTCTCTATCGTCTACTCGCACGCTGCACATCACTGAGGAGCCTTTCTCTATCTATCTCTCTTGATCTTCCTTCTCTCGCTTAGGGGGTCCATTGACTCATAATCGTCACGAGGTTGCGGCTCCTTTACATCGACATTTAATGTTAGAAATATGTCTTGGCCACGCAAGGGGCGTCAGGAGTGAGCTTGGCAAGGGCTCGCACATTGCAGAGGTTTAAATAGTGACCGTCAAAAATAGCTCTCTTACGTCTACTTCTTCAATAAAGAAGCCGGAGGTAAGGAAGCCGATGGAAAGCCAAGTTCAGTCTTCGCGCCCCAGCAGGCTTTCGAGCGAGCTTCTCTGCAACTTCGATTCGACGCACGACTCTGTCGGCACTCGCAATCAAGGGAGAACGTCACGTGGAAAAATAATCATGACTCATATTAATTTCTTCATAACCGAATGATGAGCAACATTTCTGCTGTCCAAGGTGTTACCCTACAGAGTGGACCAATGATCAGGACTACGGATATGGCAGCTATGGCGGCGGCTTGTGCCAAGAGGAGAAAGAAGAAAAAGAGGAGGAAGCACAAGAGACCTGCTTTGGTAAGATATATCGCAGTATCAAGTGTATTGCGATAAATTAGCACTTTTCTACTGAAACTGCTGATTCACTCCGACGGCTTTTAATTTTCAGGATAATGCGGAGGATGAGGAAGAGGCAGAATACAGCTCCGAATGTGATAATGGTCCACCGTCTTCCCGAGTACCTTGGAGTGGGTGCCCAACTTCGAGCACGATCACGATGACGACTAGCGCCGCCCGGCCACTCAATCCTGAATGCCAGGAGTTTCAGTTACGTACTGTTGTTGAACCACATACCTCGCTCACTGTTGTTCCCACTTCCAACGAAATATCTACCACTGAGAACGAGTCGGGTGGTGCTAATTCTTCGAGCGGCTGCGTGATACCATCTGAGGCAGCGATGGACCCAACCGTCAACGGAAAGGAAGTGGCGTGTAACGGCACCGGCACCGAAGACTCAACGACTCGGGAGAACGGCCCGGTGACGGATCACGCTCCAATATCCTCTTTAGAAAATAGTCAATCGACAATGCTTACGACCAGCGGTCTAAATGACGAGGAGACGGAGAGACTGACGAACCGCCCTGTCGACAAAGAAGTAAGAGTCTCGAAGGCGGAGACTACTAAAAGCGCCAGCGGCACGCGGACTGAATCGGATGAAGCGCCGCTACGTACTGATCTAACCAAAAGTGCAAATGATTTACCGAGTGCCAATGAGAAGTGTGAACGATCAATGGATGAATTAAATATCACTGATACACCCCCTAATACCCCATCACAATACCCCGAGGGAAATCTCACAAATGGAAAGGTAGATTCTGACTCCTGTAGTGATGAAGCGCAAACACCAAATAATGCCTCGCAACTAGAGACAATATCGAATTTGTCTTCGCTGCAAATTGATGACTCACCTCTCGAGAAAGTACAACTGAGGTCATTCACTCCAAAGACCAATTCTATTGAACCTGTCAATGAACATCGCAGATCCTTAGCCAATCGTGATTCATCGAATAGTAAAGTATCGAATACGTCACCTAAACGAAAGTATAGTGCTAAGGGTTCGAAATTCGTGCGAGAAGCCACCCCTGGTCCGGATCTGGATAATGTTACGAATGCAGATTTGGATATCAAGAGGGATACTTTATGTAATAAGATGCAATTATCGAATAACGTTGAAATAACTAGTGACACATGCTCAAAATCACCGTACACAACGTCACTCGCCAATACCGGAAAGGCAGAGGACCAGGAATCGGATAACTATTCCTCGGAAATGTGTCGCAATAGCGAGGATAAAATAATTCAGGACGAAGCAATCGAGGCATCCACCGAAGATTCTGGTTTTGAGAGTCAATCACGACGAATGGACTATCCTATCACGGAGGCAGTAAAGGAATGGCTTCGTAAAGCTAATTCGCCCGATCTGTTTATTACATGCAGGGTAACGTCAGACAGTGAGACGGAGGATGAGGTTAAAATGAAAGATAAGCCGTCAAAAAACTTGCATGGCAACCCCATGCCTGCACTATCTGCTAATGGCAGCACGGACAATGATGTGTCATTGTCCGATGCAGCTGATTACGGCGAATTCGCAAGGACCAGCAACAATGAAGGCGATCACGCTGAAGCGACAAGCGCAACAACAGCTTCGCGAAAGAAGAGGGATCTGAAAGGTACAAAACGAAGGTCAGGGGAACGAACTAATAGGCGAGGAGCCAGAAGCAGTGTCGAAAAGATGCATGACCAAGTGGTTTCTTCCTCGGACTCCTGTTGTCATCAAGAGAACTCTCTCGGCACTATGAAAAACAAGAATCTGCCGAAGCAAAATGTTGGTGATTTTTGCGAATTTTCTGAGAAGGATAGCGTTGCGGGCATGAGGGTTGCCGTAAACTCTCGAGTGGACTCGAAGAGGGTAAATGCAAGGCGTGCGAAGAGATCGGGCAAACAGAATCGAGAACCCGTCGAAAACGTGGGTTTGAAAATGCGCCGTATAGACGATCGGAATGAAACAAACGATGAGGGAACTGTCAACAACACTGTGAGCGTGAGGACCTTCGAGAAGGGAGAAATTATTGTATCGGAGCATGGAAAACTATTGACACCATCAAATTACCAACCATTCGTATCCAACGGCTGTGACGGTTCTAGTGTAACTAACAATGTAACCTCAGACAGCGAAAGCAGCGTTAAGAGGCAATCCATCAGGACCGACAAGAACCACAATACCAATAACCACAATAGTAATAACAATAACAGCGAAGAAGAGTCGGTGGTCCATACAATGATCCAGTCGGTAGGGAGCATTGAAGAACCAGACGTACTGGAATGTTGGGAGGCGGAAACGATTGAACCTGTGATAACTCCAAGAAAAATGCTACAAAGTCGAGGGATATATTGCGATGGTGAGGCCGCGGAGGATGATAGCTTCGAAATAGAGCATGCCAACATCGAGCATGTACAGAAATACTATAGACTAGCGCGCGAGAGTGCCACCAGCCTTGAAGAAGAGGCCTGTGAGATTAAGACGTGCGTCAGTTCACCTACACCGAGAATAGTGTCAAACAATACCGAGGAAATGGTAGAGAGCTTTTATGACGAGGAGATTCCAGTTGCACTGCCAACCGAACCACAACAGAGAGGTATTGACGCGGACAAGAGGACCCCGGTCGAAGAGGCCTTTGAGGTCTACGAAAGTTGTTACACAGGCAAGGCGCAATTTTCACAAATCGATTCTAAGTTGTTGAAAGAGAAAACGCTGTATGGGCAGGCAGGGGAAGGTCCGATACCATGCCGAGCAGCTTGTTGCAACATTCAGTAACAGGTGTACAACTAGGATTCACCTCGCAATAAATGTCTCTCTAGGAGACCGATTCCGGGTTAACAACAATGTCAAGGCCGTCCTTTTCTCAACCTCACAAGCCTCTGACGTTGTACTTGCGCGCGCGGCTGTATCGCGTACGTAGATGAGCAGATCAATTTCTCCGTTACGATCAGTTACATATAAAAGCGGAACGGAACGGGTGCGCGCTCGTGGAATAGTGTGTTATTTCTTAAAGCTGTGAGAAAGGGACAAAGAGAAAGAGTAAAGGGGAGACTTGCTGAAGAGCAGCCAATGTTATAGCAGAAGCCTACTTATCGCTATTCATTTTTGTATATAGCTTTAAGAGAACGCGCGACCGTCATCGCGTCCTCCACGAAAGCCCCGGGAAACTGTTATGTGCGTGTGATTGCATGCGTCTAACTATTCCGAGTTTTATCGTCAATTCTTACTTGATGCACATACTTCTTTTCGTCAAATGACACTGGAATGCAAGCTCACATTCTTTCGTATCATCCCCCGACCCACCCGAAGTGAGCTTATTCAGATTCAGAAACTAATCGGTTTCCTCGATTGCAATGGATCTTTAAATGTTATATCGGCTGGCTGCGAGAAACTCAATGCCGACAAGTCGCACGGTACCCGCCGATTCAGATACTATATAATGCCGCGATGATACTTCTGTTGAATTTTGCTTTAAATGTTTTATATATAAGTGATACACGAATTATACTACATCAAAGTGACTAAGGCATATTTTTTACAAGTCGTATCTCGAAATGTGAATTTTAAACACGCGTACCACGTTAGATGGCCTTTGCTTAAGAAAGTCTCGACTGCTCACACAAGACGAGGGAGAGTTTAGACATCAGAGGGTTGTAAACCAGAGTACACTCATACGCGTATACACACCGACACATAGGACTCGTATAGACGTACCACTATATACAATTACACATACTTAATCATTAAAAATCGAAGAGGAAACATTTACAAGCACAGTTAACATAGAGAGAAAGGGCGATCGCGAACGAACGAGAGAGTGCAAGTGCGAAAGAGAGCGAGAGAGAGAGAGAGAGAGTGAACAAGTGAGGGAGAGAAAGCTATAACCGAAATAATTTTGCTTCGAGTAGCGATGTATGACAATTCTTACGAGTTGCAGTTTATAGCGTTATAGCACGGTGAAGACAAATAGTTCTTAACCGCCCGAGGGGTATTGCAGTGAGATATAATTGCCTGTAGCTGTTATGAACTAAAGATGTATATAAGTGAAGCTTTACGAAGGAGCGTACGCGAATCTTTTTTGCTTGAACAAAAGCAATCCCAAAACAGAAAAAGGATGAGCAAGTTGTTTGTACTAGTTGTTTAAAACTGACGTAGGACGAAAACACCTTACACACACGGACACATGCATACGTGTTGTACTTACACACGTACGAGAAGAAGGATGGTGCACTTGTTACGAAAATAGTTCACTGCTTTAGTTAATTTGTGTCAAGTAGTCGGAGAAATATCTCAGGCAGCATATTATACATACCCTCATATCATATAAGGTTTACGAGAGACACATACCTCAGAAATACCTGTAAATACAGACCGACCGATCATCCAGGCATTAGCAACATCAGTGTACGTTAATGGTTAAACGATAATAATAATAATTATAATTATATTAATAATAATAATGATATTAATACCGACGATGATAATGATGATAATAATATTAATAAATGAAACTAATTATCACAGACAACAATATAATAGGCACAATCGTTCCTGCGACGCTCTAGATTCCCTAGGCATGATATACATTAAACAGAATGATTTTCAGGATGATCCGTAACGCGCGGAACACACGCGTGCATACATGTAGAGGCGGACACACTTTTGGCAAGGAGACTCACCCCACTCATACGCAAACACACACACACACACACACACACACCTAATGACTCACTCACCCAAACGCGCACGAGATTCCATTAAAGGTGAATACAATACATATGTCGCTATATTAAATGCGCGTTGCATCAATTGTGTGCCTTATTCTGTGGCGGCCATTTTTGTAACCATTTCAATGCACTCTCCTCGGGGGAAATAAGACGATGGCGAGGCTAATACGAGCGAATCGCAAACAGTTGCCTGAAACCTTGTTGAAATTTGAGTGGAACCAAGCGAAAAAGGAATACTCGGCAGACACCCGAGCTCCGAACTGGACGATTTTATCTGGGCATGCACACCAAAATCCATGAATTCATCTCAATTCCTTTCATGTATTAACTAATCGCGTCACATTGAGTCTACTAAACTGGCGTACCGTGCATACATTCATGATTAATTAGGCATTAACACTGCACTTACACGAGTCGTGTTATCTACCTACAATTCTATTTCAGTTGAATTACAAGTAAACGTGTAAGGGATAAATGTACTTGAATTTTGTTGTGTTTTTGCTTAAAAAATATGAATAAAATGTTTCAACTAAATCACTGCCTGTTCTCACTACCCACACCTACCAATCAGTTGCAGATTTCAAAAGGAACCGTTACATAAGCATAAGCGTGTAAGCAGATGATGGTAAAATGTGTTCTGTATTTTCATATTTAAGTACTTACTTACTGGTTAGCTGCGAACAGCAGTAGTCGGATTAGAATTTGAAAAACTGCCTACCACATTAACGGCTACCAACAATACAAACACAAAGACGACCAAGCGCAAAGTAGGTGGCGTGATTGTAGAATTCTAATTGTAAGTTTTCTAAGATATCGCGTGGGTAACATCGATACCTCGCAAAGGAGTTCGAGTTCAAACCACGGACACGTTGGAATGCGCCAATCATTACAGCTGAGGGACTCTCTGATATTTGAAACTCGATGGTTACTCCCATATATTTTGATATGTCTATGGAGGAAAGCGAGGGAAAAGGGAAAGAAAGCGATGATATCGCAAGAAGAAGAGAAGGGAGGTGACGACTGGGACCGGGAGCCGAGAGGCCGGCGAGTAACGACGACAGTTGTGACCACAGTGTACTACTGTGTTTCGAGCAAACCCGTCCTGTCTGTGTACACTCCCTCACAGATTCCATATTATACTTGTACGCGTAACTCAATTAGTACGAAAACCAATATAGATGACTGATCAAACGGAGTTTGACATCCACAGTAGTGTAAGACAGCAAGAATGACCATACTCAATATAGTTTTTGTTGTTGGACTACTGACATCCGCCCATTGCATTCGAGAGTATGAAAAATCTGACTTACTCGTGCTCAGGGAAGAAGTACGATCAATGTTCGACCATGCTTATTCAAGTTACTTGATGTATGCATATCCTTACGACGAGCTTCGATCCCTAAGTTGCGATGGCTTCGACACTTGGGGCAGCTTTTCTTTGACTCTTATTGACGCTCTTGACACTCTCGCTGTCATGGGAAATTTCTCCGAATTCCGACGTGTTGCGGAGATCATTAGCTCGAGAGCAAACTTTGAGGCTAACATTAATGTCTCGGTATTTGAGACAAATATTCGCGTTGTGGGTGGACTTTTGAGTGCTCATCTATTGTCAAACAAAGCTGGCGTGAATTTGGAGCCAGGTTGGCCATGCAATGGGCCATTACTCCGCCTTGCCGAAGATATGGCGAAAAGACTTATTGCTGCCTTTGATACACCTACCGGTATGCCATATGGTACTGTCAACTTAAAATATGGAGTACCTGATGGTGAAACAAGTATTACTTGCACTGCTGGGATCGGCACTTTTCTGTTGGAGTTTGGAACACTTTCAAGGCTAACAGGCGACCCGCTGTACGAAGAAGTAGCAATGAATGCCTTAAAAGCACTTCATTATTACAAGTCTAATATTGGCCTTGTGGGAAATCATGTGGATGTATTAACTGGACATTGGACAGCACAGGATTCAGGAATTGGAGCGGGTGTTGATTCATATTTTGAGTATTTGGCAAAAGGAACGTTACTGTTTCAAGATCCCCTATTAGCAACAATATTCTATGAACACAAAGCTGCTATTGAAAAATATATACGAAAAGAAGACTGGCACTTATGGGTTTCCATGACAAAAGGTCAAGTAACTTTGCCAGTGTTTCAATCCCTCGATGCTTATTGGCCTGGGGTTTTGAGTCTGTTTGGTGAAATTGGCGATGCAATGAAGTCTTTGCATAATTATCACCGTGTATGGAAACAGTTTGGTTTCACACCAGAATTTTATAATATCCCACAAGCAGAGGCAGGAACTAATAGGGAAGGTTATCCACTGAGGCCAGAACTAATAGAGTCAGTTATGTATTTGTACAGAGCAACAGGTGACCCGTACTTAATTGAAGTGGGAGTGGATATATTAAGAAGTCTGCAACATAGTGCCAAGACAACATGTGGCTACGCAACAATCAATGATGTTAGGGATCATCGTAAAGCAGATAGAATGGAATCCTTCTTTCTTGCTGAAACAACAAAATATCTGTATCTACTTTTTGATCCTGATAACTTCATTCACAATAATGGACAAGGAGGAAAAGTAATAGAAACTCAATATGGTCAGTGTGTCGTGGAAGCTGGAGGCTATATTTTCAACACAGAAGCACATCCCATTGATCCCGGTGCATTGTATTGCTGTAGTAGATTACGCAACATATTTCCAGATCAGAAACCTGAATTATGGAAATTTATTCCTGCCGATTCTCGAAAGCAAAAGTCGAGAGAAGAATACCTCAATAGGAATAGTGATGTTAATGCGAACGAAACTGAGGATACACAGCCAATACAAATTCCAAAGTTATCGCAATTAAGACAAGAAGCTAGTTTAGAGGCTGAAGCTAATGCAAATTTAAAGTCCAAGGAATCTGTTTCTTTAGTGATTGAAAATCCAGAGAGTAGGGATACAATGAACAAAGTTAAGAAATTGAATAAAGACACCATGTCGCAATCAAGTGCTGACACAGTGCAAATTGTTGCACCACCTTCTGTAATTTACAAGGTGGATGACAGTGAAACCATGGATGGCTTTGAGCAACTTACAAATCCTACAGAATATTATACACCACCAGCAATAATGAATAATAGTATAACGCCTATGAGCAAACAAGCAGTCTCCAAGTTGCAGTCTTTCGAGCCACAGAAATTGCTTGAGAATATTAGAAATAGGAATTTATATCCAACAAATGTTTCAGCAATACTCAATTACCAAGCATTATCGTGCCCCTCGCAACCGTTTTTACAGCGATTGTCAATTATAGGAGAATTTTTCTAATGCTCATTGAAAATATTATTGTTAACAAAAAATACAACAGTGAACTCTGTCTCGCAGTTTCCCAAATACACCCAAAAAAAAAGAGAATATATTTTTTTTCCATATTTTGTGCTCATGGCTTGCCAATTTTCTATATTTCTGATCAACTTAGTAATGGTTAACTCGACTATCCACCGTGAAATCATTGCAACTTCTACGGGTCAATTGAAATAAATGTTGCGGTGGTTGAGCGGATAATTTGAATGATCATTCTGTCAATGAATACATACTGTCGTCGGTCTGTCAGCCTGTGTGAATGGTGAAAGGTGATATGCGATTGAGTTCAATCCACTATTATTCCGGACTCTATTCAACTGTATCTAGGCATAGACATTTTTGAAGAATTACACGATAGCATTAGTTCGTTTAACAGGACGCATGCGCATCAGATTAGTGCTTGGATTTGGCAACAGTGGGATACACACGCGTGCCAGTGCGACACATGCGCCTCCGCTTAATCGTGGAACGACGGACGCCTATCGTTCTGTCTGTTATCCCTCACCATAACGTGGTTCGGAGCTCACTCTGTCGTATCCTGGCTGTCATGAGTGCCGTTATCTTTCATCACCGAATCTCCCGTTGGTGTACGTGTTTCTGACAGTACCCACCCTCCATTCTTGACGTTTTATCAACTACGCTTCCTTCCGTTCACTGGTCAATTCCGGGTGCCTCGCATTCTACCACTTGCGGCGGATTTTTCGAAGCATTCCCTACAGGTAATTCCACACTTTATATATAGTGTTACTAATGTCAATTGTGTCTGGAAGTACGTTGTATTATAATTTTGGACGTGTTCGAGTCAACTAACAACTCGTATCGGCTCGCACTGACAGTACTTTACGCACAGTACAACTCACGCCCGTCATCTGGCGTCAACGAACATTTGTATTCGGCACCCCGATGCTCCGTCCGAGAGCACACTTGAAGTTTGACGTACTCATTCCAAATTTGGGAACAAAGGAGTTGAGAGAAAAACAAATCCATATATTTCCACTATTTCGTTAATATGGATATAAATAGGATATTAGGAAAGGGCTGTATTATTTTCAAAGTTAAACAATAATCAAGAGACTCGAACATCGCGGTCACGGTTGTTTCAAAATCAACTTCCTACGTACTACTGTGTTCTAATCGCGGCAAACTGATTAAAATACTGGTGAAACAAATGAACTGCTCCGCCAATGGGATGTCGAAATCGAATCAATATACCATGCATCTGCATTTTGTTACGAAATATATAAATTAATTTTTTACGGAACATCAATATAACGCTTGTCATGGGATTAATAATCGATGGGGCGTTTTTAGCAAGATATTTCCTAAGCAATTTTACATACGTAATTTATGGGGTAATAAAACATGCAAGGTTTATATAAATTCCTGTAACACGATGCCTACAATGGATTACCGATGATAAACGTTATTATCAAACGCATTACAGCGCAATGAGGCTGGATGCTATGTAATAATAGCATCTCTTTCTGCTCCAAAGAATATAGGACAATGAAATGCTAAGGACTTCAGCATAATATCATTGAATTGAAGCGTTACATCGCGTTCTTCCACTTATATTTTTGTATCATATAAATCGTGTACTTGCAGTTACTTGACATACAGCATGTCATTTTTACTAGGAAAATCAATAGACAAATAAGATGACAATCAAGAAAATTTGTGGAATTGGCGCCGGCTACGTGGGTGGGCCAACCTGTAGCGTGATTGCCCTAAAATGCCCTGAAATACAAGTGACTGTGGTAGACAAGAGCAAGGAAAGAATAGCCCAATGGAATGCCGATAAATTACCAATTTATGAACCCGGTCTCGACGATGTGGTCCGAAAATGTCGCGGGAAAAATTTATTCTTCTCGACGGACATAGAGACCGCGATCAAAGAGGCTGATCTAATTTTTATTTCCGTCAACACGCCAACAAAAACGTCGGGAAATGGAAAAGGAAGGGCAGCTGATTTGAAATATGTTGAGAGTGCCGCAAGGATGATTGCAGAAATTGCGTCCGGGGATAAAATTGTCGTGGAGAAGAGCACAGTACCTGTGAGGGCAGCCGAAAGTATTATGAATATCTTACGTGCTAATCATAAGCCAGGCGTGTCTTATCAGGTACGATTTCCCCGTCGATTGATCGATCTCGATCTCTAACAGTTTACTCTTACCATGATTTTTATTTTTCGTTCTGCATAACTTACTGTGCAACTTAATATTATTTAAATCAATGATAAATATAATAGTTACAATTTTTTCGTGAGTTGTTGGGCTCTGCTCCCTTTGTGATTCCTATTTTGTCCAAATGATATACTAGAGGAAATTATTTGTCCACAACTGGACCGTAATAAATCATTTTTTACACCATGTATTTTTGCCATTGACACCCTTTCAGATACTTTCAAACCCCGAGTTCCTAGCGGAGGGTACTGCCATCGAAGACTTGGTAAATGCCGAGCGTGTTCTAATTGGGGGAGAGGATTCACCACAGGGTCAAGCAGCAATTGAAGAGCTATGTAAGGTTTACGAGCACTGGATCCCGCGAAAAAATATATTAACAACTAACACATGGAGTTCTGAACTATCTAAATTGGTAAGTAAAGAATAGAATCTTTAAAAAATCTTATCTTCCTGCGGTTTCTTGTTATCAGGACGTGCATCATTTCAAAGGAAATACTAGTGCTAACATTAGAGATAGTGGATTTCAAATTCCGTTTCTATAATTGAGAAAACTAGGGTTGCACGCGACCTACTTCTTAGGTTTCGATTCCCATTTTAGAAATCATCGAACTTATATAACGTCTTTGAATGTTTCAATTGTAGGCTGCCAATGCCTTTTTGGCCCAACGTATTTCAAGCATAAACTCGTTGTCTGCGGTATGCGAAGCTACAGGTGCAGATGTTTCTGAAGTAGCCAGAGCAGTGGGCCTCGACTCTCGTATAGGTTCAAAGTTCCTTCACGCCTCAGTCGGTTTCGGGGGTTCCTGTTTTCAAAAGGATATCCTTAATTTAGTTTATATTTGCGAATGTCTGAATTTACCCGAAGTAGCTGCCTACTGGCAGCAGGTAATTGACATGAACGAATACCAGAAATCAAGGTTTTCGGCGAAAGTTATAGAATCTCTTTTCAATACTGTTACTGACAAGAGAATTTCGTTGCTTGGCTTTGCATTTAAAAAAAATACTGGTGATACGCGGGAATCGCCCGCTATACATGTAGCAAAAACTTTACTGGATGAAGGAGCAGTTCTGCATATCTATGATCCGAAGGTTACTATTTCTCTATTACACCAAATATCATTTCCTAACATGCCCCTGATAGTTTTTTTATCCGTTATCTCATATAGGTTGAAGAATCGCAAATAATCGAAGATTTAACGCACCCAAGCATAACGAATGATCCAGAACATATAAAAAGCAGAATCAGTATTTACAAGGATGCTTACAGTGCAACAAAAAATACACACGCTATTGTTTTGTGTACCGAATGGGATGAGTTTGTGGTAAATAATACTTGAAATATCTAAAGCATAATTTCTACGATGATTTAAATGTATTCATTTATAGTGATAACTGCCATTCTTTTTTAGGAATTGGATTACAAACGAATTTATATTGATATGATGAAACCCGCTTATATTTTCGATGGACGTAAAATTTTGGACCACGATAGATTACAGAGAATCGGTTTCATCGTACAGACAATTGGCAAGAGACATATACGGAATGCTATTTCGAGGACATGGGGAAGTGACACGCAAATGTAGAAGTTTGCGCGAAGCATTTTAAAATATATCTAATTTAGTCTTTCTGAAACTGACGATGTGTCACTGGTGACTGCTGTGTGATTGTGGTAACACGGGCTTGGCGCAACTACAAAACAGACTAAGCCAGCCAGTTTTATTAAAACAGCATGTTCGAGTTTTTCAAACGTAAAGGTGTTGAAAAATGTCACCGATTCTTTGTTATTATTGGCATACATTTTTATCGTACTTCCTAATTGCATTAAACAGTACGTGTCAGAGCAGTACAGTTAGTACGGAAAAGATAAAGAGATTATTTAAAGCACACAGATTGGTTATCCTGTCCATAATCCAAAGTGAATTATTATCTAAGTCAAGTGAAACAAATATAGCTCTTATTCATAACTCTGTCAGTCAGAGATGCAGAAATGAATTTTTTACGTTCACCAAAACACTGCTTGCACCACGTTCCACAGATGCAAACAAAGAGAATCATAAACAGTATACATTCCTCCAAAGGTCCATTACGTATTATACCAGTATTCATTTTTAAGTGCCTGCATTTAGATACAAGTACATTCAGGTATTATTTTACTATTCTGTAAGTTATTCTATTTAAGTTTTTTCCTGTTTAACCGTTACTAAGTAATTTAAAGAAAGAAAATTTGTTCTTCACACTTAATGGAAGTATAATACTTGTGACATTGACAATATTACGAAGGATTGTTTATCGTACAATTAATTAAATTAAGTTCAAGACCGGCATTCAATGAGCGAAATACGGTATAATGTTAAGATCGCGACACAACAATAAACATAGTCATGTAACGTCTGTACAATGGTACTGCGGTGCTAAATGCGGATTGCATTGAATTCTACGAACTTTCCGCCAAACAGGAAAAACTGTGTATTTGGTAAAAGTGAGATTTTAAGAAATTCAGTTTCGCTTATTGATTAAACGCCGCCTGTGCACGGTTGTGAAAGGATTTGCCTTGCGTTTCAATGTAGAATTGATTCTCAATAAGGAAAAAGCAATTTCAGTCCCATATGATTAAAACGGATATTTTTGAGTGAATAGTTTAGGCCTCTGTTCCAGAACCAGTCTGTACATATTTACCTCCGTGGTTATATACACTCGAGATTTATAAATAAACGTTGATTCAAACATCGAAAAATGGTATTACTCTTTCCCGCACCTCAGATTTCTTCGTTCGATCAATCGTTCGCGCTGATGTAAAAATGATGGAAGTGCGTTCCTCGTTAGTTCGGTGGCAGCAGCAGCAGCGACAACAGCGGCGGTGGTGGCAGTGCGAGCAGTGCGACACAAATGTGGTATGGCAGTAACTGCTGGCGCAGTAGGAAGAAAGCACGGGGTCATCACAGTGGAAGTAGCTCGAGGTGGCGGTGAGATACTGCGAGTGAGTTGCCGGCGCGTGACAGCAAGGGAAGTCGTACGAAAACAGAGGGAGAATGACGCCAGGGTGTAGCCCGAACAGCCAAGTTCCAGCGACCGCAGCGGAGTGCCAGGCAACGCAGAAGTGACCTCTCGTGCACTCTTGTACCGTCAACGTTCGCAAGCCTTCTCTTTGGCAGTAGCTTGTTTGCCTTTCGTTGAAACCGCGGACGAGGCAGTAGGGCCGGCCTATCAGCGCAGTAGGAAAATGGCGGCATGCCTTGCGCGGCGCAGTCTATGAGAGGCAACTTAAATCACTGGATACCGTGAGATCGTAAATAATAAGCCCGATCCATTCTCCGTCTCTGACGTATAAGCGAGGCGAATTCTGGCAACGGTGATCCGGTGGTGTGATATCGGCGAAAGTGTCGGGAAGCGTTCGCGAAGGAAAAAGGAGAGAGGATCGAATCAGCCAAGAACCACTGTGCGTTTAGGCCGTGGAAGCGCGCGCGGGTGGGAACCAGTGTGCGCATACATGTGTGAGTCTGTGCGGTGTCAGATGGGAGTGAGTGTCGCACGGTGACGAGGGTTCCCAGTCGCCGGGAAATTTCGTCTGGCTCGCCGGTTCAAGGAAAAGATGACATTAGGGGCATCGTTTACATCGGCACTGTGTCGCGCGGGTGACCTTCCAGATCTAGGCGATCCTCGTGGTTCCGCTGGCAGTTTCTTTGGCTCGCGTCGCCATTGAGCTACGCGGCGAGGCCGCCTTCCCAGAGAACCGTAGCTTTTTGGAGGGCTGGAGCCCTCGGTGGCCGTGGACAAGACACGACACGAGGGGTTGCAGAAAGATGAGAGGCGCGCTCGCCAGCGGCACAGCGAGTTTTCTCGCTCTGGCGCTCCTCTGTTTATTCCACGCGTCATGCCTTGTGGACGGTACGTAATACATACTCTTCTTCTACACTCTGTGCATC
Source organism: Ectemnius continuus (assembly GCA_910591665.1). Lineage (NCBI taxonomy): Eukaryota > Metazoa > Arthropoda > Insecta > Hymenoptera > Crabronidae > Ectemnius > Ectemnius continuus. Next base: position 25,579,691 of record OU342856.1, read on the forward strand.
TTCTATACTCTTTCGTTCTTTCCTTCTTCTCTTCCAACCTCCCTCTCTGCCCGTCTTTTCCTTACAGTCTCGCGGTGTAAGTACCCCTGGCCTCCCTCTCTTACGCACTCTCTTTCCCAGCTACTTCCTCCCCATCAACTGCCTGTCCGTTTATCCGTCATTCCTTCTCTCTTTCATCTCCTACCTTCCCGCTCTTTCCTTCGTTTCTTCTCCCCGTAGCTGTACAACGTTGCATAAGCGACGCGCTCTTCCCTACAGAAGGGTCGATTAATCTCATTGCACGAGGTTCGCAAGGTATTTCGGTTGACCGGTTCTACTTCGCCCGGCAAATAGCCATCTTATGCAGCCTGTAGAACAGACCGGCTCACTAGTTGAACGCCAACCACCCTGAAACCGTCCTGCCTCCACTAGGAATCACGGAATCACGCACGAATCTGTTTTTCCCTCGTTAAAACATCTAGTATACAATTATCCACACGCAGCATATAATTGCCAGTAATTAAATTTTACGATTCTTATCGTGTTTACGTTTCATGGTTCATCGGTTGTCAAGTAGATTGTATCGTTTGTCGACACAGGTAGTGATGCACACGAATCTATGATATGATCCATGGTATTCCAAGTGGTTATATGAAAGAAGTAACATTCATTTGCAATGTCACTTAGCCTGAAATCACCTCCTGACATTTAGCTACTCGAAACGTCAGTACTAGCGTACTGGGTGCGCTGAATTTATTTCAACGATAAAGTTCAGAGATAAGCTATATCCTGCGATTCTGAAATCTAATCGTATACCCGTGATACTTGATCTCTCGCGTAAATGTGTTGCATATGTATGATGAATTCACCGATCAGGCAGGCTGCGGTGCATCATCGAGCCTTGTTTACATCTCGGTCTTACTGATATTCAGAACAGCTGTATCTCCGTGTCTGAACGATCGTTAATTAAGCTGCTTCCCAAACGGTATTGAATCATTCATGCCATTTTTCTGCTTACTCGCCCGATCGAACTGCCACCAGTCATAAGCATTGGCACTTCTATGTTAAACCAAAACGAGCTACGAATCTTGTTTGCCGTGACGAAGGCGGAATTTCTGACATTCATCTCTTACGGCTTAAGCCACTGGATAAGTTGCCGGTTTGGAGGCGCATGTCTTTGGAATATCTTGGAGTATTATTTCGCCGGTGTCTTACAGGAATCGCCATGTCTGTGTTCCCGCTAAAAATATCTAATGTATCAGATGGAATTTGGTACTTGTGCCTCCGAAACTGTAGCCACTAACACTCGGATTGTTATCCGAAATCAGTTATCGTGACGTGGGAGAAGGTGACCTTTCTTGCACTTGTCAAAAGGCGGCCGGCGGGACTAGTAAATACTTGCCAAGAGACAAACCAAATCCGGTAGTAATCAGCGGTGTATTTTAAATCGTTCGAGCGATGTTTGCAAGAATTCATCAAGTTATCGCATTCTACGATGAAATCCAATAATTCCTTAGGGAATCATGTATACTGCAAAAAGTATTATCGCGAAGCATCTTACATTACTGCTGCTGTTAATGAGATAACACTTATCTTTACGATGAACATTCCAGTGTTATGCAATGCATTTATGTAGATGAGAATGTGAGCGTGAAGTAATGCAGTTTTATATCATATCGTGAACGTGTTGAGAAGCATGTATCTAAAATTTCATAGCTTTTGTAGACAGCAGGGTTCCCTCGCCGAATTGGTAATAGGAGCGCTCAGGATGATTTAGAAAGTTCCAGGGCAAAGTGCTAGAAGAGTAGGATCGTGCTTACTATACATATGTATAACACGGATTCATCATTCACGTCTTGTGGTTTCGTAAGTGCATTCCCCTTAATTCAGTAATTGACGCGCAGCCCTCTTAAACTAGCCAATAAGGAGTTTGTGCTTATTCTAGCTGAAGATTGGAAAGTTTGGTGGAAACCTAGTATGGTTACGTAAAAACAAAAGAGTTTAATGAAGCTGATGGTGACATTTTCCTGCTATACCAGAAATTATACTAATCTCATCTAATTTAGTCGTCCCAGGCATAATCTTTTAATTGAATCTTACATTGCACACGTCAGTCGTAAAACCTGTATAAGCGAGTTTCGGAATGCGAATTGCTTACTTATAAGGCGTCTACGCTCATAACTATCATATAGTGTCTGCTCTCATTTACCTTTATGTTCTCTGCGATCTTTATTCACCAATCCGGGTGAATACAATCCAATTCTCTGATTAAATTGTAATATAGATTGGAGTGTCGCGAGTGGGTTGCATTAAGAGTTGTCAATTGGCGGGATTGGAATGCGCGAGGGATTTGCGATTTTTCTTGAAATCAGAGTCCCAGGCGTGTTCGGAGCGTAATGGTGCCTGTCTGATGATGGAGCGCAATGTTGGAGCAAGGCTTACGTGAAGGCTTCGTGCCATACGATCCCAGTCCCAGGTACAGGAAGGCCCGTTGCCGATCAGCCGGGCTCCCCGCAAAAACTCTTTATGGGGACCTGGTATGCGGCGAATCACATGCAGGTATTTCCTCGGATCCAGTCGCGGAGCCGGAGCCAGAGCCGGAGTCGGTGCCCGAGTAGAACCTCTCTCGTTCTCTCGCGCCAGCATCACCAGCGAACACAACCAGCACTCTTGGACCGCGGCACCATTCGATGTGGGCGTGCGCTAATGACTTGAATTAAACTCGTTTCGTCAGGTCATAGCGAGTGCCGAAACGTTTATCTTGCTAGCCATCCAGCCCAGCTTCACCAGATATGTTATTGCCAACATTCTTCTGCGAAGCGAATCTTTTTCAACGACCGCACCCCATTTCCCTTGCTCTCGTCCCCTCAAGCTCGAATTTTCCTGCCAGCTCGATTAATTCGGTTTGCTCTGACCACAGCACTCTGCTCTGCTGCCGCTCTTCCCTCAATTTCCTTTCTCTATAAATGATATTGCCATTCCTCTAGCACTTCACTTTATTATCTACATTCGATTGCTATCTGACAAAAGAACCATTCGTGTGATTGATCGAAACGCAGAACGTAATAGGATCAATTGCAATTTGGATAGGTTTACTGGATAGTGGGCATTATATTATGCGATGAAGAGAATTCTTGTTGGCGATATACACGAGCATAATGTTCATGTAGGAATTAGAGTATTATACAGAATATTATTGATTTATCTTATCGCTCGTCATGACTTGCGTGTTGACCTTTTAATTAGCGGGGAAAAGGAACACGCTGTTTTCATGCGATTATCATGGATTTTCTTGCATCAAATGCAAGTCTTTTGTGCATGTGATCAGCGATAAATTTACAAGTCGTTCTCTTCCATTTTTTCCAGGCCTGCTGAAATGTCATTGCGACATTTGCACGGAAACAAATCATACGTGCGAGACCGACGGCTATTGTTTCGCTAGCACCAGTTTGGAGAACGATGTCGTCACGTACGCCAGGAGGTAAAGTATTCAAACCCATATTTGCTTCGACTAATATCGTTTACGCGCGACATTTTATTCCTTCTGATCACTATGATTCCGATTCTTACGTGCCCGCCCAATTGTTCATAACAGTTGACGAATTGTTTATAGTGTTGGGCATTAAAATTCCCAATTCTGCGAAACCCCTATACATCTATTATAATTTCACAATGATGCGCGGATTTAATTATCATTAATTATTGCGTCAATAATATGCTAACGATGTGTTTTACTTCGAATCCAAAAATGTTTATTTCCCGCCAATCACATAGGAACTGTGTTGGAACGAACGAGTAATCATTATTTTCTTCTGGGAATATCGAGTACATATTATAAGATTTGACCGTTTTGCCTGCCAGACATCAGGCACCGTAAACGTAGAGCTCAATTCTTCCGCTTAGTCCCCTCTTCGATTCCTCTTTCGTGGTTTCCAGGAACGCTTAGCCACTCTTTTCCAGTTGCTATGAGGAAGGCACAATTAGCGCCTGTTTTGGGTGTTTCGATGGAAACGATTTATTGTTGTCTGGAAGTTGTCGCGTTGGTAACCGGCTTGCGCCGCCGGATATTGCACGAGAGAGAGAACTGAATGTAATAGAGGAAGTTGGAATATTTCGCAAGGAATCGGCCAGAAGCGTCGATAGAAGTCGCACACGAGAGATATACTTCACTTTGCACTCTTCTCAATTGTGGGGGTAGCCATCACTTCGTTTTCTCTTTTATCACAATTATTCCAGTTACCGAGCCCTCTAATCCAAGGGAATGTAACAGTACTCGCTCCATTTCAAGATATATGTATGGGCATCCCTTCACTAATTCTTGTCCATCTTATTCTCCAATTAACACACACGAGGACTTCTTATTCATACAAAGTGACATAGCAAGGCTTTAATTTTATTATAATACTCTCTTTTTACGGCCTGCGTCGATTCAACGATTTTTGGAAGATTTGCAGAACTTATGACTCTTGGTTTATTGCTCGCAGGCTGGAATTAGCTTAAATAGTGGCGTGTTACTTATCGGAGTAAAGGATTTATAGTTTAGCCCGAGTTTACCAAAGGCTGAATATACTAAGCGCATTGACCGGTCATTGCCGCTTAGGCACATGACTCAACCAAGTTCGAAACTGTAGGTGAACTCTCGGAAGGTAACTTGGAGTGAGGAGTGGCGCCGGGCGGCGTTTCGTGGTTTGATTCAAACACCTGTTCCAAGGAAAGTTGCGCTATTGGTTCTATTAGGCGAGGGCGAACTTCAAATCATTTTGCGCTGTGTGGCCATTTCGCAATGGATACTTCGAGTTGTAGTGAAGCGTGCGCAGGCAAATAGAGTCTGTTTCACCGTGGCTCGATATACCGGGCGCATCGTATTTCATGCAAAATAGAGCCGCGCTCGCATCATAGTATTCCATTGATTTAACCACCGGTGTATGTACATGCGCAACATTGCTCGTCGGGGAATATCACATTATACGCTGACCAAGTTCGGTTGGTTCCATGCGATTAGCTTACACCGAGAGTCAGTGCTCAGTCAGTGGGTCAGGCACTAGTTTCGAATGTCTTAGAAATCGACGTAGTACCGATAGCCCCGACGACGGCGACGATCTGACATGGCTCCTTTAACAAACGCGTTTATTGATATGATGTGCTCGCGTCAGCAGTTCGTGCCTCATGCGTCAAGTTAAATTACCGGCAACGAGTAAGCACTCGTCCGAGATTCTCATAGTAACCGCGGCGTAATCAGACGAGTGGCGCGCGCTCTGGAAATCGAGCAAATTCGAGCGAGCCAGCCAGTCTGAACTCGCAGCCATCTCGATTCAACCTTAATGTTTAACGCGCCAGACGGATAAATACGGATAATTCGGCCGGAGGTCGCACGAAAATAGCGCGCCCGGGATTATTTGATTGCTCGAGAACGCCACGAGACAATCTCTTTTTATCGAATAAATAGGTGGTCCTTCTTTCATACAATTATTCTATTTCGAATAGCAAATCCTTCTTGCCGCGAAGCCCCTTTGTAGGAATAGTACTTATTGTATTTCGAGATTATTCGTTTTTACGGGTTCTCTTGGACCTTGCATTCGAAGTCACTTAATAAGTCTGATATAGATTTTATTACGATTAATACCACCATTGACCGAATTTGAATTGAAAGTGCTTCCCAGAAGAATGTCGACTGTCACAACTAAACATGGCTTTTTGATATTGCAAAAGGTGTTTGAACCGAGAGAAATGGTTTACACCGGAAGCACCCCGTACTTGCAATGGTACGCCCGGTATCTATGCGTCCAGGATTTGCTGTGACACAGACTACTGCAATTCGAACATATATCCAGCCTTACGATCTTCCATCCCACCTGAACTCTCCTCAGGTACTCTTGGGCCGAACTCCAATGCCCGGTGTCTGGTTTCAGTTTTCTTTAGTGTGCGAATTTTTCAACTGTAACAATATTTTGTGCGTGATAAATAACGCAACACTAATCCAACAATACGCCCGGGTTTCTTTCTATTGCCCTTTAATGATTGGGAGAATCCAAGTATTATTCGTCTAGCAGAAAGCGTACTTAATTCGCTCTTTCTTCCTTTTTTAACAGAGTGAAGTTGAGGAAATATATATTTCCACTGCTAATTGCCATTTACATGCTCACGCCAACAGTCAATTTGAATTTACTGGCGGCCTTGAGGTCGTACATTTCTTTTTATAGCCGAAATAAAATTCCTCCGATCGATTGTTCTCTACTCGCGATTATATGTATTTTAGTTAAGCGACACCGGCATGTTTCCCGGTGAGACACCCTTCCGCACGGAGCCATGAAATTTACGTGGCACGCTCTAATTTCATTCTCTCGCCACGCACTCGTGAGCAGGATTATTATTAGCTTTGTGAAACTGGAAAGTATGAATTAGTCGAAAGAGTACAGTTAATTGCAGCGGACGTGGCTGTAATACAAATGGAGACCATTCAGACGAGTCCCACGGCAATTGTAGCACTTTCAGTACGTTTTCCCGCTGCAAAGCGAACTTCCACGACATTCCCAGCGACAAATTAATGAAATAACGAACAATCAGACAATAATTCCAAGCTCAGGATTTTTCATGGCATTTCGTGTGCCATTAGAACAGGATTTGGAGCACTGGAATTACCGGTCGTCGCAAGGCTTTATTTGGTAGTATTCCTTTCATACGATACATATAAGTAGGAATACACAGGGCTACCTGGCGCATCCCGAAATCATTATTTCAGTTGGTGTTTCGTGTGAGTTGCCAGTTTTTGTTCGCTATTTTTCCCGTGAATCAACTAACATTCAACTGCATATGGCATAGTTTCCTCCTAACTTTCCTCCTGGTTTGTTCTCCCGTTTGGTGTGCCGATCTCGAGATTTTTGACTTCGCCCTGCCTGCTCTGGTTTGACCGAGTGATTTATTCCGAAATGCGAGAGCTCAGCTCGTGCGCTCATCTCTCGCCGCGGTTGACGAAGCTCTCCTCGCTTGCTCAGCAAGATCGATCGACGCCCGTGGAAATGTGCGACATGCTCTGGCCACACGAAACCTACTCTCCCGTTGTTGGAGCAAGTCTGCAACCCTTTAAAGTAAGGTTTTCTACCGTTCTCTCTCTCTCTCTCTCTCTCTTGCTCTTTACTTTACGAGTGCAGTCTTCCGAGACATAACGAGATTTCAGGGACGACGATCCACTACAACTGGCTACCCCCACTGCCAGGTATCACAAGCGAATGTTCAGTTGCACGGTGTTCCCAAGTTTTCTCTTTCCCTTGCCTTTCCTCTTTAACAGCTCTAGTGTTTTTCTCCACTTTTTCTTTGACTTTTTGAACAAGCTAACTTGGTTTTCGAGTTTCCGATGCGTACGCGGCGAGCCAATCTCCTATGGCGTTCAGCGTCGTGTGAATTGAAGTGCAACGTAATCGCTTGGCCCCTCCATGCGCTATTCTGCCGTAGCGGAAATTGTCGGGCAGCCCTGTCTCCAAGAACACATTGCTTCTGTTATTTTTAGCGAGGTACAATTCGCTTGTCAATTTGTGCCTTGGATGGTGCTCTTCATCGCGTTATGGCAGAATAAGTAAAGCGCGGAATGTCGGGTGTACGATGGTGACGCGTTTCATTGCACGAGAAAGCTTTGCCAATTGAATCGGAAGTTTTGAGGGCCGTTGCAAAATATAGTTTAGTCCTTTTAATCGCGCAGAGAATCTCCCAGCTAAATGTAAGACGCGCCCTTTTAACCAATCGTCCTTGATATTTCTCTTGGAGTAACTTCGGCTGCTCGAGGCGTCATACAAGCACGATAATCGCTCGGTGTTACGTTGGTCTGCCTTTTTTCTGAAACTGGTACAAACTCGGCTTGAAGGTGCGTGAATAAACAGCTGTCGTCGTCGCAGCCCGAGCCGCTCATCTTCTGCATGACGAGCGACTCGCGAAATACGACCTTTGTCATCGAGTGCTGCAAAGAGGATTTTTGCAATCGGGATCTGAAACCCCTGCTGCACCCCCGCAACAAAGAAGGTACAGTTTATCGACCTGGAAGTAGCAAAAACTCTGCAGGTGGCTCGGGCTTTTGCTGCAGCTATATTACACTGTATTATATACCACATATATCTATCAATTGTATATATATATATATATGTAGAGTTGTTTCCCTTTGTTTCTCTTTCTCTCTCCCTTTCTTGTATCACACTATTTCTCTCTGCCAGAACTCACACTATCTCTTTGACTCTAGCTTCTCTTTATCACTCCGCCAGTATCCACGTGCTACGAATCTTTCCCTCACTATGTTAGCACAGTAATTTCGTTCGGTGTTCTCCATGCCAATTGCCACTTACATTTAGCATTTATAGAAAGTTTTAGTTAAAATTATTAATCGTACAAGTGTTGCATTGCTATTGTCGCGTATGTATCTCCGTATAGTATGTATTTTACTTGCTGATTAAGTTCCCCTCCAGTAGAATTCCAGATGGTTCGAGCATCTTGGGTTGCGTGCATGGCTACCTTCCACTTATAGAAGCTCGAACTCCCCGAGACGCGCTCTATCGTTCATACCACCCTATCACTCTAGAAACATGCACACAACGATCCACTGCTATGTTCTCTCTATGTATAGTAGACGTATACGAACCTGTTACCGGAGTAAAAAGCTATTGTGATCGCATAATGCTGCGTCAGTATACATGCAAATAAGCTATAACGATGTATGCTCCACTTGTATAATTCTAAATCTCTGCCCGTCTCTTTCACTCCCTCCCTCTCATTTCCTTCATTGTGTTGAAATCAACGATACTACTCTCGCCGTATCTTGTTATGGTTTATGCCTCTACGTCCGAGTGCAAAGTGCTATTCATATACGAATGGAACTGATAACGAAGTAATGCAGGGGCTCGACTGATTGTTATTTTTAGTTTGAATTGGTTCACCGGCCATGCTACTCATCATTTGCTGGCTATCGCGATCGCAATAAACCAATTAGCCTTTCCCTGTTCTTTTTTTCTCTTTTGCTCAGCAGTTTAGCTTTCCCTTATAGTGTCTCGGTTTCGATTTTTTTCGCAAACTGTTATGTGCTAACAGTTTAGTATGTTATCGTGTTTCAAAATTAGATTGCTCATTGCGAATTTCTTCGTCTAAGTTAAGACGCGCATTTCGACATTTTTAAAGATACGAAAGAAAGGAGAGCACGTCTCAGCCGATCGCGATTAAGCACGAATGTCTGTCTCTGCTATGTCGGTGTTGAGAATTAGATATCACGAGTATGTTATCTGAATATGATACGAAGGGATTCTGATAATACTTGCCACCTACGGAGGTTCTAGTTACTTCGAGGTAATCTCCTCCTGGATTCTGTTTTTTTTGCGTGCCACTACTCAGAGACCGGAAGTCCTCTCGAGTGAACTTGGAAAGCACCGGTAGCATGTTGCCGTATCTTCCTCTCTGCACATTTTAATGAAAGTGGTGGTTACACTTAGTAACTCCCTGCGCACTGATACTTCTCAGAGCCGTGTATCTTCTGTAAATATGACCTTTCCGTACCCTTTGTTTCTCTCTCTTTCTCTTTCTCTCTCTACTTTCTACGGTTATCACTTAAAGACTAATGCCTCTCTACGCCACTCTTTCGACCACGGCGCTAGACATCGTTAATTATGCCGTCTATTCTATGCACTCTTTTGTACGCACGTGTCGCTGTAAAGTCTGCTGAATGAAATTGTACATTGTCCGAGCAATGAGAATGTCTGAAAGCCTTGCAAACGTAAGCGAGAAAGATTAACCCTCTCTCGGGCGAAGTGCGGGAAACTTTAGTTGTATTACATTTACCGAAACTTTTCCACCCGGGAGAGGATTAGCAATTATGACGCAGACTTCACACATTCACGCTCTCTTTCGCAACTAGTAATGTAGTAATCCACTGATATTGTTATCTCTTTTGCACGACTATCCGACTTCACCATGTTTATATTATCCTCATTGCTCCTGTAGTTTCTTTTTGCAAAGGCGTCAAGTGTCCCGAGGTGGATCGACATTTCAAAGCATTCGTTACTCGTACAAGTGTACAAGCGTCGAGCAATGTGCCAAAGTGGCAAGAGAATTTTGCGTGCTCGAGTGTCAGCTGATTTCTCGATTTTATCCGCGTCTACAATGACCTGTCCTGTTAAAGCTCTACGCAATGCAATATATCCTCCATCCATCCGCATTGCGTATTTGTCGTGGTCTTTGCCTTCCTCGGAAAGCAACAGTCTCATTTCCACAGATTCGCAAGTACACCATCGACTTGGCCTTTATCACCAATCTCGCTTGTGCTCGGCGCAGTCCAAATATTAGAAGGTTTCGCATCAGCACTTGGTCGCAAGTGCCACTCTTATCGGACCTTCATAATTCATGCTCAGTGGACATGTGCAGTTTTCAGCCAGTCTAAATCGACCGAGAGTGCCAATTCCATTCGACTGGCACGTACAACTTCCGCGCGTCCTTTCATCGCTGGTGCGCGCATTGTGCGCGGAGACGCGAACGATGGGATGACAGTTAACAAGCATATCTGTGCAATTGGAGAGGCACAGGGTGAAACTGAGTGGAGCGCGCGCTCCTTAATCAAAGATGGCTATCGAGCGGAAGCCGCGCGGGTACTCTCAAGTCCGGATGGCGACGAGGTACCGTTCGAGCCAACCCGGCTCGCGATGGCCGATGCACCGATATTCCCGAAATCGTTTCCCACGGCCTTGAGGCCCTCAGCGGGGACCGTCGTTTGGCCTTACACATCGAGTTCACCCACCCACTCATCCACACCAGGCCCTCTTTCTCTCTCTTTCTCTCTCTCTTTCTCTCTCTTTCTCTCTCTTTCTGCCTCTCTCCCTCCCTCCACCAGGCTCTCGATGGCCCAGCAGCCTTCGTCATGGAAATTCTTCTTCTCTCAGGTGTTACGATAAGGCGTACTTCTTCCCGGCTCGCGAATTCTCGATCTGGTGCTCAACGAACGGCACGCTGCGCAGTGTAGGCGACGGCGAATTCGTGGTCGCATGCTGCGACCATGCTGACTTCTGCAATCGTGAGCTAAGGCCCTCCTTTCCTACTCGTGAGTCTGTCAGCCGAGTCTACTCTCACACGGCAGACTACCTCGATCGAGGTACAAATCTTCTCTCTTTCTTTTCTTTCTCTTTCTCTCACTCTCACTCTCTCTTTCTCTCTCTTTCCACCTTTTCTCTCTTTCTCTCATCAGCCGTGTACTTTTTTCCAAGGTCGCATCTTGCACGAGAAACCGCCGGGCGAACTGTCACGATGAATCATTCAATTGGAATGAATGATGGGCCGCGAGTCTGCGATGTTCCTTCTACTCATTCTTTTTCTGCCCCCGCCCCCCCCCTCTCTCTCTCTCTCTCTCTCTCTCTCTCATTCTATCTGTCTATTTGTCTCTAAAGGCGCGATGATATGCTGTAATTTTGCATCAAGGGGTTTTCATTGCTCGCGCGAACGATTGGGAATCGTACTCTGTCTTTTTTCTAGTATAGTCGCGTCCCTTTTGCTACAACTCTCACCCTCTCTCTTTCTCTCCTTTCTGTCTCTCCTCTATAATGGGTGCTTCCACCCACCGAGATTACAGACTGCTCCCGTGTGCATGAAAGTTGAATGCCCTTGCTCTCTCATTAGCCGACGTTTAGGCCAATAATCCGAGTACTTGTGGCTGGCACAAGTCGTCGACTGCTTCTCTGCCGGTTGGAATGTTCCGGCGGTGGTTGATTACGGTCTATCGGGAAATAATAATTAGCTACGGTGTCATCACGGGTGAAACGTGGTCGGGATCGAAAATTGTTGTGCGATGTGACGGCCTTGGAGAGATAGGTTTGGTGGACAGTGTTGGAGGAGGAGGCTTCTCACCTCGAATTTGGCTGCTTTTGTAAATCGTCTGGGCGAGTATCAACTCTCACTTCTTGTCTCTTTCCAAACCCCCCCGTTCGTGTCTCATCTTCTCTCGCTGTGTGTTATTTCACGCGTGCCATCGTTCACGCTATGCCAGCATCAAGCGCTGAGAATATGTTTGAAATATTAATTAATTGGGGATATCACGGAAGATACGTGTTATAAGTCGCCGTTCTTTCTCGTAAAGTCTCTCCTATCCGTATGCTTATTTCGTAATTTTGTACAACAGCTTTATATGACGCATTTACATGCATTCACAGCGAAAGCGTGTTATCAGGGAAACCCATGTTGCGCTAACAATAAGTGAGGAATCAGTTTGAACCCTGATAGCATGCTCGTCCATATGCACTCCAATAATAGGCAGCATCGTTCAATAAAAGGCTCGCGGGGGAAAAACGATTGGAGAGAAAAACGGGCACTCATCGCATCGCACGGCATGTGCATGGTTTGGAAATATGAAGCACGTTTTTTAGTTTATTGGGATGACGGGGCCAGCCGAATCTCATTCAGTTTTCTTGTATTCCTGTCGGTTTGGGAGGGAATGCTAGTCAAGAAAATCGATGCGATTGAATTGTTAATGATATTATTAGTAAGAGAGGGAGCTGGGCGCGATAACTTCTCGCGTAGATGTCAAGAGTGTGAAAGACTCGCATTCAATGGTGACTGAATCACGTACTGTTTATCAGTGCATTTGTTTAGAAAAGAGAACGCTCAGCGATAAGGTAGTGCATATGTACATACGTGCAGAATAGGGCTTAGAGAGGCGACGATATTCGAGCTAGGGAGCGGGCGAAAGCGCGTATGCAGATAAGATAGCGCCAGATTTTTGTGGCTTCTTCACTGACAATCGCTTTCTTCTGCAACGGCGAGGAAACTTGATAAAAAGAAGGCATTCACCGTGATTCCTATTCTGCAGTTGGTATGTAATCGTTTCACCCTCTCGAGACGCTTGGAAATGTGCGCGCATTATTAAATATGATGCTGAGATTTGTGAAAATTCCTAAATGTTTTTTTCCGGGGGAAAACAGAGAACAGGAGTTACGCGCCAGCAGCCGTGTTAGAATAATCCATGAGTTATTCGTTAAAACCTCGGCGCGAGCAGACGTTTTCAATGCAGACACGAAAAAACTGTCTGGCTTCCCCTTTTTTTCTATGGCGCAGACGGTTCATGAAAGTCGATCGCTTTTCATTCCCTTGATACCTGAGTTCATTCCCGCTTTTGCTCCCGCTCGATTTCCCTCCGACTAGTATTACTACCTTAAGTACTGTCTGAAGTATTACTCTTACCAATCGAAATGTTTATTAGTTATTCGGTCGTGTGTCACAGTCCGAGGAATAAGAGGCGATAGAGTGTTCGAGGTACAAAATATCGAGGGTTGGTTCCCCAATGCGCACGCTTAGAGTATGATGGAACAGTTTGAACGCAGTGTTCATCGATTGCCCGACCTCTAATAAATTCGAGCTCCGGATGAGCCGTTATTGATACACGCGTTCGGGATAACAGTTTATTTCGCTATGTCCACCAATATACATATCGTTCTCTGTGTTTTCATCCTTCCCTGTTTCCATGCGGAACATTTGAAAGTGTTCATACGCTTTGCTGATCGATAGTATCGCATGTGTGCCGCGTGATATGAAATATCACAAATATAATGTATCGGTTTGCGTAGGTGAGATTTTATGCGAGGGAACGGCGACTCTATTTTCAGTGACAATGATTTTATCAAATTCCAAGTTTTCGTAAAACCTAGTTGTATAATAACTGTAGCGAAATGTTGCTGAAGCTCGAAGTTGGCATGTCGCGTGTTCTTCCCGCCACCTGATTGTTGGATGTGTCTCATCGTTGGGTTGTGTGATCATCCATCGAGGCGTGTCTTTAAGATTCAATACGTCATTCATCATTTCATCAAAAATGACACGGGGCTGAATTTGTTACCCAATTGGAAAATGTGTATCGTTGGGACTAAGGGAATATGCGTTTTCCAACCGGCTGATATGCCGGATTCCCTTATAATCTTCTCCTTAACTCCATGAATGGGGGTTGAAATAGCTGCAAATTTGCAAGCGGCATCCACTACAGCTCCTTATCCTTCGTAAAGGATTCCAGGATCACAGCTTCTCTATATGTAAACTCCTCAATAGCGATTCAATCGATCACCGTGGCAAACATAACCCTGTGTTCGTTAACATCCTTGCGTGGTTTGCCGAGGATTAATCAATTAACAGCACCTGTGTGCGCCTGGCGGAATCGAACCGACGAGAGGACGAAGGTAAGGTAAGTTAACTCGAGAAGAGGAGAATATGTGAACTGTATCTCGATGGCAATGTTTTAGAAGACTAAAAGAACTAATGTCGAAAGAACTAATGTTACTAAAAACTGCGTATCATTTCGAGATGCAGTTGCACATGCAGTCGAACAAGCACTTTGTAGGATCGCAGGAGAAACTACAGTGTTTTCAAGAATTTGGTAGCTTATCTGGCACCGATCGATACGAACGTCGATATTTTTTCAAAACGTTTTCATTCCTCTCCACATACATGCAATACCTTCCTTACTAATACATGTGCCGATCTGCACGTATCCTTGTTGATCGACGAGCGACTAACACCACGAATGCTTTGGTATGTTCTTCATCTGGCACGAATGTCAAGTATATTTCTGTATGCGCCTGCATTTTTGTTAGCTTTCTGCTTTTCGTCTCTCAGTATTCTCTCGCGATAAGCTTGCCGCCGCTTCTGCATCGAAGAAAATACCGAACATGATCATCTAAGAAGACCACTATCCTTTTACGATCTACTTGCTATAAAATCGAGAGAGATAGAATTAAAGTTTGAAAAGTACTTGGGACGATGAATTGGTATTTTCCTCGAGCTCCGCATTACGATTAATAGGCTTGGAGAAATTATAATTGAAGTTCTCTTGGTAAAAAGTGTCGTCGAGTGGTGATGACGCGACATGGGTCACTTGGAGAATGGCCTTAACGATAGCACTGCCAATATGTGCAATCTGCGTGATAGTTATGGTCATTTACCACATACATATGACCAAAAAAAGGCCAGCGAGACACTTTCCGGACGATTCACTCGAAGCACCGGATCGACCAATTCTGGGCGGTGTCACGATCCGGGATATGCTGGAAATGACCACCAGTGGCAGCGGCTCAGGTAGGTCCCACTAAATTAAAGAGAAGCTTTCTTTATTTATGTAGTTGAAAAATTCTTTCGTTATTCATTCGTCCGGTATTTGCCATTAGAAGTGTATAGCTTGGTAAATATAGCAATGAATCATGTGGAATCATACTGAAATTTTCGTTCTGCAATGCCCATCCTCCCTCAAGTAGGCCTGCCACTCCTGGTACAGCGGAGCATAGCCCGCCAGATCCAACTGGTTGAAACGATCGGCAAAGGTCGTTTCGGCGAGGTCTGGCGTGGCCGTTGGCGCGGGGAGAATGTCGCTGTGAAGATCTTTAGCTCTCGCGAGGAAAGGTCCTGGTTCCGGGAAGCTGAGATTTATCAAACAGTGATGCTTAGGCACGACAACATTCTGGGCTTCATCGCTGCCGACAATAAAGGTACGAGTGAAGTTTACTAGTTAGAAACAAGATCTTTATATGCACGGCATAGCCTCTGATGGCAACTGTTCCTCTGTTTGCCAGTAGATACTCGCAGTAGACATATCAAGAATCATGATTTGTATATTAAAACGCATTCAGTGAATGACGACAGTGCACTCGTGTTATTACAATTGTATAGGCAAGGAGTGAATATTATGTGTTTCTCCGTGCTTAGATAATGGTACGTGGACGCAGCTTTGGCTGATTACTGATTACCATGAGAAGGGCTCGTTGTTTGATTACCTCAATCGATCGACCGTCGACACAAATGGGATGATTCGCATGGCACTCTCGATTGCGACCGGTCTGGCGCATCTACATATGGAAATAGTCGGTACGCAAGGCAAGCCAGCTATTGCTCACAGAGACTTAAAGTCGAAAAACATCCTTGTTAAAACCAACGGTACCTGTGCCATCGGAGATCTCGGCCTGGCAGTCAGGCACGACGTAATCACAGATACTGTCGACATTCAGCTTAACAATCGGGTCGGCACCAAGCGATATATGGCACCAGAGGTAATTCTCATAATTCTACATGTTTCTGCTAGATTTTATGGAGCATTCGATTTTTATACTTTCTTAAGAGAGTTTGTAAGCTTTTAAGTAATTGCAAGTCCCTTTACTTTCAGGTCCTCGAGGAAACAATAAATATGAATCACTTCGATTCATTCAAAAGAGCTGATGTATATGCTCTTGGATTGATCCTTTGGGAAATTGCGAGGCGATGCAACGTTGGAGGGATTCACGATGAGTATCAGTTGCCATTTTATGACTTGGTGCCTTCTGATCCGACGATCGAGGAAATGCGCAAAGTCGTATGTACAGACAGGCAAAGACCGTCGATACCCAATCAGTGGCAGTCAATTGAGGTAATTAGTAAGATTGACTGTCTACCCATTTTCATCTCGTATGTTTTATGTTTGGGAGCTTCCATTTGTCCTTGTTTTTCTGTTACGCTCATAGGCTCTGCAAGTGATGTCAAAGGTAATGAAGGAGTGTTGGTATCACAATGCTGCAGCTAGATTAACTGCACTTAGAATTAAGAAGTCTTTGGCCAACTATGGGGCTATGGAGGATCTAAAGTAAAGCTAAAAGTAAAGGAAGCTTTGAGGCATCCTCCAAAGTACCATCGCCGGGAAAGCTGTACAAACGACAGAAGTATGTGAAATACACGTAAGGCAGGTGGCCACTTATGTTAAAACATTTTGCAATAAGGTTGAGTACCGCGCTGCCGGAAGTTCGGGAAGAGAATGCCCGTTAAGAAGAGAAATTCCAAGAATAGTGGAGAGGCTAACAAAGACTGGTCGAAATCGATATGACGTTCCTGTTACCGTGCTGACTTCGCCAAGTTATACTTTCGTTTTCCAATATCAGTTGTATGAATTAATGGAATCATTCGATTGAAGATCCGTGCGATGAACGCTTGAATGAATATTCCAGGAGCATTGAGTATCTAATGCTCAACAAAGATTTAGACCGGGTCGGTTTATAGTTTCCAGACAAAACTTGATGCTTCAAGAAGGATTCGATGATCGACTAAGCGGATAAAGCATTAATTTTTAAGGATGCGCCGCGTTATTTGTTTGGTTAATCGAGTGATCGTCTAGTTATGCGACACATTACCGCTGTATATTTATGAGTAATAATACTAAGGTAACAAAGTATATAAATTTATTATGTAGTGATATTTATTAAGTAATATTAATGCTTAAGGATAAAGCTGTACATTAGTACATATATATATATATAGTATATATACATACTATGCATACAGAAACACACACGTACGATATGTACATCTGCCGTTAGACTGATCAGTTCGATTAACCGAACTAATTGTTCTCTGCGAAAAAGGATACCAGTGAGATACTTGATCTTTATCCGCTTTTGATCTAGAGATTAATATTTCCGACCTATTGCTTCTGCTGCGTAACATGGTGTATATGTATGCTGCAAAGTAGAAGATAGCATCTGTGCCAGGATAATTTGACTTTTTTTTCGTAAGGATTGCTGTAGGCTTGTTATTCTATCGGTGCAGAGACTGTTTTTGGGAGCATATACCATACACAGTGTTACAAGAGAAATGCATATCTTTTGCTTTGACTTTCACGATTTTACATAGTCGGTGTTAGCGACGGGATATTATACAGGGTACGTAATGGAGAAACCAGATAATCGTAAGCACTGACTGTAAACCATCGGGTTATAAAAGCCTTCGGTTCTGCAACCACGTGAAGATTTAAACCTGAAATTATTCTTTGTTGGACTGGCACTTCTTACATATTCCTTCGAGAGCGTTGCATGCTCGATCGAGAAGAACAAGGTTTTCCAGCATCCGGTTTTATTTATCAATCCTATATATACATTGTTAGTATAGACATACCCGAATGTTTTGCTCAAGATAAATATTTTTGTGTAAAGATATGCGGGCTGATCGCGGTGCGTAATGGTACGTGGAACTTGCGAGCCGTGTTTCCTTTGTAACACAGGAAGGCTGAAACTGAAGGGTGCTAAGCTCAAGATTGCATGTGCGGTTGCGTGAAAGGAAGAGCGAGAGACGCGCGAATAAAGCGAGTGAGAAGCTTCAGACCGTGACTGCGAGAATAAATGGGTTAAAAAAAGACGAAAGCGCGATGATAAAAAGAAGTGCGGTGGAAGAAAAGTATATTTTCGGGAATTTTTTCGCCAGGCGATGAGATATTGAAAAGCCAGAAGTTTATGAGTGTTGGAGCAGGAGGTATGTATTAATGTATGAATGCGTTCATTGAACAAGTGTCGTCCTTTCTACACCGGTCTCCCGTGATCCAGTAGTTTGCACATCTGATTTTAAATTTACGTTTTCCAGACTCGATTTTAAGGGATGATACTTGTTATGTCGTGCACATTACATGTATACTGTGTTTCGGTGTGTCAAGAAACAGTTGTATCGGTGAAAACTCTGGGTGACGTGACGAATGTGGCGTTTTGCATGATCGTGAATTTCGTGAGTATGCGTATGGGATGTCTCTTTGCGAAGCTTAACCGTTTTATGGTGGTACGGAACTCGATCTTTGGCTTTTCGTAAAGTCCAAAGTGCTTTCCCAGTGGGCCCGTAGGCAGTGGACTATATCACTAATACCGAGTACTTCCTCTATTAAATTTAAATTGAATACGAACCAAAATAGATTGAAAATAGCCTTGAGGGGCGGATGTAACTAGGCAGACAGTGTCTTCGTCATTGTCAACGCAAAAGTCTGCGAAGCTACAATTATTACTGTATAGAAGAGGAACAGAGAGTCCTTCGACTACATAATTGTATTTTTGTATTCTTTTTTACCAGTGACGTCCAAGGACAGTTAACTAATTTCTCTCTTCCGTTTTCTAAATGATCATACGATTCATAATCCAGCTAACATGATTTCTTGAAAACCTAAGGGAATCTTAGCTTCTTCAGCGTTGGTACTCGTAGTAAGAGCTATGAACATGACTTACATGTATAATTATCGAGAGATAATTTGCCTTCATTTGAAGAACGCAGATTGCAATTCAGCAAAAGACTGAGTTTCTTATACATGATTAATAGATAACGCATAAATGGCCGAAATTAATCACTGCGACTTTATGCTTGCACTCTCGCGTTAATGAAATAATGCCCTGCCGGAGAAACTCCGTGTTCCATTCTTTCTCATACATTCCTGTTACATCGTAGGTTAATATATAATGCATAAATACTGGATGAGATGTTGTGAACACTTATGAGGTGTCTTTGATTATAGTAGACCAGATACCTATTTCCATGTACTAGTACAATTCTGTGCCAATATTATCACAAACAATATTAAACCAGGAGACCTGTAATAATAGTACACAGTGTACCTTCGGAAGGTTACATCGTTACTCGAGTGAGAAAAAATATCTTTGCCATGAGATTCTTCTTGAACATATAGACTGATGTTCCATTTACCAACTAGTTTCGCATTATACTCGTACCGTATCGTTCTCGATTAAGAAGAGGTATTCTTTCCTCGCTCACAAGTAGTATCATATATAATAGAGTTATACTCCCAAGCCGACAATCTGCTAGAGGCATTCTATCCGATTGTTATACTGTTCATCATGTTAGTCGAGTGACCAAGGCTGGGGAAAAACCGTTGCTGGGTTTCGAAGCACTGAACACTGATTCATATCTGATAACGCCCAACTGCCAAATGATACTTCAACTTCGATTGCTCTTCTTTCCTCCCTACCGATTAAGCCCTAATGTACAAAAGAAGGAGTAACAATAAAAATGCAACATAGCTCGCGACGCTGAAATATAATCACGGCAAGGCTTGTCGAACGCGAAACACCAGTACCTTCGATACGACCATTCACGTCGTTTCACGTTACGCCTTCAGTTTTACTTCGCATACCCGTGTTCTCCTTTTTGGAGCTATAAATCATCCTGAGCAGCCAGGATTGAGTGACTGATAAGGTTTCACCTTAACCCAATTGCATACGATCCATTTCCACAGAAATTCGAATATTGAGATAGTGTGATTAGATCGAGATATAGCGATTGAATGAACAGTAATTGCAAACGCTAAAAGTTTGAATTTTTGGACTGGATATTGTCTGCAGAGCGTTTTGTTTACAATTGTTTTAGTTGATATGTGTATACTCTCGTTTTGACTTTTAGTCATTGTGGTCGCAGCTACACGTGTGGTATAGTAGCTTTAACTTCTTCATTTGCGTATGATAGTAGAGGATTACTCTCGTAGATATGCTTGCTGTTCGCGAAAGGCTACAACGAGTTTCGTTGGTGTGTAAATCGCAAACGTACGTTGCGACATACACTGCAATTATTCACGACTTGTTTCTGTTTCCCCAGAAATCATGATTTTTTACTTTTGATTTTCTACAATATGTTTGAATGAAACAAGCGAGGAAAAGATTGTCAGCTATATTGTGTATTATATGTGGTAGCTTCAATTGATTTTGCTTGCAGCATTAATATATGTTATTATTGCTACTCTCATTGGTAGCTTTATTATCTAATTTTAGTAGGTCGATTTTTTCGTAATGTTGCGAGCATCATGAGCAACTAGGATTGCCTAGTTCTCGTTTTTGTTTCTTTGTAAAATACCCTGTACATAGTGGTGTAAATGTTTATTGAGGAAGACACGTATGATAAGATGAGCACTTGTAATTTTGACGATATGATGATTGAATGATATGGTGGATGGTGTTGTTTTTAATTCAATGTAAAATATGTTCGTAAAATGCACGTCGCGATCACCATCATCTCCGTTCGATTTCACGATTAGCGCATACTTTAATCTTTGTATTACTGTGTCACGCGAAAGTAAGGGCTAGAGCTATTCACAACATATTAAAAGTTTTCCCAGTTTATAACATAAGCTCCTTCAAATTTCGACGACACATTTTCGTGCAAAACTGTTGCAATGTAAACGAGCTTTCGACAGCAAATGTAGAAGAAAGGTGCATTTGAGAATCACAAGTAATACGCTTCCCATCTTTATCTCTTTCTCTCTCTCTCTGTCTCTCTCTGGAAAGTAATGCAGTTAAATCACATACTTTCTATTAATAATGCGGGGCATAGTGATTGGAATAGTTAACGCATTTTTGTGTGCTAACCCTTACTATACAGGTTTTTCGTGAAAGCACTACTATTATGCGCACTACGAAAAGACTGAATATTTATGATCGGTTTGCTTTTTCGGGAATTGATCGATTAATAAAGCAGTGCCGATAAAGGGTATCATCAAGAGAGCCGAGTATATGCCATGGATCATGTTACATTGTACGAGTTACCGTTTCCTAATATAATTATAATGTGGTCGTGTATACTGTCGCATCATCATCTCCCTTAGCTAGCGGTACGTAGTGATCGGTCTCTAATCCATAGTTAGAAGTGCATTTGCCGCTTTTCTAATTGCGATCATTATCGAATTATCTGAAGGTTTACTAAGCGCTTCGTTCGATATTTACCAAGGTACATACATACATAATCCGGTTTTGTTCACGGGGCAGCAGTAACAGTGACTCGTTTAATCAATAGTGAATTAATTACTGCCGCTGTATGGAGCGTGCCTGGCGGTGTGGGTGAATCTTAATACTGTTAATAGATATACATACCTAATGTTATTAATTACGATTAACTCTAATTTGTAACTTGCAGGGGCGCGAAATCCGTTGAGCTCGGATTGCGAGGGTCGCGACACAGTCAATCTTTTATCGGCAATATCTTTTTTACCAACATATTGTAGTTGACAGACTTTTCTATACGCGAACAGGAAAGGGCCGGTAAAATGCTTCGCGCGATGTTTACATTACACTATCAACACTCTCGTGAGATCTGAGCGTCTTGGGTTACGCGCCCAATCGGACCCTACTAATAAAAGCCATCGTGGTCTGCAGAGTAATTGGCACGAATAAATAAAATTTACTTTAACAGATGGCTTACAGTTATTTCAAGCATTGCCCCGACATATTTCTACCATTCCTGATTCCTCCGCCAAGAAGAGATCTTCCTGGCTCTTCTACCCGAATCTTCCACGACAAGAAGAAAGACCGTTGAACGCTGAACGACAGGCGTGTCGTTGATGGAAGAAATGGAATTCAATCAATATCGTACGTACGCGTTTCAGTTTATTTATTAAATTAATGTTGACACAGGTTATTGTGTATGTCGTACAGTGAGAGTTGTGTGTATGGGTAATAGTACCTATCTATGTAATAATAGAATAGAATTAAAGTTATCCATTTAAATACAAGTGCGACACGCGCGATTAGCGAGGCGTAAGGAGCTCTCTGTATTTCGCAACACTTCCTCCCATTTGTTATTGGCTTTCCTTTCCCTTTCGTTACTTTGCTCTCCTTACGCCCCGATGACAGTCACGTAATAGACACAAGGAAAATTATAACCCATTGAATATTGTTTTGCATTTCGTCTTTTGCGGCGGCGATGATGCTTTATGATTTCAATGACTGTGATAGCGTTTTCACGTTTGCTTTGCCGTTATTAGGTCAATTACACAGTTGCGACGGGTACCGCGTCTCGTTTGGCCAAGGCGAATCGAATTTATGACGGGTCGCTGGTCGATTGGGGCTCCCGACTGATAATGGCTCACGTTCTTTAGCATTAGACTCTTTTCTTTTTTCGACTTCCGCTCAGTTTCGATGTTTGCAGGTCGGCCCTTTGGAAACTCAGCTCTGTCTCTTTCTCGGCTCACGATGGTTCTTCGAGGTTTATCCGTTTCGTTTTCGTGGGTAGGTTCGAAGTACCTGCCAAAAGTCGTGACAATGTGACGATTTATTGCTGTCAACCAAAACTATAAACAACTCTTTAGAAATACGTCGGAATAGTTTGAGAACAGACAGAACAATAAGAATGCTTCCACACCGAATTTAGCCAGTAGCAAGAATTACTCGATAATTCCTGTAAATGTTGGCTTGCGAGAGTTTCGAGTGTCTGATATTATAGGAATGTTAGTGGCATTGGACTAAATAGTACTTGGTGGACGTACGTTTGAAAAGACGACGACGTGGCGTTCGAAGTGGCAAAGGGGTGAGGTGTGGATGGTGATGTTGCCTTTACAGGTCCTGCCTCGTCTCCTGGACGAGGTATACCTGAGAGCCGGGCACGCTCGAGGTGGTAACAAAGCTGCGGTGTTTCGCGCGAATCAGGGTCAAATTGCTTTCTGCCGTGTCAGCACGGTCTTCTGCGGCTTCCAGCTCTCTCTGGAATCGGCGGACTCGGGTGACGCTCTGCTGGGACATGCCTTCCTGCTCTTGCAGTTGTCTCTTGTAGATGCTGACTTTCTGGTTCGATTTGTCCAGGGACTCCTGCAACAGGGCGATGTTCTTTGCGTCCTCTTCCACTTGGATCATCACTTCCTTGATGTTGCGCTCCTTCTTGCGCAGGATCTTCACGGTCTCGCTATGTCTGCGCTTCTCCTCGTCAAGTTCGAGCTCCAGGTCGCGAATCTAGAAAATGAAGGATCAAGTATGAACTATGAATCGACTTATCCTTCTTTATTGAGAAGATTTCTTCTCCTCAAATCGATTTCTTACCCTGGCCTCGAGCTTGCTGATGATGCGCTTGCCTCCAACGATAGCATTAGCCTCGACCTCTTCCAATCGGACCGACAGGTTCTTCACTTCGATCTCGAGAGACTTCTTGATAGCCTCGATCTTGACAATGCGCTCCTGTTCCTCGTGCAGGATCTCAACGGTGTGCTTCAACTCGGTCTGGACTCTCTGGTATCTCTCGTCGCTCACTCTCAATTCCTTGGTCACCTCCTCGTAATCTCCAGCGAGAGTAGCCAACTCTTGCTCCAATTTAGCCTTGGACGATGCGATGTTCACATTGATGGTTGTCAACTCGTTGATGCGGCTCACCGATTCCTCGTATTGCTGCTCGACGATTCTCTTTGCGCGCAGGGCCTGTCAGAACAAAACAATGATGCTTCTTCGAGCGATCTAACCGATTGACGTCAACCGTCTCTATTTCCCCGAGGTGTAAATATATCTTGAGCAGAGACATAGAGAAGAAAACCGGGCGCAACTACTTGGCACTGGTTTCTCAGTGCTTTGTCATGTCGGACACTTACGGACTCGTAGTTGCCGCGAACTTCCTCGAGCTCAGCTGTCAGAGATTGGAGACGTCGCTGACTGATTCCAAGTTGGTCCAGGGTTACTTGCAGTTGGCGTTGGACTTCGTCGTAGTGAGCTTGGAGCTCCTGTAATCGAGTACAATAAGCGTGTCAGATCGAAATGAGTTTGTTTTCATTGTAGTTGTAAGTGATAGTTTCCAGTTGTTTTTACCGTCAAAGTAAGAGATTGCTTCTTGATGGTCTTTTGCAAATCGATGTTGTTCTTATTGGCAACGTCAAGGGACAGTTCCAGCTCGGTGATCTGGATCTGCAGCTTCTTCTTGATGCGCTGTACCTCGGTCTTCAGTTTGGTCTCAGCCTCGACCACGCGGGCGTTCAATTGCTCGATCTCGATGCTGGTCTGCTTGCTAATTTATATATTCCATAAATATATCGAGTCCGATACGTCTCAACAAATTGTCAAGGAATAATATTATTCTTGGCTTGGGATAGGAGCTGGGAAAGAAAGGATTGATGCGTCATAGGTAACAGAGAGTATAAATTCTATATAAAAGGCTAAATGAGTTTTTCACACAAGGGAGAAAAGAGATATCAAGCACGCAACTATAAATAGAAAGAAATGGTTTGGTGCGTCTTCGTTTATTGTATTTTCGTTCGAGCTATGTCGCGCACATTTCTTACCGAAGCTGCGACATTCGTCTACAAGAATTACGGTCTTAGAAAAGGATTGATTTCAGCGTGGTATTAGATACAAACATCCCGGTCCTCTGGTTTTTCGGTACCTCTTGTCGAGGAAGTAATTGCTGGACTTCTGCTCGTAGCCGCGAAGCTCCCTGCTAAGAGTGTTGAGGGGTGCGGCTAACTTATCTTCGTCGATTAAGCTCTGAGCTCTTTCTTCCATGAGCCTCGAATGAATTCTGTCGTCCCAGAGGACTTGCATGTTCTCTCTCTGATACTTTCTGATATCAGCCAATTCTTGGCTTTTGGTCAGATTCTTTAGAGCTTCTGCTCTCAAGTGGAATTCAATGGCTTTCGCTGATTTACCTCGAAGACTCTTGCCGTGTTCGAGGGCGTCCTGGACTTCGTGCATCGTCTGCACGTCCCTCAACGATTGCATATTGATATCTGCCATAACTTCTTGCGAGAGCCTTTTCCTTTCGCTCCTGACACGCGCACTTTCCGCCAGCAAGGGTAACGGATACCTCGAAATTCCTCGCAAGGTCCGCGGCAGGATTTCCCTCGTCACGTGGCTGGCCTCCGCAGTTTTTGCGAGACTGAAGTCCGAGCGATTCGCTACCTTCGGACACGAGGAAAACGTCAAGTGAGCCGCGAGTACGTGTTTTTTTTTCAACCGCGACACGAAGGACTTTACTTTTCTGCTTTGAGAAAGCGTGCACGTTTGGTTTGATGCTTTCGCGAAGCTCTTTTGAGATTAGTCTCGCTGAGCAGACTGGCTCCGGTCAGCTAGAACCTAAACTTAGCCTGAGCGGTCCAGAATTCGAAAGTGACCAAACCTCCCGATCGGCTCTCTCTAAAGATCCGAGTGCGACTGCCAATCTGAGAAGCTGCGGCGCGATTACTCCTCGGCTTACTCCTCGGCTTTTCCGACCGGCAGACGCGCGATGGATTTTTTATCTAGCCCCCAGTGCGACTTGGCAGAGCCGGCGCGATCGGTTCCCCGTGGAACGCTCCAACTAATAGATTGCCAAGATGCTCATCCGCGGGCTTCCGCGATATTTTTAATGCCCGTCCTCGTTACTGCTTCGGAATTGACACTCCCTGCAAAGGTATGCCTCGTGCACCAGCGATACTTGAGGAGGCTTCAATTTCCAACGATTTGGAACGATTTCGAACGATTTCGAGCGATCTACTCGCTCCTTTCAAATCTTCCCGTTTTTCTATCATGACATGAAATAATTGCACGGACTAGAAAATGAAGCACACACGTCAAGAATAATGATGACTGGTATCCGCACGCTCCGGTTGCATCCACTTGAAAAGAAGCGACGCCAGCCTCTTCCGCGGCACCAAATTTAGAAACCGAAAAGGTCAGGCAGCAGCCAAGTCGCACCGCGCGCTTGGAAAATGGACCAGTCGCATTTCCCAGCCAGTAAAACTGCTGCTATCTCTACTTTCACTTGTCCCTTTTGCCTGGTTAGCAACCACTTCCTTTTTCTACCTTAAAATTATTCAGGTGATCCCTCGCTCGGTCCTCGGCATCGAGCGCACGACTAATTAGTTCACGGGTTGAGTAGGTCTGGACCGGTCTCTCTTCCCATGCTGCTCGCCCATCCGACCAAGGTAGTTCAGGAAGTTCTTCCGCTCGACGTGATCTTCCATATCCATAATACGATCCTAGTTGGTTCGATCTTCCCTTTGAATCGATGTAATCGAGCATCGGCTGATAGTAATTGATTCCACAGGCGTAATTCTTGTCGTAAATGTAGGTGGGCCAATGACGCCACTTCGGCTCTGTGGGGATGTATTGTGGTGGCATGTAACCTGCCATCATCGAGTATAAGCTCTTCGGTATTCGAAGCTTAGGTTGACTTTGTGATGGATGGAATCGTGGGTGTCGATCCGTAACGAGTGCTGTCATTGATCAATCAGGCCCTTTTCGAATTTACCGACTCTGCCTTAAATCAATGGTACCCAAAACATTTGATTTAATCCACTGATTTTGTTGTTTGTAGCGGCAACTTATGTTCTAGAATCCTGTTTTGTACTCACAATTTTTGCCGGTCGGTTCGACACCGATCAGACTTACGATCGGTCGAATAAGCGAAATTGGGCCGGCTATGCCCTGGTATCTTTTGTACCTTTTTCGTCGTTGCCACATTGGGCACGACCAATCAGCACCTCTTCATAATAATTGGATCGTGGCTGATTGGTTTTCACCGGCGCATATTATTAGCCGTATTGCGTACTGAACTCTTACACCTTCGTTCAACCACACTGATAATGAGCCATTGCGAGATTCATTATGCTGCGTCATTCTCAAAGATTTCCACCAACACGCAGTCTAATATTTTATGTTTTTTAAAATATAGTATTCTATTATTTTCCATCCTTGATTCGTTATCTTTCATTGTTTAGCAGTTTTGTGCAATACATACGTTGCTACTAAATCAAGAAGTGCAATTTCTCTTTGAGGAACCTCTTTTAAAATAGTGGAACCAATTTTTTACATCAGTTCCCATCAGTTTGGGACGAATAATTATCTGATGATGAAACAATTCACACTTTCTCGAGGCAGAGGCAGTATAAATTCGCAATGTAGGTCGCAATAGAGGAGGTTCCCTTGAACGACTGACCCCACGGTAAACACCTACTACCCGCAGTGATTAATCGATCGTATTTGATCGGTGACTAATTTAATTAGATTCTATTGTTGGCGCCGATACGGCAGACACGTCGAAAATAAAGACGATTGCATCACGCGAAGTGGTTAACCGTGTAGGATATTTACTCTCTGTTACCGACACTATCATATAACAGTATATGATAGGTTCTTGTGGAATTTATATCGTTGCAATTCTAAATTAATCAGCACAAATAACATTCTTTTAAACAGAGGAATATTTTGACTTTAAAATTAATTGAGGAACAAGGTGGGAAGAAAAGTTGGCTAAAGTTAGAGGAATGGTTGATTGTGAGATAGTTAGAAATTGATGGATGAATGAGACATGCTTGTCAACACACGTACTCACCGGATGATTTCAATTTCTTCGTCCTTCTCAGTAAGGCGACGCTCATATTCATGACGGAGTTGGCTCAATTCGGCGGACAATCTCTGCGAGCGCTGTTCTTCGATCTTACGGCCCTGAAATCAATTCACAGGATTCGTTTTAATTACTCCGCATTGCAGGTAACATATCACTGTCAGCGTGTGATTCATTGATAACTTACTGCTTCAGCTTCCTTGTAGGCAGCAGCGAGTTCCTCACGTTCGTTCTCCAAGCGGCGGAGTTCAAGTTCCAATTCATGGAGACGGCGGTTCATGTCAGCCAGTTGGTTCTTGGCATCGCTGAGGTCATCTGGATGCATTAAAATCGATGAATTAGATGAAGAATTTTTGAGGAATATAAGAATGAAAATAATAGGAAGTGAATTACCTCCCAATTTCTTGTTTTCACGGGCCAGTTGGTCTTTGATTTCGCGGGTCTTGTCAAGTTCGGCATTGGTGCGTTGGAGTTCCTGTTGTTTGTTGCGGAGATCGCGTTGACTCTGTTCGTACATGGCAACGCTCTCTTCGAGGCGGGCTTTCATTTCAATGTTGATCTTTTCCAAATGCTCGGCACGTTTCTGGAGCTCCCGAGCTGTTCCATTAGCCTGTGTAATTACGAGCAAGTTACAAAGTATTGTACGCTTCAAGAATCTCGATGAGGGTTGTGGATTATCCTTAATTGAGGTCTTCCATGGCATGGAAATCGATTGGTGCGACAAAAGAAGAGGAATTTAAAACTGTGAAGGGAAATAAATTAGAAACAGTGGGAATTACCTTCTCCAAGTCGATGATGAGGACTTCGACTTCAGATTGGAGGCGAGATTTCTGCTTCTCGAGGTTATTGATCTTGACGAGGAGGGTCTCGATCTGTTCCTCCTGTTCTTGGATGCGGGCAGAGTACTTGCGACGCAGTTCTTCTACCTGGTCATGATAAATTTCACTCGTTAACTCAAATCACCCAGTGGTTCTCCAATTAAAGTTAAATTCGCAGAAGATTACCTCTTCGGCGCGAGCATTAGCTTCGGTCTCGTACTTGGATCTCCATATGGATACTTCGCCATTGGCCTTGACCAATTGCCGTTCAATGTCCAGCCGAGCTTCGGACTCTTCTTCCAATTGCACGCGGACAGATTCCAATTCCGACTCGACCTATCGATCACGCTCTTATTAGTCTGCCAATTACTTAAGAATTAGTACGCGATAAGTTATAGTTGCAAGGATTACCTGATGCAAGGATGCTTCGACCAAGGAACGACGACGTTCCTCATCCTCGAGACGGCGACGAGCATCTTCCAATTGTCCGGCGATTTGTGTCCTCAGATAAATGACGTTCTCAATGTTCACCTAGAAATCATTAATAATGACAGATGCGGATCGAATGTGTCGTTTTTTGAGATATTGAATAAACCATTTCTTTCGTGCCTTCAAGTCCTGAACTTCCTTGGTCAACTCGATGTTCTCCTGGGAGAGCCTGGTTTTATGGCTGGTGATATCGATGACAGTTCGGTTCAGTTCTTCGATCTTTACATTAAGCTCAGCGATGTGGATCTCGAGCTTCTCCACTGTCTTGATGGACATGAGTTTCTCTTTCGTGACATTATCCAGCTGGGCTAACAGCTCATAAACCTCTTGTTGGAACTTGGACTTTTCCTTGTCAGCCCTGCAACAATTATTAATCTACAATTACTTACATTGCTCTCAACTATTTCAATTATCTGACTCGACAATTTCTATACTTCCCTTCCTCAAATATGACCGTTAGTTTGAGGATTCTAAATCAACCCTACTTAATTAATAACGCTTCTTTCGAAAAATATACTAGTCTTCACATTATTCTAATACATTCCGATATTACATAGCTTTATAAAAATAATACTGAATTACTGTACAAGAATAAATTGACTGGTTACTTCAGTAAGTCGAAAGAAATGAACTAAAAGCCTTGAAAGATCACGAAGGACAGATCCAATTTACTAGAGGATGGATCGATCGGTGATGCATAAGGTAAGTGAAAGTGTGCCTGACGGGCGGAGAGCTGAATGCGCTTGAAAGAGGTCCTGACATTGATCCCCATATAGTGGGGAAGTGTGTTTATTCAGGGCATTGATCGTTCGATGGTACGCGGAATGTCGGGCTGGAGGGAAGGGAAGGGAAGGGAAGATAAAAGGTGAGGAGGGGAGGGGGCGTCCGGCATTCCTCCCGATTTTCCGCGGCTCCGGTGTAAAAGGAGGAAAAAATCCGGCTGATATTAGATATCCATCCACCTACACGTAAGAGAGGGTGTAAGGTGTCGGTCGGCCGATTCTCGGGATAGTGGGGATTTGGGCTGCCCGCCTGTACTAATATGGCGCGCCAACGTGGGGTTGAGGATTGCCGCGAGAGTCGCACAGTTAAAAATAGTCATAAGCTGAGGAGTACTACCCGCGAGCAAAAGGAGCCAGCCACAAGAGGTAGGGAGCTTCACCAACCAAGAGAGAGGGAGAGTTACACAGAGAAAGAGCGCGCGCACTACACACAGAAACAGAGAGAGAGAGAGCGAGAGAGAGTCGTCTAAAAAATGCTGAAAACGAGAGCGAAACTAACGACGATGAAAGCAGAGTCATCGAAGAAAGTCTAGTTGATCTGCATGCGGAAAGAAAGATCGTACTCGGAAGTTGTGAGATAGATAAATGGAGAGGAGGAAATGCCAGCAGATCGCAGATGGAACCTGGCAGAAGAAGAATGCACTAAAAAGAGTTTTGACACATGGCACTAAATTAATTAAAATGTTCCCCTTGATTTCCGGCAGTGTTACGTTTGTAGCAGCTGCTTATTTTACAAGCGGATTCTGATTAGGGTGATCTCAGAAAGAGATAAAGATTTTTTGAGATTTAAAGGGTTGGTTGTAAGTGGGCTATCTTTGAAAGAAAGGGGCATTAGAGGATTGTGTAACCATCGGATGGCTTTAAGTAACGTCTACCGCTCGAAAGAGGAACGTCCTTGTAGAGGTGCATCTTGAGATAGTGTTGGGGCGCCGAGACGTCGGAAAGGACGCGGGATACCTATGTTTAGAAAAGCTGGGGGTCCGAGGCGTCGTGTATTTCAGGTGCGAGTAACTTGGGGCTTTGGACCGTGGCCAGTATCGCCGGTATAATACGCGCAAGTTTTCGAATACACCGCTAACATTCGTTCAGTGAAGACTTGGCCGCTATAATTACCGGCGCGATAGAGTGATTCACCAGCAATTTCTTCTGGTTTTTATCAGCGGCCTCCGGCCCTCATTGGCTAACAGGGCTGGCCTCGGTTTAGCGCGGCACCGGCACCACTAAACCGTTCGAACTTCCGTTCGGATTCGGAACGTTTATTGACGCTATCCTCCAATATATCGTGACGTTTGTGTGCTTTGACCTCAAAGCAGAAATGATACCGGGTGTCTGCAGCGCGCAGGATCCTCGAGCGGTTCTTCTATTTACACCGATTTATAATTAGCAGGGTTTGTTAATACGGGCGTGCGCTTCTGCATCCTCGCGAGCTCTATTTCGGAAGCCGATGCAATGCACGATGTTGCCGCATTCCTTCGGAGTACATGTTAACAGGTCTTCCTGCTTCCCAAGGGTGTACGCTGATGCTAATACTTAATCAGGAGCGGCGCCTGACCGACCAGCCCTCTCAAGCACTTTAATGCGACGAGACGTCGGCATTGTTATTTTTACCGTGGCCGGCCCATTAGCGTCAAAGACTCCTCTCATTTTTCGCACGATTTACAACGCTCAACTGTAACGCGTCCCGATTGTATTTCTGTACTTCTCGCTGCTAAGTTTACCGTTTGGCAGATATGAAAACCGGTCCTTGGCTCTGCAGTATGAGAAACGAAGGAGAGAACGAAGAGCTTGCCATTCGATCGAATCTACTGACCTGGCGCGAGCTTTCGAAAGTTGATCGATTTGGTCCTGGAAGTCGACCACGACCTCTTGATGCTTCTTGCGCAGAAGATGCGCCGTCTCCTCGCTCTCGAGGTGAACGTCCTCGAGCAGTTTGCGCAGCTTGGCCAGTTCCGTGTCCCTCTTCTTGTTGATCTCGAACTGCATCAATTCACGTAGACTCGCTCAATGAACGACACTTTCCAGATAATCGACAAATATGAAAGATCGAGTTTACTCACTTGAGATTCGGCGCCGCCCTCAGCCTCCTCGAGACGTTCGGACAGCTGGATCACTTGCACGCTCAAATCAGCGCGCTCGCGTTCGATCTGCAATGTCAACATTATTCTCAAGTATTTCACAAAAGGATTTTCTTATCGACCAGAGAAATTAGAATTCTTTGCTTTCCTATCAACCTATGGTTTCTCAGGATCCGTTGCAAGCTTGCGGCAAGCTTCCTTTCGACCGCGAATAGAATGATCTCATTTCGGATGGGTTGATTACTATATCGGGAGCTTTATTCATATTACAAATGAATGGTTTATCGCGAACGGATTCATTGTAACCGTTCCAACTCATCTTCTACAATTTATGTCAGTATCATTCTTTCATTAATTATCTTGCAATGAAAGAATCTTCCATTCTCAGAATATTTTTCTAAGATTTGTAATTGGAGAACTATTGTACATGAGAATTGTAGCACAAATAGAAACTGATAGTTGTTCGCGAAGTATAGAGTTGAGTGTTTGAAGTTGCAAATTTCGGAGTTCATCATTCTAAAATGCAGAGGCAGAGTTTTGGCACGTGATCAAGTCATGTATACGCGTTACGTCCCTCGTTACGCATGGATTTCATTTCCTGAGGAATGTTTCGGGATAATGAAATTCGAGAAGTTCCCGGCAACTTGCGAGCGTTCTTGACAAGTGAATTAACGATTCAAAGCTGTATTAGATAGAAAAATATTTTGCTTATTAAAAAGAAATATAATAATTCTATTTTATATTTGCAGTATCATAGAAATCATCGTTATGGGGAAAGACTTGATTGACAGTTGGATGGGGTTGATTCCTCTGTAGAAATATTCAGGGAGATATTCGGGGTATGTGGTTTCATGTCAGAGTTATCTCGGTTACAGAGTCTCAATGAGGCTTTCTTAAATTGCGAAAGTGAGTTAGTTGTGCGTCGAACACGAGGGAGGAATGCGAGATCGCAGGCTGTTAGGGCCGCGCATCCCCAAAAATAGACCCGACTCGAGAGCTGGACATTTCGACCTACTGCTCCCCACTCTATGGTGGAGCGGGCCTTCTCGCTTTTCTCGTATCAGTTTCGAATATTCACAACATCCCGATCCTATCAAGAAACTAGCCTCATTTTTATCACAGCCCACTGATATTTTTATCCTTTCCTCCGGAAAGCGGAGCTTTCAGTGTCAGGTACTTTTAAAATACGACAGGCACAAAAGACCCCAAGTTTATATCCTTCTGTTACGTGTCTAACTATATACACGAAATAAAGAGGCCAGCCTGGCTAAATCCGAGACTCCTCGCTACCGTCAATTTAGAGTAGCCTTCCTCATCAAGCGGTCGCTCTAATATTTTTACTCTTTTACTATAAGTTTGTTAGTACTGTTTGGTGTGGGAAGCAATAGAATAAGTCGACTTGCGACACTCACCCTCTGACGCAGCTCTCTCTCAGACTCCAGGTCATCCTGCAGCAGGCGGATTTTGTCCTGAAAAGAGAGGCGGTAAAGAATTAGAGTAGATTCCGGTACTGGCTCGCAGACAGTCCACGCTTTACGTAATCGGCACCGACCAAAATACCCGCCAGCGAAGGCTGGGTATTTCAGAAAGACGACCTACGAATCCCTATGCTTCCGGCTGTTCGCTGAGCGATCGTAATTTCGTTAGATTGCCATTCTTGCACTTTAAGAGACTGAATCGGAAAGGCAGATTTCTTTCTAGTACATCTTTTCTAACGAAGGGATGAAAGGCGAGAAGTCTCGCGGCGTTCGCGCCGCCGCGCTGTCATGGAGGAAGATAGAGGAATGTTTTTCTCTTGATTACACGCGTGCATCCCTGAAACGAGTGCACCCGCACTTGTAAAAGTGAACCTTTTTATCGGTGATCCTTGAGAATTTCACTTAATCGGCGGTATTAACGCGATGGGATGGATCTGCATCAAAGGCATTGCGGATGCTTCGAAGACGTCACTGGGGGGTCTTGGAATGATCGTCATTTACAGCCGATATCCACGACTATTTTTGTACACGGGCAATCCGATATCTACAGAACGGTCGTACACTGTCGTTCCCCGTCAGGGTTGGCACTAATATCCCTTATGGTCACTGAACTTTCGCGTGTCACTGTCTTCGCGATCGGCACTGCTCGTCGCTCCCGACGACGATCGCTTCCTCGCGCATCACTGCAATTCCAGCAATTCTATTCTTCAATGATGATTACACTGGGATTTCCTATCGAATCCCTTGGAATTGTAGTACTGCTTCATAGTCTCCGCTACCGTCTCTCTATCTTCATGCGGTAGCGGACGTCGACTTTTTTGGTGCGGCGCCGCGTCTTGCGACATCACGTCCTCGTATCGGATAGCCTCCATTTCGCGGCGGCTTCGAGACACTTTGCGCTTCATTAATCTAGTCCGTTCTTTCTCGTAATCTTGGTGTGGCGGTATTTCGAGTTTCAGTGAATGGGGAATGGGTGCTCTTCCTCCCGACGAGCAAGTGTAAGAGATCAATCATCGGGGAGAATTAGCGATTAATTCGATCCAACGATCGAACATAGATCGGACCGAACGGGGAATTGTATTATGAACGAAAGCGGTATTGATGAAAGTCTGTATTCGATAGGTTGGTCGTATCCGGGATTAATTGGGCGAAAGAGTGAGTGTTTATGGGGGTGGGAACCTACCTCGAGTCTGGAGAGAGCGCTCAGGTCGGCGCTGTATTCGATGCTGACATCGGCAGTTCCGCCTCCGCTGGAACGGTATGTGTATTTGGAAGTTTTCGCCACCGCGGAAGACATTGTCTCTGTTGGATTCTTCCTTTCTTTCCTGGATGAAATCTGGCTGGGGGTGCTCTCTCTCTCTCTCTTTGGTCGATTGGATGATTTCAGCCGATTCGTTTATCCGTCGAATTCGAGTGCCCTTCGATACTGGCCTCCGACTCGCTGGCTGGTGCTAAGTCAAGTAGCCTTAGATTAAGTCGTCGTAGTTCACTACTAATTCCACCTTCTTCTTCTTCTTCTTCCTCCTCTTCCTCGGGGTTTCGGAGCCGACCAGCGCCCTACTCGTAGTGCGCGACCCGTCGTCGTTCGTATGGCGCGCCGGCTGCTCCATGGCTTCGTCAAAATGACGATCGGAGCATGCGCGCTAGATCCTCCACCCCCACCAGGAACACCCCTCAATCGTTCTCCACCTCGCCGATATCCTGCCGAACCTTCCCGCTATCGTCGCTCGCTCCGCCAAAACTACCAAGTCCCACTGCTGACTTCGACGCCCACCTTCACCAAAGCCAGCTGCCAAGCTGGCTCATACCAGCCGAAAACCATGTCCGGCCAAACCAGAACCTCCACCACATCTCGCTCTCCTTTTCATTCTTACTAATTGGAAATCACATGATATCACCTCTCAAGGTGCACGCCGAAGGTCGTCGCCACTAGTCTCCTTTTCATTTCGCATTACTCAGCCAATTAGAGTTTTTCACCTAACGGTTCTATGAACGTTAATAAAAAATTGCAAAAAATTGCAATTGAAATGGAAAATAAGCGTATTAAACGATTGTCGGGTCACATGCTGATGAAATCATCGGGGAAATATCTAAGTGGATAGGTCGTAAACAGAAGCGCGGAAAGCCTAATCCAGAGTGGCTTGGTATACTGTGAGTTTGGAGCCGAATTTAGATCAAGCGTCCCACGCGATCTAAAGGAGATTGTTCGCACGGTATTGGTGGCACATACCACTTAAAATCAAGTCGCACTTATACGGTACCAATTTAGATATAGTGCACTTGAAAAGCTCCACGCTTGACTGTAGGGAGGATCTATGTGCGATCGTTAAGCAGAGTCATTGACTCATTTACACCCGCTTCTATGCACCCGCAAATACAAGTGGCGCAACACGTGCTATTATAAAAAGGAGTAGACAATCGCACAGTCATCGGCGAACATCGTGCGAGGGTAGAGCCAAAATCGTTTTGGTGTAGGCGACTCATCCCAGCCGTATTATATCTGGATCCGCAATATTCAAAATATCTATTTTTGCACCACTGGTAATGATGTTTCGGACTCAGCGTTCTTTCCAGCTTCCTATAGAAAGTGTTACTTTAAATAATCGCCATGACCAATGCGTGAAACTGCTCGAATAACGACTGGTCTCTCTTGTGAAAAATACTTCTCACAAATAATCCTTTGAATTCTTCGGGGATTACAGTGGATCTCGCAGTGACATATCGTCGTATGAATACTTCTGCTTTTGCAACAATGTATGCAACATTTTCATGACACAGAGTATTTCCAAAAGTCTGCAATGTGGGCAAAGAAAATAATGGCGGACGAAGCATTGGGATGAAGAAAAATCGATTGGCCAAGTTGAGGAAGTTCGATAAGCGTTAATGCGGCTTGGGCGAGTATTGCGACATATGTGGTGAAAGCTCGCAGCTTCTTTTCACAATGTGGCATTCACTTTTGAGAAAATTTCATCGACCTCCCACCTCGCCCCACTCCCGTCGAGTGTCTATAAAAGGTTGCCGGCGATGGTGGGCAAAGGTGCTCGGTCGGCCTAGCCCGGAGCTCACCAAGTAATTTGAGATTGGCCCCTTCTCCTCGACTAGGATCCTCTTCTTCGTCGTCGGCCTAACTCCACTTCGATTGCTACCCCGAGTCCGTGGCTCTCTCTAGTGGGGTATTCCAGGCATCAAGGTGTGGTACACGCGACGGACCTCCGACCAGAATAGCCATCCCTTCCTCCCCTTCCACCCCCCAAGCAACTTTCCTCGCTGCGCTTCAAGCCCGACTTCACTTTGCCTTGCAGAACTCTCCTCCACTCACAACATCGCAACACTTCACTTCCTGGATCTTCGACTTCACACTCTAATTGATTCCTCTACATTGGCCGTCCTTCAATTTTTCCTCCATGTCATACAAGATAGACGTCTCTTCGGGATAGTTGAACAACTCCAATTTGTCGAGTGGAAATAAACTTGGGGATGCCGGCACTCATGAATAGGCTGTTTGGCTTGCTCTATCGGCGAAGAATAATTGCCTACGTGGCGAAGCCTTTGAGATTTAGGTCGAAGACCGGTCAGCCGCTTGAATGGAATGAATGATGTCCAATGTTTTTCGACGTCTAGTTGTTCCACTCGCAAGTATTATATCATCATCGGACTGTCTGTTTAAAGGGACAGTTTGGATCGACTTGTCTTAATAGCTGTCACTGTTTCAATAAGAACGACTGAGAAAAAGGAATTGAAATCCGAGGTAAGAATTGGATGGAAATTTTTGGTATTTCGTATTTCGGGGAAAGCTGCCTGGTGACTCCATAGACTTCTCACGTTTCTGGGTTTGCGTAAAAGGACCAATACCGATCTTCGTGTTCTCTCGAGCAGGCACGCTGCCCCAATTTTCTAAATATACCTCCTCCCTTCTGACTCTCATACGGTTGAATTCTCATGTACTGTATCGAAAGATCTTGACTTCTTGACCATGCGTTTACTGTTTATAAACAGAACCGCTCTATCGGTCCGCATATAAACTTGACCCCATCGAATCATTGGCTAGTCGAAATGGGCTAGATTATTTCTGCCGAATTTGGAAGCGATTTCAACCTTTCTCTCTGTCATTGCGTCAGCTGGCTAAAGTTATGTAATATTCTTAGCGAATAGAAACTTCCTAGTTTCATGCACTGTCATTATTAAAATTCAATATCAAGTAATTACGCGGAAGGAGAATATTTGGAGGTTCAGGATTCGAAAACATTTGCAGAAAAGTGTTTATCGTAGTCTAATGTCTAAAGCAAGATTAGGATTGAATATCACATAATAATCTGCTAGAAATGAAATTCTTGGATACACGCGGTACGATTACCTCTCTCAAGCTGAGTACAGTTATACCCATTGGTATGGTATAATTATAGAAATTGATCAAGTGAGGCGGAGCGCAACAGGTGGATTTTATAATGGCTCGCAAAGTCCCTTACTAATGACGGAACAGCTGGATTGGTTCCTCAGTTTTGAATTACGCTTCAGAGCAGGGTATTTAAAGAGTAGGTAAGTCCAGCGGATTTGTCATCGGTTATGGTAGGTTGTGATCCATCGGGAAAATTTGGGCCAGGCCGGGAACATTAAGTTCCACTCACTTTTACGAGGAGAGCTGCCTTCTGGAAATAGTGCGTTAACTGTAAACAATGGAAGCCAGCCTGATTTCACGAGGCCGGTACATCATAGACGACAAAAGTAGAACCGATCTGCATTTTGCCCGGAGATTAATTCACTGGCTGCAGTGCCAAGCAGTATGAGAAATTGCTTGAAATCTCGATGGGCTTATTTGTTCGACATAGAAATTTTCATCTCTTCAATGTCCTAACACAGAACTACTTATACAATTTCCTGTCAATTTTACATTGAACGTTTTTCTATTTTTTATGAAAAACTCGCAAGCTCAAAGAATACGTGGATTTTATCGACGAATTATCTTCGCGCGAATGACCTACAAGGGATGAGGTTTTGCAAATATTAAATAGTTAATGGACAGTTGACCGAGTACTTATAGTCACCGAAGGAAGTGTTGACTCAGCATCCAATAGTGCCACGAAAAAGTGCGGCCAAAGCTTTTCGGTATTGCGGAGGGAAACTCGCGATGACTAAGTCGCTCTATTTCAGTCTGACCAGTATGCGGTTGTATCCACTTTGGAAGTGGGGTGAAACGTGTGGAATATTAATTTCGCATCTGCCGTGCATCCAATTCTCACCAATGATTCTCTAGCTATATTTTGCCTCTCCCGGTTCTCTTTGGTTATTGATACATTCGATGATTATTATTAATTAAATCGGCAATATATCTCTTAAACAATGCTGTGGTAATAAGCGCTGCGGTGAGAATTTGGGTGAATATTGAACTGGCATTTGCATTTCCATAACAATGGCGAGAAAGACATTCTCTTTCATAGAAGAGACGTGCTTAATACTTGAGCGTTACGCCTTGATATTTTTGTTACTGCGCTTCTGTATATTTATAAGTTAGCTCCACTATATCGGGAACAAAAATATTTCGGGACGGATTCGTGGCATGGTTCTCATGTGCCTTGCAGCTTCCTTCCGCCATTAATTTTGTCTGCTCATGATAAATTGAGGGTTTCAATCGATTTGTTTTCATTAATTAATTGCAACATCCATATAAACAGCGTGTAATCTATTAAGGGAGAAGCTTATTGAATAGTGGTTTGCAAAGTAAGAAAATAAAAATAAGGTAAATTTGTTTTAACTTCTATAAACAGACATTACCATCCCCTGAATTGATAATTAATGTATTATTTCAAATGAGCAAATACATTGACTCTTTAATTACGCTGACGTACAGTGCAGGTAAAATCATTCTCTTCCCAGTTCAGTTGATGATCTCTTCGAAAGTTTTGAAGCAGCTTTCGGAAGCTTTTACGTGGCGCCCTCGCATTAGGAAAGCTTGAAAATGCGGAAAGGAAAGATTCTTCGGTGGGAAAATGTAACATCCCGACCGGTAATTGTTACATTCTTCTCTTCTCTCGTTGGATACTTGGCCACTTTACATTTACCTCTCGGTCACGGAAGCTCTGGACATGCTAGCTTCGTTCGAGCGCTGCTCAAAAGTTGGCAGCACGACATTTTCTTGCCAGTAATTTTCACATATCATTTTATTCTCTTTTCATTCAATTATTATCTAGCATGTTGTAATTGAATTACGATTGAGCAAATCTAGTAATTCCATGTTTACAATTCCAATCATTAAACGAAAATTAACAGTTAAAATTAACAATTGATATTGTTAGGTGAACATTATAATAACTGTGATTAATTGGAATCGATTGTCTCTCCTCACTGGAATTTCCACGAGATGTAAACAGAATGTATGACTGATCTCAATAGAATATTCCCATGAATAATTATCATTGGTATACTACTGATCTTTTATATATAATATAATACAATAATTATGACATACCTACAACATATCAATATTTACAATAACATTGGTGCTAATTTAGTATTAATGGACTCGAAGCCATTCGCACTTCCGCTGTAATTAGCAGGGTGAATCAAGATTTGGCAACTATCACCAACTTCCCACGCATTCAGGCAAAAAGTCGCAGAATAGTTTTAGTCCGATGTGAAACAGTTTCTCTGAGGTCAGAAGTTTAACAGATGGTCGGAACAATTCGCTGTGGACCATCTCTATCTTGGAGCTTATCTGGTCCTGAATGTGAGGAACCTCGCTCGAGAGATCTTCCTGCCAATGCCTACCAGGAGATGTCGCTTTTCAGAAGTTCTCCAGAGTTTGTATAAAGTGACTAGCCGGAGGACTCACTCACTAGAAACTGTTTCGTAGCAATACTGCTCTCATTTCTTGGACAAAGAGACCAATTCCACCGGTAGTTTATACGTATATGCCTCGAGCATGTCCCTCTATGGAATTTCAAGAGTCTCCTAGCTCGAAAGCTTCCACTATTTACATTGCACACATAGCCTACTGACACTTGCAAATGCTCACCTACACTGTGAACCTGTCATGTTATGCTCAGTAAGAGCCTAAATCGATCTCTATCAATCTGAGTTTCTACTATCCACCCATTATAGTTTTATTATTACTTCTATGTACTTATGATCTCTAATGACACGAATAATAACTTGTGTCTCCACCATGTCCAAGTTGTTATAAAAATAAGCAAGCCTAGGAGTGATTATAAATTCAAATGTCAGAAATATATAATAATTTCGCGACAGAGGGTAGCATTATTGGTGGAGGGATTTTCATTTAACATGAGTTACATAATTTCTCTGTGAGTCTGCGCGCGTTTGCGGTTGTAGGGTGGTCGATTGCAAATCCATTCTCTAGCGAGTGACCTCCCATTTTGAGCGGGTGCTCGATGAAGCCGGGCTATCGTGGCGGGGCCTCGGCGTTCTGCACGGAAGCAGCTCAGCGAGGCCCGCCTGGCGCACCAGTGGAGAAGAGCGGACATAAAGCTATTCTTAAAATAGGTCTCGAATGAACTAAAGCGAATGAACGAAGCGAGCGAGTTGCGGCTCTCGCTCGCTCGCTCGCTCGCTTGCTTGCTTGCTCGGTGGTGCGCGAGCGCGCGAGCGACGCGTCCTCGTCCAAGGGGCAGAAGCCGAGCCGAAGCAGCGAGCGCGAGGGCAGAACAGCAGCATCGTACCGCCGCGGCCAGAAAGACGAGGCAAGGAACGAAGAGCGACGAACGACGAGCGACGGCGACGTCGGTCACGTGGCAATCAGAGGAGTGATAACGGAAAAGGCAAGGGAAGTGAGAAAAAGAGGAGGGGGAGAGGGGGAGAGGGAGAGGAGGGCAGAGCGACGAGCGTCGTCGCCGGTCGCCGCCGATCATCTTCTTCTTCTTCTTCTCCTTCAGGGTTTAACTTCTTATCCGAATCGATGTGACTAGGAACGCGTTCCATTCCTTCCTCCTCTTCTCCTTTGGAGCCAGTGGCGCTCTCGCATCATCCACTCATCGATTCTCCCCATCGATTCTACGCATTCTTCCATATTCCCCTCAGTTTCCACGCAAGTTCGTCGCGCCTTCTTTCATTTCGAGGGAAATTTCAGTACTGCTGGTATCTGGTGCGGCGCGTTGTCCTGGCGAGCCGCTCGGACGTGGTGCGCCGGTGCCGGGATCTTGTGGTGGTGCCGATGGTGGTGGTGGTGGTGGTGCTGGTGGTGGTGCTGGTGCTGTTACCCTCGGTGTTCGGTGAATCTGGCCCGCCGACACGCTCAGAGGGTTTCTCACCCTCTATACTGCTCGAATCACCGCTGACCAACCTGCCGAGCAGAGCCACGTGAGACCATGTCGTCTTACAGGAGCTACGTAAGTCTTCTTTCAAGAACCTCACACTGTTTTACATTCAGTTCCAGTGAGATTCTAATAACTAATTCGAATTCATGCTTCCCATGACTAATAACTTTCTATCGTTTGCCAAAGATAACATTCTCTAACACGTATAGAAAAGTGTGTGTCCTTAACGAATATACTTCCATCATTTGATTATTTTAAATAAATATCAGGCTTTCGTAATTGAGTTCGAGTGAGATTCTAATAATGAATTCGAATTGATGCTTGCCGTGAATAATAACTTCGTATGGTTTGCCAAAAACGAGAGTGTTTAACACAGATAGAAAAGTATGTATTTAGAACGAATTTATTCCCACGATTTGATTATTTCTAATAAAGGTGAGAATGTCGTAAAGCTTATTAACACCAATCGG
The DNA here is from genome assembly GCA_910591665.1 of Ectemnius continuus. Lineage (NCBI taxonomy): Eukaryota > Metazoa > Arthropoda > Insecta > Hymenoptera > Crabronidae > Ectemnius > Ectemnius continuus. Next base: position 25,621,883 of record OU342856.1, read on the forward strand.
TTCTTCATGTCAAACTGACATGCGCTGAATTTCTGGTAGCGTTGGAATAACATTGAACGATATAGGAATTGAGAGACGCAGTGATCGGTATCGTAAGAGAGGATATAATGATGTCTGGAGTATTCATTGTCAGAGGCGCGATCGCGCGGCGAGTGTGTATTGAGAGATACGTGAAGAATAGCTCTAATGGATAGCAACGATTTGCATTTGCATGCAATGCGCCGCAAAGTGGCACTCGTTCTATGCATTCGCTCGGATCTGACATACTGCATCGCATTGCCGTCCATTTCAGCTGCCTTTCTTATTATCGAAGAATCCCATAATACCCACTACACAATCATTTATTTTGACGCAGCAGCTTGTACTTCTCTTATGTGTGAAATCTGAGCAGACAAACTGCCACTTCAATGTATCAAATAGCTCTGCAACACTTCGGGGATCGGACGTTCATGAAGCACGACTTCATAACACTAATAACTTTCGAGGTATAAAAGGACGATATTGGCAACTCAAAGCGACAGGGAAGTCTGTTAATGCTTCAATTATTTTCCCCATGTTTATAAAGCACTTTGGCGCTCTTCTTTAAGAAAAGTGTGAGAATCATAAATTTTCTCTTTCGGAAGGAGACGCGCGATGATAACATATATTTTATAAAATAGAGAAGGGAGTCTTTTCAGTGGTGGAGACACCCCTTGGATAATGTGGCTCGCAGCGGCGCGGCGTTCTGGTCGTTGCACTGCATGTGCGCATAATCGTGCGACGGCTGCGCGCCGGGCTGCTTTGCTTTCGGTCTAATTATGCAATGTAAATGAATTCCATTAAACTTATCATAGAGACGACCTTCTCGCTCCAGACTCAGATTCCCAGCAAAACAAACTACTATTTAGAACTAGCATGAAAGCTCGAATCCTTCCATTTATGGCACTCTGAACAACTGTCAAAAGATCATAGAATTTCCCTGGTCAATTTTCTCCAGTTATTTCGAGCAAGTGACACTCGAAGGTTTGATGGAACTTTTCTCTGTTAGTGTGGTAAGGCTGGTTGTTGCGGTGGTCAAACAATCTGGTTAAGTTAAAGTGGTGTAGGACATAAAGAATCGGGCACTTAGGTGCCATGCCGTTTAAAAGGCAGGGCGGCCGCAGTAGATAAAGCCGAGTCAATGCCAGAGGAGAGAGTGGAGAGTGGAGAGTGGAGAGCGGAGGGCAGAGTGCGCCCGGTAATAATACATATAGGTCGAGCTGTGGAGACGCAAGGGTAAACATTTATTCAATGAGGTCGGACTCGTCGACTCCCAAGTACGAGGCTGTGTACCTCCGGGCAACGCGCTCATACTCACATATACATATTCCTGGTGGTCGGTGGACGTGGCTAGCAAAATTAGCCGGGCCTTCCCCAGACGAGCGACGTCTGCCTGCCGCGCATACGTTTCACCAAGGAAACCTTCCCTCCGCTTCTCCTACCAATGTAAGCCCTGTTACACAGATTGGCATTGCTACTGACACGTATCTCCCAACTCACAAACTACTCCTAGCGCCATCGATTGATCCCTGTTATGTAGGTTCGACTTGATGCCACCTCATTTTCATCGAGCCTGCCTCGGCCTGCCTGCTTAGACCGTTAAGAGTTTCAGAATAGCTCTCAGAAGACAAAACCGAAGGAATTTCCATTGGATAATTGTTGACGGGAGGAAAATTGTGCGATGGGCTTTTCTGAGCTTGTAATGTTGAAGGGGAGGTTGATAAAGACTATAGTTAGAAGCGCTTTTTCCCAAGCGTTTTTCACCTAGCGAGCAAGTAGCTTATCAGCTTTCGTAGTCGTTTTAAAATTGGCATGGATCTTCAAGCATCCTGACACGAGTGGAATCATTTTACGTAATGCCGGCGATTCCTTCGATCGACAGATCTGTGTGGATTGGTGCAAGTGAATGATGCGTGGCACGCCGGTGGAACCGGGATAAATTTAGCCGTGCAATGTGTTTGCGTTCTACTTCCTAGACGCGAGATCGAACAAGTTAGTCTTTAAGGCTACACCAGCACAGCGCTTCCTCCCCACAGAGAATATTAGCTACTTGGGAGAGACGGACAATTTTCGAGATCTCTAGAAAAGCATTGCGCGATTCGGAAGCGTTCAAACGTTCAAGATGAGAATCGTATCTCTTAATTCTCCGTGCAGGCCATCTTTCTTACACGCCACTGAGCGTGAGCCGCCGGTAATCCAGCGTGCTAGACATCCCATAAAACTCGTTACCATCTTAATTCGATGCGGCGACTCCAGCAACAATGAAGCACAGAACAACTTAAATGAAGAACGTTTCTCTTGCTAGTGGTTGGCATCGCCGCCGGCAACTGGAACGGCAAGTTGCGCGACAATTGTACAGCCCCGTCATGCACCAACAAGATTTCGAGTCTGCCATTACGAAAGGTAGAATCGCATTGGATTTAAATGCGAAGCAACCTTTTTCTCTTTCAACGATAATATGTCTCTTTAAAGTATGGTTGTTGGGAGAATGAGAGGAGGAAAGTAAGAAGAAAGGAGAGGGCAGGCAGAGTAACGCGCGTTGGCGCGGCTTAAAAATAGTACGGCCGAATGCACCATTTATTTCAGGGTATTCGGTATCGCCACCAACCGATGAAAGCAGCAATTAAAAGCAACGCAGAAAAGCAGCGGAGAGATTTCGCTCGGGGCTGGGAAATGGCGGAACGCAGCTATGAGGGAACATCACCGCTGGCCAATATCGTTCGTTAATAACTTTTCTCAAAAAGCTTGCACGCTCTCGCTGAAATTGGAATAGTTCGAACAGCACAGCCATTTTCGAGGCGGAAAAAGCCGGCTTTCTACTTCGGGCGCCGGAATGAATGTTCTCCTCGTTCATTCGATTCCAGTTTCCCGGGTTAAATGAAATATCGGAGCCGCCCGAAGATGAGCAATTTAATAAATAACTCGAGAACGCCACGATGCGCCCTTCCTTCCCCCCAACTCGGCCATGTTTAGCACGTTCCAACAGAACCAACACAAATTAAGTTCTTCGTAATGTCCCGCTGGCAACAAATTGCACATTTTGCACAAATTGCAACTTGACAATACACCACAACTATTTCATATACCCGGCGAAAGCAGTATCGCAATAATGCTTCGGCTGTTCATCGTGTGCCGCTTGCTCGGTAATAGGTAAATTATGTTTCATTAGAAGCTCGTTCGACGCTCGCTCGGTCATTGCTTTGTGGACGTGGCGAACGCCGACGGCGAACAATCGCTTGGCGAATTGACTGCGTGCACATTTGACGCTCCGCCGTAGCTGTCAGATACTAAAGTGAATTTCAATGTTACATTAAGCTCCTCCTCTCTCCTCGTTTCTGTCTAAAGCTCACTAACGAGGTTGCCATCGGCCTCTCCCATCGAGAACCAGCCGCAATTGTTATTTCCAACGAATATTTTACAGGCTGATTTCAATAAAGAACGATCAGAAAAGAACGAGCACTGCTTCCAGAAGCATTGCTTTCTTTCGTGTTGGAGAATGCGGTTCGAAAAATATCACTTCCGCTTCCTTCCGCGCAGGGTGGTTGTTTTCTTCTCGTGGTGAGCGTAGAGCGTGCGCGAGGGAAAGAGAAAGTGAAAGTGAAAGAAAGAAGGGGAGAGAGAGAGAGAGAGAAAGAGAGAGGTGAGGAGGGAGAGAGAGAGAGAAAGGAAGTATGGACGCGTGAAATAGTCTAGCGCGAACGCATGGGCGAAGACCCCGAGGATATATTTAAACGGTCTCGTAGACGCGCTTCGACTTTCTTTATTCGTGGAAGAAACGTCTGGCTATTCCCTTCGAAAAACTGCACCGCGTCACTCTCGTTCTCCGCCAAGTGCACCCTTTCAACCGGGAGAATGCAAGGTGGGTTACTCAATTTTCCGGAATGCTGTTTTTGATCTTGAACTTCATCATTTACCGGGCAGTGGTAATTTCATTTTGATTTTCGTGTGCCTGAAATATATATCTCGATGATTTGAACAATGATTGTCTGCAAGGTGTGAACAATGAGAATGTTATCCTGTTGGGTTGAATAACGGCGAAGTTTGAAGTGCATCAGCTGCTGTCGAATATTGTTTTTATGAATTCTACCAATTTTAAATCACCCGCCCACTTCAGCAACTATCTCGTTTCAGTGGTTTGGTCCGAATGATGTAGAGCGTGAAATAAAACTAATGACATCGAAGGGAAAGGTGGGACGCGTGAGGGTGAATCGCGGAATTGAAATGGATGAAACGAGGAGGAGTGTGCGAGTTGTGCTCATGACAATCAATGGTTGCTTTATCACGGCTGGAGCAAATGGAACACTGAAAGCAGGAATTGGAAATCCATTTATTAGAGCCTCAGAAGTATTACTCGGCTGAATCTAGAAATGCGAGGCTGCGAGCGAGCATGCCCGACCAATCGCTCGGAGTTATAGCTCAAAATAAAAGTCACGTGCGAGTCCGCGGCGTATATCCACGGAATTGGCAGAGTACCATGAATCAAGAAGAGTACATTGCTCTCTATGACGTATTGAAATTTGAGACCCCGTTTCTTACACCACCATCTAACGTTTTCAAGATTCGCTTTCGTATCTGCCACTCTTCAAATAAATCGATCCTTCCAAAATTCAAGCATCTTTCTAACATTCCATTTAAGCATATTAAAGACATTTAATTAATTATTATTTTTCCATTAATTCTTGTTTCATTTGAGAATATAATTTCACGAGTCGGTCTTGTCGATAAAGTTTTCTTATTATCGTTACGTAACATGAGCTTCAGAGTTTCCTATAACCAATGAATTGTAACTCGATCATCATACCGATCGATTAACTGGTTCGAAATATCCAGGCTCGCAAATTGCGGTAACTGATAATACAGCGGAAGTCCTATATTCACATAAAAAAGCTATTTCCTATGCGCGGTCTAATTGTTTAATTTATAATACATATTCAGAGATTGATGCGCGCACAACTGACGATGGATTGGATTGAATTATTTCGTACATCCCAGTGAGATTTCGAGAAAATCGATAGAGTGTACAAGCGCTTTGAAAGATATTCTATGGAGATTTTATGGAAATGAGATTATTGAAAGGGAAATATAATAGCTGGGATGAATGTACCATATACAGATCAGCGATGGGGCTTAAATAAGAGAGGAAAAATTATTAGGGAATTAAAAGATTAAATCATCGCGAATGTCAGGATGGGAAAGCGGGTGAACGAGCTGGTGGAATTATCATGTAGCCGTGAATTTACCGAGTATTTAAAGGGGGCATAATACCAGCTCCCACATGGCCGACACCCGCAAATATAAAGCAGAAAGGCACATTCATTTTTCTGTCAATATTCCCCCTGTGCAAAACGGATTTTCCTCTCTAGCAAGCAAAATTTATCATGCTCGTAATAATAAACGAGCTTTAAGCAGGAAGTTCTCGGCGATCGGTAGGTGGAAGTGAGAGCTTTGCCAAAATCTGCTTGGTCGGTGTCGGTCAGAACTCATTTTGCGATTTGCGCCTGTCATGGGTTTACAGGAGCTGAGTAACAGGGCAGACGCTCATTTCGTTTTCGGGATTCGCAGGCCGACATGTCAAAAATGTTGGCGTCTGCCCAATCCGCGAAATGTAAAATAACAGCCGTCGGACACGGATCGTTGCCGCGGTCTAATTGGCTTTCTGCAACGTAAACACTCCACGCCACTCTCTCCTTTAACGAAAATTCCTCGGGAGCATTTCTCTCCCTTCTAATGACTCCTTAATTAAAAAGCAATGCACGAACGCGCCGCGAATTTAAATAATTCTCTTTTCTTCCACTTCAATCTATACAATTCCAATTACTTTCTCACTTATTTGGGCTTCGATCCAATGAATCTGCTTGCTGGTTTTTCATCGCAAGAACTTTTCCTACCCGTAACAGAATAGTAGCTGTATTTTCGCAACATGTGGAGAAAATTCGTAATCACTTGGTGAATAGTAATTAATTCGAGGTAATTGTTATCGGAGGTGAATTTTACTCGGGGAAATGGCCAACTGGCACAGCATAAATAGAGGCTACGTTTCGCTTGGTTTAATGAAAGATCAGGAGGTCGCAGGCCGGCGCGGCGCGGCGCGGCGCGGCGGTATCCAGCGGAGTCGAGGTCGAAGGAAGCGGCGGCGGCGGCGGCGGCGCGGCGGCGTGAAGGGTTCAGAAAGATATCGTCTTTTATTTCCATATTCAACAGATCCGAGTATTTCCACGCTGCCGCGTGTGTACCAGCTGCGACTTTTAAGCCCTCTGCGAGTCATGCAAATTGGAGCTACTTGAAACTTGTATTAATCTTCCCTCCCACTACCAACCTCGATGCAAATAGACAAAACTAGCGAAAGCATTTTACCCCAAACGTTGACCTCACGTGATTCATCGATTTTTTCATTCCACCAATTATTACTTCTGTATAGATTTGCCATTGAATATTTAGTGCAATTTGCCAAATGTGACTGGTGTTTATTAAGGGAATAAAGTGAACATAACTATTTAAAATGGTCGATAAAGTATCAACGATCCAGCGCCTTAGATAAACTTGTAATTATCCTAAACGCAATCTGCGCCAACTTATTCCAAATTCTTTAGATAAGGGGAATTCTATTTAGATAAGGAATTGGTAGCACTTTCGTTCTCCGTTGGATCCATGAGAGTTGGGAGTGTGTCATAAATTATAATAATGTGGCAAGCTGACGTTGGTTAAATCTAAGTAAGAGGCCTCAATTAATTGGGCTGGCATTCGCGTTGGTAGTGGAGCGTATCATCGTTCGATATCTCGGCGTCAAGCCGGCACAGGCACACGAACGACACTGAGTAACAAGTATAGCGAAAAGTGATGCAATCGTTCATCGTGACGGCAAGAAAGCGAAGGGCAACGCCTGCTTGCTAGTAAACTGACATTTCTATGAGCGATAATGCAATATTGGCCTTTTTGCCTCACGAGCTACTTTCGATTTGATCGGCTTGCTTGGATAGCCACTTGGAACAAGCGTTGTCGCTACTGGTGCTGCCGTTCTATCAGCTAGAGGAGAGCAGCTCACCTCGAGAAATGAAGCGTAAATCAGCAACGATCGAAACGGAAGAGGGCCTGGGAAAAAGCATGCTTCCACTGATGGATGAGCTCCTCCTCGCCGGACATCGATAGATTGCTCACCTACCTTCGATGAATTGAAATACCCGATCGCATGCTCGATTGATTCACTTGATTCTCTCCCCCGAGAATGAAATCTCGGCGCGACCCTTGTTTCTTCACGGCTTCATAAATTCTCGTTTTCGGCCAATTTCTCCTACTTCAACTTGCATTTCATTTTATTTTAAATGTTAGGCGTGTATGGCAAAAATGATTTTTATCGAGCGAGAAGTGTTGCGAGTTTAGAATTCAGTTACAATTATTTTCTTGACACGTTTGAAGCTTTTCAATCGATCCTGGTACGTTTCAGACTTCTTCGATTTCTTTATTCCCATCTTAAGGTCGTCTCACACCTCAGGAGGACACTTTACACCTTTTTAAAGCACGCCGAGTCAACTCAGATCTCTTTGACATACCCTTTTTGTCTAGATGACTCTTCACGATCTACCCTGAAAATTGGAACCCTTGAAACCTCAGATTTTCGACACCAGGCATCTCCTCGAACCATAACGCAAACCTTGACTTCCTCACTGATTGGACGATATGGATTTGGATGGAAGATTTTGGCTGAGGTCCAAAGCTTTAGTTAGAATTTAGAATCTGAAAGGGGGTTTTGACGATTGGGACGTGTTATCCGAATTAGATTGATCAATTCTGATATATCCGAACTGACTGAATTAGGTCAATCCACTAATCGACTCTTAATTAATTAAAATATCAATTAACGTTGATGCGTACACATTCCATTTAATTGTATTTCAGAGTTATCGTATTTTTCATAGACAGGTGCTTGGTTTGCGAGCGAGGGAGAAAGGAAGGTTATTACCCTAGCCATTTCAGGTCGTCTATTTCGAGCCTAGGGCATCTGGCCAAAATTGTGTTAATTGTGTGAATAATCGTTTTTCCTCTTCTCTTGTTTGTCGAGATCGCAATTTCATTACGCGTACACAGAGAGAATAATTATAAGTGCTTGCAGATATTTTTGTTTTTAACCCAGTGCATTTAAAGGATTTATAAACGCGCCGCTTAAGCATAACTATTTTCTTATGGCTTAACTTGGATGAACTCGACTTCCGATAAATTATTAAGTTTGGCAAGTTTGATAGCAATTTTAACTGAAAGTTTCCTCGTCGCAAAGCTTGTGAAATTGTGATATAAATTTTATTATATAAATGCTTGTCGTATAAATTTACTGTGATCGATTGATTAGAGAATCAATTCAAGGTACTGATATAAGTATTTTATTTGATTAATTTTCAGAGTGACGCTGGTTCTTACCGATCGAGAACTGGTGTCGGCCTCGGTAGCAGCAGCTATGCCAGAGGCTCTGCAACAAGCACTGGCTTACCAAGTTGCAGGAGCAGTTATTCCAGTGCCGGTACCAGTTCCAGCAGACTTCCCACGAAAGAAAGAGTGACAGGATTCGGAAACACATTTCTCAAGAAGGACAAGATAGAAGAGAAGCCTCTTTTCAAATATTCCTGTAAGTGTCGACAACCAACGAGTCAGCTAAATCATTGGCATTATTACAATTGGACAGTAAAAAAATTCTACTATCCGGGAAATTCTCTGTCGCAGGTACTGATAAGTCGAGATTACACTCAGGAAGATCGTCAGCGGAGGATTCAAGGTCGAAGAGTCCTTTGACCAGTACGAGATCCTCGATTTTCGAGAAATACTCATTCCCCAGCAGCAAAACTTCCGAACGACCATCTTCCGTTCTGGATAGGTATAACCGTGGGCCATCGCGTGAGAAGAGTCGAGAACCCGAGAGTGTGTCTTCCCGATACGGATCGAGCACCTATCCTGGATCAGGCTTGGCCAGGAGTTACGGCAACGAAAGTAGAATCGAGAAGAAAGAAAGGAACGAGCATCCGCCACTCTCGTACCGAGGGTTGCGCGCCAACTCTGGTAGGCCTTCTAGAGAACCGAGTCCCGAAGTTACTGTTGGAAAATCCAACTCCTTTAAATTGTATCCAAGAGCATCCTCTTACAGCCGGTCCGGTACATCATCCAGTAAGGCTTTTTTTCTTTTTCTTTTTCTTTTCCTTTTTCTTTTTCTTTTTCACCACGTAATCGCTCGCTTTATTTAACTCTCACTCAGATTCCTGCTTTCATAATATACACTGACCATTTTTAATCAAGAAATCAACACTAAGACTTTCTCGTACTACAAATGCAGGTACTACCGAAACGAGCTCAGCACCAATCTCTTCGAGATTCAGCGCGGCAACTAGCTCGAGATTGCTCTCACCAAGAAGCAACAGTAACGATCGCGTCTCCGCGGCAATAAGCTACTCCGGATCGGACAGGTTCCGAACCACAGGCAGTAAGCCGACGCCAGCAGTCACGAATTTTAATGATATCGATGATCAGAAGGCCAAAGTAGAGAAGGACTCGAAGCATGATCGTATTAGTAGTAGTTCCACTCCCGATAGAACGGAAGTTGATGAAAGGCATGAGGAGGAAGAAGCTGTGACACTGACCATGGTTACCAGAGGAACATCGCCGACTCCACCCGCTTCTTCCTCTTTCATGAGGAGTAGGAGAGCAGATTTGGGAATTGCATGTCAGAGCGAGATAGCTCGCTCTCGACAGGCTATCCAATCGAAGGAACAGGAAGTTCAATGTGATAGAACGGAGGATGAGCGTGCTACAAGGTTCTCGCGATTCAGTGGCACCGGCCGTCTTTCCGGAGGACCTTGGACAACGTACCTAGACAAATTCTCCTCTTCGAATTCGATCTCACCCTCGACTCCCATCTATTCCACGAGGACCTATAATGCTCCCGGCACCAATACATCCAGGATAAATGCCTTCACGTATTCCAGATCGAATGACAATTCGACGTACTCGAGAGGAGAGAGCGGAAATAAAGCCCCGCTGAATTCTAGTCAAGAAACTACAACAGCTACTAGGAATGTTAGTGATGATAATAAAGTGTTTGGTGGTCTAGGATCTTCGAGAGTTAGCGCGGATACATCGGTGAAAAGTGACGGTGACTCGACGATAACGGCGGGTTCTAGTCGAGAGCATTCGAGTGATAGTAGAGAATTGTGTGAAGCCAAAGTACAAAGTGCCAATAACTCTAGCTCTTCAAAGGACAGGTCTGAAATTGGTAGCGAACGTTTAGGTGGTTCTAGAACATTTAGCAACCAAGTGTCGGATCCCAGAGAAAGCAGCAGCCGGGCGCAGAGTTCGAGCGTGATAAATCTGCCAGAGAGTCGAGAGAGAGTTTATAAGTACGAGTCACAAAATAGCAGGGAGAGTTCGGCATCCAAAAGTGAGGATTCCAATCAGAGAAGACCTTCTCTTCCAAAGGTCAATCGAGGTTTGCCCAAGTCCGAGGTAAAAATTGCGAGGTCTCCTTCGAGTGGTTCGGCGAAATCTGATTTGCAAAAGGAAAGGAGAGGCTCGACACCCAAGTCCGACGCCAGCGCATCTTCTACAGTCGATGAACTTTGTAGGATAGTCGAAGGACATAGCCAAGGTCAGAGCAGAGAATCACCACAACAAAAACGAGAACATGTTTCGTCGGGCAAGGAATCTCTACAAAGGTAATTTCAACTTTTATACGAATTCTTCCCTTAATTTGATATTAACTATCTTTATGAATTACTTAGTAGAATGATTATTTGTTACTGAACAGCAATAGTTGCCAGAGTCGGTCGAGCACCCCCCAATCGCGGAGTAGTTCGACAAAGAATCTTCCGCGTCAAATGACGCGGCCGGAATCGTCAGACGGTTCCGCTGTAAGTTTGCCAATTGGCAGATCGAAGTCATCGTCAGCTAGCTCGGTGACGAGTCAGGGTGCAAAAATAAAAGCGACGCCGCCGTCGCCGGGAAAATCATCGAGTGGATCGACTGGTTCCTCAGTGAATTCGCGGCAAAGCGGTTCTTCGGACGCTCGTGGCAAACCACCTGTGCCTAAGAATGACACGACATCCAGTGGCTCGTCGAAGGGCATCGGCCCGGTGAAGTACATCAACAAGGACTTCCGCAAGTCGACATTGAACATGGAGAACGGTGATCCCGCGCTTTCCAAGTATACTAGGAAGAAGAAGTATCAGAGAAGCTTATCCGTCAGTTCACAGGATTCCCAATCCGAGCCAAACTCCGAACCCGTTCATCGAATTGTTTCTTCGGGATCTTCGACATCACTCAAGTCCACTAGGTCGAAGCTAAGGGCGCCCTCGACTCCTTTCAGGTCGAAACTAAGACCGAGTGAGTCCAGCAATTCTTTGAAACTGGAGAAATCGAGGAGTAGCTCCAAATCTCCCGCGGGAAAGAGAGAAGGGGTAACTGAAACTTCGGACTCGAGTAGCAGCAGTAGTAATAGTAGTAGTAGTGAATCAAGTTCGTCGAGTTCATCGAGTAGTGAAGGAGAGGATGAAAAGGTGAAAGGACCTGGATCGCGACGACGTAGAAGACGAACTTCCAAGTCCCCCTTCCGGGATAAAAGAGGAAAAATAAGTGCGGGATCATCAAGAACAAGTGTACTAGCATCATCGGCGGATGAAGTTTCTCTTCCTATAGACAGACCACCGCGACCACCCTCAAGTCCTAAATCAAGAAGTGATCGTTCAGGGAAGACGGAAGAAGCCAAATCATTCTTAATGAGAGCACTTGCGCCTGTCACTAATCTCTTCAAAAACAAACATCAAGACTCTGCCGAGTCGAGTAAATCAGGTGGTTGGCCCGAACAGAGCGAAGAAACACCTGATTCTGGAAAAAAGACTAAAGATACAATTTCCCCCTCGAAATCCGTCACACCCAGTCTCTCGAAAAGCTTGAGTTTCACAAATTCCGAGAGAATCGACGACCAAAAATATAGTAGTTCGCGAACGAAGCATGACTCGTCTGGTGAGAAGCCCTGGTGGATGGATTCCAACAGTGAGAACGTACCCGAAGGCGTTGAAAGACTGAACACGTGCAACGATGAGATGAGTCAAGAAACGACAATTAGTACCACCTTACCTGATGATGGTGAGTTGCCTTCTACCCTTACTTACACTGCTTATTCTCATCTTCTATGTTAATCGTACAATTTCCCATACAGGCAAATTCAATTATAAAATATGGCGGCAAGAATCCGGCGAGAGAGCCTGGTGGTTAGATTCGAACGAGTGCGCTCCATCGGAGGAAGCACTAATAAAATCGTCGCCGATGCCGTCGCGGCAGGATTCCGAAGAGAAAACATGGTGGTTGAATTCGCAGGACAGTGAAGCCCCGGAACAGGGCAAGAAGCAATCATCAACAGCCTCAAAGAATAGTTCGAGTGAGAGAGCATGGTGGTTGGATTCCAGTGAGAAAAATGTATCGGAAGAGAGGAGGAAAAGAAAAGGCTCGGCAAGTTCTAGACAAGAGCATCGAGAAAAAGCATGCTGGCTGGATGGAAACGAGAATCTTCACTCCGAAGGAACAAAAAAGTCATCTTCTCCGAGTGTATGGAGACAGGATTCGGGCGAGAGAGCTTGGTGGTTGGATTCTAGCGAGACTGTTCCCTCCGAGGATAGTAAGAAACACGGATCGACAGGATCGAGCATTTCGAGACGAGGTTCTAGTCGCGGCAGTACCCGTTCCAGTGATAAACGAAACCGATTAAGGCATCAGCAATCTGGCGAAAGAGCTTGGTGGATGAGTGATGATCCGGAAAGTGTGCCGGAAGGTGTCGAGGTCATTCCAGTAGGACCAGCAACCCCTCAGAGTGGAAAGAGCTTTGACAAATCCGACGAGTTTAATGAGAATGAATCTCGTCGGAAGGCACCTGGCAAAATGAGACATGTTGCCTCAGATGAAATACCGTGGTGGATGGACAGCTCTTCTAATGTTCCTGACGGCGTCATTAAGATTCCCGCGGAGACTTCTAATAACACTACCGATTCCTCGGAGTGTTACGAGAGAATCGATATCGGTGTTAACCATGAACCTGAGATGTATGCGAAGAGAAGCCTCTCTAGGTTCCCGATCGAGTTTCCACCACCACCGCCACCCGACGAACCATTAGGGGATCGTGCCAGTCCCGAAGGGGTAAGCTGATCTTAGTATTATGCATCCAGCCATTAACTGTTATGGAATGGATAATGAAATCTATCCAGGCCCCTCAGACAAGCCCGACTTATCGATTAGCAATGCTTTCACACCTTATTAATAAGATGCTATTTACTAATGTAAGACATACCCCGAGAATACATGGATTCTCCTCGAGAATTACTCAACCTAGCGATATCCTCTTTAATCCAATCCAATCCACCCTGACGCGATATCACATATCGAACGATACCACTTACAACTTGTTTATCACACTTTATCTCCAACACAACATTTCAATTTATACTTTTTCTTAGCAGCGTCGAGTGGCATTTCTTTGTTTCGAATTTCGCAAGGTAGAGACGGTGAGAATTTCGGGTGGAACTTTCCACCGATATGAATGTGGTCACTTTATTGTGTACAGATCGAAAACCCGCCGGATCCGCCGGACAATTATGGAAGGAATTCGCCGTACGACAACGTACAACCGACGCCACGAAAAAGGACGGCAAACAAGAGGCCGAGCCGGTTGCCGCTCTTTATCGGCGAACATACAAACATCGACGACTTGCTCGGCGACACGCTTACCCTCTGCAACAGCCCAGTGCTTTCCCGCATCCGTAAACACGAGTGCGTCGAGGAGGGTGAGTCCGGAATGAGTTTAACTAACGCCATTTGGCATCGATCGCACCTTGCGTGCTAACTCTCGGATTAGTTCCCTGTGTATCAAGTACTCGAGGCTCGTGTCAGGTTTAGCATGGATCGGATCCGTTGTCACTAGGAAAGGGCGCTACCCTTTCCCAACAGGCCAACAGGAAATCAATGGAATCGGTCGTTTTACATATCACGCTAGTACTTTTCTTGATAGGCGCGCACGCGATATTCTCCGAGTAATACGTCTAGCATTTATTGGATTAAAAGAGTACGTCGCAGACGGAAGATTCTTTTAAATTTGACGTCTGAGATGGAAAGAAGTCTTATAGGTGTTTGATAGTTCAGAGGTTAACACGCATTAAGAACTTCTTGGGGATCGGTCGTTGCTCTTTCCGCTTTCATATTTCCTTATCATAGTTGCATAAAGGAACAGAAATTTTGTGAATGACACTTAGAAATCTTGAATTGGCTCGTGTGTTCAGATTCCCCCGAAGATAGTTCGGACTGTGAAGAAATAGATCCCACTCAAGTCATCATTCACGACAGCACGCCGCAGACACCGGTGATTCAACGACGGAATCGGTACGCTTTATATCTTATTATTTTATTTCAGCGACTTTATGCTCAAGCTACAATTAAAGTTGCAATTGAATAATTTATAGTAACAATGAATGCGGATGGAATGGAACAATTCTTTTCTGTTTAGGGACGAGAGGCCTCAACCCGATGGATACATTCCGGTAAGTTTCCGCATTTCGTTTATTTATTTAACTAACACATCTAATTGTCGGAGCAAAAATTGCAATGAATTATCAAATTCAAATAGGTTATAAAACTCCGACTTCATATATTCATGCGGGCGTAGTTAAAGAGAACAATAGAAGAATTCAGCAAAGATTCTCGTGTTCAGTTCTCCTTTGATGGTGGAATATTTCACATCGACTGCTTTTCAGCAATCTCTTTCATAATCAGAAGCTTGGGCAGTTACATAGGCGAGCGTGGATGGGTCTCGGTGTACTCGGGAAAAAGTTGATGAACAAAGGGAGTATAAGGAGTACGGGAAGTGGAAGTGTGGGCGCGCACCGTTATTGTTTATCGCGAGGGATGTGCAAAAGAGAAAGAGACCCCCCTCGCTCTAGACGCCCCTTTCTTCTCGCGTTTTACACGTAAAGTGCTGCCAACAAAGGAAGCCCCTCAACCACTCCTTCTCGCGTCGCAGTCGGAGGAGTTTCAATTAAAAACTTTTTACGCGCTCCCCTAATTGACAATTTTTCGAGAATTCCCATGGCGGCCAACTGTTTTCGCTGACGCGACTACTCATGCCTGCAGTTGTCAGTGATTTAGCCATCGATACAGAAACTCCGGGGTTTCCCGTTTTATTGGTGCTCGATGTGTGGTCTATCAGTGACAGAGCTCTCGCACAAAGCTGGTGGTCCTAACAGTCGATAGGGGAACACTCCCTCAGCTATTCACATCGTATTTCCGTGAAGTTCAATGGGAGTTTATTGGGCAGGCTTGTCACCCTCCCGCGCTACCATGCCTCTCATCAGGTTTTTATGGGTCCAGCAGTAGTGGGTTTGTGCGCTTGTCACCCTGCCGCGTGGGGAGGCCAGGGCTGCTCTCCTCTTGCTCGACAATGAATAGTGCGGCACTTACGGTTTTCGCCGTACGTGCTGCGCCAGCTGATTACTTTTTCACCGCACAATTACCCAGTCTGCCGTTTCATTTTCTGGCTTGGCTGGCGCGCACACGCGGCCCAACACTCCCCGCTCGCAATCGCCGCGCTCCTCTAGAGATCGAAGCGGCGGCAGTCGAGTCTTGCGCACGGAAATGTTTGCTGATGTCGGTGAGTTTTTACCGCCCTAAGCCGAGGGAATCAAGAATGACTCGACTGGCTAGAACGAAGCGGGGTTGCAGTTCAAAGCAATCCTGGGTGGTACATTGCACACTCTCGCTTCATGAAACTTTCCTCGTGCAACGTTGCGGTTTCCCGGCGGCAATCACGTTCCTCTTTGTAACCGGTTTCTTCTTATTTATGGGAGACTGTCATTGTAAAAGACAGCCCTCGTGTAGACAGCGCTTGCCATCCAGCCTGAATGCTTCACTCCTCGCCATATAATGACGAGCCTCACCCGCCAGGCAAATAACAATGCAAAGTAGGTCGTTGTGGCCTGTAACGTTTGCGGTCAGATTAATCCATCGATGTATTTCCTTGACCCTTTCTTTTTCCACATTCCCAATACAGAATATATATCCCAAATGGTCAAGGTTAATGGACCCTCGCGGTTTAAGGTTATCAAATCCAATCGAGTTTTATATTAAACTTATGTGTGTAGCGTGTACAGGATCAAACTGGTTGGAATAATAAGGTGGAATCGTGGTTTTGAATATCCTGGATAGGAATACGTGGCTTCCCATCAGACAGATGAAAGCATACATAATAAGAATAGTGAAATAGAAAAGAGGGTTTTCCAAGTGAATAATCTGTCGAAGGGAATATGGAAGCGGATGGCTTTCGAGATAGATTTGAATAGAGGGTGCCGGATGCCGGGTGGCGGTGCCCGCTCGGAAGGAAGGCGATGCGATGGCTCTGCCAATGGGGAGGGGGTTGGAGTGGCTGCGCGGGGCGCCACCGTCGCCCATCGGCGACAGGTGTCTGCGGCGTTCAGTGTCGCGGCGGCCGCTCGCGAGGTAAGCCACGTTGGGTGTAGTGAATTCTTTCATCTTTCTATCTTTCTCTCTCTCTCCCTCTCTCTCTCTCTCTTTTCACCACACACCACTTCACTCTCGATTCCCGGCCATCCTACGTTTGCACTCGCCGTGATTTTCTGTGTTTTTTGTGGCGGCGCTTTGCGCACGCAAGTGGCCCGGCACGGCACGGCACGATCCGCCCGAAGTGCAGAGGAGTTTCGGCGCGCGCGTGTCGAGCGCGCACGACCGAGGTGAGTTTTTGTCACGCAGACTCCGAACAGGCAAGGCAACGCCGTTTACACCGGCATATACCTGTACACCTCGGCTCCAATCCCGTGGAGCATCACTCTCTCTCTCTCTTGTTCTCTGCTCGAAATGAGAATCACATAGTTCGGAGCTCTCTGCTTTATTATCAGTTTTCGTAGGCCTACTTGCGCATTCTCAGACAGAATACGCGAAGGAACGAGTGTATCCGTGAGGCTGGCTTGAGAAGCATCGAAAAAAGGGGAATTTGTTCGACTGACACGTTAGAATCGAGTTTTCCGATCGTAAAGGAACATAGCTGGGGCGCGGGATCAGGCCTTGAATCGGTGATTTCCTGGAATGTCGAACGCCTCTTAACTGGTTCGGGCGGTCCGGCAGTCCTGTCGAGCGGCGTTATTTATTTTGGAGGTTAGGTTTGTTAGTGCGCAAGGCGATAGGTCCGGTTCACGTTCACCGCTCGAAGACACTCGGTCTTTTTTATGTCGGTCGCCTTCCCGCCGGCTTCTCCCAAACCTCCCCATCCTTTCCTGCGCCTTTGCCTTCGTCCCGGGATTATATCTTCTGAATCCATAGTGTATGTATACACACATGCCTATAGCGAGAGCGCGGCAATCGTATAATTTTATAGTACTCCGAACGTTTCTGCGATCTAAAAAATCCGCCATTCCCGTATGATTTTCCTGCTTCACGTTTCTCGGCAAGATCGTGTATATTATGCTAAATTTGTAATGTTTAGGGTGGATTCCGGTGTGCAATAGTTAGCGGCGCGGGTAAGGGGCCAAGTGCAAGCCAGATTAAATAATACGCAATTCGCCGGTGGTCTTCGGATATAGTGTAAAAATGGGGTATTTTCAGATTAAAATAACTCTTTTCTAGTCAAGTCGTTTTGTAAAGGTCGGACGGATAATTGTTTATTTAGCGCAGTCATTGCGTTTACGGCCGCGTTCAATAAACCCCAGCTGTACAACAATAAGATTGGAAAACTCGAATACATGGCATCGGCGAGCTTCGGGAAGCAGCACGGCGAAGGTACAGCTTTGTAATTGGTAAACTTTTCGAAACGTATTTAGAACTCACTCGCTTGCGGAGCAGTCGGCCTGCAATTTCGAGCAGATAAAGTTTACGCCGGGGAATTTCACAGGGCGTGCCGAAAACTTGGTACGAATGACTGGCGCAATAGCCGAGTGACTCTGGCATGCCGATTGGTGAGAAAAGCATTGGCCCCGCCGGTGATTTGTTGATGCAGGCTAGTTTGGAAATCCTCTTAGGACCGATCTGGCATTGCGATCGCATCTTGATCGTGAATCTTTCGTCGACCGCAGCCACGATTACATTCGTGGCATAGCGCAGACTCGTTTTTCCTGTCTGTCTCCTTCCATCTGATTTCCATCTTTCTCTTACAGTTTCCCTCGTTCTCCTACCTGACTCTACCCTCCTCATACTCGCTCGTTTACCTCTGCCTCTCCCTCGCTCTCTCTCTCTCTCTCTCTCTCTCTCTCCCCCTCCGGCACTCTCACTCTCCCACTCGTCTTCCACCTTCTCTTCGTTCCTCTGTCCGACATAGTTGGCTCCAGCCGGTTCGCAGAAGTGCTAGTCCACGGGATGGATAAGAACAATGCGAATGCGAGAAGATGACGAGAGCGCTTGGCATGCGTAGATAACTGACACTTGGCGAATTCTTGCCATCCGTGCTTGATCTTCGCCGGGTTGAGGTAGACGAAGCGGCGAGTCGAACGACGTCCGGCAGGCCGGCGTGCGAACGGAAATGAGCCGCCTGATATATCTCCGTTTCACGGGATACTCGGGTTTCTGCGTCGTTTCGCACGAAATTTGAACGGGCATCGCGCCGGAAGCGCGCCGTCGTTGCACTTCTTGTTTCTTAGAAGGGCCCTCCAGTTGTATAAGGGTCCCCGTCACTTCAGTCACAAAACTCGAAAGCTCTCCGCGGATGGTCGACAAGTAGTCCGTGGTGAGTGAAAGGAAAATCCAAAGGTCGACGACCGTCTCGGAGATGACGTGTTTCGTTATTCCTCACGAAGATAGAAGACAAAGATCGTTACCACTCTAAAGTTGTGTCAGCTTCACACGTGCATGATGATACCGGTAGGCAAGGGCCCCGCTATTGTCGCGTCGACGTGCCTCGCTCTTCATAACAATGCGTTTCAACCAAAGCCTTGTGTAGACCAATGAAACACTCGAGTCGATTAACATTCCACCTATCAAATTATTCTTTCAATTAAACTGCACAAACATGCGGAACTCGCCATTCCACAAAACATATTTGAGCTAGGATATTAGAGTAGCGGCGAATACATGGGTGTTAAAATTCAAGCGTCCGAAATGGAGCATATCAGCTGTCCGGCAGCCTCCACACTTGGCGCAACTAGGTTTCCGTGCGGCGACGCGTCAAAAATAGCCCTCCAATTTTCGTGTTCCGGCGTGTGGTTCGCGGTCGCCGTCCGCTTCAAATAAAGCGGGCGACATCGTTGACGGTCTATCGGCCGATCGGCAAAAGGTATTCACGTGAGCGTTCCGTTCGGTCGTTGGAGGAGCCGCGTTCGCCGGCGGCAGACGAATGGTAGGAAGGCGCGCGAGTGAGTGAGAGAGAGAGAGAGAGAGAGCCTTCGGTAAATAAAAGAAGGAGACAAGAGGCAGACGCGCAGCGAGAAAGGGAAAAAGAGGGCGAACGATGAAGGAGAAATACACGTAAAAAGAGAGACCGTGAGAGAGAAGGTGTGAAAGAGAGGGCTGGAGTCCGCCCAAGGATGGGAGAAAGAGAGTGCGCATGGGGCGAGGAAGGTAGAGTAGGCAGTGCGCGAGAGAGTGAGTGAGTGAGAGGGAGAGAATGAGGGAGCGCGCACGAGAGAGAGCGAGAGAGAATGGGTGGGGGATAGGGAGTGGATGATGATGAGATAGAGTGAGGGCGCAAGTAAGAGAGCGGAGGGTAGCAGGCTTCGTTTTCTCGTTCTAGCCGACAACTCGAATGAAAATAAATCGGCGGTACGACGAACCGGTTCGTGCGTTCGCGCAAAGCGGTCGTGCGGTCCGGTGAGGTTCGCGATATCAGTGCAAGTAAAAGAGGGCTGTTGCCTTTTTTGGATACGCCAAGAGAATCGGACAATCAGCCGTGATCCGAGCCGGGAAAGAAAGGGCTCGCGCGATGTCTTTGACGTGCCGAGTGCAGTATCTGAACGACATCGATCCGTTCGCCTATGCCAGCTCCTATCCGGAGCCGCCCAGGCCTCCAGTGCACACCTTCAGCGCGACCTTGCCACTAATTAACCAGCTCGCAGCGGTGCATCGACTTCTCCGAGCGCCTCACAGGGTGAGTTCATCTATAGTCCCCTTTTTTTTTCAGCTCGCAGCTCCACTCTTAATCGATCGTCGCTGCCCTTTCCTGGGCCTCAACTCTTCATACTCATTAAGCATGCCTCAACCTATCAAAGCCCAGAGCATGCGCACCGCCGCGCATTTCTCATTTCAAATGTACATAGAATAAGTACTTTGGCCCTGGCTAATCAGAATAATTATTATTACGTGTGAACCGCATCACTGTCTTCATTAAACGTAGGAGGAACACTCTCAGTAATGAACTGGAAAATATGAGACCACTTACTAGTCGTTTCGGGAACTAATAGGGCTCTTACGTAATCCTAATGGTTGCACACGGAGAGTCAAGAGGTGATTTCACGTCTAACAGGCTATCGACATTACAGACCCTTGCATGCATTTCAAAGTCACTTAACAGTAACCATTACAAATTGAGATTATGAAGAAAGGTCATAGTGTGCATTGAGTATTGCGGGAGACCGTAAATATCACGTGTGCAACTGAACTTATTAATAGTCAATCCCGCAATACCTCCAAGATTGCTTCACACACTCTTTCCGCATTCGAAGCAATCAACGTGTGGTTCTGTAGTCGTCACTCTTTTGTGGCTCGGCTCCTCCATTCATTGAATCTCGCGCTTTTGTGGAAATGCGGCTTTAAAGGGAACGGCGCGGCGCGGCGCGGCGCGGCGCGGCGTACGTGTCTCTGAAAGGCCACAAGATATTGACGTATTTGAATATTTTGTCGATATTCTTCTATACCTGCGAATTTACCATACTTTCGATTCGTCAGAGGCTGCCTTAAGTCTCTTACAAAAATATTTTTCAGTGGAATCAGTCACCATATTTAGTTTATTATAGATAAGCGATGCATAAAAAGCATTAGGAACGCTAATTGTAAGGTCGAGCGTAATCAATCGATGATGACTTTAGTATTGTTTTCGATAAAGTTGCACAGAGTACTAATTACTCGAAACTCCTGGCAGTCTGAAGGCTAGCTCGCTGAACGGAGCTTTGCGCCCGCCGGCAATATCGGGAGGAAGGAAAGGTGATGGCGGGAATATCGTAAGTGGACTGTGCGGAGTTGGTTTGCAAAGGGTTCTTGTGTTTCGCGTCTGGTTTCATGAAGCGCGTCAAGCGAGCAGGAACTTTTCGAAGAGGACGACTGCCTTTATAATCGAATCGGAGTGACAGCCGACACGGCGACAGCTTTGCGGTGCTTCGGCCTGACACATTGCCGGCGTACTTTTCATTCATTGAGTGGTGCGAGGGCAGACTTTGTGTAGAGCCGTGACACCTATGCTGCGCGCTAGTACACACGCTTACTTAGCTCGTAGTTTCTCTCGCTTGCTCGCGTATGCGCGCCAACGGCAAGACAGGGACAAGTCACACGCTAGGAGCATGCCAGTAGTGGCCGTGCACGTGGTTCCTTTGTTCCTGGCACCGTTTCTGAAGCAGCCCTTCAGCCACAACTATTCCAGCTGGCCTAGCCTACTACCCAGTTAAATGCACGATTACTGCAGCTTCTCGTCCTGCTGAAACCTCGGCCAGGCCAGACCCCACCTTCTCGTCACTGCACACTTTGACCCAATTGCGTTGGCCAGCGTGTCACAATGCCTGCTTGGAAAACTTGACTAGTGCAACTACTCCTTCCGCATTCAGACATCGCAACCGACCTGTCCTCGAGTAATCAAAACTTTCGAGAGAGAGAGTATTTCCATGTTCCTTAAGCGATCCAAAGTCGGATTCATGAATTCTCTGTTGTCAGTCGCGTTTCATCAATGCTCAAACTAAAGCAAGTCTCCCCCGCCCCTCAGCTGGCAGATAATAGATTTCACTGTAATTAGAACAATTGAGTATTTCCGGCAGTAGAGAAGGTAAGGTTCCTGTTGTTCGGAACGAACTGTTCATTAGCTCCTTATTGTGGTGAGAGAGGCAGTACTTGGATGGTTGGTGAAAAAGAGCGGAGCCTTCCGTGGGATGCTGCTGGTGCTCGGCTCTCTTTGGAGCGACCCACCTCCGCCGGTGCGCCGGCATAACGGTACTTGGATGCGTTACTCTCTCAGTGAAGGAATAAAAAGTACCTTTATGGCCTCAGCATTATATACCTGTAGGTATCGCGAGCTCGTACCGGTTATGCCGCCAACACCGGTAGGGCCAACTCGTGTAACTCGTGCCGCGGTACTTTCCTGCGCACGTTAAATTTGGCATCGGCCTCTTTGCGCTTTGACTTCGCCTGACCTAAATATTCCCTCCAACAGTAAATAGAATCTCAGATACGTCTCAATCAACTCTTTCCTACTCCATATTGTGACACCGCCGATTCAAAGTACCGGCAAGTTATTTCGAGCGAGTGAACAAATGTTATTTGTTATGTATGCTCAGTAAGCCGCGTTTTACTTTCCGGCCTTTCCTTACGGAAGAGTGGCTTTACCTTCCTATACATATTCCGTGGTGTATGCCGAAGCAGTGCGCTACTTCGAATTTATGAGTCGCCGGTACTCCCCGCCTGGAAATTCATAGCCCGCATTCCTCTGAATTTATTCCATGGAAAAGCCAACGAGACGCGTCGTCGAATTTACGCTTATAAGAAAGATCCCACTGTTTGCTGTATCAAGAACTATTAGCTTATAGTTGCACACTTCCGAAGCGTTTGTCTTATTTGTCGAATTGTTAGCCATCCTCGAAATTCGGCTTGCGAATCCGCGTGTCCTTTCATTGAATAACGCGCAGGTTGAATCGCTTGTTATCGGGGACTTGTGGATTGAACGATCGAACCGAGCTGGCGGCAGTTCGTTTGCCATGCCGCTTCTACTTTGACTTGCCAGCCCGATGTATGCCGAGTGCGACACACGTACGCGCTCGGGGAGCACACGTGCATAGAACGTTGATCCGCCTTTTGACGGCTGCATTCTACGTGGTGGGAGCGAGTTTTTGAGAAAGCAGAATATCCCGCTGCAGCGAGCGGGATGATGGAGAATGGCTGAAGTCACGGAGCTATCCGCTTTAAGCGGAACGTAGCTACGTGGGCAGGCGGGCAGGCAGGCAGGCAGGCAAGGCAAGGCAAGGCAGGCAGGCAGGCAGGCAGGCAGGCAGGCGTGGGTGTACGAATTGTGGTAGTTGAGCCGAAGCGCGAATAACTTTTCACGCGAGCCGCTTTTCCCGGCGTTTCCTTTCGTGCTCTTTCTTCCATCGTTCTTCTCGCTTTCTTGCACGTGCCCGCTGCACGTGAACTCCTCGCGCTCTCTGTATGCGCGTTTGTGTCTGTGTACTCGCGCTCGCTGCTCGCCCAAGCCGAGGTAAACGAACGGGAACTCGTCCTGAGAGTGAGAGAAAGAGAGGGCGAGAAAGAGCGCGGGGGAAGTGCAAAGGGGAAAGAGAAGGGCGGAACTTTTCGGCGTAACGAAGAAAAGTAATCTCGTAAAGCGCCGCTTCGTCGCGGTCGTTGAACCGAAATTGTAAATAACAATTTTAGGAAATTGGCGGAACTTTGCTTGTTGCCGCGCCGTGACGCACGCGACCCTATCGAATTCATTTACTTCCCTTGTAATACCGCACTGGGGCCAACTCAGTGTCGTTCTCCCAGTGCGGCTATACTTGCTACAATTATTGGTTATCGGATGGTTTATATCCTGCTTCGCTCGGCTTTTGTTCTCGGCGGCTGTAATCTCGGTGGACACAGTTATGCCGAGTGAGTAATGCCAGCTGATGATTAATTCACGGAGGCATACACGTTCGCATGGAACTCGATTTATATATACTCGAAGAGAGCAATATCTCAGCTAACACGAGTGACTCACCAAACCCTCATTACTATGGAATGACAGTCAAAAAACTCTGCTTTATTCTGGTCTTTTCTATCGTCGCTTCTAAGAATGTCGGGATCGGCTTTGTCAGAGGCGGATCACCGTTTACATGACACCTGTGACATCATACGCGACTATTTCCGTGCCGGCGACCCAATCGCCCGAAAATTTGGAAGCCGATCAACTTTGCGATATTACTCGCTCGTAATATTATCATATGAATTATTGAAAGAAAATGTTATTGCAACCTTGCTTGAAAGTTACGGCTTCCTCTACTATAAAGTACTCATTTGGTGGCGCGAGTCTTTCACTATTTAGTTGCTGCTAACAAGTAGTGGAAAGCTGGCAAATGCGACAGAGTGGATCTTTTGGCAAGCACGTCCACCATTTTAAATGCGAGTTCAGTGTACGAACATACATTCGGGCTTGGCATACATTTGTTTTCTGAAGGAAGACCCTTTTACAAAGCAGGAGAGAGGGAGAGAGAATAAGAGTAAAAGGGTATTGTGATGAATGTGATAGGGGAGGAAGGAGTAGGCCTGGGAAAAGAACTCCTTGAGTGGATACAGTGATGCGCATACATGTTTCCCGAGTAAGGACGATAAGGGCGTTACCACATTATATTTTCGGGAGCAACGTATTAATATTCATGAAGGGTTGCCAGTGCAGAAGAGCAAGTTGGCGGCGGGGCATATAATGGACAGGTTATAGCCAAGTAATGCCGTCCAAAGTGAGATAGAGGGGCGGAGGGGAGTGAAGGGAAGGGAAATCGTTGGTGAAATTATTGCAAATTATACATTTTCGCGACGCTCGCCTCTGCGAGCGATACTGGTATTCTATTTTTTGCCACCTTATGCGCCCAGTGTGACGGTATTTCAGAGACAGCTCCTTTTTACCAAGCATCGTAAATAACAGTTTGCACACGCCAACTGAATAGCGCACTGTCAAGTACATAGCTGGTTTGCAATTTCTATGCTTTCAAATACATCTTCCTTTGACAGGATAAATTGCATTCGGTCATCGAATTGGCAAAAGTTTAAATGTAGTAGGTTTTTATATTTGATTTGTAGCGGCAATGGAGCAAGTTGAAATTTGCGGGTTTGCCTACCGTGCAAGCAGAAAGATTTACGACTTGACCTGCCCAAAAACATTTTGCCACGGTCTAAAGCACCTCGAGGCTTCCGAGTTGGGGGCTGAAACAGGCGACGGACACAAATATTTCCACTGATCCATGAAATCGCAGTTTGCCCGGTGGCATCGTCCATTTTAATGGTGGTCATGAATCCCTCACCTTCTGCAATAGCAGCTGTTACTTTGGATGCCTCGGGAGATTCCCCTCTATCGTGGGAATTTTTGTCGAACCGTAAATTTTCCGCGAATCAAGGCCGTCCGCTGATTTATCTCGGCAACTGGCAACAAAGCGAAACTCGACTCGACTCGACTCGACTCGACTCGACTTCTATTCTAAACGCTTTCCACGCTCGACTGATCGTTCGGCCGGAGGTGGTGCAGGTTTCGGTTGTAATTCTGTGCGCATCACTAACTGCTCGCTATTGAGCCAGATGAAACCCTTCCTTTCTACAGTTGAACAATTTTTACTTTCAATATGATTCATATAATATTGTAATAATATATGTTGCGTATAATATCGGTTTACAATGAAGCCACTGCAAATACTTTTTTGCCACCTAGCTTTCCGCCAACAGGCGCCAATGAGATAATATTGTTCACAGCTGTAGAAGTACTCGCGCCGTCTTATAATTTTATTCATCTACGATAAATTGTGCCTTCACCCATTGCTTGTAATGATTATCAGTATCAAATTCCAGTCGCAAGTCAGATAGGAGCATCGTTTGTTTTCTTTAACTTCATCTCCTCTTACTAGTTTTTATTGTAAATCCTTTTGAATAATATTCTGTCTGACAGGTTAGAACGTATGTTGACGACACAAAAAGCGCGTGAATAATTATTCGTCGGTATCTTTTTGATTCGCCAAAAGATTTTGGTGTTGTCAAATGGGTAATTTCTTTGTGCGGCATTTGAATAAAGCCCAGTGCAAGTTTCTCGCGGCAGTGATACGCGACACGATGCGCGGCGTGGAAAGCACATGCTGCTGGTTTATACGGCAGTGTTAAAGTTGCTACTACAAACGGGTGAAGGCAGAAGCGCATGTAAAAATGAAACGCCAACACGTTGCAGATTCCCATGCCGGCTCGTCGCTCGCGATCGTAAAAACGAAATTCAATCACAAAGTTGGAAGAGCGCGTGCCCGTCTCTTGTTCTATTCAACCTTTTCGAAAACCCGGTTGGCCGCCCAACACTTTGCATTTTCAGTTAGCTTCGACGTTACCCAATCGCCCGTATTTTCCCTTCACGCTCGATTCCCCTTCTGTTAATACCGGTTAACATATCGAGAGATGACAATCCTACCTTCTTGAATCCCGTCGAAACTGTTTCACTTCATTATTTTTCAAATGCATCTTTTTCCAACGTCCTCGCGATTGGAAGGTTCGAGTGCCAATAAATAGCGCACACGGTTTATTGAACTTGACAGCGATGAGAATCATGGCATTGTACTTTCAATAGCCGCTGGTAGCCGAAGGGATTGCGACTTATTGGAATTAATAAGCCGAGCTAAAAATAGCTAGAGGACAGTCTCGAAAAAAGCTGTTGTCGATGCAGAATCGACAACAAACTCATGAGATTGACGTCAGGACCAATAAAACGGCTATGCCACTAATCGAGCGAGTCCAGATGCTGTCCCTTTCTTCGTCTCGATAAATTGAAAGGGGATTGGGTGTGAAGGTCAATTCACGAAAGATTCGATCCGATCGAGCTCGTTGAAACAACCAGTGATACAAAATTAATGTAGCTCATTCCATAACAATTAATTCAGGTCGAATATGCAAATCGAAACGTGTACAAATATTATCTCCCAAATTAATTATGATTCTTCGAACAAAGATTCCGTTAAATGAATTTTTCTTAATATCCTCGTTCTCGTAAGAAGCACATTTTTATTACTAACTAACTGTAACAGTGTAAATGTAGCTTTTAATTATTAAATACTAATTGGTTTAACCATTACATGCGTTCAATGGGCCAAGAAAGGGAAAATTATGCAGCGTTCCAGTATTGAATTTCCATCCCTCGCTATTGGCATGTACAGGGTGAGTCACTTGCCTTTGAATCACCACCAAAAATGGGATATTTTCGGTGGTCAAAAGTATGGGGAAAATAAAATTTTGAGCTAGGGCTCTGGAATTTTTATGGTATCTTCCTTGGCGCAAAAAAACATTACCTACAAAATTTCAGCCCCGGGAAAGGTCGGGAAGTATAAAAAACATGGCAAAAACCGTTGAAATGAAATATTCCAGATCGGTTTTCCACGTGTTTTAGGTAGAATTCCGGCATTTCCCCCACAACATTTATGTTTTTTTTCCGTTTTGAGACACGAGGAATCGAAAAATCAAGCGTTCGTCCCGGTCCCAGAACCTTCGAAAAATCGAAAATTTTTGAAGGGGTATGCCTTAAAAAATTTGCGAAAAAATGAATTTTGAGCTAGGGCTCTGGAATTTTTATGGTATCTTTCTTGATGCAAAAAAATATTACCCACCAAATTTCAGCCCCGGGGAAGGTCGGGAAGTCCACCAAAAAATAAGGGCTAGGAGAGTTCCGATTCAAAGGCAAGTGAATCACCCTGTACGAATCTACGTGTGACTATTGAAATCGGGTACGTGTGCTTACATATTCAAGCATCGAATAGTGTTCCTCAAAAGGGATTTCGTCGAATCGATTAGAGTTCCATTAGCCTAAATATCGGTCCGGAATGAGGTCGTCCTTGGCTACCATCTAACTAGTTCACATCAAAGCCTGATGAACGTTTTTTCCACTATAATGAAACTACCACACTTGTAGCAGAATCGCTATAATTTCCCATTACATAAATTTCATTACAACATTTCTCATTGAAAATTCCAAAAGGCTAATTTTATAAACGCATTTTTAAACACAACGGAATTCATAGAACCAAGTCTGGTTTGATCTACGAAAGGGATATTTCATTCACACTTTTGTAATGAATTCCTAACAGTCCTGACATAACTATTTCTAGTAATAGGAATTTCTCTTTAGCGCGGCATTCGAATAATAAATTCTCTCTCTCTCTCTCTCGAGAGAGAGAGAACATCCTTATTCAGCAGTGCTGTTCAACTGCGGCATGTACCTATTTCTAGTAAGTCGGACTGTCCGTGCAAAGAATATCCCTGTAGTTTATGACATTGTGTGTCGCAAGTGGTAAGTTCGCTTTGAGAGGATAGAGAGAGGGATGGGGGAGGGGGTGGCTTTTGTGAGGGGTGTCGGGGATGGTGTTATAGTGAGGAGTTAAATCGCGGGGGGGTGGAAGCTCGTAGCGTATCGGTAGGTGCAGGAGAAGGTGCACGCAGGAGCGTGTATACACGTACTGAACATGAGCAGCTCACGGGGGTAAGCTCGGACAACCTGGTGTAGATTCTTCGGGTACACGCATTGAGCAGGTTCATAATCACCTGGCCGTGCACATATATATCGCGCGACGCGAGTTGGGCCGTTTCTCTCGGTTTATAACCAGTTTCGTGTAACCACCAGGGCCGCCAGTATCCGCTATAGTGTAGAGCTCGTAGTATACATAGAGGGAGGCAGAGAAGCCCATGCGCCTGCCTGCCTGCCTGCCTGCCTGCCTGCTGCGGTAGACTGTCAGCCGAGGATCCACGGTGTACTTATGCGCTGGCTCGACTATACGTTGTTCTTCGAGTGCGGAATCTATTACAGCATGGCCACTCTACCTTCTGCACACAATGCCCTTCGCCCCCCCCCCTCTCTTTCTTTCCCTTTATGATATAATGCGCCCACTCTCTTGTACACGCGATTCGATAAGAACCGTGGCGATCCACCGATAGACTCCAAGTAGAACTATCCGATCGTGGCGGCTGCCTTTTTGATCTCGATTGAATTTTAACATTGATCGTTGAACGTAGTTATATCAGTACTATACTATCCAAAAGTCAGTCGTTGGCTGAAGAAACTGTTACTGCTCACTGGCAGTATGCAAAGATTTTTCTTCTGTCCTGTCCCCTTCAGAAATTTACGAAGAAATGAATTTTCAGCTAGGGCTTTGCAATTTTTACTACTTCTTCCTCGATGCGAAAAAACACTTCCCCACCAAGTTTCAGTCCCGGAAACGGTCGGGCAGTATGAAAAACATGAGGAAAACTGTCGGAATTAAATGAAATTAATTATTCAGGAGGCTGTTTCCTTGTGTTTTCGGTAAAATTCCGGCATTTCTCCCACTGGTTTTATGTTTTTTATCCGTTTTGATAGTCAAACAATAAAATTTATTAAGCGTCAATGTTCGCAGTGCTTGGATAAGTTCACGTGCCTACGCAGATTCACGTGTTCATCGTGCGGCGCTGGGGTATAAGAGAGGGTCGCGCGCGTGTAAACACATTAAAGAAACGTGCTGGCGTCGTGAACGTCACAGGAAGCAGATCGTTAATCTGCGGTTGCGATCTCATTTCCACTAATTGGCTGATAGGGACGCCCGATACCGACGATACTTAGATACGTATGTACTCGGAGCGCATGTACAATGGGCACAAAGAGAGTCAGGCCAAGGGAAAGATCAGAGGGAAAAAGTAGAAGCCGAGGGCCTCTTGTACATACGTGCGTGTTGCCCCTGAATTTTCAACCCACTTTTTCGCTTTCCTCTTCCGAAGATATTCTACCATCGAGCACAGCCGATCGATCGATGAACTTCTTCACAAGCTCTTTTTTACTTGTTCGTCCTAAATTTTTTCAATGCTGCTTCGACTACTTTTTTCCTTCCACCGACATTGTACCATTTTATAAACTGCAAGTCTGCAGCACTTGTAGCTTTTCGTAATGGAAGGATTAATGCCCGGCTCGAGCAGAAGTGAAACATTGTTTCACTTACAGCTTTTGAGCGTGCACTTTTCTGTCGGCGACACTTGTGCTCTCCTGGCGACACTCCGTCTATTTTCCCTCTTAGGAAGTAGCGTTCTTGAGCTTGAGCGCTCCTCGTAACCTGTCGAGGGACACAGTGGGTTGCAGCTGGAGGATGACGGAGGCCGAAGCTCTCTAGTGTTCGAGGTATCGTTAAAGTATAATAAGCTCGAGCGCCGCTGACAGCGCTTGCGTTTGGAATCTCGGACGAGACAAGACGCGTCCCTAGTCAACGTAAATTTTGAATGCCGCTACAGTGACTCCCGACTTACTTTAACAACGAAAAGTCACATTTGAGAAGCCTGAAGACGAAACTCTCGCTCCACTATACATGCTAATGGCCGCTCTTTGATAAAACCGAATAAAAAACTTAGGGCTTTGCTTTATTTACGAACGTGGTTCGTTAATCCAAGCGAAGCTGCAGAACCCCGGGAGAATTAATTTGTGGCTCCGGGGGTATCTTTCGGTCCATCGATCATCGAGATACCGAGCGTGCACTGGGAGCGGAATGATTGCCTTTGTTGCTTCGACCTGGATATTAATTTTGACCAAACTGCTTCTGGGCTTTTAGTTGAAGGGCCTTGCGCACTTACACGCTCCTAAAGACCCTCTAACTCACAGTCATGTTGGTGCGCTAATAACATCGACGTATCGCAAATGCTGTTCAAACTCCCTTCGAGAGTCTAGTTATCCCGAGGCACTTCCTTCCAATGTTACACTGTACTTGCAGATAATTTATAAATGATTAATCTCAATAATAGCCGGGAGTTATACGTTCGATTAACGAAGTCCATTTCTCAGACTGTACTTAATCCCAGCTGCACCTTCTTTGTCTCGCGTTTCTCAATGCCATTGAATGAACACTCTTGCTGAAAATGACCGAGTTCAATAATTCGCTATCGGCAGACTCGATATTACTATTTTATTGTGTCGTTTAGAATTCTAACGACGAATTAGACTGTCGGATATTGTTAAATAAACACCGGCTTATTAAATGCCTGTTGGGTGATTAACGCTACATACTGCTCTATTCTAAGTTAATGGGACAGATCGATTGTTCAGCGGTTGCCAGTCAGTGCCGCTTAATTAAATTATTTCCTAATTCTATTAAGCTTGACGGTGAATCGCAGATTCCCTTTAATCCAATACGACCTGTATTGGTGGTAATCCCAGTGAAATGTTGTTTTTCCGCGATGAGAAAAACCTTGCTTGTTTACTTGCTAAGACAAGCCACGAGTTTGCGAGCAATCGGCCGATATACATAAAGAGAAATTGCCTGGAATTGTAATAAATTAGGAGGAGGGCAGAGCGTCTATAAGATGGTGTTCTGCAATCGATTTTGCGGACGACGTGAGATGCATAGTATGCGGGGCATTATCCTCTGGGCTACTCAGCCATTCCTTTAGGACGCTGCAAGAGACCAATCGGAAGAACCTTCGAGTACAGTTGGCTTAATAATAATCTCGAGGAAATCTCGGGAGTAGTCGATGGAGTTGGTGGCTTGCAGTGTGTCGCTCCCGGAATCTCGTAAAGCATATCCGCTTAAGTGTTAAACTTGTTTCGATAGGACGCGGAGAGGGAGGGGGGCTGTTGGGTGTCTACATTGGTCGAGCTATTTCGTAATGCGAGGCATCTCGGGCGGACAGCCACGTTTCAATTTGCCGATTTCCAAAGCCCCCCCGGCTTGGATCGGGTTCTGGCTGATCTCCGGAAAATTGGATACGTGATGGGACTTCCCGGGATTCAGCGAGCAGTTTACGAGGGAGCGGCGAATCCTTACCTACTTTGTGCAAGAAGCATTCTTCCCCGTAATATCAACAACAGGCCAGGCCCCCTCTGCTTCTTCTTTTTCGAGGGTCTGTCAGATAAATCAGCGTGAGAAAAAAGTGGGATGTCACGGGCCCTTTCCGAGGAGGTCGCCACATTATTTGAGATCACGTTACCTCAGCCGACGCTCTTCTATGACTTTCACTTATAGAAAGTCTAACGGCGACTGGTGCACGGCCATTGTTTCTCTCCACTTTTGATCCTATAACGAAATCTCCTGCTCTCCGGCCTGAGAGAGTACTGTTTCACTGATACACGCAGAGCCGATCGCCTGGAATTTCAAACTAATCCTTTCCTTTCCCGTGATAGTTGTTTCGCATAATTGAGTTACAGTTATTATACCTTTCTAACCTCTTCTAATGTCCTGGACAATCAACCCTTGGTTATCAATTATTAATTTCCCTATTATTGCCGCCCGATTTTCGCACTAACTTGTCAGGGAGAAGTGAAAAGGGTTTCGGGCTTGCAATTAATAATCAATGTGGACCGGTTGGTTGAGTGAAAGGGGTGGAACAGTATGAGGGCCGCTGTAGGCGTTAAAGTTCTTCTTTAGACTCTGGTTGAAACGAAGCTGGCTCTTTCTAGTGGCGGAAAATGGTTTATAAGGCGGAAGGCGACAAGGTGGAGCAAGCTAGGTGTGCGAGTGGTGTCTTTAATGCCAGCGCATATATTTGCCCTGTTATACGAACACGGCGGAGAATACGGCTGAGTGAGGTCGGCCACGTATTCGGGTCAGCTGGCTGGTTGCTTTCTCGTGCAGTTCTTAGAGGACTTTGAGGGCGAAGGGCTGCGCGGCGGAAAGGTATCAACGTCGTCTGTGGTACCTTCTCCTCGAGCTGCGCAATGCCGAGCTGCTTCGGCGATCCGTCCTGCTTTTGCTTCGTCCATCTTCCTTCTACTCTATCCTTCAGCGTGAGATTTATTCGCGGCGGTGCCGAGCGGATATCTACGAGCGGAGGAAGTCCTTTATTTCTGCGGCACGACTGGTCGTGCTCACGTGAATGCGGCCTTAACGTCCTCGTCCGACGTGTTTGTATTCTTATAGGCACGAAGCCATCTCCGGCGAGTCGCTCCTTCCACTCCACTATGCTACTAGGTCCTTCCTTCCTCGGTTTTCACGCGTACAAAGCCCACTGCTTTATACCTTTATACCAGCACTCCAACTCCGAGCAATCCTCGCTCCTCTAGAATATTGTTGTCTCGGATCATCTTGTAGTACATGACATCTCCAGACATGTTCCACATCCAAATTTCATTCGAGGATCTTCGCCTCAAGCCGATGGATTCCCTTTGGAAGCTTTGAAATCGTCATAAGTAGACAATGATTCGTGACACAGGAATATAGATTTCCTGACATTCGTGTACACGGTCAAGTTTCAACAAATCAAATTTATTTCTACCAAAGTGGATATTTTGGTATTATTTTTAAGTGGATCTTGCTCGAAAGGTAGTTATTGAAATCAGTACGAATAGGAGGGCAGGAGCGATCGAGCGACACCCTCGCATTGACCGGTGCTTTTTCGTGTTGGCACCTACGAGGGCAGGAAGTCCTTTATTTCTGGCGTAAAAGACGTCGCCAAACACGCGAGAGCAGCGAGGCTTGGTGGATTTGTGTGCCGGCAGAAAGGGCTCCCGAGAAAGAGGTTGAGGCCGAGCGAGAGGCAAGAAGAAGGCTTTCATTCTGTCTCCAGGATCATCCTTGGTTTCCGCTTGCAGGAGGTCGAACGTTGTCTCCACCGGTGTGTGTCCGTGTACCCTTATGCCCTTATCCGCTGTGAATCTCTCGAGTGACTCCACTTTCATGATTAACGTTGTCCTTTATCTCGTTCTGCCCTTTCTCTGCTTCTCTCTTTTTCTCCCTTTCCCAGCTATCTCCGGTACTCGCGTCACGCATCAGCTCCACTCGCATCATAAGTAATCTCATATAATTATTCCGTCGCAGCAGCCATCCTTTCCTCTCAAAACGCTGAAGCTCAATTCCGAGCGAACGCATGCGATGCTTCGTCTTCAGTTCGAGTGGTACTCGAGCGTTGCTAGGGTTGCATGCAATCAACGATCAGCAGCGATAAATCGTTGCGGCTATTACGCCTCCTAGTGGTAATTAGCGTGCGATGTAAATTGCCCGGGTGAAATTCGGAGTGATTACTCGCGCGGGACGCAAATGCGCGCTATGTTTCATTTGCCGGTTGTGGGAATGCGCTCGCGCTCCTGCTCGGCGTAGTGGCGATCCAGTTTCGCGCTCGGTGAGGCCCGCGGCTGAAAAAGGTAGAAACGAGGAGAGGAAGAGTGAGTATGTGCAGCGGTGTCGTGATGAAGCTGTAGGTACATTTTAGGATGCGTCTCTCTGTGTCTCGGGGCATAGAGACCGTCGGGCAAACAGGCTGTTCCATGCCAGCAATGAATGAGCCAACTAGCGGACACAATGGCCACGGGAATATGGAGTATTTGCACGCTTATGATGCTAATGTTGCCTCTTTACTTTGCATGACAATTACCCTGCCTAACTCGAACCCCCTCTGGGGGCTTGTACGTAGCCGGTACGCTCCTCTCCTATCTCGGTATGGTGAGTGCCTCTATCTTGACTCCCATCCTCCCAGGTCATCCCTCACCTCCTCTCCTTTACCTTCTCATTCTCATATAAATGTCGCCCTCTTTTTCCCATCTTATTCTTTGCTCAAGGCAATTACAAGACGTCCTCTGTAAATACCGTTCTTCACTGAATCCCTATATTTCTACTCCAGCTACTTTGCCCAATGCGAAGTTAAATACAAGAGTATGCAATGTATAAAATTAATCGTAGTAGATTCAATCCATTTCAAGTCTAGTTTATTTACATTTGAAGGGGTGTGCACTGCTTTCGAAAAGAGTTTCATTGGCAAATTGTCTTCCACTTTAACGCCGCCAATTGGAAGTGACGCCAAATGGGTGAGGTCATGCTTGCACTGCGCTCTGGAACTCTCGACTAACGAAGCCGATTCGGTTTTCGAGCTGCGTATCGTGTCAACGCGTCAGCCGATTGGCGAAGTTGAAAAGCAGCTCTTACATGTCCTGCCGGAACTTATTGCCAGGGGGGAGAGTCCTCCTCTGCCAGGAGCAGAGCAGATGGCGTTTGAAAGGAACTGGGTCGTTAGCTCGAGTTTAATGATGCCGAAGGACGAGAGCCAGAAGAGTCTTCTCCGAAGGACGCGAACGTCCAGCTTCCTTTTATTCCTTCGGGCGAGCGGAACGTGTGCGCCTCCGACCTCCGAGCGAATTGATAATCCCGCCTGATATATTCGCGCCAACCACCACTAACGCTAGAGACGCGCTGAGAACACCTCGCCAGATATACTGATGCGCCCCTACTCGATCGAACTTTTGCCAGTGAGAAAAACTGAAGCCGAGAGCATTCGATATCGGCTCATCATTAAAGTTAAGCTCGAGAGTGAAACCAATGGGCGCCAGCCAGGTTCCTTGCGGCAGAAAAGGAATCTGATCGCCGGATATAATGCCAAATAGGATTTGCCACTCTATCCGACCGCCTTTTATTAATTAAATATTCAATCCTCTCTGAAACAAGGATTCTTAAGTTACTTTCTGCGACATTGTTACTATCTTTGAAGAGGATGAATACATCAACTGGTCCGGGCAACTGGTTTTCATCTTGGTGAGCGGACTCTCATTAGAATTGCAATGTCTGACGCGTGTATTATTTTGAATAGCTCGCACCGTATAGCGAGAGAGCTCTTTTTTCACTGGAATTACAAGCAGCATTGGTAACGGGTATACGCGGCAAATGCAAAATGAGTGGCTGGTGTGTCCGATTAATTGGCGCCTGGCAACGAAGCAGGCCGCTATTCACCGGGGACCGAAACAACGATTCGTCTCTCACAATGTGCCCGATGTATCGATGCGACCTTGTTAATTTGTGTAATGGCGCCACGCTCCTTTTCATTCCAAGGATGATCAACTGCCGATTGTGATTTATCCTCATTGGCGGTCATTAATGAAGTGGGCGTTCTATTTGAGAGGCCTGCAGGCCCAGCCAAACCTGCTCCGCCAAGATTTTTTCCCACCCATATCGAAATCTCTGTTATACCACTCATTATTGGAAGGGTAAATTTTACTCTTTCCTTTTATTTTGCAACCAGTATCCAATTTGCTTAAGCTTTACAAGATGAATGATTTACAAGATGGCAGCTGGTACGCTTGTAGAATAGTAATTTTTTGAAGTGCCGCGCATACTTTCACGTGCCGCGAGGAATTCGAAACTTAGCCAGCAAAATCTAAGAGAAAGCGAGGCCTTAAGTAAATTGCTTCATTGCACTTCTTCCTGGAAGCTCGAGAATTTATTCTTTCACTCGTGGCGCATACTCCTGACGTCATAGGTGAGAAGGGCTTTCAGTTGGTGGTACGGTGGTTCCACATTCTTTTTCCTTCCATCGCGATCACGCATTTATCTTGATCTCCTCGATACGTGCAACTACTTAATTAGAGTTACAGAGAACTATTGCAAGCTGCCTAGATATCGCAAGATATGTGCGACTATTTCTTGCTGAATTGCAGTATCAATCTATGGTTTCCTTCAAGGCCCTGCAATGTGATTACCAACTCTCTGACGAAAGGTTTCGTAATCAGTATCGCTGCCGGTCTTGTTCGGTCAGCTGCAGACACGTTTATTTCCGGGGATCATTACCTTTCTTCTGTCGAATACGTGCGTCGAGTTCCTTTCGAATACCAGAAACTGTTAATTCAACTAGAACCCTATAAGGGTCTGCCAGTTCAAACAATTCATAAACTTAACGTTCCGCAGTCTGCCATTAGTCGGATATTTCAGAATCATTAAATAATCGTACAAATTGGTAAAAACTATTTATTCACGTGCCCATTAAGTTATTATCATAAGTGGAGAATGGAATAATGGATTTCGAGCATCTTATTTCCATTCTATTATATTTACATTTGCTTATTGAAGCCCGCATAAATGCAGAATAATAAGAGGCGTGCTTGAGCTTCGAAGGATTCCGCAATTTCTTACCCTCCACGCTCGACTCTCTGCATCGATCTGTCTCGCATCTGTCTGCTGAGACGTTGGAAATCCGCCTTAATTAGGGATAACGAACATCGGCTTAACTAACGGTTATATTCACACGCGTCCCACGCGCATCTCATCGCATCGCATCGCATCGCACCGGAGCGAGCGCTGGCAGCTTTGAATGCGCCGCGGCTCTTTCTCTAATTGTCCTACCGGCGCGCTAACGAGAGAGTCTGTGTGTGCGCGCGCGCGCGTGCGTGCATGCGTGCACGCCAGATCGCAAATGAATCGCATTATTTAACAGGCGCGCGCTCCTTCGCGTCCGCCACTCTCCTTCCAAGCGCAACCGGCGCGGCGGCGCTTTTCTCTCCGCCGTTATTTCGATATCGCGCGCAAAGAAATATTTCGTTTACCGTCAGCTTTACATATTTCACGCTTGGGCAACGCGCGCCGCTCGTTTCACCGCACGTACGCGCGTGTGTGTCTCTAGCCGGTCTGCACCCACATCGAATCTAGATTTATACGATTCCACGAGTTTATTGCACATTTATCGGCCTCGGCCTCGGCCTTTTTATCGGGCGCGGTGCTCGCTGAGAAGCAACACACCCGCAACGAACTCGGTGCGCCGTTTATTTATTAGGCGGACGACAAGCCCGTTTCATGGAAATGCACCGCGAGCAGTAGAAGCTATATTTCCAGTCTAGAGGGTAGATGCACTCAGATAAACGGATAAACTCTATGGTAATTGATATTACAGGTTCGGCATCCCTTTATTGTTCCCCGTGTGTGATGAAGTTACCGCTCGCACCAGCCCGACTCATGGCATCTTTATAGCCTTCTTTATATTTGGCACTTGACACTTTAATTGTATTGCAACTGATGCGAGGGATGCGAGGGTGAGGCTATCCAAGAATCCAGGCGAAGCATACTGCGTGCTTCTCCGTTGTTTTTTGTTTTGCCGCCTCCGGTATATGCCGCAATTATGCGTCGGAGCGTTGTAATTTTCGGCTCGAACTGGTAACACAACACCGCTGGGGACCCCCATTGTGGCCCCCCACTCCCCACTCGAGGTAACACTGGTTCTAATTTCACCTTATTCTCCCTTATGAATGAAAACAGTAGCGCAACGTTACTTTATCCGGCGCGATAATGGCTTTATTTGGCGCGGAGCACCTTTTAATTACCGCATTGTGCCGCATCTGGCAGTAACGAGGGATTCTTGGAATGTATTATGTATAAGTGGCACGGATTCCTCTTCTCGAGAAGATCCTCAATCCCAGGAAGACGTTATACCTATCGCGATCCTCGCGGCAAATTTTCATCTTTATCCTGAATATTTGTTGTTCTTAAGCCTATCAAGAATCAGGTCATACTTCCTGCAAAGGTGTTCTAGGAATTGTATTTTTGTCGTTATCACAAAGTGAATGGTAAAGGATTGAAGGTAATAGTAAGTTTTAAGCGGCACTTTACATTTTGTCATTCTCCTCCAATATCTGAAAGCCCCTCGATTTATGTGAGGTCACCGGTAATGACTGAGATAGCCACCACTCACCTTGAACTGCATACGCTCCTAAGGGCTTAATGGCTAAACGGTCAGTCGACGATAATGCGCTCTATGTCGATGCCGATCGCTCTTCAGTCAATATTCAGGGATCATTTGCCGAGAAAATCGTTGCTCTACTTTCAGTCATTACAGTGTCACTAGGATGGAAAATATCTTTCAAAGAGATGGTGCACGCAAAGTTAGCACAAACACGCAGCAGCAATTTAAATATTTAATACACAGATTATAATTTAAATGAATGTATTTATATTACGCTTCAATTGAGGTTCGTCCGTGTGCTTTTTGCGCAGTCTAATCTCGGTGCGTTTAAGAGCTGAGGTTGCGCGATGCGAAGTTGCCGAGAGTTGGGTGGGATTGAAGGATTGGTGAATAAAAGCCGGGGTATCAATCTAAGAGTGGCTTAACGACTTCTGAGCCTAATGACTTCAATCAAGCCGCAGTGAAAGCGAGCGTATATATATATCGCT
Source organism: Ectemnius continuus (assembly GCA_910591665.1). Taxonomy (NCBI): domain Eukaryota; kingdom Metazoa; phylum Arthropoda; class Insecta; order Hymenoptera; family Crabronidae; genus Ectemnius; species Ectemnius continuus. The sequence goes on from OU342856.1 coordinate 25,660,678, forward strand.
ATTCCAACTTACGAGTCCAATCTCTGAGGATGGGCGCGTGTGTATCGTAGTGTTTAAGAAGGAATTACAAAGCAGGCGCGATAAGCGAGCGAGCGCGATGCTACATAAGAATACGTAGCTGGGAGAATCGGAGCAAGAAGTCGTCAGCGTGCAGATAAGTCGGTGCGATTGTTGCCAGGTGACGAAGAGATAGCGGCCTGATTTCGGCAAAATAGGACGAGCTTTAGTTGCGGATGGCAAACTGCCTTCTTGAAAGGCCTTCACCGACAGAGGAACAAGCGTCACCTGTGTCTGTGTTTCCTGTGCGTTGCCATGTTCTCCCAGCCGATTCTTCTAACGGGGACAGGAAGTTCGCTGGCCCCGAGATACGATTATGTTCGAGAGCTCTCGAAAGTATTCGAGTCAAGGCTGAGACTGCTTCTACTTCGAGTACGCGGCAAATTCATTGCCCCCGTGAATTAGCACTCCTCTCTCCCTCTCTCCCTCTCTCTCTTTCTCTCTCCTCTCTTGTTACCTACACATTATTTCCGTGTAATCGCCTTAGCTTCTGCTGCTCGTTCGGCTGCGCGGCCACTGCCACAGAATTCACGTCCGCTCGTTCCCGAGCTAATGTCCACCGGGAAACAATGACATTGGGTTAAGTAGAATTGGCCATTTTCGACCAGACGTCCCCTCATTGTCCACATGTAATGGCCTAGCTACTAATACAGCCTCGAATGCTTACAGAATGAAAGAACCAGATGCCAATGAAATGACTTGTTAAAAGCGATCCTTCTAAGTACAGATATCCCACTGATTAATTAAGCTAATTTAATATCTCTCGTTAGTCTTCTGATAAAAACTGGTTAGCGCAATTAAATCTGCGTTTGATCGCTGAATCGGGTGCCTTTCCATTGTGACTTGCTTACGAAGGTCAATGGAATTACATCATTGATTGCCACTAGTGCATATAATACTGTGATACACGTGATCTGCTTGTGTAACAAACATTACGTTGCATCCATCCTGAGACTTTCTACTTCTAATTCAATTTAATTATTATCCTCTGTCCGCGTAATATATATCGCCCATCGAAATACTCAATAAGCCTCTGCACGTTGTGTATGTTTTCCTATTTTTTTTCTCGAGCGACAGACTACCAACTTCCGTCGAAAATTTCGCATTCCTTGCTCGTGTAGGTCTTGGCGCCCTTCTCGTGCTGTGAGAAAAAATGGGCGCCTGAAAAACTCGCTGCCACTGTCCCCCTTCTTTATCATGCTAAAAAGCAAGGCAAGCCTCGGCAAGTAGAGTACTTTTCATCGTTTAATTAGGGGCGTGACAAGTCGAAAGAAAAAGCGTTAATGCACTCTAATTAAATTATTCAGCCGGCAGGTAGCGCAGTTTGTTCCGCGGGAAAAGTCGAGAGTTTTATCCGGCGACGGTAGTAACGGCTCTCGTTATTTTATTCGATGAGGCTCTTCGCGCTACACCTTTTTATCGAGTTAACCCGACAGAAGTCACAGTTTATTATATTTTCGTAGCACCGGCGAGAGAGTCTCGTTTCATCGATAATTCAAGGGACTAATAAAGTTATATTGATTGGGAATCGAGGGATTATGCGCGACCCTTGGCTACGAAGGGAATGGCAAGCGAGATGCCAGCAAGAAATTCATTAAAACGTTGATTAATTTCACCATGGCCAACCTCGATACGGCTCTCTTTTTTCTATGGTGCGATCGAGCTGGTGTTCGAAGCGCTCACGAAATCGTCTATTAAAGTCTCGTTTGCTTGGCATTGGGCGTCGGGAAACGGAGAGACGTCTCTGATTAATTATACCTCCAATTCGATTAGCATTCCACCCGACTCCTTTTTCCCCACCCAACTCTCTCAACGGCCACGCATCATTAAAGTGTCGTTTCGCCAGATCTTTTCGCATTCTTCTCGACGATCGATTATGCCACTCTAATTTCTAACATCGTTAATTCTTCCTTCTTCGGGGTTCAAGTTGTCGTAACAGGCAGCAGACGTTTTTCCAATAGATTCCACCTATTTCCACCTATATATAATATAAGAACTTAGACACAAAGAGCTGTTACTTTTCATTACATTTCATAACGATTCACTGATTAATCAGTTTTCGCTAAATAATTTGCTGAAAGTGTCATTCGCAATAAAGGAGTAATTAGAGAAAAAGGATTTCTAATTATTACGGGATCTAAATCGTAAGGTGGCTGCATTCTGAGATAACAGTCGAGGGAAGCAAGCGTATAATGTTACAGCGGAAGGATGCTGGGCCAGCTTGATCTTCGGTTTACGTAAGACGCTTATTTGGCCACCCAAATCGAGCGTCAGGTGTGGAACGCTTGCTGACTTCGGGGAATTCCCCGGCGTAGGTGTCTCTATAGTGTACATACGTGTGAAATGCACATCGCCGATATGTGTACTGACATTTCAGTATAATCAGCAGCCAGCAGCAGACACCAAGGACCCTCGTCGATATCACTCTTCCCGTTATTGAACCTGTCGAAAGTCTTCAAACTTTCACGCCCTACACTTCCGCATACATATACCTCTATAACTTTATCCGAAACTTTGTACTACTTGGAATAATCCCTTCAGCGTAGAAACAAAATAAATGTATGCAAAGACATTAATTATATTATTATAAAAGCGTAGCTAAATAAATCTTTCGTATTCTAAGAAACTCTGTAAGTAATAGCAATTTTGTCTTAAAGATCGTGGAAGGGACTCCAGAACAATGTATCATAGACGTTATTGTCAGTTTGTTCCATTTGTTTGAGGTGAAAGGATACAGTTAGCAGGCATTGCTCCGGTTGCAATGACTAGGAATATACATATATTCGATGGGTGAAATGAAGACTTGAAGAACTTTCGGAGTGGAGCGATCGGGTGTGCGGCTTCTGTTAATTAATTTTAGTGGACTTGTGGCGAGTCCAGCTTGGAGGAACGACTACGCACACGGCGATACACCAACCGCTTCGTAAATTGGCTGGTACGCCGACTACGTCCGCTAGGAGCGCTCCACTCTCCTTCAGCCATTATTTCCCCGATCGTGATTTATCAGGGCGGCGATGTTTTCTCTGGCGGGCGTCGCTCACCGGCCATGTATGTATGTACTACACAGACACTTTGCAACTATGTAGGTAAACGCGAAAAGTCAGTGCGACTGCGAGTGATATCGACGCACGATTGCGCAATGATGCTTCCGTTCAGCTCGCGGAAGTCTACGATGTTGAGGCTCGCACACACTGGTGATGCATAAGCGATGGTAATCAAGCGCACCAGGATTGACGACTGTCGAAGGGAAAATAGGGAAACCGCCGCGGCTTGCGGTGCTTAAGCGAGCATTGCACGCATCAATCTAGCACTCTCTCTTTCGGAATCAGGGAACGAACGGGTTTCTACGAGTGAAGGAGAGACAGACTCGTTCTTCCTGGACGACTTGCCGGAGCATGGCTTATTTATCGAGGGTATATGGGGAACTGAAGCAATGCTACGATCGCCAGTTCATAGTAATATCGTAATTGGCCAATCGTAAGGGATATCACCGATTGCGTCAGCGTGTTTTGCACGCTTGATGAATCCTCGGCAGATCACTCTGACAAAACCTTGACTTGTTCTTCTAATTCTCGTTAACTCCCTTGATGAATTCTAACCTGAATTAGCCCGGCTGGAAAGTCCGAGTTTATCTACTCGGGAGTCCACATGCCACTCCATACACATCATTAATTCGGGCCCTTCGTGAAAGTTCAGTCAACAACATTAGAAATTCTAATTGCGCATCCTTGATGGGAGTTGGTGGAGTCCTTGCCTGTCTTTCGGCATGATTTCGGTGGAAGGTTCGTCCGTCAAGGCCATCGGCAGGCTAAAAACCTGGCAGTTTAGTTGACCAGTCTGTTGTAGCAGTTTATAAACCTCTCACGTGCCCTCTTGACTGACGAAAAACTCGTGGGTTAAAAGCGGCTCTCACGGAATCCTCCTCCTCTTGTACCACTCGCATCTTACCCCACTTCGATTCGGACTCGAGTCAACCTCTGCCTACCAACTGCTCTCCTTTTCTTCCCTTTCCCTCACTCTCTCACTACCTGTCTTTCGCCGGCTCTGCTAAATTGGTAAGGACAGCAAAAAGGATCCTGTATATTCTACGGTGTCAGTGAGGGATCCACGGAAAGAGGGAGAAATCGCCGGAACTTTCAAGATGCGCCGCTGCGAAACAAGAACAAAGGGAAAGAAAGGGATGGTGGTAGGCGAGAGACCCTCATTCGAGTCGCATTACATAGTCTACTGGGGGATAGAAGAGATAGAGAAAGAGAGAAATACAATAGATGGGAGAAGGAAACACGACTGGAATGGAAAGGATCCCTTAGACATTGTTTGCATTTCTTTGCCATCTTTTCTTCCTTGTTACTTTACGCACTCTATCTTGGTTTTTTCTCTCCCTTTTGTTACTCCCATCCCTAAATAGTACCCAGAGGAGGGCAATAGAAATTTTCATTTGCCATTGTACATTCAGCCGTGTCCTCTATTTGCATTGCAAATCCGTGGAAAATATTATTTTGAAGATATGCAGTTAGTTTTTCGTTGGACGGTAGAGAGACGGGGTGTTTTTGTTATGCTCGTGCAATTATAATGGTGGTCGGTGGTGCGGGAGCTTGTTCGTTAGGTGGATAGCCGCGTTCCAGAGCTGTTTTGGGCGCGCGGCATACCTGTGTGCCCTTGATCGTCCTTCGTTCGAGTGGCACCTGCAGCTGAGGCAGACCCTCGAGGGACCGGAGCACACGCACCACCTTCCTTGCATAAACACACTTTCATTTTCGTACAAGCAGCCAGAGAACACGAAGAACCAACCACACCGGCAGAGTGGCGCGCTCCCGCTCACACACCGGCGCATTCTGCCTCTCGACTTCAATGGAACCAGTTTGCCGCATGAATGATTGAATACTCCTAGCAACCCTATCCACCCTGCTCTCCCGATAAGCACCACCTTGCCCGCCGCGCTCGTTATGTTTCTCTTTCCTCGGACAGATCTAATTTTACACGCGCGGACCTTGAATCCTAAATTCCTTATTGCCAATTCCTTTAGCCAACTCACAATCCAACACTATCCAGATTTTCTTCTCACAAACCGTTCAAGCGATTTCAGTGAAATTTTCGACGAGATTTATTGGATAACCGGTTTAGTTTAATACTTTAGAAGAAGAATGACGTGATATTTTGTGATTCATTGTAAGTATTTTGAAAAATTAGACATTCAACGCAAACCACCGTAACTCACACTGAACAGCAGAAAAATCTCGTTACGCTTCTATATTCCTTTGAAACTGCAGCCGGTCAGTCGGAAACCAGACGCTTCTAGCAACGCTCTATATCACTTTTCAGAGCACTCAGAAATCCGTTGTACGGAAATATTGGAAGATATCTCTCATTTTATTGATTTGTTAAGATATTCGTATTTTTGTGGAGCGCACAGAAGTTATTAAAGTTGGAATTGAGATCAGAGGGTTTTTAAAGAAACGTTATTGTCGCACCTTTCAAGTAAAGTGCGATCGATTTATCCCTGCAATGTTGCTTGCCGGTGTAATAACTACTTAGTATCCTTTTTCCTGCAGTAAAAGTACGAAAAAGAGCAGACTGCGATTGTCTGGCTACCTTACAAGAGATCACGAACTCTGTCCTGTGTAATCATTGCTAATAACGGAAAAAAGTGGAGCGCAACCAAGGAGTATGAGCGGCTATGACTGGTCACTTGGCGATTGTTACCTTCTGGGAAGGGGCTGAGCGCGTTAAATTGCTCGGTCGCACTGCTCTCCTCGCTGTTCTTAACGTTCTACTTCCATTGGATACCAATCCCCCTTACAGTTAACGACTTAGACGCTAGAACTATGTCGTTAACTCCCAAGGCTTGCTCGGCTATCAGCCCTCCCGACACAAAGTCGCACTTCTCATTTTCTAGCCAAGAAAGAAAATACTCAGATACGTGTTGCAAACCAAGTTCTTTCATTAGTTGCTTGCCTGTGTTTATGCGCCAGGCTAACGAGCATCGAATGGCCACTCAAATAGCAGATAAAACAGTAAATATCTTTTACTCTCGAATATCAATAAATTAAAAGCGGTACACTTTAAAAAAAACCTTCGACTTACAATAAAGCAGAGAGGAACAAGTCACCTTCTTGTCATTATATGAATCGTGCACTTTCTCCTTTCGGCGTTCGCAAGAGTCATGCGACACATCGTCTCCAAGGAGAGGAGTCTGCGTGTTTGGTGGCGGGAAAGAACGGGAAGGAAGGCATGTGCGTGCCCACGTGTCGCCCACATACGCGCTCGAGCGTGTTAAACGTGAATAATCGAGCTCGAGAGGTTTAGTGTATTGGGAATCATCCGTCTACCGGGCAGTCCTTTCAAATTCAAATCGACTCACTGCCCACTTGCGCCGACCGGCAATCCGGCGACTTTAATTATTATTCGCATACGGCCCTCCAAACCTGATTGCGTATGTGCCCTGGCAACCTCGCACACTACTCCATACAATTCTTACAAGTATATTCTGGTGCGTGTCTTGCTGTCTGTCTGTCTGTCGGTTGTGATGTTGCCGAGGGGCTGCAAAGCTATTCCGCTTTTTTCCTCGCGCCATTTACCAAGGTGACAAGCACGCAAAGCGGCTCTCGGGTAACAGCGCGCGTGTATCCTACAGAGCTTACATAACAGCGAGCGAAAGAGGGGACTAGATAGCAAGATCGTAAATGGGCTTTCCTTTTAATAAGACCGATAATTGCACTCACTACCACGCTACAATTCCAGCCGATTGGTGGCAGCCTCTTTCTCCACGGTATTCGCACATCATCGCCAGACATTTCCTCGTCCGGATACGAGATACCGAGACCGAGACTGATCGATACCGAGTGTATTTCCTTACGTAATCGCTTCGCAGCGAGTTAGCTCTGCCTTATGTAAATCCATCTGGGCCCTAGTTCCCTCTGGGAAGTCTCTCGAGACTCTCTTTCTTCAAATCTCCTCCTCCCTCTCTGCTTTTATCTGTCTAGCTCTCTCTCGCTCCCTCTCTCCAACTGGATGTCGGCCTCGTAGCTGTCGATTATTGTCGGAACGGGCAATGTGGAGCACTTAATAAGCGCCGGCACGTAGCGCAGCATCGATAGGCTGCCGCAGCCGCGGTACTACCGGCTCGGCGAAATTACAGAAAGGCATCGATTAGTTTCGAGGTATAAATCAATTTAGGAACGTGAGGGATCGGAAAGCGGAAAGCTTGCCGGCAAGAGACCGATTACATCGGTGTTGCGGTGCGCAGAGAGTACCGCGCAATTATCCAGACCATTATTGTTACTAGGAACAATATCATCGCTGGGAATTCTTGGCCCCAAGTATATTTCGTGCTCTGCCTTTCCTTGTCGTCAAACTTTATCCGGCCTTCATCTCTTTATCAGCCCGATTTCTATCGTTCCGTGAATCACTCGAAAGCCATAGCGCACATTCTCTATTTATTCTAGCTAGCAGGTGATAGTCGGAGACACAGAGACACTTCAAGGAGACAGGCGTGAAAGTCTCGCAGAGAGTCCGGTGAGACTTGCAGCTCCATCGTTGTGAAGTTAATTGTCACGGGAAAGCATTCAAGTCCCATTTAACTGGTGCTCAGTGATTGTCGTCTAATAGTAGTCTAATTACGCTCATTCCGGTTGGAGTTCCGCGTGAACTAGCAGTGGGACGCGGGCGTTGATGCGAGGGGCGTGAGAGTTGCTCGCGTGGGTGTAATAATCCATCTCTGGCAAGGTTGTCCTTCCCACAGGACGTTTCTCTTGCGTATTTACGGAAGTAACGCGCTCGCCTCACTATATTTCCTAGCTCACTCGCTCTCTCGCTATCCGTTTAACTCCAGCCTAATTACTCTCCATGCCTTTATTAATAATGCCAACAACTCGTTACGCAGCCACTCCTTTCGATTTCGGACCCTCAGCGCGTAACGCCTCGCACTCCACACTAATCTTTGCACATACTTTAGAGAACTTTCGGTGTCGGAATCGTCTTCACGGTGCAACGAGCACGCTGATACCAGGCGAAAGCAAGCGAGTCTGCAAAATTCTTGCGCAACTAGTCCGAGATATTGCGATCTAATTATATAACAAGAATGAAGTATGAAAATCGTGCGTAATTTTAAGGGTTCTTTTTTCATCGCTATCTTCGATCACCAAAATAAAGTATTATGGTTAGACAAATAGCCGTTGCGTCGGCAACTAGGTATTAGAGATCAAAATAATTAGAACGCGGTGATTTAACGTTGCGAACATGGGAAGCTGCGTTAAACTGCATTTGCATAGTCGATCGGTGTCATGCTAATAGCGCTGCTTGGTCGAAGGCGCTTATTAATACCAGGGAGTTTTTCTAAGTGGATAATTACACAACTTTCGCGTTGAATAGCTTCGAGGAAGGATTACTGGAGCGTGATCCAAGTGTTTGTACTTAATAGGCATGTGACCAGTTTAGGGCTCTGCCAGTGTTCCAGTTCGAGACGCGCGTGACCGGATCACATTTCAATCGCAATTATCGCACCACTGCTTTCCTCGTCGATCAATCGACCAAATTCAACTTGGAAGGATCGTAAACTCCACAGACTGTCACGCATCCATCTACTTAAGGAGTTGTGTTGAGCTCGGGGCCGAATAATTTCCAGCCGAATTGAGCGTTGAAAACTAGTATATGAGCATCCTTCGGATCTTTCAAGTTGAGGCAGTTCGATTTCATTAGTCGTTCTTTGAGTTGGCGAGGGTCGAAGGCGAGGAGAATACGTTCGATTCGTCACCGGTCTCGAGTGGAGATTTATGTGGCGGAGCCTTTCCGAGTTCGTACGAGTTCTTCCGGTTAATCAGGTTCGTCACGGTGATGAAGGCCGCGGATCACAGTGACGACGACGATCTCGGTGAGCGTGGATATTACGTAAGGTGCCCTAGGTGGCTGGCTGGCTGGCTGGCTGGCTGACTGGCTGGGGAATGGGCCCTCGGCTTGCGACGAATGCGAACGCCTAGAAACCGAAGAAATGCAGCCGGCCTGCATTATAAGCGGCACTTCGCCGCGGGCGGACTATTTTGAAGCTGTGATTTTTCGGAATATGGGTCAGCCACGCTCGTACTCTCGCTGGGTACGCGCCTCGAGAGCCCTCGCTCTATCGTGGCTTGCCCGGAGGATGATGATGATGCTCTGGCAACGCGACGAGAACGCCACGCTGCGCAGCCATACGCACCGCTCTCTCCGCCAGTTCCACTCGTCCACCGTTTGTTTGCCTTCCTCCCCCTTCATTGCTTCGAGCTTGCTCCATTTTTTCTCATTCCTTTTACCCTATTTTAGCTGACTTTCCCTGAATGCGTCAGGATTGCACCATCTCGCTTCTGTATCTCCTTTTCTCGCTTTTACTCTTCTCCTTCTTCTTCTTTTCCTGTATCTTGTTTCGCCCTCTCGTGCCTTCATGAATTTCCTGTTCTCGCTTGTTCGACCTATTTCAACGCGAACCTCCTCCCTTTATCGGCTCGCTCCACGGACAACCAAGCCGGAGGAGGATAATCTATGTGTTTTTTCAACTTGACACGAAGCACGTCAATTTTTGTCGGGTATAAAGTTCGGCTTGCTTTCGGGACTTTTTGCCGAGCGACACGCTAATTTTCGTTCCCGAGGGGACTGCTATTTTCGCTTGGCTTGATGGCCCGAATTATGGGCAGCGGTGGATTTTAATGTTGCGAAAGAGGAGCGTCCGAAAATACGATGGGCTGGACGAGGCTGTTCACATCATGTCGCGAGAGTATTGTTAGATTTTGTTTCTCCCGCGCTTAGAATAGAAGGGAACCACGAATCGACATCAGCTCCGATTTCAATCTTTTTCAAGATTTTCCTGCCCCGAAATGATGTAGGCAAAATTATTCAACTGCTTCGATGGAATTCTAGACGGCTAATATGGGGCGCGGTGTGTAAGTGAAATTATTCGTGCGACTGGCAATACGATTTCCGCTTTGAAAACATGCCCGGGAATAGAGCTTGTTGGTCGCCGGGCCTTCTATATGTGAGAACATGCCACCTGATTTTAACCGAGAGATTATCATCGAACGCGCGCGCGCGCGCGAGCGTCCGCGTCCGCGAAAGCGGCAGCGTATGTGGACCAAGTGATCCATAGATAAATTTAGCGGATTAGCTTGCATTAGCCCAGATTGTTGACCCGAAAGGCGCTTATTCGTACATTGAACTCATTCCGTTGGTGCATCGCTACTTCTTAATGGAGAAACAGCCCTTTCACTTGAATCTCTCAACGTGAACTTCGCATTGAAGTACGAAAGGAGTGTCTGGACGCTCCTCCATGAAATTCAATGATTCCCTGAGAGGTCTTTAATGATGCGCAATAAGAAACTTCACCGTGCTAAATACACATCTGTGAGATGCTTGTCCGCTCTCGAGATGTCTGATCGTTCATTGGGTCGCGCGTGCAAGGTATTCCAAGACTTTTCAGAGAAAGCAAATGGCGCAATAGACTATGACTGCATTCTGGACGGGCGACGGGTGTTCTGTCACACGTTTTTGTCAAGTGGAAGAAAATCTTTCTACGGTGGCGGCAACTGCCCAACCTTTGAAGTGTCGTCTGTTTAAAATTAGGCGACTCTACCATCGCGGTTTCCTGAAAGCGTCAGCTAGAGCAGCATACACTTTCATTAACTCTTTGGAATTTGCCTTTCAAATATACCAAAACGAAAATGATGGTGGCGAAAATAGGAACGGCGGTGTTTTCCAGCCTGTTAAGACGTAGTCGATCAGTCCCACTCTTTCCGAATTCTAGAGCCAGGCGCCTTCTTTCCAGAGGCGAACTGTACAAATATATACAGAGAAATGTATTTAAGCTGGGGTATTTTCACTGAATTATGAAACAAGTTACCGAAACGCGTTCCTATTTACATAAAAGCTAGTCAACAATGTGCTAATTTCTATGATGAAGACAACACTTAATGCGCCCTATTTGTAAGTGAGGAACTGTCCTGGAACACAGATACTCGCATTCATTGTGGGTGTGCCCGTTGCATTAATTCTCCCTGCGGCATAATACATATGTACATATATGTATTGCTGCTTTGAACATGCATACAACGAGATCGAGTTCACATTATCATTAATCGCTCGAGAATTCCGAACAGTGACGGGAGAAAGGACTGCAATGGCGTTTCGTCGAATTGGCAGTAATTTTCGTGGGACGCGTGCACTGGTGTCCGATGACTGGGATGGTAAGACTGACGATCTGCTACCTGTGTTACAGCTCGACGACACGGCACTCCAGCTTTATAAGGATGGCGATTACGGCGCCTACCTCGACTTGGAAGCTTCCATAAGCGAGCAGCAGGAGGAGTTCGAGGGCTTCCAGACGAAGTAAGTACTCCTTGGAACTCATATCTTTAATACATCCTGTCATCGTCGTCCATGATTTCTCGCGTTCCTTCTACCTTGCGGAAAGAACATTCCGACTGCCGTGATTTCGAGTACTCCAGGCTTATTTCCAGCAATCCATTCGGCGCCGAATGCGTCGGAGTTGTGCGTTCAAAATGCAAATTCTCCGTGACGAGGATCCTCGCGTAGTAAAAACTCCATCCGAACTTTATCGCGGTACGAGGAGATTGCGATGGTGGTGTCCCTTTGTGTCGATCCCTCGCAGAGTTTCATCCGGTGGTGTGCGCCAGCCGGCCACTCAGCCGGTTCCAGTCGGTTGCAAAGTAGTCGGCGACATCGTCGTCGAGTTTATGTACCGAGGACTGGCCGTACTTTTGATAATCAGCCGGCGGATGCCGAACCGACACAGAACCACCGCCGCGCCGCGCCGCGCCGGCCTCGCCAGATAATCAACTCCCAAGGTTCCTCTAGAAAAACAGGTGTGCCGCACGCTAGAGGACAACTTTTTCATCGAGGAAAGTTGCACTGGCTAATCTGAAATTACTAGCTATGCCGCGCCATCCTTTATTAGATCGAGAGAGTTCGGCTTGCGCCAAGTTAAAGGAGGAGATAGCCGGTATTAATCGAAGGAAATGACACTGTTTAGCCGCAAAAGGCCTAGGCCGGCTAGCGCCGGCCTTCCCTTCCCGCGCCACTGCTTTGCTTTTATCCTTTTCACGGTAAACCGCCGCTTTACGATTAGACGCGCTCGTACTTTCGATAAACCTCCGGCAAATCGTGAACCCGCCGAGTCTTACCTTCGTAATGAAGTACACAAAGTGCACACTGAACCAACCCACGTTTCTCCTAGTGCTCGGCGCCTCCTTGCTGCTTTCGCACGCTATAATGCTTACAAAGTACACATTGTTAATCCAACATTGAGTAGAAACATTTTGATTGCGTTCTGGATTTTGTTTGCGAGTAACGCGCCCTCGAAATTGGTAATTTCGCGACGGTGTGTACTCGGTGTGGTGTCTTAGTGTTTGTTGCCGCGTGTTTCCTTTGGCATTGTATTAACATACCGCGATTGTGGCTCGGCAGGTGTAAAAGGACCGTTATAGCAACCGCATAGTGGTAGAAAATTAATGAAATGAAGCCCGCTATCCTCTCATTTGAGTCTCGCACAGAGGCTCGTTCCGAGGGAAAGATCAGAGGAACACGCTTCTTCGTGGGAACTCGCCTGAGAATAACATTTCCGGGGATCCACTTAAAAGGATATTTGCGCTACCTTCGTTATTCTTGTCGCGGTCTCTTACACATAAAACTCTTGCCTCTGAATCACCGCTTGAAATTAGTAGTTGGTCTCTTTCAGTTGGAAGAATAAGACGCGTGCGAAGTTTACTTTGCGTGCAGAATGCGCGTTAAATCCTTGAAGGTCAGCCGCGGTTCTTATATGTATGTCTATTAGCTAAGGTAAATCTGGCAGTAAAGCCATTTTGCACATAACGCTTAAGTGAAACTGGGGAGGAAGATGAGAGAAAAATATTGAACGAGGGAAGTCAATGTTTTCTCGGTGTCTTGTTGGCGCCACGCGGGTCATTCTCTGTGTATATGATGGTCACGGTTTCCTAGCTTCGTAATTTCTGACGTTTCGAACGGAGTTACGTCTTCCGCGGGCAATTTCTTTGTCCGCGTGGGATTTTGCATCATCTTCCGATCGGGATTGCGGCGCGGAGCCGCAAACGCTACGTGTAGAAGAAGCGCTATTAGCGAACCAACTGGGATACATGCTTGAATTAACTACTAGTCAGCAGCAGTTTGTTAAATTATCCCAAGTGAATTTGAGCGTGAAAGCACACGGGTGGCCGGTTTGTAGTTAAATCAATGTTTACATGCAAGTGCACAACCTTCAATATTTGCATTCGATATCGTTGCTAAGCTAGAAAATGGATTTAATTCTCCATTACTCTATTTTGCGTTCATCAGCTCCCGCTTACGGAATATTAACCATACGATTTTTTTCCTTCTCCCGATATACGTTTTTATATTCGGCAAATTTCAATTCTCTATTCTTTCGTTAAGTCGAATCACTTTTCGAGGATTTGGCTATGCACTTCTTTCCGGTGTAAACGTATATTTAAAATTCATGTTTCGTGCACGATCAAGGCACACCTTTTCATTTCTTTTGCCATCTCGCTTTTTCGGAGGCGAACCACTCTTTCTCTATCTCTCTCACGCTTTCCCTCTCACATTCATGCGTCTCCACTTAATTTCCCTACAGAGTTTCATCGACACGTTCCACTCTCGGAGTTGGGTATATTGTACTGGCTTTTCAGTATTCATGCTAGCGCAGTCCTTTTAAAACACAGACAGAAAGTGTGTTCGTCTCACACTTTTTTCGCTTGTCTATACGTTTTATTAGCGGTTTCATTCTTTAAAATGATGCCACCGATCATTCAAACGATAGTAATGGAAATTATTTTAATTCTGGATGGAAATGCTTCTCAGCATTTCTATTTTTTATTAAAAAATGTGAACTTTCTGTCGTCTATTGATAGAAGTGAGGGTTCGTAGAATCTAAAACTTCGAGTGAAGCTAGTATGACGAGGTGTCGCAAAGGCTTACGCTCAACCATTTATCGTCGCATTTGTGCACAAACGCCACCCACTCTGGCATCCTGCTATTGTCCGGAATTTTCCCTGTGAATTGCTTTCTCGGAAATTGCTCGCTACGGACCTCGCGTTTCAGCCCCTCTCTCTACTTCCTCACGAACATACTAGACGTCGAAATTGATTGATGAATCATTGCTCATTATTTCGTCTCGACAACTCACATAGGACGTATCGACATGAGCCAACCACTCAGATATAAGTGTGGACGCCTCCAAGTCGTTCGAAGGCAGGGGAACTCTAAAATACCAATCTAATACATATTTATCCTCATCATCTGTAATGAATATTATCATAGTACATGTTGGCTAAGTAGAGCACGTCACTCATAATTTAAACAGTACGAAACGTTGTAGACTCCTCGAATTTCACTTGGTTCAAATTTTAATTATTCCTTATGACAATGCCACCTTTGAAGGATGCTGGCACCACCAGAAAAGGAGTCGTCCGGGAGTTTCTACTGAAGACATAACTCGCTTGCAATGTTGGAGATAAGTATCGCAGGGAGTGCAGAGGCGTAAAGGAACTCGAAGCCTAAGGAAAAGAGAAGCTTTTCTTGAGCGCACCTCCAATCGTTTATCTTCTCGCGACTGTTCTCCCACCCACGTGTGCTTTCATATCTCGATCGTTCGACGCACCATCTGCGAACATCGCTCGCTAGGTGCGCCGTCAATTTAGCCAAAATTAATTTCTCCTAGTTTGACGACTTTCCCTGCTAACAAATTGCTTGCCACCGTCCAGCATGGTAGTCAACAGCCACCCACGATGATGACATGCTGATTCTATAAAGAAGTTCGCTTGAAACAGAAGTTGCTTGTTTAGAGAGGATTCTGGTCGAATTATGCAGGATGAGGGCGTTTAGTGCTGTTTGTAATGACGTGTTTCAACATTTTGTGGTATGTGCAGTCGGCTTAGTAAGTCGACATTATACTGACTTTTGTACAAGGTTCTTTAAATTCGAACCTATTTTTTTGATTGATCAAATTGGATGAATTAAATTCCTGTCTTCCTTTTTATTCGGTTCAGTATCTCCATGTAAGAAATTGTTAACAATAATGATATTGAGATATCGATAATCCTGCGGAATTGGCGAAACACTGAAGTCTACTTGTCTGGCAGTGGAATGAAATGTCGTACAAGGTGGATCGTTGGTTCGTTACGAAATAACAAGCCGATCGAAGGCGGCGCGGCGCTCGGGGAATACTCTGGGAGTCCCGGATATTCGATTAAGAGACGATTTCATATGAGATCGGGATTCTTTGCACGTCCGAGCCGTTTGCTCGGCACTTTCAATAATAAATGTGGCGCTCGACGATATTCCCGGCGCAGCGCAGACCAATTGGTAGCTTGCTCGGCGTACTCTGCATCGCGTTGCCATATATTATTGAGCAGAGAGTGCTCGCGATGCAAATGAAATGCGAAATTTCAAGTGAAGTTCGGTGATATACGAAAGTAACGGTAAACCCTATCCTCTCTACTTTCTAGAGATCGTTTTCTTAGTTTCATACTTGCGAGAGCAAGGCAGCACCACCGTGACGATTGAAATTCGATCACCAACACGCTAAACGACCATGCAAATTCTCATCTTACGCGATTAGCTAAAGTTTCGGCCGCATTAACATTCTCAAGAGTGAATCGGTTAGCCTTCCGGTTCGTGTATCGACGCCAACCAACTGAAAAGTAAGACTAATCTGTATGCCGGTTTCGCGCGCGAAATTATTCAGGCGGATCCGTTGGCGTAAAACATTCCGCCCATCGTGCATTTGAAAAGAGAATGTCTTAATCTTACCTGTAATACTCCTAAACCCTTTGACCGCAATCAATTTGAAATAAAAGCACGCCAAATGCAGCATTAACGTAGTTGTATCAGTACTGTATCATCCAAAAGTCACTAGTTGATGGAAGGAACTGTTAACTTCGGCTTCCGTAATGCTCGTGGGCAAAACTTTTGTCAGTGTCCCCTTAAATTTCTGGAATTTTTACTACTTCATCCTCGATGCAAAAAAACATTCCCCAC
The DNA here is from genome assembly GCA_910591665.1 of Ectemnius continuus. NCBI lineage: Eukaryota > Metazoa > Arthropoda > Insecta > Hymenoptera > Crabronidae > Ectemnius > Ectemnius continuus. The sequence goes on from OU342856.1 coordinate 25,676,764, forward strand.
CAAATTTCAGCCCCGGAAAAGGTCGGGAAGCATGAAAAACATGGGGAAAACCGTCAGAATTAAATGAAATTAATTATTCAGGAGACTGTTTTGAAGCGTTTTCGGTACAATTCCGGCATTTCTGTCACTGGTTCTATATTTTCTATCCGCTTTGACACTTAAAATAGCAAGTTAAATCTATTAGTATCAGAGAATAAAATCTTAACTCCACTTGGGTCCTATTACTACTGCATTACTAATTGTTACTAAAGAACATGCCATTGCAAGTACTCTTTCTCCGGATCTTGCATAATGTAGGTATGAGCGTGTGCACGTAGGTACTGGCGCGGCGAGTTTGTATAATTATAATGGAAGTCGTATATCCGCGAGTAAAGCGGCCGAGTGCGAGAGTGTGTAGGCTGGGCGCGGAAAGGAAGGAGAAAGAGAAAAGGAGCGAAGGAAGAAAGGCCCGGGAGGACTGGCTCGCGGATGGGAAAGGAAGATGTAGAATGTAGAGTGTAGAAAGAGCGGGCGAGCGAGTGAGCGCATACTCTGTGGGATAGAAGCGAGTATTATCCCAAGGGTTCAATAACCAGGCACAATAAGACGCTAAACGTTTGGCATAGACGTCGCAATGAGTAATCAGCTTCCTACGTATCAGCCTCAGGAATCGTTAGGGTGTGTACATACGTCCTCGGCGCGCAGGTATCTTGCGTCGCATTGTCAGTGCATCTCCCGGAATGGAGAGGAGCGCTGGTACTCTTGAATCCGGTGTGTAACCAACTACCTCCGCGAACACTCATTCTTAGCCGTTGTGTAATTAGCGGAATTCTCTGGCTCTCGTCGTTAGACCGCTCTCCGGCTCATACGGCATCATGTTGGACCAGTGATTTTCTGGAAAACTAGCGTGAGTTACACTCGCGACGAATCTAACAACGGGGGAAAATGCCATCATTTTATTTGCCGCCAATTCTCTGCTAAATAAACACTAATTCGTGCGACGCTTGAGTTGGCATGCGTCCTGCATATTTTTCATATGTATGGGGGTTAAATGCGAACTATGTAATATGTGCGAAGGGAAGGGGGCGCACGGATGGATTTGCGGTTAGTTAGAGGGGCGAGTGGTAAAAAATCGGGAACATAAAATGGCCGGGTCTTGTTATGGAGATTCGGTGGGTTCGCCACATCGGAAGTGCTGTTATCATTCGCTCGCTCGCTCGCTCGCCGCGAGCAACGAACCCGAAAATCCAGGCTGGCTTTGGCGTCGTTCAACTCGCTCGGACCATTTCGGATTCTCACTGCCGTTTTTGCAGTATCCTTCTGCATCGCTCGCGAACTTCCGCCGCGCCACTGCCTACTTTGCATCACACTACCACCTAATCTTGACGGAGCGTGTCGCCGCAAACCTCCGCAACTCTACGTTATTAACAGCATTAATAAATCCGTTAGCACATTAACCTAGTAATGCATGGACTTTGACACGAAGCTACCACTAATCCTATTAATACTCGCCTAATGAAGGATACACGTGGCAATTTGCGTCGTTACCAATGATTCTCACCGTACTTACGCGTTTCTACCACCGTGTCGCACACCCGCTAATTAACTGACTATTTGCTTGTCGATTTATGTCTGCTTTTCGCTCCTTTCGACCACCTAATTGAAAATTAACTCGCTCGTCCAATTTCCATTTCTGTCAATCGAGAACACAGAGATTTATCGACAGCACTCGATACACGAAAGTGCTCTGATGGGTTTCGAACGATTTCACTCGGTCGACTATAAAAGAAAGTTTGAATTGACACTCGGAGTATTAATTTCGACTATCGACTAGCGAAGTTCGTTACGTGAGTGGCTTACAGTGACGCACGCCGATGTACGACGAGTTTCTAAAAGGAAGCGAGGATTAATTTCTTAAAATTGGATGGAGTGGTGAGAGCCGTGTAAAATCCGGTGACAGCTCGCAGTCAATTATATTTGAACACGATCTGTTACCATCTCTTATAATTCGTACGACTCTATTTTCAATTACTAGATGGATCAAGTGGGTTTCGAAATCTATGTCCAGTGCATCAGCTGGTAATAGGCACCACCAGCTGCCGTTCTCCATTTCCCGACTTTATAAATATCTAGTCGCGACACAGATCGCTCCTGCGAACGTGTGAGATTGAGTGAGTCAGTTGGTTGGATTTGCACATGCGATATAAGTATATGTGGGCTAGGAAATCTTACTATCAAAGCCTGTGTGGTAACGTGCTCGATAATGCGTGTCTTTCCACCTTGTTCAATTAGAGGAGGTATTTGAAAGTCACCGAGAGATAATAGAGTTTCGCAGTGAGTTTGCTCGCATGTGGGACTCGAGCTTCTTACGCTTCCCAAAGAACCTTTCGAAACCTTAGCGAGTATTATGCCAGTATGCCAACAGGCTTGACCGTGACCGGTTAATCGATGTCTCAGTGAGGCTAACACGCTTACGAATATCACGAGATGCAATACAATTAGCGAGGTAGAAAGATTGCATAATAATAGTGAACACCACGTCACGGTAGCGTAACTGTTTAATTGAATTCAATTCGCCGGGTTATCCGACACTGTTACATAAACGGCTCGTTGGTTAATATAATTTGCAAGCCATGCTCAAACAACTCTTTGTCTCTCATCTACGTTTTCCATTCCGGAATATCCCGAGCACAGTAGAAAACTGTGCCGGCAAGTTCCGAAACTCCGGCGACCAGAGAGAGAGAAAACGTGAGTGAAGCTGAGGTTAAAAAGTAGAACTTTATTTCTCGAGCGTGGAGAGTTAACGTCGGCTCTTGAGTTCCCCATTTCGAGAGGACGTAATCCCTGAGCCCTGACTAAAGATTTATCAGCACTTCCAGTGTATGCAGTCGATTTGATCGGAGAAGAAGCGGTAATGCGAGTTCCAGTCCCGTAGAATGTTCCCCCCAAGAGAGGAAGAAAGGGAGAGAAACGAGGTCTTACACGTATTGCCGCGCGATTGGATATCGAAGGGAGCAGTAATAATTCAGAGGGTTCATCAGAGTGCATATCGAGCTAACGGAGAAGCGATGTGTCGGTCGTGGGACTGTCAAGAAATAGAATCGATAGTAGCTGTGATCGTGATGCTTTTAGCTGAGACTAATAGCCGGTCTAAGTATATAATTCGATTAAACCTTAGCAAGATTTGAAATAGGAGAAATGTGCAGACTGCTATTGTCGAATTCCGGCACCGTTTCGAAGCTATTTCTGCGACTTGACATACTACCCCCACTTTCTCCAACAGTCTACATCCTCCCCTTTTACTTGAAGACACTCCAATATTCGGCTCCTGTTCCTGCTATTTGACTACCCCTCTTCTTGGAGCGTGTCCTCCTTTACTCTAAATTGACATGTTAGTTCTTGACGGAAGTGACGTCGAGAATCGAGATATATTTCTTTATATTTATTAGGAACAATATGTTGGCCAAGGAGAGCGACGAATCGGCGCCATTCCCGTGCGTATCATGAAACTTGTCAGTGAGAGCCACTTAATATTCCTATCTTGAAAGCCGTTTCATAATACCTTAGCACTTTATGCGCCAGTGACGTTGCTAAAGGGTCCTGGCGTACTATGATTGAGAATTCTTACGGTGGAAAGGCGTTTAAGCTGTTCAAATATGTTGAATCATTATGTGCAGGTACTATGTAAACATAAGTATATACATATAGCAATTTATTTGCGAGAAGTAGAAATATCAATTGAAGCAGAAATTAAATAATACCTAAGATTGATTTTCCCTAATACGTATAAATTAGTTGAATTTATTTTAATCTTTCGATCTTCCCTTTTGTTTACGTCTTTTGTTTACCATTGAGCTTGTAATACAAAGAGGGAGAGAGAGAGAGAGAGAGAGAGCGGTGAGGTTGGAAACTTGTGGCGTTAGTAGTGCTTCGGCGATCCATTTGGAACGCGATGGGTCGGGAAGCCTTTGGATCTGGGTACACACTTCTGGAAACAAATGCTCTCCCGGATCAACGGCTGGCCGCATCAGCTGGTAATTACGAGCTGTTACCACGCGCAAACCGGCTAAGTGCGCCCAACAGAAACGTTGGTGGTTGAGTGAGGGTGAGCCAAAGCCGTCGATCAACCATTACCTCATTAAACAATTAAACTTACGATCAACTTGTGCTTTTGCCTCTAATTACTGGACTTCCGTTCAATCTTCGTTCTGCCCTACTTTGATGAAACCGTCGACAATTTCTTGTGATGCGAGCACCTGATTTCTCTTATTTCTCTAGTATTTGCGATGAAGTATTCTTAAAAGATATATCGCGTTTGTTTAAAATTATTTGGAGCACTTAGAAGCCGGGTACTTTCAGAAAATTACAACTAAATTCGATACAATATAATACAACAAAAAGATTATTCGAATTTAATCGAAATTACGCTTAATCAAATGGTATTCTCTGTCGAACTACTCTTGGAATGTCTTTATCATATCAGGATTATTCTTGTAAAATGGTTCGCGTACATTTATTAGCAATTGAAGATTTAACGCGACGGATATTGTGTAAAACTAGCACAAGTAGCGGATATTGCAGGAGAATACAAGCTGAAAGGGGAAAGCTTATTCGTCTTGGGAGTCTCGAGGGAATTCCGCTAATTTAATGGCGTGATACTAGGCTGGTTTATGCAAATGATAGGCCTGGATACCACGAAACTAAAGCGTACGTAGAAGCCGTATTTATGCCGGACGCCCGCGCGCAAATCTTGCGGCTTATGCAACCTGGCCGTAACGCTGATGCGCGTTTCGTGTACACGCATACAGACACGCGCCATTGGCAAGTGCCTGCGGCTGGAAACAGACAAGGGTTTGGGAGTTTGCACATGTCGATCGTGATGAACGCTGGAGTAGGGAATCGCCGATCGCATATGTCCATCCTGGAGTATGCCAAAGGATTCTCCTCATTCTGTAAACATCGGCTTGCCTCCGCTAGTTTGAACGGATTTGATCCTCTACCGTTTTCTCTCCAAGATGGAGAGACATTGTTAAATATTTATAGAACTCGTTGAGAGAACTCCAAAATGACGGTAAAAAAAAAGCTTCATTCGCAGTAGTTTCTTCATTGACTGATATTGCACGATGCGATTCGGTTCCATTTATTATTTGAATTACAAATGTACATTACAGTATTTCATTACATGTAGCATTATTAAATTAATGGACGGTATTAATCCAGTAGATTTCATCTCAAGAGAATTCTGTTAACCGGTTAAATTTCAAACGATTGCAATGTAGATTTACTTACTCTCATGCAAGCATGCAGAACGTGAATCGATATTGGTTATCGTACCGCATTATATTCCGCTGGAAACTAGAAACACGATGCTCTTAAAATTTACTCTGTGTTTTCTCCTATTTCTTTCTCTACATTGGTGGAAGCCGCATCTCGTGTATGATGATAGAGCGAGACGCTTACGAAATCGTAGCATCTCAACCGTAACTTTACTGTTTACAAATCGCGAGCGATTGTTGATATCTGTCCCCGCAGGAATAATAAAAAGGAATTTTGTGCTGCTCGTTATTGTTGAATGTTTTGGGATTATTTTCATCGGTTTTTTCTCCAAGATCTAACAATTCTTGTGACAGGCAACAGAAACATTAAGTTAGCTTTAAGAAATTTTGAAGCAAGTTAGCTTTAAGAATCAATGGCTTTCTCAGGAAATTTGAAACACCGGCAAAAAGATCTTGTGTGTTCCCTCCCATGAGGATATTGCCTTAAACTCCTCCGTTCGGATATTGAGTGGAAGTATACTTACATAAGAGATTCTAGATTGCTATCACGTATGCATACACGGCTCCATGCGCGCCGTACGATACACAGGACTGACGTCACAGTATTAATTATGATGTAGATTAGTCAACGCGCATCCCCTTGCATAGTTGTCCCCTATATTCCTCTCTGTTCATTCCTCCTCGAAATTATTCGCTATTAATTATCAATGGAATCCCGAGTGCAGAAATAATGGAATATTCAGAAGTATCTTATACACATGATTGTCGCACAATCAACTTTCTATATTCCAAAATCGATCCATCACACTAGAAATGTATCTGGTTATTCAAGATTTTTTATTCCAGCAGAGAAACTGGTATATTATTGCTTTTTATTTCGTCATTTTTTTCAAGCTAAAGAAGTGAGATGGAATGTGAGAAATTTCTTTGGCTGCTTAATGTTTTCGGAGGATTATAGCAATCTTCGCGTTACCGATGGAATTGTGGTAGCGCGCCGAAAGGGTGGTTGAAAATAGAGGTGGAACGGTTGTGTTTCGTCGCGTCGGTGGCGGAAACGTGCCGCGGCCTTAGATCGCATCTACTTCGCGCCTCGTAAGCCAAGAGTTTTCTCTCTCTCTCTCTCTCTCTCCCTCTCGCAAACACACATACACACATTTTCTCTGGTTCTGGCTTCCTCTCTCAATCTTGGAGCAGCTCTCTCAAGAAGAGAGATTGGAGATTGCGGCTGGCGGCGCGGCGTGCGTCGTGTTTGGAGGGATGCGCCGACCAACCGGCACTCTTCTTCCTTCGAGATTGTCGGCGCTGATCGACGAGCGCATTCAACTACGAGTCGCGTACTTAGTTGCCCTTTAAGGCAGTGTAGAATCGCGTCGTCCATGGGTTAGCTGGAGTAAGTTGGCGCGCGTGTCGTCCTTGCGATTGTCGGCGATTTCCTCGGATTCACAATTAAGTGCGCGCGCCACCCTTTACGCACACCAAGACACGCTGCCTTTGTCACGCATCGCATTATGAGTGACTCCGAGCATGTAAAAGTCTCTTTATACACGATGATGCATGCACTGCACGCGCCATCCATCCTCAGGTTAATCCTCTGCTGGTGACTTAATGGTACATTTCGCCTAATATTGCTCGATGGTACTTAAACTGGTGGATGCAATTAAGAAGTCTTACTGTCGAGGGGCACGAAAAAGTTGGAGTGTCATTAAATGATCTGCCTTTCATGGCCCTTGCATTGAAACTTTGGATTCTTCTATCGGAATTGGCGAGCGGCTGAATGGCGCTTTCAGAGCCTAGGAAGGATGGGAAGAAGAATGTTCGGAAAGTAATTTGAAGTGATTCGAGCGTCACGAGCGACTGCACGCATTAACTTATAAAAGAGCTGCTCATAATGTCGGCGAGTCTTGCGAGATTTACGTCGCTGGCGGTCGTTGAAATTGCCGGGCGAGTTATCGCCGGTAACGTCGTAATCCTTAGGAGCAATTTTCCATCGAGGCCCAGGACAAGTCTGGAGGGTGAAAAGGACGAGGATGACGATGGTTGGAAGGACGACGGTGTCCGCTCAGTGTCCCTTTAATTCCGAGATCCCTTCGTGAAGTCAAAGAGCAATGGATGTCCGGTTTAAAGTGCAGCCTATTATGTGGTCAAAGATATTTTATCATGACCTTTAGCGGAACTCGTTTTTCCAGACGTCCCCTTTAAGTCTAGCAACCTATTCGCCGTCTTTCTCCTGCACTCCAAAGTACGCTGAAAAATTAGACTCAAATATAATGTTGGTTCGTTTAATGCAATCTTCGAGTTGGAGCGATTTCTCTACGGCGACTCTGTGTACTTACTTCATTGAAAGTTTCCCGTCGAATATTATCCGGGAATGCGAGCAACTTGAAAACTTATCGCATTACTTTCAGTTACTTTAATTTGAGGATTTTCAGCGGGCGCGGTATACGCCCACGGGCTTATTCCAGGATATTATGGAAGTTAGCGGTTGTTCAACTATCTTGGTACGGCAAGTGCCTTTTTTGGCAGGGTCAGCCATGTATGGGATGGGGTGCGACGTGTTTTATCCATGTACTACTCTTTGTCTTTCATCTCACTGCTTGCACTCTTTGCCTCCTATTTTTTCCGTTTTCGTTCTCTTTTTTGCGGTTGTAAAATTCATTGCTCAGTGTGATATTCGACCAAAAAATCGCTCGGTTCATTGAAAGCTTTGTTCGTGGCAAAGGGGAAAATTGTATAGCTAAATCTAATGAAGATTTGGTAAATTAATAATTGCATGTAACGTGGAAACACGCGGGAACATAATGTGCAATCAGTATAGTGTTTTGCTTTCGGAGAGATTGTTTCAGCTGCTATGCCAACAAAAGTGATGTGGAAAAGCACTCGGTAATATGACTTCCATTTCGTCGCAAAGCAATTGCTGAGCAGCCATTGATTGCCGCGGTAATAGAACGACACGACACATGTTAACCATACCTCGTAATTATCACCTCCGCGTAGTAATTAGACGAGGATCTACTCTCGTGTAAATGAGCTGTCTCCCTTAACGATTATGATTACCCACTCTACCTACACCTTCAACAGTCTATCTAATACCATATCTCGAGGGCACACTAGTACAATATTCTCCCTTCGTTTTATCGTACTTTCCAGTGCGCCACAAAATAGCTGGGCAGATTTCTTTCGATTTCTAAATTATAAATATTTTCTAATTATAAATAAATCCTTTTTTGTTTACCCTTCTTTGACCTTGAACCGTTGGTGACGCGGAGATGAATAGTCGCAAAAAAAAGTAGGTATGTTTATTGTACGTGCAAAATGCATGTGAGCCAGTTCAGTCTGCTGTTCACATTCTAGTCATATTCTCACGAAAGCTTCTCTCGGTGTTTCACATGAAAGCTTCCCTGTATTAGATTAATTACTTTACGTGACAGGGTGCTTCTCAGATCACGCCCCTTCCGCTGTAATTCACCCTGAGTCTATTCGGGATCAGCAAGTGTTGAGTACACGCACTGCAACCTGCACGAACAGAGCGACGCGTGCTTTGTTCCCGCTCGCGTGACGAAGCACACTAATTGTAAATGTCGTCCAGATTTTTACTAGAGACGATTATATCTTTCTGCTGCTAAACGCTCGTCACTCTTCAGCCAGTTCGCACGTTGGCGGAATTGTTATTTAAAATTTCATGAGTTCTCCTTGAAGGGTGAATTTCATTTAGATAAGTCACTACGTGTGACCAACGCTTTTAAAGAGTTATTGTCTGCTTGTCATTCATCGAATTATTTTTTATTGGAACAGTAGGTGTACAAAAGTGGAAACTCTTTTGGAATGTCCTAAATTCGGAGTAAAAAATTGCTCTGGGGAATTTCGGTTGCCATTTACTGATTTAACGCGGGTAGCCCATATTTTTGCATCGCGCATCACATTTTCCGGACAAATTTTGGCATTTCGACATTCGTTATTACTGTTAAGCCCTCGCTGCAATTTTTTGTGTGTCCTTTTCCCGCTGCTCTGCTCGACTCTTATCATTGAGCTACCCTGCTTGCTCCCCAATTTTTTACTTCCCTTTATCTACCCCGTGCGACTCATTTTTTGCGAAATCCGCTCGAGCGGTATATACTTGACAGAGTGGATCGAGCAAGATGACATATTCGACAACAGGATATTGGAGAGGGGTACATACACGTGTAACGTCATATTTTACCATTAGAAATAAGTACACATTGATTGAAGTATTCAGTTTCTTTATTATGTATAGATTTGACATCAATCTTAATTTGCTCACTTCAAAAAATCCATTAAGTCTAACGAAACTTCGATGCTATTGCAAGTCTTCAAAATTTCGTCTTCTATTTCTCGATAGTCTTCGCTTTTCCAGGTCAAAGGTCGCCAACTGTCCCAGTCTTCCAATGCAGCGATTCGCCAAAAGATTCTCGTTGACCCCGTCGCGATAATATTGATCGCATCTGTTATCAGAGGTAGCAGTTCCTTCTTGCGCCCTTCTTTTCCTTTATCATTCTATCCGGATCCCTTTTCGATCCTTTTTTCTTAATACTACGTTCGCATTTTTTGTCGAAGGTGCGGGCGTGGCCGACAAATACCAGTCATTTCGCATGATCGGTTATGGTCGGAAACGTTCAGCACGCTAAGAACTACTCAAGTAGAGAAAGGTGTCGATTCCTGAAGCCGGATATAATATCGCTGGTAAAAAGCCCAAACTGCACTTCCGCTGCAGAATATGCACAGTGCATATGCGTATGTGCGCAGTACGAACACTGAATCCCTGCTGCGATCTCTTTTCATGGCTGGTCAACTTTCTATCGGCTTCGATTACATCGGTTCATTTGGAAAAACATTTCTAGTGTAAAGGTTATTTTTTACTATGTTCCTGTTCCCTAAAGAATCTTATCATTTCAGAAAGTAAATATAAACGTATTGTTTCATCTTCTTTGATTTCCGTAATTAGACATTGTATCGCGTGTAATTGTAAGGCTGCGCGATTGGAATGAACCTTAGCCCGAGATGGCTCTGATTGTCGTTTTCTCACGCCCAGCACATAGACATTGTTCCTGAATGGAAACCGCAAGAACGAGATTCGCCGTAAGATCGTTCTAGATTGGATATCGGCACGGCACATTCGATCGTTACATAGTGTTACTCGGCGGTACTTGGAATTCAATCGGGCTACGGCTTTCCGTGCTAGGGAGCTTGCGGCCTGTCTCGACCTATTGATCTGAATTCGAGCTTGGCGATGCCTTCGCCGCCAAGATAACTTATTGCCATTACCATTTTCCTCCGCACGAGCGACCTAATGTTCGTAATATATTACGCGAATATCTCCTCCATCTCGACGTCTATTTTATTATCAGAATTTATGAATCTCATACTCCGCATCGACTCAAGTAGTACGCACATGCTACCACATATCTATTGTGTTAAATTCATCATAAGTTTTGGTAGTCTTTGAATTATACCAGTTCAAAACCTCTAAAAATTAATTCGGTTCAACGATATATATTTGAATAGTTATCTAAAATGTCGCCTTTTGTTTGTAGTTCATTTGTCAGTGTTGCAGTAATACAAACAGGCATTACTGTTGAGATAATTTATGGAATTCATCGAGTTCATTCATGGAAGAGTGCATTTCTTCGGAAGGTTTCCTTTTGGGAATCATGTAACGTTTGGGAGTGGTCCTACGGCATTTGAGTGAGTGTGTAGCCAAGCGGTGCGTGGATGTTCGAGCCGAAAGAAACAGAGGAGTAGGAGGGAAGGGTGAGGATGCCGGAAGCAAGTTATGCTTGTCGAGAGGGAGACAGACCTCCGCGATCGATATCAGATCCTCGAGATAATCGGCAATTAAGCCTGCGAAAGGACTATAGAGCTTGCCGGTAGGTCGTTAGGCTGACCCAAGCGTAACAGCCGGGAATTCTGGGAACACGAGCCAACGACACGTCTTCATTAGCCTTTCATGAACGCTTCTCCCTTACCCTCGTCCCACTCCCGCCCTCTTGTTCCTTTACCCTTTCGCCCTCTTTGCCTTCGCGACCACCTATATCCCCGAGACTCTGTACGCTTCCTCCCGCGTTACCACTTGCTCATCCACTCGGCCCTTCCCTCTTCTGGCCCAACTCTTGCCTGCCTTGCCTTGCCTTGCCTTGCCGCACCAACCGTCCCCACTATGTTATTCCACTTGCTGTCGAGTCCACCAGCAACCGCATCCCATCCTTCCCTACCTCTTCCTTCTAACTGAGTAACGAGCGCGCCACACTCCCTCTCTCTACGGAGAAACAAATGATTAAGTGAATATATCATGGACTACCTTGCTCTACGTCCAAAGCATCCAAACTTCTTCTCCCAAAAGTAATTGTTTTGGATGTGTCGTTCTTTCCTCTCTGCAGATTCTCCCCGAACTTGAGCTTAACACGAAAGCTATCGCAAAGTCACAGTCACTCTCGAGTGTTTGTAAACCCCCTTGTTTCACTACTCGCCAATTCCACTGGTATCTGAGGGTGATGGCATTTCCGCCGTTTGTAACCTGTAGCAGCTCCCCGAGGATTATTCCTGTAGAACAGAGACAAGAGTCGCTATTACGGGCACATGTCACGATTTATACCGGTGGCGATAAAGCCGCCTAGCAGATAAGCCGACGGCCTCACCTTGTCCCATGCGATCTCCCGAAGCACTAAACCCTATTTGACGATCGCCGACAAACTACATTCTCCAACTGAAAACTACCCACTTTTGAAAGTGTCACTCTACAACTGATTGCTGCTTCATACTTGACACTCTTTCCTCTTGTCAATTGGTCGGACACTTATGTTGAAATAGGATTGTAACGCGTTGGAGCGAAACATCTTCGCAGATCCTTGTGGAGACTATTTGGATCACGGTCCAATGACTCCATTGTCGAACGCATGGGACTCGCGAACCGCCGCGCGCTGCGGTTTGTTTCCTGGATCGCAGTCGAGGCCAGTGTTCTACATGGGCGGTATCCCATAACTGTGCTGTTACCGACAGTCTGCGAGAGGCGTTTGCATTTGAGCAGGCTTCGCTATCTTGATAACTATATTATACACCGCATACCGATACAAAGAAAAGCCTCCCTTTATAACGGTTCGTTGTGATTGCCGCTAGCCACTTGTGGAAGATGAAAAGCCGCGATAACGATGCGCGAATATATTGGAATTTCAAGTGATCTGTTACAGAGCGTCGTACTCGCTCCAACAGTTACTTCCGTTAGCGTGGCCAAGTTGGAGGGTTTTTCACACCTATCGAAAATAAGTATTTCAGGTTTTCTAACAATTGTTATAAGAAAATGGCATTTTAAAAATCGAGAGGATCACAACAAGCAGCAAGAACCTCCGTTACCATGAGGAGAGACACCGAATTTGATCGTAAAAAAGGAGACATTTATTCGATAGATAATAGTAGTTGGAAATACGCGTGCGTGTACCAATGCGATGCCGGCGCGCCGGTTTAGCGGCAAGTAACTCGAGAGAGTAGGAGCGCGAGTAGGAGGATGGCGGACAGGAGGTAGGAAACTAGAGCAGGAGTTTGTTTCCGGCAGCGTGCGCTCTGGCAAGAAGAGGAAGAGCGAGAGAGGGGTGGGCGACCTTTGCCTGAAATTTAACGGTGGATCCCGCGAGCCGAGACCTCTTTCAAGCCGATAGCACTCGGAGCGGCGCTCACTCGCGCTCACTCGCTCGCGCGTACCGAGTTCAGCTGCTCCTCCACCTTCGCTCGCTGTCCCTTTTCCTCTCTTTTCGAGCGATTTGCCTTCTGACCTCCCGCGGCGTGTTCCCACGGATGCTGAACGGCATCTTCTCGGTCTCGACGGCGCGGTGCGGCGCGGCGCGGCGCGGCGCGGCGTATCGTTGATTACGATAGCTACGCCTTCGCTCCCAGAGCACCGCACCGCACTGCACCGCACGCTCACAATCCTCTCTAGGCTAGGTCAGTACCGTAAACCGCTTACTTACACAATCACACGCACTCTCACGTGGACCACGTGTGTATACTCGCCCGCTCACCATCACTCGCGCCAAGAAGGCGCAGAGTGCCACTGACCTATGCCACGACCCGCCACCACACACTCGCACACACTCGCACACACACGCATACCGATATATGTAGAAGGCGCGTGCGGACTACTCGCTAATAACAGAAGGAATCTCAAGTTGCTCTCTTCACATATCTAGCACCGCCCAATGCCCTTTCACACTTGGTGCCTTGGCTCGCGCGACTTTCCTCATCCAGCATCGAAGCATGCAACCTTTTTCAAGCGATCCTGCATTCGTAATGCGTTAATCGACGCCAACGCCTCGTGGCTTGTGCTGCCTGAGATGTGGAGTAACGGCAATCAAATGGGACGTCAGATTGGTATCTACCCGCTGTTAATTCACGGCCGTCATATCTCCCTGCTCGCGGCGACGGCGACGGCGACGGCAGCGGCGACGGTGAGGGCGGCAGGCGTAAAATCTGATTTAAGAGTGAACTTGCGCGCCCGACAGCTTGACCTCCGCTCCAGACTGCAATCGTAAACACAAGCTTTCCTCGCGTCGGACGTCAGCGAGTACACGCTCGCAAGAACGTCCTGGGATGTCTTGGATGGTGATCATCAAGCATAGGATCCTGCTTGAAACAGCGAACGATCCTGCGATCCTCTCTCGAACCCTGAGAAGGTCACGGCACTCGTATTTTATCATTAGCTTCTAGGATAATAATGTTTCCATTCGCAGTCCGGATTGGTGGAGTTGTCGAAAGTCGAGGGGGCATGCGATCGAGCTATCTCAGATACAACCTCTCTCCGATTACTATTCGCCAGCCAATTACTCTTCGCCGTTATCATCATCGGTGTGGAGAGAGTTTAATGCGAGATCTTTCCTGTGAACGAGCATTGATTGGAAATCATTCGGTGTGCTTGAGAATTTATTATCTGTCCTGTGTTTCACGCGTGTCTCCGCTATCGCGTTCTCTTCGCTGAGTGGAAAGGATAGAGACACCATCGGGAAAGGTCTTCCCGGTTCCTTTGGTACCTTATTCCTTCGCTTTGCCTTCAAATGAATCCCCGACTTAGAATAAAGGAACAAGTATCCCGGGAAAGGTTCGAGCTTATCCGCAATATGTTCGCGGCTTATCGGTCCACCATGTTAACGGGACTGTCCGCTGTAGTCACACACGTGCGTCCACACATGTGTCTTGACCAATTTAGTCATTCGCAATTCCCAGTAAGCCTGGCTTTGTTACTCCCTCAATAATTCGGCAAAGTTACTGCTTACCTCCGCTACCCTCTCAAAAATGCTAAATTAAAAATATTCCTTAATACAAATAATAAAATATTAATTCCTACCTGCTGAAAAAAATACTGTCAATCAAAATCACCATCATCAAGATGAATTATAGTAGAATCACAGGGTTTGATCAGGAAGATTTTCGGAGCAATTGCGTGGTCGTGCAAGATGGACGGATCCGGGACAGTGCTCCATTTTGCCCTTCCCCTTTGACACGCGATCGTGGCTGAGAGCGTGTCGGTTGAAGAGCAGAGTCGCGTTGACCGCTCGCTCAACTAGTGCCCGCAGCTGGAAGATACAAATTGCCGGGCGGGCGCCCGTTCTCCTTGCGCTCCTCGTCTTCGACGCTTCTTACTTGGAGCGGAGAAGAGAAGAGAAGAGGAACGCGTCGCGCTGCGGCCCGAGCGGAGCCAGCCGCCCCTTAAGTGGGACAGTCACCTGAATACTTTGTGGCAATCAAGACTTGCTCGAGAGCCGATCGCGGGATACCGTGGCCGCACCGCGGCCTGCTGCTGCTGTTGCAGCAGCAGCATCCAGCGCCGAGACGCCGAGAGAAAGAGACGCCGGAACTGGTCCCGCGGGGAGACACCGAGCACCAACCGACAACACGAGCAAAGACCGATCCAGAGTGAAAGAGAGGGAAGAGAGAGCCGGTAAAAGGATGAATAAGAGAGAAAGAAGGTGACGGTGAAGCGGCCGGTGTGTGTTCCCAGCCTGTCAATGTGCAGTCGCTCTCGAGGGTTTGCACTGTGTGCAGTGGATGGCGGAAACTGCTTTTCCACGAGTGTACTTCAGCCCTCCGTAAGGAACAGCCGTCGCGACGCAACAAGGCGAATCGAGGGTCCATTGTACCGCAAGGATGATCGGTCTAAGAGCCACGCGACCCAGCAATCTTCGTTTCTTACATTGCGGAAGGGACTTCTGCCGTGTTTGCAGGTATACACGCTACGACGACTCTTGCCAATCGTTTTCCCATAACATTACTTGTTCAAACTTCCTCATGTTCCTTATCAAGTCTTCTGTCGCCGGCTTCTTTCTTCTGGAGTAAGTGTCAATGCTTCTTTTTTATCACACTTGATTCGTTTGATGTTTCGAGGATGAAACGTGCTATATCAAGTTGTGTGATGTACGTTTCATATGATCGAAGAGTTTGAGACTGTTGGCTTAAATGGAACATCGTTTAAAGCGAAATAAGTGGAAGAGAGTGGGGGAAATCGTGACGCGGAAAATCTGTCCTCTATAAATTTGCCAAGTTGCCGGGCCGATCCATATCAGAGCTGAGCTTGACACGAAAGTGACTATTAAGCTTGTACCGTAGCGCAGGCTTCAGCTCGGAAGAGACGAAACCAGGTTCTCCGGATGATCGATCGCTAAGTGGCGTGTTCTATACGTAGACTGCGATGAGGAAACCGCAGAATGGAGATGCGAGAATGAAAAGTGCAGGGGAGAAAGGCGCTCCTAACCATCTCGGGTGCCGGCTCCTGATATAATTAGTTCAGCCGTCTTCCAAGGAGATTTATCGGTACGCGATACTTTTCCTATCTTTAACCGATCTGTCTTTATTTCCTCGAGAGAAGAAATCCGATAGAGATGCGAAGAATTTCTCAGACAAAGAAAGATTTATATTCTTGAGGCAGATGAACTTTCCCAATACGATTTTCTATTTCCTTTTCAAGATTATCGGAAAATCGTTACGTCGCGTGGATACTTTTGCCAATCGGATTTCGATTTCATTTCCCGGAAAGGAAAGCTGGTAAACAGCGGTAAGAAGCTTTACGATGTGCTGCATTTGAAAGGTTCATCTTCAACCCTTTTCCAGGGGTATAAAATAAATACGTTAAAAATAGTACAATGCAGGGGAAAGCCCAACTGCGAAACTGAGAATGACTCTATTTGATTGGTTCTTAATACGACGCTTCACCAAGGTTTCCATAAGCCTCTTATCCTTTTAATTTTGAAACCATCTCTCTCTCTCTCTCGCAGTCATTACGCGCACTATGCTTCGCTGATTACAGAAACCCATAAATCTGTGTGCGTGTAGATTGTACCTTTTTAAATATCCGAGTCTGCTGTATAGCGACCGCCTTTGATGATTATAGTAATGGACGCTTGATAATTCCTGCCGATACTGCTTATCCTGATTATCATAATCCAACGTGATGCAATGCTCGAACGTTATAAGCCGGAGTGCGAACATTTTCCACACATGTTCCAGTCTTCTTTAGTTCACTTGGTGAATGAACCAAAAAATCGGGGCCAAAATAAATGTTGAGAATTGCAACAGGAATATATCAGAATCATTGAAGTGAAATTTAAAAAGGAGTAGTTTTGCAATCGAGAGAGAATATTTGGTAGGATTCTATAATATTGGAATTGGAAGGGTTGCTTGAATTTCGTGCGCGTATGCGACAACATTTGGCGCTTAGAGAGAGGATTTTTTTGTCAAGGGGAACTCGCTCGTAAATTAACGGAGGTGCATTCAGGAGGAGATGCGATCGGCGAAGGGCCATCAAGGGGAAACCAGACCGCGGGAGACGTCGCCGCAAGAAGCAAGTGGAGCCGATGAATAAATCGTGCGATCCTCTTGCTACGCGGATAGGTTTTTGCGGGACGCGAGCGCATGCCGGCTTTTACGGGGCGACCTGGCACAACTACGTCTGGGTCGCCTCGACGATATTGCCTTTATACTTACCGCGTCTTCCAGTTTCTGCTCCTCTTACTCTTTCCGTGAAGAAAGATTCGCCACTCATTTCGAAGCACACGTACATACTGAGTCTTTCTTTTTTACTTCATTCATTAGGAGACGTGTGGAAGCGTATATCGTAGCAGATGATAGGCAAAAATTGGTTGGCCCGTCGGCCGCTCGTGTGGCAAAAAGCCTCGAGTTTCATTGCCAGTGGCGCGGGACAATGGAGCGTAGCAGCCAAAGCGTTATGTCAACGCGAGGTATTCGGACCATTTGAAGCGCGCGGTGCGAACAAAAACGAGCTTCACGGCTCTCGGGTGTCGCGCGCGGCGACGGCGACGGCGACGGTGGCGGCGGTTGGCGAAAAATCAGAGTGCACTTTGCGAGTTGCGATTCGTAGTACGCGGTAATAGGACGGACTGCATTCGGTGGCTTGCGGCAGTTGGAAAAGAGGAATCGAGTTGAGGAAACGAAGGATTTCGTTGAACATCGAATACCTAGGTGGATAGGTTTGTTCCTCGAATGATCTCTTTCGAGCCGAGCGGAATTAGCGCGGCGACCTCTTGTTCTCCTCCATGAAAATATTCAAAGGCGTCGCACTGAGACGAGTGGGTATTAAAGATGTGGACGGACGTGCGACGTGTTTGCAACGTCGACGGGTGCAAATATATTTTCTGGAGGACCGTTTGTCCATGCACATTCCCTCGCGCGCGCTCGCTCGACGGTGCGGCGCTGCACCGGTTTCCATTCACGACGATGCCTCGCTCATACTTTCACAAGGTTAAACTGGTTCTCCCTCGGCCGATGAACACCCCGTAGACTCTCGACCGTTTTCTGAGGCTACGTAGGTGTGCTCAATGATAAATGCAGCCCGTCTCGCTTCGATGAGGTACATGCACGCCGCGATAACGCAGTTGACGCCAGCCGTTTCCTGGAAATTCTTCTGCACACCAATCTCAAAGGGTGCCACGAAACTTGTATAATATTTAACGCTGTCTTTAATGGTTTCTTTTTAAATCGACTCAATATTGTTGCGTCACCGTCTATTAAAGTTAGGTTGTTTACCAAACAGCGAGATGTTGGCTTGTTTTCGAAATGTACATTGCGTTCGGGCAACCGATTTTCCTTGAACGTCATTGAAACTGGATTTTTCAGAGGAGCGCACGCAAGAAAATGGCTATTTTTATTTAGTTCGTTCCTCCGTTTGACAAATGTAACGTTTCGCCGACCTATATTTCACGAAGGCTCGCTGCTGCCAACACTCCTCTTCCAACTAATTGAAAGCACAGTTTATTTTCTCAGAGTGTCTGTTTCCGTGAGTTAAGATCAATTGGAAAATTTCCTTTGTGAACTTGTAGACTACAATGTATGGCGCAGGATCGTAGTGGTTGGTAAACACCTTTTTTTCTTGGCAGAGCGCACTTCATCGAGATCAGCAGCGGATAATTCAGGCGGTTTTTTGGAATCGGCAGCACACTCCTCACCCGCTGTTTATCGTTTCTCCGGCGATTCGTTTGGTTTGCTTTGGATTTTCACCGTACAACTTGGCGGACCGCGCAAATAAACCGCCCACCGTTCATGCGGCTGGTTGGACAACACCATCCGCGTTCTACAGCAAATATTCCTGATGAGAAACGAACAAATTTCGCGTCACTACTGTTTGCTCTCTGCTAGAAAAATTGTATTGTTAACTTCCCAGTAATTGGAGCCCGTAAAGCGGATAATTAATTACGATTTCGAGCGGCGTATTGGCAGAGCGTGCGGTTGTTTAATCTTTTCTCTTCCACATCACTCACTATCCTTCTCCAACGCACGCATTCAAGTTTCCAGCGGTGTAATAAAATAGCGGGCAATAAACTTGACTGCAAAGTGATGGCGTACTGTGTTGCAAGTTGCAACGGGTCCTGGAACAACTTCATTAAAGGTGGATCGCAACGGTGAAAGAAAGAAAGAAAGGCAAGGTCGTCCCGTGATTAACTCGATTTCCCCGAAGGCAGCTTGGAATTCAGTGACGCGCCAAAAACGCGCCGGATCGACAGCTCCTGGAAGTGGGATTCTTGCCAGATAACGAGAACAGCTGCGCGATCTGCTTTTTCTCCCCTCTTGGGGAGAAGCATGCTGCGGCGATCAATGTGAAATTGGGGAATTAACTCGAGAGAATTCTCAGTAGAAATGATCGAAAATGCAATCGCCCTACCTACTGTCCAAAGAACTCGGCCCATTTTCAACCTGGCAAGAGAACTGGCTCGACATTTTATACACTCGCTCGTTTCCTCACTCAGCTATTCTATGTCGAAAGTTTCACGCAGTGACCGTGATTGCGCAGCCTCCAAACTTTTCTCATATTTCCGAAAGCACCATTCACTTTTAATAGCGGCGTTGATCGCCGCTCATCCTCGCCTCCTCCGCCCGCCCGCCCGCCCGCTCGGCCGCTCGTCCGCCCGTCCGCTCAGGCCCGCTACTTTTTTTTAATCGCCCCGTCTTCAAAAGCTAACAAAAGAAAGTTCCGCTGAACTCGCTGTCGACTCGGTGAAAGAACACTGCTCGCACGTAGGAAACTTGGTAAGAACTAGCGGTGAGGGCTTGTAGCTACTATCATCCCTTTTCCGAGCGATTACTCCTCTATTAGTTTTGCGGCAAGTGTTTGCGAAACAAAGTAGTTAGAGTTTACTTCCTCGAGCTTTATAGTACTTGGCATGAGTCAAGTACAGTTTTGCATAGATTTAAAAGCGGTCTAGTTGGAGCAACGGCTAGATTCGTGACAGCAGGAACAGAGAGAAGCGTTAATGGTGGCATATCCGGTACACGCACGTGATCGTCCTGCTGTGTTTATCCTTCCTTTTGACACCTTCCACGTGTTCGAGACGTGAATGAGCTCGGAGCTGCCACCGGAAGGAAGGATCACTGAAGCGCAGCCCCGCCTGTTAACAGGCTGCTAAGAATAAGCCACCAGATCGACCTGCTTCCAGTTGGCCTAGACTTGCTTCAGAGACGTCCGATGAATAACAAAACAACTTCTTATTATCACATAAAAGGAACAAAGCAGCGCATGGAATCAATATCCTACTTTTTAAAATGATGCCATCACTATTTTGGTCTAGATCGCTTTCTGATGGATTTTAATAGTACTATTTATGCAGTTGCACATTTCCATATGATTTTCGAAGTGAATTGATTGGTAATCATTGACAGGACGCGTCGAAAAACGGAATCCAGTGAGTGTTGATAACAGGTGGTTAACAGGTCTGCTCGGGTGATGAATGGAAGGAGTTATGCAAATGGCTGCCAGTAAAAAAAAACTTTATGCTGCTATTCACATAAAGTTTGAGTTGCCCGAGGAGAGTGAATTGGTCGCGAAAGGGTAGCCTGGCGTTCGTCATAAATAGCTATTCGCATAATATTCATGAAGGAGTTCCCTGCTTAAAACCTGGATAATAAGCAGCCTTATTGATTTATTTTCGCTAAGCCGGTTTCAGTTACTTCATGGCTTTGTTTTCAAGTTGCTGAGAATGCCAAACAAAACTTGCTTGTATTACGCTGGAGAAGTCGCTCGGCAATGTTAGCTGATAATGAGCTTGGCGTTAACTTACTTTGCTGCGAAGCAGCTGTTGCGAATTATGAAACGAAGAGTGGCGGACTGAAAGTTTCGGCGGAGAGAAAACAGCAGCTCAGCAAAGTACAAATAAGAGAAGCAAGTGCGCGCGGACTAAGAGCGAACTTCTGTATTATTATGAAAATCAAATTTTATTGTGTAGCTCGCGGGATAGCTACGAACCAGCTCCAATAACAAGCTTCATCTTGTAGTCTTTCGTCTCGTGTCCAAGAAAAATCCAAAAGATACCAAATACCATCCTTACACAACATAGTATACACACCCACTGCTATTATTCACGGAGAAAACACGTGGCTTTCCGAAAAACCGGGGAACATCTCGCGTCTTTACTATAAATAAAGCGGTAACACAGCGCAGTTAGTCAGACAATAAATTGAGAGCAGTCTTACTACGAAAAACAGAGGTTACATTTTCGAGTCTTATCAAAAAGAGAGGTGTGATCTGCGTGGCATTAAACACGACGGCTTAAATCTAGCGGCATAATTAAGTGTCATAATAATCATATATTTCGATGTGAGCGGAATTCCGGATTCAAGTAGGATGAAGGAAGGCGTTGCGCGGGCTTTCCAGCGAGTGAGAAGAGGTACGATTGCGTTTTGCTGGTGGTTCTCTTGTGCGTCTGGCCGCCGGAGCTTTAGGAGCAGGCGCGTTTCTCCCGCAGGCCTTCTTTCTCGGTGGATTCGTATGAAAGCCTCTCTCTCTCCCTGCTCGCTCTCACGAGCGAGTAACCGAGGTAGTTACCGTGATAGTAGTACCCTCGACGAATCATCCGTCTGCAACAGAAACTCCCGAGATACGTATCTCACTCCACCTTGGCTCTAACAACCGGAGATTAACGAGTCGTTTTATCCGTGGACGTCCACCCGTCTACAGTGCGGATATGCCCGAGCGTTTGTCCACCTTCTCCTTCGGCTGCTAGCTTTGCCGGAGAAATTCACCTTTCCTGCGAATGGAGACGAAAAACTCCCATCCGAAGAACCAAGGATATATTCCACTTGGAATTATTCTGCTGTGATATGTGACTACGCGAGCTCCAGAGAAAACTCTCACCTTCTTTGCTTGTTCCTCCATTCTAGTTTTACCTTTATCAATCTTTAGTTTTTACTTAACCTCCTCTCATTCTTTTCCTCGATGTATTACTTTGTGCTGAACTGTACACACACCGCAGAATTCGTACAGTTCACATCTGCAATAAATAAATTGAACCCTATGATGTCGATGCCAAGTATCACGGATATTGCGTGCCCCTTCCATTCTTCCATTCTTTCACCTTTAATCCACGCTCGATTGGCGCTATGCTCGGCGGCATAGAGTAAACGGATAGCAGCGACTGAGTAAACGGAGCAATGCGTGCCGAGGCTCAAAGCCAGCGTGGACAATCGCCAAGGGCTACGGCCGTGATAATATTCTTGAAAGATATTTCTTACCGTCACCACGAATTATCGTGTCGCACTCATGTGCCTTTGAATACACAAGTATATTTCTTCTCCGACACTTGCCATTTCTTTCGAATGCGGATTAAGCCCTTCATTTCCCAGGAGTTCAGCCGACTATATATTTTTTGTCTAAAGTGGTTTTCAATCGGAGCCATTCCCTAGAGCTAAATATTTACACATTCCTTGCCAGTTTGCATTTAGTACAAAGGTTTACCTACACGTCGCGTTATAAACTCGATGGCAGGCTAACTCGAGCGAAATATGATGTTTAGCCAGACTAAGCGTGCAAGTTTACGGGTCAATTCTATCCACGGTGGTGTAATATCACAGTTACAGTAAGGGTTTCATCATATCACCACTCCTAATTCTGGTGGTCGTTTCCCTCGAGGACTAGAAACTCCATTGGCTCGAATAATCCGGCAGCAGTCTGTCAGGGATGTCATAGTCGAGAATTATTTCCCAAGGGCCAACATGTTGAGTGAGTGAGCGAGTGCCAAAGCAACGCGAGCGAGCCTCCAAACAATCGTTCCCGCCTCTCACGTATACCGAAGCGTTTCTTGCGAATCCTTCGAGGTTAAAATATAAAACACTTAGGGTGAGTGTGAGATTGGGGGATCAGGAATGTATGGGTGTGCGCGCGGGCGCGCGCGTGAGTGTGTCTCTCGGTGTTCGGCAGGGATATACGTGCGTGCATTAGTGGCCAGTCAGCGTTTTGATCTCCCACCAGGTTCTATTGTGGAGAACGTGGGTACCAGCCGGCAAGAAGCCATCCTGGTACCCGGCAGCCAGTCGTTGCCTAGACCTCGGCTACGTCGTGAGGATCCGGCGACCTCTCTCTTTCTTTCCTTCTCTCTCCCTCGCTCCCTCCCTCGCTGACTCTCTCAGACTCCCCTCCTCGCGAGGGGACAAAGCCGTGCGCGTCTTCTCTTCTCTATCTTGGATATTCGTGCTTACTCCTGGAATATCAAGGAGTAAAGAAGCTTCCAGCTCGAGTGAGCTGAGTGTGAGTGAACTGTTCGTCGGCTCTCGGCTTGGTATCGGGGACATGCTATTCCGACGACTCCGCGATGCCGCCTTACTGGTAATTATCGCTCTCATTCCAGTCGAGCCCTTCGCACCACCAGTCCTTTATAATATTTGACAAAATTCGAGAACAACAATCCAGCGCCAGAAATGATTTTCAACCATCTAGTTCCACTTAAAAGTGGTTCAGCTTTGTTTTCCATTTAAATAAGAGAGTTTATGCTGAGATTGTCCATTGTTAGTATTATTTAAATTTTTTTTATCATTATTGGTAGATTGTAATGAAATATCACTAAAAAAGACTGAGTATTTCTACTGATGACCAATTCAGGACAGGTGGTTAATCGTTGGGTGTTACGCGTGGAATGGTCCAGTAGGAGAGTAAAGGGTGATCATTCAAAATGTGTGATTTGGTGGGTGGTGTGAGTGGATGCGCGACTGCATTGGTGATGCAACAGGTGTAGCGGGCCCAAGTGTGCATTTGAATAATTGGAATGAACCGAGCGGGTGGTCGCACGGAGCTGTTTTGGCAGGATCGATTGAGGTCTGAGTAAATTTGGTTAGCAGCACTGAAACGCCTCTTTTTCTATGACGCCTAGTTTCCTTCGTAGTGCGTTTCCTCATTTCGTTAATGCAAAGTTAATGAAAGAGGCGAATTATCTTGGCGAAGCGTTAGTGGAAATGGCTTGCTCGCTTTGTTCGATCATGATTGATTCAGAATTTCTCGTGGCTTCTCGTGGGCTCAACGTCGAGACGATGCATAATATAGGAGAGAGATCCGCTGGAGATAGACGCGTTAGCCAGCTCGCCAGTATAAATCAATCACTTTACTGTCTTGGGTGCATAATGGGCACTGCGCATGCCAATGTGTGTTCTACGTAGTTCTACCAATCCCGCTGTTACTGCTTGGCTAGCCTTGATTCGGTAACTGGTCTAACGAACACCACGATCGAACTTCCTAATCTAGATCATAGAGTGGAGGGTGTCGGGAATATCAAGGTTACCGGATTCAACGCTCGACGCGCAAAATAGGGGTTACTCGATACATATGGAAGTCTATGTGTTGTATATCGTGTTCCCACGAGGCTGGAGTACCATGGAATTACATCGTAATACTTGATGTGTGTTTAGCCAAGCCACACGAAAACCCTCTTATCATCTAGTGTAGTTTAGATACACTTCTCGTTGATAAAAAGTCTCTTTTTCTCCCTTTTCCCCTCCCGCTCGAACTGTCGTTAATTCGCGTGCCAGTAGACCAATGGCAATGATTGTTTGGAATAATTAAACGTTCGGTCGCGCTTGGTACTCGTTTAAAATTGAGCGATCGAGCAATCGGGTGCTGTTAAGCGAGGAAGCGAGGTCGCACGCCAAGTCTTTCATTTTAACACCACGACCTCGCTCGCATCTCGCATCTGCAGTTAAAGCTGCTCCTAATTTTATTCAGGCCACCGTACTTTCACGCATTGTATTCCGGATTCCCGTTAATTACTCTTGCCAACTTATTTTAATTGATTGCCGTGTCTCTTTCGTGTGTCCTCTGCAATTGGATCGCTTACGAACTTGGAATTTATTCTCCAAGTCGCACTTTCATTTCGAAGCTCTTCCCCTGATATTTCTACACCTCCGACCATGTAATCGGAGAAGCGTTCATGTTTCGATAGCATTCCAATGTGATTGTCCACTTCTTGACTTTCACTTTGACGAGCTTTGACGATCGTTTGACCGCCCCACTCACAATCGCGCTCCGTGACTTGATTTCTGGATGCTTCAACCGCCAAGTTTCGTTAAACGATGGGAATTAGCCATTGGAAGTCAACCTCTTACGACTACAAAAGTTTTTCAATTGATATTTCCCATCTATTCTATGTGCAATTGTCGTTCAATTGTTATACGTTCACTATTTGGAGCGAACTAAGTTTAACAGGACGATGTTTGCCTTTAATCTGTCATCACGTATCCCAAAGCAATTAGTTTCCTAAATCGAGACTGATCCCGAGTCCAGGCAGTGTTGGCTAACACGTATCGGCCAGTGTAATAACTTAAACTGACGCCGACCATCACGAAGCAATCGTCGATTATTCTGGTGTTCCGATCAAATTGAAGCACGTCGAATTCAATAGCGACGAGCATCCCCCCCTCCCCCCTCTCTCTCTCTCTCCCTCTCTGTCGCTCTCGCTCTCGTTCTCGTTCCGAGGGAAGGAACGATCAGTGTTACACGGTAGGACGAGGGACTCGATCTCGTCCGTTTAATCCAGACGTTCGTTTGCAAGTAACGACGTAGGTTCTCCATTACTCGCGGAGTTAAAAGCTCCAATTAGCTGCACGATGATCTCTCTCGCGGAAGGGAACTTACTCGATCGGACTTCAGCAGCGTCGGCTATTTACGAGGGAGCCAATTAGAGGGGTTAATTCCCGTGTGATTTATGACTGTAAAAGGGAGGGAGAGGACGAGGCTGACCTTACGCTTCTCGTCTCTAGCATAGCGTACAGTTGCGCAATCGCTCGTTTACCGACACTTGCCTACTCGTACTCCTAATCAGCCGGTGGCCTGTGTCTGTCTCTCTGTGTGTGTCTGTGTGTCTGTATGCCTTCTGCTTCTGCTCAAGTTCGCACCAGGGGTAACCTTGCTGCCGAGTAAACAGACTGTCGCGATTTATCAAGGCTCATCGACGTATCAGCGGGACGCCGCCGTTCCGTCTACCGGTTCTGATTTTCTCCTGATTAATTCACTTATCCCTTCGCCAGCAGCTGCTCGCCACTTTATTCCTATTCTCCTTCTTCCTCGCGAAGACAACCAACCCTTTGCCATTATTCCTTCGGAGAGTTCTTAAGATTTCATGTCGAGACTGAGCGGTGACTCGACTCTTGGCAACTCTTTCTGTGATATTTTATTTTCGAACGTTGGTTACGTGAGACTTATTCGACTGGTGCCCGCGAGAGAACACATTCTCGGGGGGGATTCCGAATAATTCGCTTGTAGGTTGAGATCGCCAGCTGCCGTTGACTGTAGCTGTTGCGACTCAAGGATTAATTTAATAATAGTTTGCCTACAGGGAAGTTGAAATGCTCCACGGAATGGAATTCGTTGGAACTTGGAATATTTTTAACGATGTTAGGCGTGACCGTTCAACTTTGTTCTCGATTTGCGGTGGCGGTTTAATGCTTTCGCTCGTGAACGATCCATCTCCGGTAGGTTTTTACGCCCATCTAGCCTACATAGAGTTTGCCACGGTATTTAATTAATTTACGACATATTTCAGTCTCGGAGATCGCGCCGTCCAGGCGAATCGGTCCTCCTTTTTTGTCTGTCGCACAAGATTCTCAAAATAGTTGAAGCCCCACAAGCGTTTTGCCATAGGTTCCGGTATTTCCCAGCGTGCTTTCAATTTGCGGTACTCGCGTTCCTTCCTTTTCCGTGGATTTATCGCGGATACCAAGGCGCAATTTAGTCTCACGATGAAAGGACACATTTTGTTGTTGGCCACGGCTCAACATGTCTACCAGCAGACTGTTGTCCGAAACCACTTGGATTCCAATGTTCTCTCGATTTTCCCTCGTCTTTCTCGCATTCCGCAGACACAACATTGGTAAACAACCGAACGCTCGACCATCCAGTCTCAATTTCTTCGGCTCTCAACATTGTACGTCAACCAAGTTTCTTGTCCTCGCCACTGTAATTTCGTAGCTCCAAGAACTCGCGAAGCGGGAATTAAAGTGGCGATCGATTCGAAGGAGAGTGAATAGGGTCGAGGTCGTCCAGGCAGAAGGTCGATCGCTCTTTTCGATTGAAGTCAATGACCACAGCAACTACATTCTTTCACGCATTCTTTTCTCACGACCCGTCGCTAGCCGGCGCGGCGGCAGCTAAATCTTTCGCTAAATTTTCTAAACTTTTTTCCAAGCCATTCCATTTCATAGTTGCCTCGCCCTCTCCGGGAGGCTCATTTGCAGTCGCTTCTTTACAAAAGTCTTTCATTCTTCTCCGAAGAAATCACCCCGGTTATACAATAGCCTCCATTTTATATAAACGGAGCATTTACGAGATTAAAAAAATTAGCGAGTCGTGAAAGTCAATGGATTCACGGGCTAAGAGTCAAATAAGGGAAGTTTGAAGATTATCGGTTTGCCTAATTGAAAAATGTCCTGCCGACAGTATCGGGAAGGGTGTACCGTACCTCGGCTGTTATCCTTCTCTAGCTGCGGCTGGCTCAAGTAAAGCTAGCTTTCCTCCTTATCCGTTTTCAAGTTCCTTTCGAAGGAGTCACGATTAATGCGCCATTAAGGGAGATTGGAAATCCTTTCTTCGCAACTTTCGTTGGGGTGCTTGCGAATGGCGAAGTTCCCACGATGAAGGCGAGCGCCCTCGGCCGACATTGCCATCCAGGATTTTGCATTCCATTTGCCGGTGGAAGGTCCCCCTAGTTTCGAGCTTTCACTCTCCTCTGGGTGCAGTTGCTGGCGTTCCTGCTTCTGGCAAGCCCGGTAACCTGGCAAGTGCTGAGCGAGTGGGTGGTACACGAGAGGATAAATCGCATTTGCATGGAGTCCCGGCTTCTCCTCCAGTCGATTTTCGAGGACCCTTCCCGTCCCTTCCCTTCCCTTCCCTCCCCTCCCTCCCCCCTCTTCACCATACCACTGCCTTGTTTTTCCGGCGAATTACGAGCCTGGCTTACGTAGCCAGGTTTTTTCAGGTGGCGCCAAGCACACCCAAGCGCATTCCCCTTTTCCTCCAGCAGTAACATTCCACTTGTTTCTTCGACAACACTTCTGTATTACTATGTCGAATTGCGACATACTTTGCGAGGTTTCTTGTCACTCGGATTCGAATCGGATTCGATTTTGAAGTATTTCCGATATCACTCATGTATAATGGGAAACGGGGAAGTATGCAAATTTTATAAAGGTTCGTAAGGAAATGTATGCTTTCCCGAGGGATGTGTTTTAATCCAACTGGTTTGATCGTTTGATGCGATTGAGAGTACGTCAGATGCAGACGGTAGATGCGAAGTGGTGGCCTATGTAGGGAGCCCATTACACGTGGGAAAACGAGGTCGCGTAATCGCATTCCGCCTCCCTCATTTGGCGAGCGGAAACATTATTAACGCGTGCAGCAGGTTCCCGAGTCCTTGCAGGCCGGCCTGCAGCATTTCATGCGTATACAAGTACATACATACACATAGTTCGCATCGGGTCATCGTATTCCGGCTTTCCTCCCTCTTTCATATCTCTCGGCAGTTTTTTTATTTGAAATTTCATTGTATGCGTCTCTACGCGTCTTGTCTCAGTTCTCAGAGGCGTCGCGTGGGAAGGTTCGCAGGGCCTCGAAGGTTGCTCGCTCGGTTCACCTGGAAGGTGTGCGCGATTGAAGCGCGGCTTCTCTCGGAGGATCCGCGTCACTCTAACCTAATTTACAACCCTATCGAGTACACGTTGGTATGCAGGAGTGTTGTGTGTGTGTGAGGCGTGTCGCGGTTGCCGACCTCTAATTAAGTAATTACCGACAGCTAATCCCGATGAACTCGCCATCGCGAATAATTAGTCCCGCAAATAGCATTGCCGAGTAGGAGAGCTTAACCCACATTCCGATCGACTAATTCCTTGAGCGACCGTCTACGTCTTGTAATATACAATTGGCCTTGTTTTTGTTTCAGCCGGAAGAACTCGATCGTTCTCAGGACCCAGCTGTCGGTGAGGGTTCACACCATCATAGGTGAGTATCATGCATTCGCTTCGGTTCCTTGATTCGAATCTTACGCCGAGGTCCCACGATCCACTTGGACGAATGATCTGACACGACTCGCCGTACTGATTCCTCGAGTGACCCCTAGCCGACATCGCGGGGTCAAATCTCGCTCCACTTACTTTGTTTTCGAGGTTTCGAGACAAAGGACGCCTTTGTCATGCAAACGGTATTTGCCTTATGAACGGCTGATTTATTCAGACTCGCAAATCTCTTTCCTACAAAGCACTATGCACCAATCCTATCCTCTACCATTTACTTTCAAGCGAAGTTTCGTCCACACGCATATAATCCGTCGACAGATAGTTGGACGAAAATAACCGTGCAAAGTGCGAAACAGTGTAACCACCGTAAAAATCGGTCGCCCCTCCGTTTCGCTGGCGAGTATCAGCCATTAATCATCGTAATGGTTGATGGTTGTTCGTGAAATCTCGAGTAAAAACCGAACGCTGACCGCGATTCAATTTCTTTTTCATCGATTCGCGTGATGAGGCCAGCTACAAAACAGCCAGTACTTATAAATTCTTCTGCCAGTCACCTTCTCGTCACCCACTAATATTTCTCTCCTTGGTGATTTCAATAAGTACAGCCGCAGTTTCTTCCTCGGTCTTTCACACAATTCGCCATCAGACGCGGAAAGTCTTTGGCACGCATTTTTATCTCCTCGCGTTATCAGTTGCGATCGCAAACTCTTCCACCGAGAACATTGCGTCCCGTAATTAACGATGCCTTCTGTGTTTGCGCAAGTGTAATTGATCCAATAACCTATCACTGTGATTGTTCTCGTACGGAGAACTTACGTATCGCGTGCCGGAGATCCTTTGACCTACAACATTATACCGCACAGCTACTAATGCGCCACCGGAAACTGCTAGATAAATAGATGGAGTAGATTTTAGCATGGAAGTTGCGGTGTTAGCGGAGGGCCGGGGTGAAAATTGAATTGGCACGAGGATAATTGGCATCGCAGCGCGTCGCGACTATTTCCCATTAATTCCTTGCGGTTCAATCGTTGTATTCAACGGCTAGAGTAGAACGAGTAGTTGATTGAGGTGAGAGAGCAGAGCCCGTGGAGAGTTTGTACGTAGGTTGGTATTAATGAAAATTAGTTAGTATCGTTAATTGCTGCTGGCTCGGTAGTCTGCCAAGTGAGAGGCAGAGGATATAGTCGACCTTGCATTCAGGCCGACGACCAACGATGCTGGTGCACGACATGCGCCGCTGGTTTCGAATTCGTAACCCTCGGCGAATTCACCTGCAGGCCGGCGTCGTTCGTTGAACCCTGCAACGCTGATGGAAGAGAGATGATCGAAGCTTTGCAATAAGCAATGGCAGCAGAAAAAAGAAACCGGAAAACATGAGCGGGCGCGCGCACGTGAGAGAGAGAGAGAGAGAGAGAGGGCGAGAAAGGGCGGAGGAGAGAATGAAAAAAAGAGAAAGAAAACAAGAACGAGGAGGACGAAGAGTGGTTGGGCAGGCGGAAGCTGAAGTGGACCGCGCAGTTTTGCATATTTTAACGGTTTCTCATGTACCTCCGCCTGTCGCGAAACCTTCCTGCCCTTCGTTTCGCCAGACGACCCCTCCTGATAGTTTTGTTTCTCCGACAGTTTCAGTGGCATTCGAATTTACCAAAAACCACGAAAGCCACCATCCCGCCCTGACCCCTCTCTTCTCTCCGAGCAGCGAATTAAACCTGGGATTTTCTAAGCTTCTATGCTTTTAATGACTCTTTTCCAGGCCTCTTCTCGCCGATTAGTTTACTGGAGCACGAATTCCCTCAAGTGCGCTTACCTTTCTGCTCGTTGGAAAATTCTCCTCGGATTTGTTGCCATTTATTAGGATTTGCTGATTTGCTCCAGATTTTTCCGACATCGTTGATGGATTTTACAGTTTTATGGCTACATAGAGGACGGATGGGTACACATTAGAGAAATATTTTCCAATCGGCTACCTGTTCGAGTGCGAGGCCGAAGGCGCGAGCTTCCCAGTCGGAACAGTATGCCAGCGAGGCGCATCCATTCGGACATATCACACTTGGGAGTTGGATTTCGCACGTCATCAGCAATTGCGAGCGAGCTTGTTCGACCTTGAAATGGATTGTATTCCCAGCATTCCAGCATGTCCATGCCAATTCGCCGCGCTTTACGCTACCACTTTTCCGCGCGCTGATTGGCCAATTTTTCACCAACCAATCTCTCGCAGCGTTAATAAATTCTTCAATAATTGGGAAGCGTCTGTCGAGTATTGCCTGACTGACCTCGAAACAGGAACGAAAAGCGACGGTGTATTCCTCGGCTCTGCTAATCGTCACGATAATTAGCAAGGCATAATCGAGGCAGACGTGTTGGTGGCTCGCCAGACATTTGAAACTTGCTCGGAGAACAATGCCGTAATCGGTGAAGGTCGAATCGGCGCGGTTGTAGAAACTCAATGAAACGAGATTGCTCGGGAAGCAGAATGTGTAGTGTTACCGGGTGAAGTTAGCCAACGCCACTGAAAGAGAAGGGAGTCAAGAACGCAAGAATCAGAGGAGGAGGAGGAGGAGGAGGAGGAGGAGGAGGAGGAGGAGGTGGCGGCAGTAGAGGAGGATGGAGAGAATACGAATTGAGTGCAAGGGAGTGAGGCTTTTGCTTATATGGTCACTGATTACGAAGGGGCCAAGGGCCCGAGGGCCTTGGGACCGCTATTCTTAGAAGATGCGTTCCATTCTCTCGCTTCCTCCTTCTCCGCTCCTTGGACTCTTTCTTCCTATCTCACTGCACGTTCCTTACAGCCAGTTCCTAATTACCTCTACTTGCGTATCTATCTATACACACACACACACACACACACACACACACACACACACACACATTATGTATATACATATTCCTCGACCTGCCCCTCTCACTCTGGTTGTTTTTCGTTCTGAGCCTCGCTTTCGGCCTTTGGCTCTCCTTCTTTCTCCTTTTAGTTGCGACGACGACCGACATGCATAATGCATTCGGTGATCGCGTGATAGCAGCCGATTATGCGCGACTCCTACGCTCCTCAAGGAACTCCGGATTTCGGCTGCTTGTCCCTTCGATCTTCTCTTCAGTTGCAAAGCACTCGCCTTCTCAGGCTAAGACCAACTTTGACTTTCCATGAATTTTTCCCTTTTTCTTCCTCGCTCCCGTTAGTCCGATCAATCATCGCTTCGCTGTTCCTCGTACTTTCTCTATGAGACTGCATTAGAACCAATTATAGATAAGTATAAACTAGGCGGCTTGCCTAGTTTATTATTTAATTTAACAATAAATTTGTCTGTTATCTAATACTGCAGAACGTAACGTTCTTGTCTTAAAAAGCGGAGAGTCTACTTCCTTCGAGGAGGAGTTATTCTCTGGTTTCAATCGCCCGATCAAATCGGCCCACTTTTCTCTCGTTTTATCCGAATATCGCCCCGCCGGAATATACCGGTAGTGTCTTGGTCGATCGGTATCAGTTTCCGAGCGGCTTGTGTCATTGGGAAAGAACTGTTATCCGCGCGCTGAGTTTCGCAAGCGGGAACTGGAAATATCACCGCCAATGTCAATTGGCGAGATTTATTAGGGACCTTCGATACGTCGGTCGGCTTTTTAATTCTCTAATCCTATCGTTGTTTTTACGAGACATCCGTATTTCCTGTACCGTTAAGTTTGCGGTCTACGCGACTGAATTAACACGCACGTGCCGATATACGCATTTCAGCGACTAAGTATCTCGTTTACATATGTCCACGTGACAGTGCTACCGTTCAGTGTGCTTTTCAAATCGATGGTAATACGAGCCACTCTCGTGTCTGCTATTACTTACTCTGTCTCTGTCTCTATCTCTTTCACTCCTCCCGACTATTTACGTACCTCTTTCAGAGTCCTCCAACCTGTTCATTCAAATTCTCTATTCGGCAAATCGAAAATATCTGACCCCTGCCGTTTTTCTGCCCATTTTATAATAAGCGAACCTCGCAGTTTAATATACTACTTCATTTATCGCACGAAATGCAATGCCAGAATGAACTGGGATAATTTCTTGGTTTTCTACAAATAGCCCCGTTCCGTAGAATCTGCTGTTCTATAACTTCATCATGATCGAGAAAATCCAGTGAGAGAAAGAAGATTCCGAGAGGCGAAATTGAATTTGGCATTCCGCCTGCGAAATGAGATTCGATTATTAGTAATGCAGAGGGTATTACGATCGGGAAAGAATGATAGCGGAGTGAGAGAAAGGTCGGGGATAATGATGGCGAAGTGGCGGGTATCGGGGACGACGACGAAAATTCGATGTACAAAATTAATCGGGCTTAATTACGGGCTCCGCTCCAATTGCAGGCGAACGTTATCGTCGTTCGTCGATTATAATACAAGTTGGCCGAGAAATGGGTCGACCGTTGCTCTCCGCTTCCTCTCTCTCTCTCTCTCTCCATTCGTCTCTGTGAAAAGGATCTTTTGAATCATACGCGAACGCTCCTGCGCTTGTACTAATTCATTTTTGCGACCCGCGTGTTTACCGCAGCGGCGCGCACAGTATGCGCCGGCTCGACCGTCCACACGTTGGGCAAGCTATTCGAAAATAT
This sequence comes from Ectemnius continuus, assembly GCA_910591665.1. Classification (NCBI taxonomy): domain Eukaryota; kingdom Metazoa; phylum Arthropoda; class Insecta; order Hymenoptera; family Crabronidae; genus Ectemnius; species Ectemnius continuus. The sequence continues at coordinate 25,710,377 of OU342856.1, forward strand.
TTGCTTCCGGCCGCTGCCGCCGCCGCCGCCGCTGCCAGTAGCAACAAATCACGCCGGTCCAGCGACGCGACGCGATTCGCCGACCGCCACGTTTGCATTCCTGTTTGTTTCCGACATTGGGAACGCGAGCGCTCCGCCTGCACATTCGCTCCTAGTAAATAGAACAATGAGCATTATCGGAAACAAACTGGCGCGGAGCCGCCGCAGCTGGCCTTCCCAGCGCGCCAAATCCACTTCCGGATATCTTATTATCCTCGCGGCATACCGCCACGCTAACGGTTACTTCCTCCAAGGAAGGATTGTTCTTGTGCAGTGTTAAAGTCAATCGTATTGCGCAACACCTGGTAGAAAAGTCGATTTTTATAGATTTCTTATATCTGATGAAAATCCCATAAAAAGTCAGGATTGTTCGCGCTGTCCTTTTTATTCCGAGTGTCCGATAGCCCTGAAAGAGTGGTGGAACAGAGTATTATTCTAATAAATGGTTGGGTGTTTGTCTGTTGCAGAAAAATTGCTGAACAGCGAGGGTCGCGAGCTGCGACGAGCACTCTTCTCCCTGAAGCAGATCTTTCAGGTGGGTTCACCGCTCGAGATATCTCTGCGAAAGAGCGAGAGGGAAATAGTGGCGGGAGTAAAGGAGATCTGGTCTGAGAGACAGCCAGTGAATGGGAGAGTGGGTGGAAGAGAGAACGCCAGCCGCAGAGACAAGTAGCTAAAGTCAACGTGCGCCTGAGACGAAACCTGAATCGAAATGATAGAGAGAGAGTAGAAAGAACTCTGCTCTTCCCGTGAAACTGTACTATTAAGAAATAATTGCCTGAGAATGTCAGATGAATTTCATTATTAAGTAAAGATATCTTAAAAGGAAACTTTTCTCTCCTCATGGAAAGTCGCGCGATTCAATGAAGCTTCAATCGGCAAACGCGTGAGAATTCATTAAGTAAAGTTCAGTAATGAATTCGAGTTCATTGCCACATGGTAATAATGAATATTCGGTGGCTGTTACGAGAGGAAACAAATCACGATAAGCAGAAGCAAATTCGTTGATGTTTGATGACGCAAGATTTAGTTACGAGTTAAAACATGATCCAAGCCTCCGGGGAATTTTTCTACGAGACCTATAACTTTCTTGTCTATTAGAAATTCAGTTACACCGCTCTTACAAGTTTGCCCGAACTTCTTCAATTTTCTCCTTCGCTCCATAGCAACCTCCCTTCTACTTTATGCCAGGAACGTGCACAGTTTCCCAGGCACGAGTTTGCCAAAGATCACCTGCTTAATCACATTAGGATTATTCCTGATATTCCGTCGCGCCGGCCTTAATTTTTAATCACGGTGCACTTAAGCTCTTTCAATGTTCGCGGCCATCGGAGTAATCCACTCAAGTCCTTTTTTAAATTTCGTGCTTGCTAGTCGCGCGTATCTCAAAGCACAGAATGAACCAGGAGGGTTTAGATGGAGGAAGGTTGATTTATAAAATTAATTGAATCCTTGGAGAGAGAGAGAGAGAGAGAGAGTATCGGAGCTTGGCATAATATAATTAGAAGGCGATATATCCTGCGCTTGAGCAACACCGTCATCCAGGGAAATCGCGAAAGGGCATCGCTACTGGCAACGCCCACCGACCTACAAACATCAGGCTTTAATCCAACTTCGTAGATTTTCCATTATGCCCGCGACATCCCACCCCGCCGCCAACAAAACTAATTGCATTTTACTCACCCCTCGCGTCCCCTCCAGGAGAAACAGTAGATAAATCGAACCCTTCCATACATTTATAAACCCAGCCAGAGAAGTAGCAGTTCATTTTAACCGTTCTACTTTAGTTCTGCGTGATAATTATTTGATTAAGATTTCAAACTGCAGAAATAAATGTATGTGGGGCCTATAAAGATTTTAAACATTACAGGAGGACAAGGACTTGGTCCACGAATTCGTACAAAATGACGGACTGGCCTGTCTTATTAAGGTCGGCAGCGAGGCCGACCAAAACTACCAAAATTACATCCTGCGTGGTGAGTACATATCAGTATTTTTGAAGGCGGTATTTTATTCTCGAACAGCGACGAAAAATCGTACTTCCGAAACTATGAATCCACTTTCGTACTTCTGGGCCGAGACAGGTGCACGCGATGCTGGGCCAAGTCGGCTCAAGTTATTGTTACGAAGAAGTCTGCTTTCGTATTTCATGGTAATATTCTCTCAAAAGGCAACGCGGACGTTTCTTCTTGCCACATCGTCTATTACGTGTGAGTCGCATCATTTAAAAGAGATGTGACATTTTCTACTAATCTATAGGAAAGCTCATTACGGAGTCATATTCGCGCCGAGATTCCCCAGAAAATAATATCCTCTGGCTGTCATAATGACCGAAAGATGTAAGAAGTTGAAGGAGAGCATCAACATCACTAAGTATTGAACCCAAATATTCAGCCAAATTGTTTAGTCCCTCTGTTGCATTGAGTGAGAGGAATCTTTTGTAATATACATACATCATCATCAGACAGAAAATAGCCTCATAGAAATGCGCCACTGCTTTTAAGAGCATTCTCATCCTTTGTCACAAATATTATGTTAACACGTAATTCTCCTCGCGAGATGTTTCTCTATCCGACTAATTGATGGCATGAGAAAGTTCAAAAAGCTTTGACTAAATGTCGACAAGGAATTTCTATGTATTTCGAAGTCTTTATTTAATTAATTACGAAGTCTCTTTATGGAAGCAATTTTTAGTAGTTTAATTTGTATCGAGCTTTCCTAACCGCGCGTATTTGTATATACGCTAGAATAAATTCGATTGGCCTCGAAAAGCCTTTAGCGAGGGAAAGACAGAACGTCTGCATGGGATTCATGATGTTTGGACAAGGTATTTACGAGGGCAAGCACTCTTGTTGGTTACTTGCGATGGCGCGATGCGTTGGAAATTATGAATGCACCGCTTTGATCGCAAGTTTGAGTGCACGTCGCGCTCCACAAAGCTCGAGTGCTATGCAAACCCGCGATTCACAAAGTACAAGGCAAAAATTCTCATAAGGACAGACAGTCACTTGAACCATTCGATTCGATCTAGCTTCCAGAACTTTGGTTTCATTAATTGTTCATAACACGAAAACCCTTAACCGTACGTTCCACTTCTCACATTGATCCTCTGATTCGAAACCGGTTTGGCTATTTCTGTGCAAGCCAATGTAACTTCCAGACGATGTCCCGTACGCTTTCCGTAAATGAAAATGCACCATAAAGAAGTCAACAGCCGGCTACAATAACAGGCAACTGTTATTTCCAAAGAAACGCTGACAATGGAATTAAACTTTTTCAACTGGACCGTGGAACTTTGCGTTGTTCGCAAACAGCCTCCTGTCTTCTTTGGTCTTGAACTATTTTTTTTATTGCGAATGTCCAAAACATATAGCTTGCCGAGCGAGTACTTGAATGGACCGTAGGAAAGTTTCCAATTAGCGGAATGAAAACCACCGACATTCTACTGCCTCTGTTTCGCCTGAGAGTGTGGGTTTCTCATTTCCTATAACTTCAAGGAAGTTACGGGGAAAATAGTCGAGTAACAATTAGATTACTCGTACAAGGAAGAGAGTGCTGTATTTTCGCCAACGTATCATTGTTGAGAGTGTGCATATACATATATTCGCGTGAGATCATCTTTCCAAGGACGCACCAATCTCGACAGAGTAGTCGGCCGAGCCAAAGAACTGATGTCTGCCTAGTGAGTCACCTGTTCTACTGACTGACCTAAGTGGATCATTTCGGCGTTGCGTGTGCTTGAGTTTTGACCAAGCATGAAAGCAACTCTGGAACGAACTAGGCACTGAAATTTACGGTCCTTCCCTACGGTGGAAATAAAAGTACTTGTGCAGCAAGTGTGCCGCTTGCACAAATGCCCGCATACCATCCATTTCATCACTCCATCGCGCATCGTGGAGAAGCCTCTTAAAAACCTATAGAAATTATAGAATCCTTTAAAGATTGCGTAACACATCGTCACGATTATAGGTAGAAACGAACCTCCATAAAGCTTGTTGAAGCTTCGTGAAATTTGGTACTAACTTGTTTACGAGGTATACGACTGAGTTGGTAGTCCCATCTGCATGAGAGTCAGTCATATCATTCCGAACTAAATTGAAACATACCGTCCACTCCGTGACACGTGCATGTGAATTGTGGCTCTATGTATATCAGAAGGACATGTTACTGCTGTCATACTGGTCGGCATGTTTTCACGACAAATAGACCGACCGATGTATCTACATGCTACAGCATGAGATTAGTCTGATTGGTATCACATGTAGTTAGTACGATACTCCCTGAAAATCTTATATAACTTGCAGTTGGAAATGTTTTATTCTTCTCAATCCATGAATTTTATTGATTACTAGGAAAAGATTTCAATTATTAGGCACCATTGGAACGAAGAACCGGCCGATGTAGTATTACAGGGGTCAAAATGATCGATCAGTCTAACCCACAGATATTAATTGATATATACATATGTATATCAATCATCCCAAGGTTTCAAATTTCCTCGTTGATTATTAGAACTCTACGCATCAGCACGATCCAATCATTATCATATTCGGCGCACCCTTCGTATTCGATTTACTCTTCAAATTGGCTCGATAGGAATCATTTAAGTTGGGGAATTAATTTTTCGAGCCTTGCACAATGAAATGCGCGCATCGTGGTAACACTTGCAGCAGCGCGGCGGCTGTGGAATTTTGCAATATCGTCATATATCTCACTGGCACGGCATTCGGGCCAGCACTCGCTGTTACAACGTGTATCTAGAGCATGCATCGGAAAATACGCTGGCATGATTTATTAGCCAGTTCATTCAGAGGTTATAATATGGTAGTGGAAGCACACAGTATGAAGGGGGGCGCGGCGACGGTGGTGGTGGCATGGGCGGTCCGATCTCCGTGCTAATACACGGCCCAATCTATATTTCCTCTTCTAATTACATTTTGTGTCATAACTTATAAGCTGTGTAATGATAACGACAAGGTTAATGCTCTCCGATGCACTGAGCTTAAATCGCTTTACGATTATCCTCATTACTGCCACGCGCGCCTACCAACCACCGTACGTGCGTTGCTCGCCGTTGTGATTCTGCTCGTTCGAAATGCTTCGTTTACTTCGCTTCGATGCTTCTCGAATTTCCCAGTCGATCGCCGAATCTAGCCAGCTAAAATTATTGGACCCACTCCCTGTTACAGTTGCACTGATGCATGATAATTAAAGCCTGCAGTTCTCCCTAAAATATCTCGTGGATGTTTACTAGGATTTATAATGACGATACAGTTTTTCTGAGCAACCCGGATCCTTGAAACTCCCTGATTTAAAGTTCTTGGATACGATTCAAATAATAGGATGCACTTGCCAACAAATACACTGTCGCCATCCACACATACACTCTGTATTAAAATTCCATGCAAGCTCTCCACAGTATTTTGTAGAGAAGTTTTCACAGCGTGCCCCTTTGAAGAAGAGTATGCGCGCACACGTATGAGACTCTCGTAGTTTTTTCGAAATCTTCGAGCCGCTTGCTATCGAATAAAGTGAAGAATGCGAGTGAGGGCAAGAAAGTCGAGATCGCAGGAGGTACAAAGGGGACTTGCGTGTGGAAAAACGTGCTGGTGAATGATGAATGAGCCTTGAATGAAGAAATCAACGAAAGCCGCATTGCCCAAGGGTACCTTTATCGGTGATAAGGGCTGCTTTCCCCGATTATCTATGGCCGTGCTGCTCTGCGGTATAACCGAGAAACTGGTTAATCCGGTGTCCCTTGATAGCTAATTAATTGTCGGCCCTGTATTCATGGGTTCAATTAGAAGCAGCGCTTGCGCGCCATGTAAATTACAACTTCCAGTATCCAGAGCAACGAAGCCCTTACTCGCTATGTTTATACTTCTCTCACTAATAGTTAATATTACGCAATTTAGGGAGATCTATGCAACGATCAAATTCTCTTCGGACTTTCTCTCTCTTTCTCTCTCTTGAATTTGTGTTTAAACATGTACTGTGAATGGGTCGAGTATTGGAAGAAGTGGAACTCGTTTTGTATGCGGCAGTTCCGCTTGCAATTAGCATCCCGAACGCATGCCATGATTATACACGCAGGGTAAGTGGCTTTCGAATAATCGGTCAAGTGCGTCCACAATGTGAACTTTAATGGGGCCTCTATAGTGAATGAGATCCATTAGTTCAATCCTGCTTCATCCAGTTGGTCCGGTTCACTTAATATACCGTAAAAAATTGCGAAAAAATGAATTTTGAGCTAGGCCTCTGGAATTTTTACCACTTCTTCTTCGATGCAAAAAAACATTCCCCACCACATTTCAGCCCCGGATAAGCTCGGGAAGTATGAAAAACATGGGAAAAACCATTGAAATGAAATATCCAGGATCGGTTTTCCACGTGTTTTAGGTACAATTCCGGCATTTCCCCCCACTGGTTTCATGTTTTCTGCCCGTTTTGAGACTTAAACAATCGAAATATCAAGCGTTCGTTACGGTCCCAGAACCTTCGAAAAATCGAAAATTTTTGATGGGGTATTTCCGATCGAAATCTCAACTGCCACGTAATGTTGCGAAAATTAATAATTCAAACCTCCACCAAGAATATTTAACCAATCGGAAATTAATTTACAATCGTTCGTTAATAAAGCGAGGTGGCGAAATGGTGGTTTGGCAAGTGTGATGCAAACAATCGTCGCTCGACTGTTACAGCGGCAAGAGTCAGATTGCGAAGTTCGCAGTTCTCTGTAATCCATGGTGATTTCATGAGTAATGAAGGTCTCCACTGGCTAGCGTGAAAGCAGATTATACTGATTGACGGTAAAGCTTTGTCCGGCGGATTTGCTCGAATTAATCCTGGGTCGGGTGCTGGCGAAAATGTGACGGCGTAATCTTAGCCGTGACTGTCTTGAATTCTGCTGTGTGGCCGAAATTCTTTAATAGTGGAACAAATCATTTATAATATCAAATAGAGTAAGCGACTGTACTTTCAATGTTTGGGAATTCAAACCGCCTACGAAATCACTTGCTAGAGAGCCTCGAGGTTCAGAAGTACGATGGTGTGATAGGCTGTCAAATATAAGATGATGTAGGTATAGGAAGAAAGTTTGTTGATGTGTTGGAACAGCTCTCGGTCAGGTGATGTTGTACGTCGATGGGATGAACGGGGTGATGGAACATGGCCAAACTGTTCAGTGGTTGTACACGCTGATAGCGAGCCGTTTCCGTCTGGTGGTGAAGACGGCCCTCAAGTTGTTACTGGTGTTCGTGGAGTACGTCGAGACAAACAGTTTGCTACTGGTGAGGGCGGTAAGGTCCGTAGACACGTCCCGGGGCATGATCCCCTGGACAAACGTGATGAAGCTCCTGAAGGATTACGACGCTGCGGACACCGAACTTCTGATTTACGCGACGACCTTGGTCAACAAGTGTTTGAATGGTATACCGGATCAAGACACTTACTACGATCAAGTTGACTGCCTCGAGGAGCAAGGCATCGAGGGCATTATCCAAAGGTACATGTCCAAGCAGGGCACTGATCTCGACCTGCTCAGACAATTCCAAATCTATGAGGCTGTGCTGCACCATGAGGATGGCAATGAGAGAGGCTCACCTATTCGACAACTCGATGACAACATCAGGTAACGATCCACCATTTTATATTCCAGATTAAATATTCGACACTAATTTCTAATAGTCAAGAAATTATTCTCTTTATTATTCACACCCTCCAAGGACTTCTCTTACGGAATATCGCGCGCGACAGTTGTATTTGTTATAAGCAGAATGATCTGGTGTGCTTGGCAGGAAAACCCTGAGGAACAGGAAGTCCCTCGTAGATTCGCACGAGCGACGGAAGTCGCGCAGGCACTCCACAGGCACTTCTCCCCTTTCGATGTCACTGAATTCTCGCCTAAGCCCACGATTAAACCACTCGCTGGGTTTAAATTCTCTGAACAATACCCTTAATTCGAGTTTGCCGGACGACGACAACGAGTCCAGCAGTTCGCAAAGTTCACAGGGCCATGTCAGCGAAGTCCAGTTAAATGGCAGCTACAAAGAGAACAAGGGTGAGTGTGTTCCTTCATCGGAGTGCGAGTAGCAGTTCTTTCGGTAGTCGAGCTGCTGCTCGACTAGTGCGTGGGATCAACGATGCATGCTGCAAATTCAGCCGTTAATGATTCGGTTACGCCGCCGGTGGAGAGCTCAACACCCACAAGTAGCGATGCCCGTGTTAAGGGATCGCCTTACGAGATCCTGTGGTTTTCTGTCCCCCGAGCATTTCGCTGCAGATGCGAACATGCGATGCATGCAAACGGCTTCCGGAGATCGGACCTCCTGATAGAGTCGTTTCGGAACTGTTGCGGTTTCCATTTGCCGCAGCGCTCAAACTCCACTGCCTTAGAAAATCCTTTTAATTATTAACAAATTCCTTTTAATCACAATACCTATACGAAGAATGACGAAATAAAGGATGACGAGAAGTAGCGTCAATGAATATCATATGATAGAATGATGCTTTGGGGATGTAATTTCTATCTCGCTCGGTGGATAAGTAATAAGCCCGGGATTAGTGGTAATGACCGGATTGGAGCAGACATTAACTCTCCACTCTAAGGCAAGTGATTTATTGGGGCTTTCAGTGGACGTTGGCGTGACACCGGCGTTACGACGGCGAAGGGAGCGGGCTGAGAGACAGAGAAGTTTTATTAGAGAGCAACAAGAGGCTACTGCAAATATGAGGGCGTCCGCCGGTCATTCGGATGATCAAGAAAGTTTGTACCTCTTCCTTTAACATAGATCCCTTGCCAGACGATTAATCGCGAAAGAATAGGCTCATGTATATACTTTCCAGTATGTATCGAATTAGGAGATGTCCATTCATCAGAATGCTTTAATGCAATGCAAATGTGCTGCGCGCTGAAAGATTTTATGCTTGACTTATCGTACGTTCTCATTGTTCTAATTGCGCGGCCAAGAACATGCTAATAACACGAGAGGATCCTTTGAATAGAATGATAAATGATAGCAGTGGAAGAAAGAGAGGCGTACCGTATAAACGGTGAATTTCCTGCTTTTATCCCGAAGGTCCGTATACGACGAACGGGCTGCGCTACACGAACGGTACTTCGTACGAAAGAAACGCGGACTCGCCCTCGAACAAGTTGTCCAGAACGAATAGCAGGAAAGATTTGACGCCCTTAATGAATGCTGCGAACAAGCTCGACTCCGAGGAGAAGAAGCCGTGGTATGGCAAAAGCCCTGACGAGGGTGTCGAGTGCGACGAGGGCAATCACACTGACGAAGATGAGGATCGTCGAGTGGTTCTACAGCTCAAGAGGGAAGGTACCGTCAAGGATCTCACACAAAAATTGGCGGCGCAAAATCTTATTCCAAGCAGCCCCGTCGAGGAGAAGGTGTCCAGGTAATTCCATCTAACTACCAGCGATAGACGCAAAAATCATCATTACTCACCCAACCAGTTCAGCTTGATTATTTTCAGAGAATACAAGAGTTCCTTGATGGTTCCTCACTAAGTTTGATGTGCTGGTATGTTTGCAGGATAGGGGACATGAGCGGTTTAATATCCAAAGCGAAGGAGGGTCTTGCAAAGTCGAAGTCGAAGGCCGACGTGTTGAAGTCACCAACCAGCGACAGTCTGCCGAAGCTGCAGGAAGCGAAGAAGTCGGAAAACGAGTTACACTGGGAAGAACTGGTGAAGAAGTTGAAGCGGCCGCTAGCGCTCTGCGACTTGGACTTCACCGATTTGAATTCGGACGACGAAGTGGACGTACTGGGCCCGGTGAACGTGACCAACGGTATACCACCGCCACCGCCACCAATGGTGCCACCCCCAGGGGGTGCACGTGCACCGCCACCGCCGCCGTTGGCCGCACGTTTGCCACCACCATTGCCTCAAGGCCCACCGCCCCCACTTTTTGGCATAAACCTCAAGTCAGGCACTAAATCAACCGCCAACGAGACCAGTACCACGCCAAAGAGCCCTCCGCCGACGCTCACCAAGAAGAGTAAGAAGACCGTTAAACTCTTTTGGAAGGAGGTCAGGGATGATCCTATCATACTCTCGAGGCTTGACAAGAATAAAATGATTTGGGATGAACTGTCGCCTGTACCTGTTGACACCCAGAAGCTCGAGCACCTTTTCGAGAGCCGTGCCAAGGATCTCATCACTAAGGTGAGTACATCACCACTATTTCTATATGCTCGCGATACAATCCTTAATGTTGACTTGTCTTGGTGAATGGAAAATCTGGCATTGGGAGAGGCCGTAGTGCGTACGGGTTGCTATTTACTAGACTTTTCCTAAATAATCGGGCGATTCTGATTGTAGCAATAAACTAACGCAAGAACTTCTAAGTTTATAAGTTCTGCAGGCCATATTAGCCATTAATTGAATTGGGCAACTAGGCAAATTTTAATGTTTCCCTAAGGCCTTCCATCGGGAGTCCGGGGGAATATATCAATAATAGTATTAGTCAGTACGTGACTGAAATTTCGTTAGCTACGCTGAGTGTAAAGGACGACTATCCAAACCACGAAAATCTTTACATTGCGAGGAAATTCCGTAGGCCAGCTAGCCACAATCCAGAATACACAAAGGTACGTGGGTGGTTAGTTGGCTCGTCGGTTTTAGAGTTGCTCGCAGTTAAAGGAGATCGCTCCTCCCAGCAACAAAGGCAAATCCGAAAGCTCCATGTTCTCCTTTAACTGAAACAGTTGGTTGGCTTCCACAAGTAATACAGAGAAAACTCTGCGTTTCTTGGTGATGAACTTTTATGGAAGATTAGGTCTTTTATTTATATTTATTAAAGAGCCTTATAGTTTTTAATAACCTTTGCCACAATTTGCCGTTTTTACGAAAGTCGCTCTAAAATAAAGGATGCCCACTAGCACTGTACTTTGAAAACGTCACAAGAAATGTCTGAGAAGCAGACAGCTCGTGTAAAGTGTATTAAATACCTAGGAATTTCTCTCTCTGTATTCGCGCACTTTGCGCATTCCCCCGGAAGGCCAGTAGAAATTAAGCGTCGCGCGAAACGTTTTTCGGAGTGGAAATCAAAAGAAACAGATGATTTAACTATTACGCTGCGTAATTAATTTCAACCTTTGTTACATCAATGTTGAAACTCACAATTCCAGAGGAAGAAACTATTCTTTACCCTCTACTGATTTATATTTGTGTTTTCTGTTATTCAAATATCGCAACGTAAATGTTAAAGGACGAAAATATTTTTTCCTACTGTTCGCGATCGATTAAAAATGCAAAATATGCGAATGAGCTTTAAATATCATTTTTGAATAATGTATGGATATCATACGTCCATGAGAACTTCGTCTAATTACTGTCGTACTCACAGTACTAATTAATTACGGCTGCCGGCTAATAAAATAATACGGAGCCTCCCGACTACTACTTTCTAGGCTGTATAGGACATATCGTTTGTTAGATATAGTTGTAGTCGGTCTGACTTTTCTAAATGGGTGTGTATTAATTAGGTGTGCTGTTCGCGTTAGACCATGTTAGAAGTATGCTTGCATCGAACGGTGTTATTATACCCGCATAAGCGTACTGGGATCCCACAAGGGACCATAATATTCGCGTTAAACATTACGTGGTATTTTCCTCTCATTGAATAATTTTAACAATAACGCAACATTAATTAATACCGCGAGTAACAGTAATGATAGAAGACAATAATGGCCGCGGGTTAATATTGCGGCGAATAGTAATTGGGCGTACGGGTGATTATTGGATTCACTGGGATGCGAACTAATCTCTTCTTGTATTATTTGCCATATTCTTGGTGCTCGCACGAAAAAATGAACGAAATGGCATGCTGGATTTTTTCAGGAGGTGAGTTCTAATTTATCTTAACGTGTCTTAACGCTGTGTTCTTAATCATTCACCCGCTTGCCTCTGTTCTTGTGTTGCAAGTACACCATTTCTCCCATTGTACATGCACGATACTAATTCTTTTAGTAGAGTGTGTATAGCGTTAAGTTTACTTCTTGGTATTCAGACATCGGCGTAAGTCATCTGGATATAAGTAATTCGCTTGTGTATAGACTGCAGTCTTGCAAGACTGCAGAGGAAAGCCGAGTTCTGCGAAACGCAGGTCAAAGGTAACAGTACGCATCGGCTTTTATTTGTTCTCCGTTCCTTGAATCCCTTTCTTAATTGAGGAGAGCCTCGGTTATTTCCTTGCTCCCCTTGCTGGTATTTGTTCTCTCGGGGTTCAAAGGAGAAAAGTGTACATTATTCCAGCGTGCTCTTACTTCGTAAAACCCCTTTTCTTTATCTCGAGCATTTACCGAGCGTGAAAACGTAGGTTACTGTTTTCACGGCCTTAAGTGTCAGGCGCCACTGTACGTGCTAGTGCATTACTTCAACAGCCCTTAAACCATCTTGAGACATAGTCGTTGTGCGAATGCACTCGCTAATTTGCTTCCCGTGTCACTCGATTAGTTGGTCCTAGGATTGTCTGTGCACGACTGTTCGTTTTTTTTGGCCAGAAAAACGTTTTGCAGTGTTATGATGTATTGTTCGTAAGGAGACATGATATTGTGTTGCACGTATTCTGTCAGTTCACACTGTCTCTGTCTTATGCCATTGGATAAACAGAAGCAGCAAGAGATGAATAAGAACAAGGAAATCATCGTGCTGGATCACAAGAGGTCGAACGCGATCAATATAGGCATGACGAAATTACCACCGCCGAGGTCGATCAAAACGGCGATTTTAAAAATGGACGCGACCATCATGAACAGAGAAGGCATCGAGGTAAATAAGCAAATCCCTCCTAATGCCACTTGTAATCTTAATATTCCATCGAGGAACTACCGGAATGATTTAATGCAAATCTCCGAGGCAGAGAGAGAGAGAGAGAGAGAGAAAATTTCTCACACATTTTTCCCACCGCTCTTGCAACTTTCGCTTGCTCCGAACGTTCGCAAACACCACGCTCCCAATTCCTTTTGGATTTACGCTCTGAAGCTCCGTAATTACGTTGCACTTTTAGTTCACAATCGATTCTATAATTCAGTTCAAACACACGTACAACCTGTTTTCCAAGTTTTCTAATTTCTCTTATTTCTCGTTTGCTTCTATTCTTCGTTCGATCCTTCCCTCGTCCGGTCTTGTTGCCTCCGCGACAGAAACTTCTCACGATGCTGCCGACCGAGGAAGAGAGGTCTAGGATACAAGAGGCGCAGGCCGCCAATCCTGACCTACCTTTGGGATCGGCCGAGCAATTCCTTTTAACTCTGGCATCCATCTCGGAACTACCCGCCAGACTCAAGTTGTGGGCATTCAAGTTGGACTTCGAGAATTCCGAAAAGGTTAGTCTCTACCAGTTTCTACATCTCCCATTCTCCGAAAGATTACGTAGTTGTTTACATCATTCTGTTCATTCTTACAAAAATATTGTTTGTTGGAGCCAGGAATGAATAAAACAATTTTTGCTCGAATCATATAAAGTAGTTATGCATCGTGCTCTTACTTCTTGCTATGAAAACTACTTTAGCTTAAGAAAGAAATGTATACAGTAATTGGACTTAGTCACTCAGCAGTTGAGGAATCTTTATTACAAATTACCACAAACTGAAGAAATGTTAGATAAAATAAATGATCTAGCGCGGCCAGTTTCAAACTTACTCGATACTTCTCGTATCCATGTAAAGTGGGAAAGCAAGGCAACTGAATATTAGAGCGGAGAATTTATGTGAAAGATTTTTTCTTAATTCGTACGAGAGTCTAGTCGCATAATACTGATCAAATTGACCCGTTATCACGGACGAATCTCGTCTCGGATTCCATGACGGTGATCGCGACGTGAGGACGACGAGGAAGAACGCAAAGTATGCGGGGAAGGAAGTCGTAGTGAACGTTCTCCGCATAATCGCGTGATTCCCTCGCCGGGAGAACATGGCGAATTCCGATATCGCGGCCGGCTTGAGAACGGCCGTTGAGAATGTGCGCCGTTTTCTAGAGATGGTTACCGGCCGGTCGACCGGTCGACCGGCCGGCCAGCTTGGCGTCGAAGTGTGAAATATCCTGACCAGGAAATCGGAAATCTCACCACTTCCCGCCGGTATGGCAAACGTTCGCGCGCCTCGCTATCTTCTGAAATGTTAATACGCCCCGAGGAGTTTTGCACCGCGACGAATTTTAATTCCGCTTCACTGCATACCAGGAACCCACTGCCACTCGTATTGCATTGCTAATCTGTACCGATTGATTTTAGATTGCTAGTCCCCCGCTTCATGCAATCTTCTTGTTGCTCCATTTTAGTCAATCCTCGTAGACTAGCGTCTCGCGTGTATTCCTCGCTCTCGCGTTGCTCACATTTTCCAATTGCTTGAAGTAAAGTAACGTAACACGAAATACGTGAATCTAAATAAATTTTAACATTTTAATATATTATTTTAATATTTGAAGAGTATGTGAAAAGTATAAGTGAGAGTTGGAAAGGAATAATGGCGATCCATTTTTGTGAAAACAGGAAATCGCCGATCCGTTGATGGATCTGAAACAGGGCATGGAGACCTTGCGTGTGAATAAAACGTTCCGCGGAATTCTGAGCACGCTCCTTTCGGTTGGGATATTCCTCAATGGAAACGAGGTAGGTATTGAGCGTCCGTAAAACGACATATCCGCTTAATCCATCTAACCGAAATCGCCGTGGCCGCGATACTTCGATGTTCAATGATATCGATAACTTTATATTTTAACTATCGATCAGTCTCACTCTGTCCATGGTTGCCTCAACCTTTCTCGTTTCACTTGGCCGGCTGCCATGTATGTGAAAACACTTCCCACCCCAAAACGCGACGTTTTCTGTTTGACAACAGTGCATTATAAATTGGTCGACAAAGTCCATTGCATAGTTTTCCTGTTGTCATGCAGCAGAACAAAGTTTGTGATATTAGTATTTTAGCATTTTCCTATTGTAACTGATGCGCCAAAAATACTGTTATTTGGTCTAGAAAGAGGATATTTGTAGATCCGGAATGTATTATTGAGTGAGGCGATAAAATTGCCGATGTTTATTATTCATTTCATTGAAGTAAGGGGATATGTTTTTCTGTAGAAATCAAATCATTGTCAGTAGGTATACACTGAGAGAAAATCGCGATATTTTGAAGGTGAGACATTATGCGAAGAAAGTTGAGTGTCGCGGAGTAGTTTCGTGTAATAGAATAGGCATCGTAATTCTCTTGTAGTATGTCAGAGGTACAAAGAGAGCTTGGTCTTTTTCAGGTGAAGGGCTTTCAGCTGGAATACCTTGCTAAAGTACCTGAGGTGAAGGATACGGTCCACAAACACTCGCTGCTTCATCACCTTTGCCACATGGTGATGGAGAAGTTTCCAGATTCCACGGACCTCTATTCCGAGGTGAGAGCCTCCACACGTCCACTTACCGACACGAACTATGTAAAACTTTGCCGGCTCTTTTGAATCTTGTCACTTTCTCTCGCCTCGACGTCGCAACCGTAGGGACGAAGAGTGAGTGTGTGCGGTGCATTTGCGAACTCGCATCCCAAGTTTTTCTATCTTTTCGTGCATCTCGAAATTACCGTCCAGCTTACTCAGAATATTCTGTATTTTACATACTCGCTCAAACTTTGCCGCCTGTCTCACGGAAATTAGACATTCGTACTGCATCTTGAAAATCGGATTTCAAAAAGGAAGAGGAAAGGATTTATCAGCAATTTTCTTCCTAGCTATAGTTATCACGTCTTCCGAGCGTTCATGGCACCAGCAGGAATTTCATAATAATTTTCAGATAGGGGCGGTGACAAGGGCTTCGAAAATCGACTTCGACGAGCTCGCGGCGAACATTGCAAAACTTGAAAGCGAGTGCAAGGCATCCTGGGATCATCTAAAACTCATCGCGAAACATGATGGATCGACGATGATGAAAGTCAAGTAAGTACAACTTAGAAACATCGGCGGGGGCCTGATAGTTTTGGAGATATATTCTTTCGGAGTCCAAAAGAAAGAGATTGGTTGGAACTTTTGACCACGTGATTCTGATTAAACCGGATAACGTTCGATAAATTTGAGAGAACCTTTTCCCCTGACCCTGGCTACACTCCAAATGGCAGAGCCATTAATTACTAGGAACCGTATTTCTTCCTTCCGTGCTTCCTTTCTTGACCTTGCTCTTTTTATATCCCTCATTATCCACCACGGTTCTAGGTTCAGTCTCCCTGTGGATCTCCTTCTTTATCTCTCCCCACGCTCGATTCAGAATACTTCTTATCTGGCTTGGCCTCCCTCGGCCATTTGCTGCTCCTCTTTAACATTCGCCGCGACAATTTCGCTCGCGGGACCTTTTAATCTATCTTCGACTCGAGTTTCCAAGTTTCGCTTTGCCTCGGCAGCGATGCGTGCCTTCCACATCGAGCGTAGCCTCCTCAGCGTTTAACTGCATTAATTCCAGTGAATAACTGTTGCAGAAGTACTTTAACTTCAACTCGGAAAAACTTCCCATAAATATACTTCTTTATATCAACCCATAATTTTTCATTCCCTTTGAAATTAGAATGTCGGATTTCCTGGCGGACTGTGCCGAAAGAATCATCGTGTTGGGCATCGTACACCGGCGCATCATAAATCGATTTCACAAGTTTATACTTTGGTTGGGCATCCCACTTCATCGGGTGCAGGACACCAAACCGAACGAGTTCTGTAGAATCGTATCCGAATTCGCTCTCGAGTATAGGACCACTCGGGAGCGGGTGATACAGCAACTCGAGAAGAAAGCCAATCATCGAGAGAGGAACAAGACCAGAGGGAAGATGATCACTGAGGTGTGTGTTAAGTTCTCCCAGTATCTGTACTCTTTCGTCTACTAAAAATCTCCTGGACTCGCCCTGTCCTATCAAGTATAGCCATCAGAGCGTGAAAGCAGTTCAACTTAAAGAGAAGGGAATAAATTGCTTTCTTGGTCGGACGCGAAATCAATTTTCCTTCTTGCTCGGCTGTATTCTTGCATCAGCATCTTGCCGGGCTCCGTTTTCATTTCTGTAAGATCTTTCGACGTGCATCTTTAGTAATCTCGCCTCCCCTGCGCTTCTTCCAGGTTGGCAAATTCAGAACGAAAGAGGATCGTGCTGATGCAGAGCTCAGGCAGTTGCTTGGAAGCGATATCTCCGACGTGGAGAGCATCCACGGTACTTTACCTTGGCGGAGACAGAGGAAAGATGGTGAGTCCTTGCTTTCACATGAAATTGTTTCGCTTTTCTATGCATTCTACTACTACTGGCAAATTCATACTGGCTTACACGACCTTTGTGGTTACATGACTCAATCGGGAGAAAACTGGGTTGCTCCGAAATGATTTCCTGCGAGCATCTTGTGGAGCGCGCAATATTCTAGGGATAAATATTTCTCGAATATTCAAACACTTTTACCACAATGATCTTAAACTATCTCCTCGGATGGATGCCCCTTTTTTATCGTTAATATTAGGTTACCTTTAGCATCGAGAAATATGATATCACAAGTTTAAAAGATAGTCGTGTAAGCCACTCCGTTCACGACAAGAATAAAGTGCAAGAATTTCTTCCCATTTTTGTAATGCTCTGACTAAGGTGGTGGGGTGCGAAATAAATGCCGTCCTTAAGCAGGATCTCTTGAAGCGAAATTTAAGGATAGTGCCAGGTCATTTGACGGTGCTACCAGAAAATGAAAAGTAACGGCGCCTTGACTTCGAGATTTTATGCCGCGCTAGCGCAATCCTTTTCCTCTGATGAAATGCAAAACTCGCGTTTATAAAAGCCCGGGATTCATTACCCAGGGCGTTACTTTCAATGCCTCACTTCCAGCTTTTATCTTTAAAACTACTCTGTCGAGCGGTGATTGAATCCAGCTGTGTTTTTTTTTCACTTTCAATCGGAAATGTTTGCAATCTCGGATTCGATAATAAATTATTATCGTTCAATGAAATACATATTTCTACCATTCGAACATAAATATCATAATACCTCAATTTGTTAAACTTTACGCACAAAAGTTTACACGTTGTAAGCAAACATTTTCCTATGCACGTGCGAACAGGGAATTAAATTCTTTCCCAGTAAGCGATAATATTATTTTCAAGGCATGCAACGGGAATTTCAATATTGATGCTGCTTGAATGAAAAGTGTAATGTACTGAATTCAATGAATTAACGAATACAAATATGCGGACACGTGTTTATTGGTAATAATACACTCTTCTAATATTGCCTGAGATTGAATGGAGTGGAAGTATGAGGTGGTCAGTGTCACATTAGAAGCTCGGATGTCTTCTTTGGTGTGGTGCGCATCATGGATTTTTTATTCGCAGCCGCGCGCCACGTCGGCGAACGTAAGGGCGGTTCAGCTGTCCCGCCATCCCCTTTACGGCTCGTAAACTTCCTCCGACCTCTCTCGCGCGTTACCACAGCTGCAGCGATCATAACTTTTCTCCCTTTTATTCCTCGTGTCTGCCCCCGCATAAAATACCTAAACGTTCTCCGGCTAAGTCGCCCACCGCTGCTTCTCTCGGGATGACGATCTTTTACTTGGGACATCTGCGTTCGAACTCGAAGCCGCGCTGGCCCTACTAACCTGCTACTCGTGCACCGGAGCCACGCCAGTGAAATCGTGATTTGTCATGGCAGACTTTAGTGCAACGTTCACTCCTTTTTGCCGCTACCGCTGCTTACTCGATCTCCTGCAAGCAACACATGTTCGTTATACAAACTACAGATCATTGTGTTAGCGCGAAGAAAGCTTTGTTACATTCCTTACAAGCGCAATTGACATTGAAGAGATTGGGGAATGAATAGGCATCCGATCGATCTCAATGTCATCGAAGGAGACAGGCAGATGACTACCTTATATGATTCTACAATTTCTTTATACCTATCTTTGTGGAGATTTCAGTACCGCGTGGTTTGGTTACCCTCTTTCCGATGAACCTGCGGATTTCGCTCGCGCCCAGTCGTATCGGATTTATACTGGCGACGCCGCCACAGCCAATGGAGACTTCTTTCTACGGAGTTTGAAAGAAGCTCCCAAGGCTCTCTGCTTTTGACGCTACCGAACTTTTCGCCTTGTGAACTAAGGGTCTGCCGATCGTTTTCTCTCTCTCTCTCTCTCTTTTAAAAGACTTTCTTCGGCACCGACAGTTTCGACGAAGAAAGGGAAGCTCTGATTCTTATGCCGGAAGTGATTCTCAAATGGTAGAATGTGGCAGGCTTTCACAATACGCTTAGGAGTTGTCAGCTGCTATTTATGGCATTGAAAACAAGATGCGCGTATTGTGTAAATGACCTTCTGAACTATTCGAGTCGAGTTCTCACAGTTGTTTGTTTATTATATACTCGGCAGCGAGCGTTAAATCTAAGTTGCATTAGTTAGGCGAGAACAGGGCGAACTTGGTACATCGTTCCAGGTCGCACTTCGCTGGGTCCTTTGCTAAGGGACGAGAGCACGAACGGGAACCTCACGGACGGCGACGACGAGCTGCTGGAATCTCTCGTGAAAACGGCGACAAAAACACCGGCGACACGGACCACGCCTCGGGAGCGCAAGAGGACCAGACACGCCGATCGTAAGTCTTGTAAGTGTGATCCCCGCACCCTGCACCCTGGCTCCGTTCTTCCGTCTTCTCTCATTGTCGAGCTGCTTCTTTTCCACCAGTTCTCACTCGTTCCTCGTGCGATAGAGAATCCCAGAATTTTATATTTTGCTAAACCCTGGATACCTTTCACCAACAACTCACGGCTCCTTGTCAAATGACTGCTCCGACAAGATGAATTACCGGTTCGGCCGGCTCCATCAAAACTTTAACGATTTCCGGAAGAATGCCCTCTTTATTCGTACTTTAGCCAACCAAGTATTTCATGTGACGACAAATGTAGTTCGTGAATGTGATTACTGGGACGCGTGGGTTGCTTGAAATGTTTTTACCATAAGCAGAAGGTAGTAAAGATACATGTATTACGCGCGACCGACGGGCAGAAGTTCGGAGCCAAAGATTTCAGACGCCAAGATCGCAGGGAACGCTGGAGTTCGCTGCTTGGTTTTCATTAATCATTTCCAAGCACCTATTAGCACCTATTTCTATCACCATTTTCATGTCTCTTTAACGTTCAACTATCATCTTTCTGTCTGGCACACTTGTTTCATGCGATTTTTAAAACGTGATTGATGGGCCGATTGACGGACGACTCATACGAGGAAAAACGCTTTGGAAATCGTAATAATTTCACAGCGAGTGCGCGTGAAATGGAAATAGATACTCGGGGATTAAATCGTATCTTCAGCGCACCATGAATCTCAATATCTCCACGGACTCTTTCCCTATCCATCCACGTACTCTGGAGACTTTGAGCTTGAAATAAGACTTGCACGAAGCTTTCACCTATCTGTAAGCTTCATGATATACGATTGCATTCGTAGCATTTTTTCGGGAATTATTTTCTCGACATTTCATTAATCCTGACAAGCAAATGGGTTAAGAACATGCCGCGTACAGGCAGGGGAAAATAAAATAGGTTGATGGAAAAACGCCGGCTAAGAGTGGAAGGGAGAAGTGCTTTAATTATCGCGGAAAGTTAAAGAGCGAGGACGGAAAGAAATGAACGTTTATCAGATTAGCATGCTTGTTAGTAATTCGGGAGATGCCGAGGTAGTTTGGGAAAGCTAGTTTTTCCTGGCCTCCTCGTTTTCTCCTCTTTGTCCCGAATTAGCCAGTCTGGAGGGTGGGGTGGCGCAGTGGGTGCGGTGATGGCTTAACTATAGAATTTGGTGGCAGTTGCTAACGGGGTGCCCTAGCGTTCTTGCCTTCCTTTTCTTTCTGTCCGACAGTGAAGCGATCTCGCACCCGAGAGAACAACACCACACCGGAAGGGTATCAACCCTGAAGGAACTACGATCGTGAGCTGCGCGATTAAGGTTCGCTGGTGTTCTATCTTACTATCTCTTGGTCTTCTCCTCCTTCGCTCTTGTTCTTGGTCTTGCGAGGCATGCCACTTGGGTGCAATTTAGTCAAGCATCACTCTTTATCCCTGCTTTCAGCATGCGATTTACTCTCGGCTCAGTGTAATGGCTTTCCGATAGAAAAACTTCGCACACAGCCTGTTTCTTTTTGAATTGTTTAACATAGAAGCGCAGTAACCCTCGACCCGATGACACATAAATTGTAGATGCGAGTGGAGATGCGCACGGGGCACAGGATGATTACGGTAATTAAGGATACCCTGATAACTATAATGACTACCGCTGGCACTCGGTTGTCGGCCGTTCTTTTCCTATGCAATTTAAATGGAAAATACAGCGGATCCTTTCGTCGCGCCGGTTAAGTAAAAAGTTCGCGTTTAGGTGCCAGGGACGCTTCCATTACTAAAGTTTACTCAACTTAAAAGGACTCCGCGCACAGCCAGCCCGTTTACGTCGCGGCGCGCGATGGTTTTTCGAGATGGGAACGGATTCCCTTTCCATTCCCAGCTTCGGCTTACGGTAAGGAGTGGTCCAATAGTGGGACGATGTCGTCCAATCAGAATTTTCCTGCGACTGCTTGCGAGCCCGATGACCTGCCCGACGTGATTTTCGGCTTCTCGGAAGTTGAGACTGTGATTCTCATTTACGCCGGACATCGCTCGCGTTGGCGCAGACTGGTGGTTCATTATGGGATCTTAATTACTGTCTAATTTCAAAATGAAAAGGCATCCGACGCGATTCGCCCCAGCAGATGAAGGGCCGGTGGGGATCGGGCGCGCTCTTGCCCGACAACTGCAGACAATTTTAATTAACTCGCCGGAAGAAAGGAGAATGAGAAACTTGTATTTCTCCGCCAACCGAAAAACTTCCCTGATCTACTTATCTAGCTTGCGCAACGGAAAATAGCAATCCGCGGGAAATGATTAGTGTTTCTTAATTCAACAATCCTTGAAACTATCGTCGCAAATTCACAAAAGGATCCAACGTGGTTGAAAGTATTATACCGTAATCTGACTGTGTACCCCAGAATTTTTTAGTGGATCGAAAACAGATCCTCGTACTAACACTTTGCATGGATAAAAAAAAAGTAGTGTTTTTTACGGGATCCCTAAGAAACCGCATGCATCAATTCCTGATATAGATGATAGGTGTAATATTTATATACAAAATAAGTGGAAGTATTAGCAAAGGAACAAACTTTATTGAAAGCCTTTGTTCAATTCGAATCGAAAAACGCATACCTACTTACACACTCGCGCAAATGGTAAGCCGGGATCAATATTAGCAAGTTTTATTGCGCGTGGATTAGAAGGGACGAAGTATTCTATTGCAGGGTCTGAAATTTCAATTGCAAGCACACGATACTTCCGGCAACGTGATCGTCGACGTACACTGTTCTGCGCGGAGTGCCGGTCCTGTTAATTAGCCGGCGTTTGCTGCACTCTGATTCCGTGTCAGATAGGTGATGCGTCTTGACGTAAAAAGCATTAAAGCGTAATGCGATCACTAAAAGGCCTTGTACCGTTGGCGTTCAAGAGTACAGTTCGCTGGAGAATGCTTCATTACATACCTTCATTTTGTCACAAAAGCATGCTTCCCTTTGGAATGATTATCCTGAGATGATTTGTAGTGCACTTGGCTTCTATTGTTAACATAATCTCGAGCCCTTGGTATTCCTGTCTCAGTTTCCAAGTAGTGTACATGTAATAAAAGTGAGGCAAAAAATGCGATAATTAAAGTTCATTAATAAAATTTGTGGAAGCCCGGAATACCAAGTGCTCGAAGTTCGGTAATGCAAGAAATTTTGATTGAAATTCAAATGTTCCCGGATTCTTTAGTGCGTAGAACGCTGAAGAACGGCCTCTCGGAAGAGGAGAAGAAGCACATCGCTGCCTACATCAAGGGCTATTGACTGTGATAATATGCGAACCTTATGACGCCCTCAGAGATAAGCAGAACCCAGGTACACAAGATCGTCGAGTTCCGCGAAAGCCGTCGTGCCCGGCGTAACTTGGCAAAATGATGCAGATGATGTTTGGGAGGTATCGATCACTCGAGAGCCAAAACAAAATGGGAGAGAAAACACCGGTCGTGACAGGGAGCAAGAATATACTCGAAAATCAAACTTAAAAGCATGCTTTTATAGCTTTCCGCGTTAACATGTGCATGGTGCGCCCGACGCGTCGTCCTTCTATCAAATTTGTCAGCTGATCTTCGCATTCGGAGGCATATTCTCCGTGTGCTCTGTCCTTCGTTCTTAATTACTGGGACATTGGCATGCGAGCGTAGAGACTCGTGAGACATAGACATTGACAGACTCCGAGTAATTTCGCAAAAGTATTAATCGGTGATGTAGGATTAAGTGTTGCTGGTAAGTCTATGGAAGGTTCCATGTATCCCGCGAGTTTCAGGGCGCCCGAGAATGTTGCCAGCGAGAGATGAGTAAGACGTTTTTCCTATGTAAAGCGAACTACTCAAATCTGCATATAAATACAGACATAACGCTTAAGAATCGTTACGTACACGATTGGTACGTAAATCAAAGGACTATTTATCTAACAGTGCTTGAAAGATAACGGAGGCAAGAACGACAGAGATTAAAAACGGACAAGCGATTAAACAACGGTGCCACGTGAGATTTTTCTACTCGTTGTAGAATCCCTCGAAACCAGTGGTGTTTTTATTGCTGGTCCTTTTATTGGGAGACTAATGCCTCTGTACATATAATTAAATCGCGAAAAAACTTGAAGGCGCATGTTTCACATGGCTGACTGCGACATAGAAAAGGCTTAAGTTGATACCTTCCTTTGCGATGAAAAAGGGATCCGTTTGTATTGAGGAATTTCTGTCGATGAGTAGCTAACGAATTTGAATACCTAAACGAGGAGGAATTTATAACGGTGTGATTTGTTCGGCAACGGAAGCGACTTAATTAACTTAATCAATACCTTATTCCCACACGCTGCGTGGCCCTGCATACGCGCATTGTAATTTTCTGCGAAACTGATATTTCAAATAAAAGTGAAACCAGCAATTGGCGTGTTTGTTCAATCTTTGTATTATCCTTGTTTCTCCCACTTTGCTGCCGGCTTGTCCAGGTAAGTGGTACTGAATTAATTTAACCGGTAGATATATGAAGGCAGCCTTGATTACCGCAGTGTTTCGCACATTAGTGCAGTTATTACGGTAAAGAGATATGCGGCGAGAATTGGGAAGCTTGGCTGCGGAAAACATCCGCTGAAAAAGGTGAAACGAAGCGGGCGCGTTAATTGCGTATGCGATGAGGACCATAGTCTACCGGGGTAGAAATTAAGCGACTCGCTTTGTATAACAAACTGTGTCCGAGACACATGATTTATTATTAACCTTCGTCCAATTTTAACAACATACAGCCATGATGCAATAATACAAACGTATCCGTCAAAATGTAAATAGTGATAGTGCCCTAGGAATAATAATGGACCATACGCGCCTTTTAGTCGCCCTTACTCATCAAACCATTTCTCTTTCCCCCGTCGATTTCCTCAATCGTCTATCACGTCAAATTCTGCATTAATATAGATAAGGGTAGGAAGCTTCAAGAAGTGAATGAAACGCTTGCGCGCAATTACGACATACCATAGATCGATGCCTGCTTGATGCCAATATGTATAATCGTGTAGAAAAGACACACCCGTGCAACTCTCATTGTCAGACATACTCTATCATCCTCATTCAATTTTCACACTTGTTCACTGACAATTTGCGTATGACAGAGTGGATCGCTAAACGGTCTCGCTTCTCTACGATGATATGTCCACTCATGAATCTACAAGAATCTACCATTCGAATGCGGCAAAATGTTTCGAATTGGATGTTATGTTCGCATTCGAAGTGGGTCGCTAAACTCACGATGAACTCGTCTGAAAACTTTCTTGGTTGATTCATTGCCGCCACTCGTTTCTTTTAGTTTTGCTCCCCCAACGCACTCTCGTCTCCTTATAATTACTACTGCAGTCGATACGTCCACTTCACTTATCTTCACCCACGAGAAGCGCCTCAAGTTCGCCAAGTGAAAAGATCTCCAGAGTATCTCGCGGCTGTGCGGAAGCCAGCAGCACCCGCTCGCACTTCGTTTCAAACAAGTAATTCTTTGAAAGGTACTTCGGAATTGGAGCAGCTACGTTCGGTTAGACATGCGAGCCACGAGGGAGATCAAAATCTATTTCTTACTTTTCGTGTCCGAATGAAAATCAATTGAATTCCCAACATGATAGGGAAGGAAAGTGTGAACGAGAAACAGGGCTAATGGAATTTGAAGGTGACTGGTAGTGAATCGACACAGCAAGGGATGAAATGATTCTGTGAAAGTGATCGGTCATGAATTAAGCGATTTAACTCGTGAAACTTTATATGTATAGACTTATATGCTTCAATAAGTAGACGAAGAAGAGACATATAGGTTTGAGAGGAAGAATGTCGACGGGTGTTTCCAGTTGGTTTTATACACTTTATTGAATACCCATATTTGACTCTCGCTTTAGAAACCTGCGACATCCCAATCACTATCTGGGAGCAACTTTCAGCTGCTCCGCAGTCGATCTTATAAACCGTTATCTTCTCGAGAAAGGTGTACAATCATTTTTTTTCTACAAAACTTATATTTACGTAAAACATTTCTTTAAAATATATGACAAATATTAATCGCGCGATATAAATAGTTAAAAGATCTTGGAGATGATAGATTTTCCTTTTTTACGACCATACGAGTGCAACATAACACTGTCAATCTTAATATTGTAACAAGTACACTCACGGCTTCTCGTGCAATTAAATCGGATCCGCGTTCAATACAGTTCGTACTATTATATCATTTAACATGCATAACATCCTCCAACAACAGAAACTGTGTAGAGTAGCGGTAGATGCATCTAGCACCCCATGACTCGCTTGTGTTATACCTTCAAGGATTGATTTCATTCCCGAGGTATTAGGCTGTCAGTAGAGTTGAACGGCCGCACACAAATTCCAGAATGAAATTGCCCCACTGTTCCTTTTTATTATCAGTCGGTTAAACTTTATTTTAGAAGCCGAAAGAGTTCGAGCGTTTAATATAAATATCGGAGAGAAAGCATAATCTGTTGTGTAAAAATAATTTAAGAATAGGGCGCTCCGCTCTGGGTAGAGAGTGGGGGGGGTGGGACGGGGTGGGACGGGGTGGTGCGGAATAAGGGAAAGTTTGTAAATGGAGGAAGGCCGCGCCCGATAATGCATCTATTATCTAGGAAGTGGGAGGGGCGAGCGATTGGTCATGGATCCCCGCGAGACCCTCGGCGAAGAGGCAGGACTCGAAAAGGGGATGATTCTGTACAGAGGTGAACACGTGTTGGCGCGGAACACGAGCGCCGTTCGGCCGCAGTGTTCAGAGACGCAAAGTCGCCGGATCAAGCCTTCAAAGCTCGTCGTGCTTTGGTCCACTGAACTCGTCGTGAGAAATGAAGCCGTTCCTGTCCTTGTCCTCGTGCTGGAAGATCTCTTCGACTAGCTTGTCGTTGTCAGCTAGCATCTTCTTCACCTCCTCGTTCTCGCTGGCGCCACTCTGCTCCGCCTCGATCATCTGCTTTCGCAGGTAATTGCTTACCTGCGAAGGTAAAAGACCCAGTTTTCCGTTAAGAACACACCTCTCACGCTGCTTTCCCTTTCCTCCCATCCATGGTTAGTTGACTGCATTAGTACTCGATGTAACGATGTTTATACAAACAAAGTATAAGTCTTAACCGGTTCTTACTTATTTCACGATATCTTGTTGCGAGTGCATTTGCAATGTTGTTAGTATTAGTCATGCAAAGCAATATACTGCCTGTTTTAAAGCGGAGGAAATCTTTCCTCGATAATTTTTTCGATAAGGGCCGGTGGTGGACCTCATTTAATTATAAAGTTAGAAAAGGTTCGTAATAGTCGTTGATATCTCAAAGTACTTTTTAACTTTCGAGCATTTAATATTGAGGCTGCCTTTCTTGAAGTTGCTTATAATTAGATTTAATTTGGGCCGGAAGTGCTTGACATACAACTTTTAATTTGTGCTTTCTACGACCTCCACCAGTAATCTCCCTTATGAAAAAATGTGAAAATGATCTTGCCATTGCTCTCACCTCCTCGCGGGACAGCTGGTTGTCGCTGTCGGCATCGATCTCCTTGAATACGTTGGCAGTTGGAGGTGAGTCGCTGATGTTAATCAGCTCCACGTCAAATAATAAGGTGGCTCCTGAAATTTAAGCAATTGGATCATTTAAAGAGGTATCCTTTGTCTCTTTTACCACGAACTCCACGAATTTTAAACTCCGAGAAACTTCAAATATCGAGAAACAATGTGATTTTCTGGTACTAGATTTGGAAATGCCGCAGCGAAATAATTGGGTGGGGATTGATGAACAATGAGTGGCCGATGTAAATGTTAATTGCCTCAATTGTCTTGATTCTCGGCAAAGTGACGGAGTCTGCTACGATTTCTGTTATATTGCGCGCTTTGACGAATAAGTGACGCATGTCGGGACATTGATTGGCCAGAACCCAATAAAAATCCAATAGGTCTCTGTCAACGTAGAGAGAACGAGATTACGGCCAGCAGCGCCAGCTTTCCTATTATTTGCCCTCCGAAGCTTCCTACTCTTCTACATCGAGAACCGTCCACCCAAAATTCCCTCCAATATTTAGTAACGATTATAACAAAATTCCACGTGTACGTATTGTAAATGTTAATATGAAATTTATGAAGCATATATCATTGTTAATGTTGCCAGCTGTCAGAGGAAAAATCGCTTTCACCCATAAAGCCCAATTTTCTTGGAACAGCTCCCTCGCGAATCTCGAGTGTCGTATTTCGTATTCTTTTGCGTCGATAGTACTGACATGAGACACGACCTGCACCCTCCTCCCGAACACTCGTAAATCATATCTATGGCATATCAATTCTGTTCTCTGCCAACAAGCGGTAACTGTTCTTCACGGCTTTTACTCGATATATGAAACAACACGCGTGTGTGCTGCAGAACGTATCGCAATTCAATGAAACCGGAATTCGATTGTCCAGATAGCCAGTCAGCCGTGGTATTTCCACTACTTTAGTAGGCCTTAATAGCCAATTCACCTATTTCCATGCTGCGAGTATTAAAGTCGGATTTTCAACCCGCTAAACTCTCAAGTAGATACGAAACAAAAAAAGTGTACGCACACGTTACAGTCGATTTAGAAACTGGGAAAAAGTGACTTGTTATTAACGTAAAACGCATTCAGTCATCGAGTCCATCTAACCTGTTGGTATCCTAGAAATGAGTCGGCTACACACATCGATCGATCCGAGCGACTATTTTCAACGGAACGGGGCTTAATGGTTGATGCTTTATTGGATTTCCATGCAATTGCATTTTTTCCCCGGCAATTCCACCGCTATAAACTGTCCTCGCGATGTCGCTATTTCACGTCTCCCCCACCCAGCTCAATATCGCGGTCGAGGACCCCAAAAAATAGCCCTGCGAGCAAACTGCAAGTTATTTCTACGACTCAATGTTGGTCTTTCACAAATGTGAATTGTCAGAGAACAATACAGTCTGGAATACTACAACAGGGCCTCTTCTTTCGAATATTTATTATTGCAAGGATCGCTGGAATTTCTGCAAATGCTATTCGAACAACTGGCGGTCTTCACTTTAATCAGAGCGGAATCAACGAGGCAGCAACAGATTTCTGTAGCTGCGCGGAATCTATCAGGAATACCGTGATTAATGATAAAAATTGATAATTCGCCATCGAACACGGAATTTGTATTTTTTCTATAGGAGGATGTGCAAAGCTTTAATTTCGAATTCAATATAAAACGATCGCTGTCACACATTTCCATTTATTTGCCGTGCCATGCAATATGTATTATACCACAGCGCTTCGTGAGAAATATGGGTGAAAATAAGCCGGCATCAAAGCTTAAACTATGTTGGTATATATGTAAACGTTTAAAGTTGGAGAATTTGCGATATCATCCCAGAGCCGAAAACAAAACAATGGTTTTACCTCCAGGAATAACGTTTCCAGCACCCTTCTCGCCGTATCCAAGCTCAGGTGGGATGGTCAGCTTCCTCTTTTCACCGACGCACATGTCGGTTAAACCTTGATCCCAACCCTTAATAACTTGGCCGACTCCCAATTGGAATGTGAATGGCTGATCTCTGTCCAAACTGCAACAGACAACACATAGGCACATTGTATTTCTATGCGAAATCAGAGATGCACGAAATTCAGCGAATTTCTTAGTGAAAAGTGCGCAAATACAATTATACGCATAAAAAAGAGTGTAAGTCTTAAGATATTATTAATAACTTATACCAGCAATTTCCTAGATTTGTTGGCTTTTAAGAATTATTTTGTGCAAAAACCTTTATATCGACGCAACAAATTAGCTTTCATCCTGATAAGGAGACTTGAACATTTTCGGAGATTGTATCTGGTATTAGTCATAAAACTTGAACGTGTCCGAAGGATGAAACAGCCGGACGCGGTTACTAGGAGAGTAACCGCGCCAGTCACCATCAGATGGTGCAGCAGTTGTACGCGTAAAAAAGAATGACCCCCCGCAATGGCAAGCCACGAAAATCCCGCGGAATCACAAGTACGCCGGGGATGCAAAGCGAGCGATCGTTTTCCGCTCACCGCAAATGGGAATTGACGAGCTCACCATTGCGAGTGACGCTCGAAAATGGGGAATCGGACTGACTCACTCGTATCTCTCGATATAAAGTCTCGCACACAATAACTGGCGTCCGACTAGATTTCGAAAAAGGGAGAGGAAAGGGCGCGCAGGGGAAAACGACTGGGGAAAAAAAGGATTCTCTGGCATTCAGAAGGAAACAGTGAAGTGATGCGATGTCAACACGCTTCCGGATTTTTTTTCGGAGGCTATTCCAACGTGCATCACTGTCACTGACTTGCAAAGTTCCGATGGCACTTGCAACAAGCGAATTGCCAAGGAACTTTCGAACACACTCTATAACTGCGCGGACCAATTTTTATTCCCAGCTGGAATACATGTCCTTTATTTTAATAGTCAAAGAACAGTTTTTCTTTGATCTCTATAAAATCCTCTTATACACTGGTTCATTTTTCTCTGACTTTCTTCTAATATTGATGCGTTTTTGGTTCCTTTTCATAGGTTGACCTGGTTCTCGTATATTCGCGTTGCTCTCACAGCACTCCCACACATTCGCATAACTCTCGTCGATCTGTTAACGTGGCAACTCCCGCTTTTGATTTTACAGCAACGCTTCGATACGTTCTAGTCTGCTTCCGCCAGCAGTACAATTTCTGCATCAATCGTTTGACGTTTAACTTTGCTATCTTGGCGTAAAATTCTGCGATCGCCCAGTTTTATAAGCTTATATTGTCTCCTTGAGAAGTCATCATCATTATTGTTTCTTTTTTTCACTTTCTAGCTTCATTTAAATAAGCGGATAGTTGTAAACGACTTAAAGGGCTGCACTTCATTCTAGTAATACGGGAGTTGGAATAATAAACTTGATGGTAAAGATAAGGAAGAAAAATTGCGAGTAGTGGAAAAGAAATGATTAGCCATTCCGCTTGCATATTTTACGGGACACTTCCGACACAATTCCGAGCTAGGTGGAAACAGCTCGAGAGGGCAGTCTCGCTGCGGGACATTTGCACAGATCCGTATCAGCATAAATTTCTCCGCGAGTCTACCCTACAATTTATTCTCAGCTTGAAATCTTCATCTTCGCTAAGTGTGTCAATAATTCACTAGTCTCGCAGGGTGGCGAACATCGTTCTCTGCGAAATCAATTATAACACTGCGACGTCCCTATGCGATTAAAGTGAATGACTGGCGATGATTGCACCGATAAAATTACTTTAGTACGAATTAATTAATGCGAAGGTTACCAGTTTTTCCCAGCTACCGTTTCACGTTTCGTTTAGTCAGTACCAGCGTTTTTTTGACTAACTGACAGAAGAGTGGTAGCAACAGCGACGGATAAGGAAGAGGATTTTGTTGACCCGTAAGTATGTACTCGTGTACAGGATACCCTAGGAATTATACGGGTTCGAGTTTCATCAGTCAAGAGACGGAAAGGAAGGAAGTGAAAAAAGGCGAGGCACGTTCTAGAAGGTGACGTGCGACGAATGAACATCCTTCTTGCCAGTCGTGGGCCAAGGATATGCTGGAAGATCGTGCTCTCGGCGCCCGCCCTGCCACCAGCAGCGACTCAACGGACTTAAGAAACTCAGCAAGAAAGGGAAACAATTGTTCTGAGCCGCCAGAACGAGGAGAGATAAAAAATGCCAACATTCGAGCCTTCGTTGCCATCGCCTCGAATTTCCTCCCACACCAGTCCTCATTGCTGCGAGAATTTTTACATCGAGCTGTACTCTTTAAAAATGAAAAGAATCGCAATTGAAGTATTCGAGGAATTTGATCCTCTGCCAGAGTATTCCACCGGAACACCCATTTAGGAAAGATTCCATTCTCTCATAAACGATGTGCATCGACCACATTCAAATTTGCGGTCGCACGAGCACCATTAACGATTAAACTGTGAAAATCGTTTCGCCGATATGAGTTCGCTGTGGTGTAGATCGAATGTCATTGGTACCCATGTTCGTTTGATCCGATGAATTCGGTGCCCGTCGAATACGTGTACAGTTAACTTGAAGTATTATTAGGATGATTATTACAGGATTATTGCCAAGTAGACAAAGAGTACAATGAAAGGAGGAATAAGACTGTTGAGTATTCCTTTCAAGCGGCAGCAGCATTTGTATTTTGTACGTATACACATTGATGCGTGCATGGAACACGCACGCGGAGAGAAGGAGGAGAGAAGGGGGAGGGAAAGGGAGGGAAAGGGAAAAGGCTCTCGGCCGAGAAAGTATAAATCGCGTTGTACCGGCGTACAGAATACATAGTATACCAAGCGTTGGAAGTTTCAAGAGAGCTGGAGGCGCAGAGTACACGGGCTACCAAGGCATAAAAGGATCGCAGGCCAGTGTGAGTGTCGGGGAAACGGAAATAATGCATAGGTGGAATGGGGACAAGTCTGGCCAACAGACGAAACGCGCAAAAGACGAGGTTGCGTCGAAGAGAATCGCTGTATCAAAGAATTCCGTTGCTTGCGACTATCCTTCGGACGACTTGCACAGGCTATCCTAGTTAACATATCAAAGACTCGGCGATATTTAAATTTATTCCCCATCTTACTGCCAAAGTTTCCACTATCTCTCTCTTTGTATATATATATATATATTCTTATATCGGCCCAACGCTTTTCAACACTTTTCTATGTCTGGATATAGCAGGACTGATATTTCCTCTTTCCTAAAGAGTGTAAAGTTCTTCGTTCTCTTACACTAGATCTTCGATGCATCTTGGGATTTGTGCCTCTCAAAGAAGTCAACTTTTCTTCTTCTTTTTACTTTCTTTCTGTGTGAAGGAAGAAGTGACGAGACAAAGAGAAATATCAGAGTTTTCTTTGGTTCTTACTCTCTTTCTAAATTATATTTTACTATAAAAAGACTAAGGAAGAAGACTGAGGTAGATGCTGCTCGCTAAGAGATTAATCAAGATTGACGATTGATAGCCAACGCCACGTAAAACCGACCAATCTATGCATGCAAAATGGCAAAGGCTGAATAATGGGTTATTAGCGTCAAGCGTAGAACACGGCGGAAGTTATTGGATTTTGCGGCAATTAAGCTGCAAATTACTTTCATTTGCCAGGCGTAAAGCCCCACCGGACAATTGCATTGTCAGGCATGTGCAAGCCTAGTGAATTCTACAATCTGGTCTGGACGGTTAAATCAAAAAGTGAAATTAAATTTAATTGACGCATACGACACAATAAAACTTCTGGGCCTGTCGGCATTCCCATTAAGGCAGGACACAAAGGATGCCCGCGATGTATTTAGTTTTCAATAGCTTTGATTAATAAATCACGCAAATTTTAGTTTGGCACAAGATTACAGTCCTGACAATTTAATTCCGGCATGCGGAACAATGAAAATAGAGATTGCTCGCGAAATCTTAATAACTGCAGTCGCCTTTTCATCGACTGGTAACAATTTCGATAGATTATATTCGCGTGTGCTAGGGTTCGGAATAAATACATTTCACGCGTCAAGCGTTCTCATGCAATGCGTGTCAATTCAATTTTCCAGTGGAACATGTGATAAAGTGAAAATATATATTTTAAAAGTCCCACTGGGATAAAGAAGAAATGCCATTCTTAAGTCTCTTTATATCGATCCAAGAACATCAAGAACACAATGCAATGCCATACAGAAGGCTTATAATATGCATTCATTCGTAAGATATTTATAAGACCAACGAGCACGGTGCGTTAAGAAACTGCCAGACAACAGAAGCTAGTAAACTGCTATGGTTTGTTCTTCCCTTTCCTTTTTCCATTTTATATTCTTTCCCCTTCTTCTCCTCCCTAAACAAGTCAAGTCCAAGTTGGTTGCTTCAACTGGACTGCATGATTCCGGACTAATACGTTTCATAAAGTATTTAATTCGACTTGTTGATTTTATGCCTACTGACTCATCAACCATGTGTGCATCCATATTAAATAAGCGCACACAGCAACACTTGCTAGAACCTTTCTTCCTGGTGAAGGATGAGCTAACCGGGAGCGATTAACGGATCTTCTTAGGGGTGCGGTGCGCAACCTTTTACCACGGCGTTGCGGATAGCTATAGTACACATATAGTAACTGCTCTACCCTGGGAGGATAGTAAGGAGGGAGGAAGATAACGAAAGAGCAAGGAAGGAGGAGGGCAGGAACGGGGGAGGAAGGAAAGTGAGGTGGTATGGGTGCTGTAAATTTTGCCGCCACCCATTGGGTGGTTTAATGTAGATTTAGCTAGGCTGCTTTTGTGCCTTAGTCGAGGCCGGATAGGGGCGCGCGCGGCTTTTAGGTCTTAGACACTCGAGCTAATTAATTTATAGACTGCGCTCTTATCTGTTGCTGCCGACACCGAGTGCTCCGTAGTTCACTTGGTGGCCGGATGCCTCGTTACTCAGCTGACTAGTCGCTTCGCAGCTACCTACTTGCAAGTTGCAGTAAGTGGCAGAAGACGAGGGAGCGAGGCTTAGCTAGTCCGGCAGCAGCGCACCTCGTTACAAGTTACAACGAAGCCAACTGCCCCATGCTGTTCCCTCGATATTATCCTTATAGCGCAACCACTACCGGAAGACCCATTCTAACATCTTCACCGACTCTCAGACAAGGTTGCTTTTACCTGTCAAGTTGTAGGGATTGGCTGGGGAATGGGAGTGCTTTAGAGCGCAGAATACTTTTGTTTAACTCGTAACAAGCTTCCCTTTATTATAAATCTCTTAGATTTCTCCGCTTTTTAACATGCCCCGTGACTCTTTGCTCTTTAGCGCACTCTACAACTCTTAACTCTGTGGCTTTTGACACAGAGATTGGTGCATAAAGAGGAGATGGGGTTGGGTGGAGGAAGGGCGGCTAAGGGATCGAAAGGCTGCCCTGTAATGGGTGATTGGAGAGGATTAAGGTGAAAAGGGCATGGGTGAAGCATAAGCCGCGCGCGATAAGGAAAGCAATCGATTTCGGCTGGGTAATCTTTGCGTTGGCAGTGCTCCGGCTCAAAAGCGTTTACGTGGTAGGTAGAACGGGTGGTACAGATTAGGGAGAATACCACAGGGCGATCGTACTTGGAATTGGGTTTTTAATTGGCTTCTGCGGCTGGCCGAACGCACAGTTTTAAATCAAGCTTATACGGTTAACCCGACGTGAAATAGAGGAAGGTATTGCGGTACTAAATCGAAGTTTTCGATACCGCTCGCGCCCCGGTACGATAGCAAATCCATGCCGGTTAAAAATGATCTCCATTCTCACTTATAAACAAGAGGAAATAAGCTCGGAAATATTGCGAATATATACGAGGCTCGTAGTACGTTTTCGGCAATAATTGGCAAACACTGGAGAAAGAGGCAACAATTTTCCGTGGCAATAGCTGAGTACGAGAGCCTAAGCACTCATTAATGCTAATTCCCAGTTGCAGCCAAGTGACCACCTTTGGTTTACTGAGAGTATCTCAAGGGGATCGCGGTGATCCCGATTGATGCGGCTTCGATCATGAATCCTCGATGGCCGGGGCCTACATGGTCATGCAGAGAGGAGCCAGTGCGGCTTGGAAACAGGGTGTGGACTCCGGCGTTACAACCGTGGCAGTAGATAGTGTTGCATATTTCATGGTGCACCGTAACGTAATGTACACCCCGCATGGGAAATCCTAACACTGCCACGATGGCCAACTTCCGCCAGTGTGTGCCCTCTAGCCCGATTCCCCTCGTTCATGAAACTACTTCCAGCGACTTGAGACGAATTCATCTCCAACTTTATTTTTCCACACACCCAACTCTTTCGACTAGAAATAGCACTTTTTCGACAACCGATTTACTTTCCACTAGCTGCCATCATCGGATTCACAGAGGACCAAAATATCTTTGGAGATGTTTGATAATCAATCGATTTCTTACGCAGCATTTACTTTATGCAAGAGTTCGTGCTATTATCGGATGGAGTGACATTTGCCCTGACGGAAGCTACATATAGTAAGAAACTCAGGTTAAAGAATAGAAGTATGATAATAGATCTCTCTGGAGTGTAAAGACTATATGTATGGCCGACCAGTTGACCTATAGTAGTATAATCCGTCACTGGCCAGACAGCCTGCGTGTAACTCTCTATTGCGAAGCCCGCAGTAGCACATCTTATTAATACTTTAGCATATCCCGAGTTAATCCCATTAATTACTTAACGCCAACCCTTTCTCGACGACGCATGTCTACCTCGAATCACATTCACTCGCTCATGAAAGCAAGCACGATTTATCAGTAACGCAAAGAGGGAATTTCGTTGAGAACATGCGTTTATATTGCATAAACATAGTAAATGTA
This sequence comes from Ectemnius continuus, assembly GCA_910591665.1. NCBI lineage: Eukaryota > Metazoa > Arthropoda > Insecta > Hymenoptera > Crabronidae > Ectemnius > Ectemnius continuus. The sequence continues at coordinate 25,746,372 of OU342856.1, forward strand.
GAATTATTAAGATAAGGAATAATATAATATTAAGTTATCGCTGTATTGAATAAAATGCGGGATGCATTATTATTTTGAATGAAGGAGTAAGTCATTCTTGCGAGACAGAATTTAGCGAACGAGAAATAGAAGCGGCAAAGAATGTCAAGAGGTGTCAGGGAGCTTGGATGCGCCTCGAACTCAAAGCCATCAGTTTCGGCTTCGATTGACGATACCGTCTGCAGTCGCACCCACCCCCCACTCGCCCTCTATTCGAGCGAGAACACCGCAAAAAGGGCGTGTATCTGCAAAAGCCCCTTTCATCCAGAGTGCAAACTCCGAAACAGGTTGATGGGGAGCGAAAAAATCGCATCGAGTTTTGCCAATACGTACGCTGCTTCATACAGATGGAAAGAGACAAAGGGAGGCGACTCGGGGTGACTGCTTGACACGTGCACATACTTAGATTATCCGTTTCCATTAGCAGCGGCGACAACAACAAAACCAAATCCAATCTAGCATGTTTCGAATCATTCCGATTCTCTTCAAACATTTGTTTATTCTCTATCTAGAGTGACCAACGAATTTCCATCGCGCCTCCATCTATATTTCCATCTATATTTTCCGGGAAACTGAGAGCAGACATGGACGGCTGGAATGTGGTTTTCGAGCAACGAAACCATCTACCAGTGCGGCTGGAATTGGTTTCGCCGGGCGTACTGGGCATTACCAGCAGACGCTCGCGCGGAAAAGAGCGGTGTGCCGCAGTGAGTAAGCTCGTTTCGGCTGAATATAAAATCACGATCGTGTGCCTCCAAGTAGTCTCGAGTCTCGTGCCCTCGCTAGAGGGATACGCGTGTTATCCGCGTTAACGCATTTCGCTTCAATAGCCACCACCAGATTATCCTCTGGTTTGCCCGACGTCATCCCATCGGGCCCTCCCATAACAGCATTATCAGTTTTAAACCGGCAAATACACGATATTCCACCGTTTTGTTACTATGATACTAGCCTATCATACATATGTATACTCAGGCCATCTTCCTCCAGTCTTTCGTATTACAACATATCCTTTTATTGTGAAGGAAGCCTGCAAACACAATCACGTTTTAAAGGCTGACTTTCTCTCGTTCGATGTCCCCAATGTAGACCGTTCAGTTTTACGGAGCTACGGGTTTTACCAAACATATCGTAGCTTTTAATCTCATTTACCGTTGGACCACGCCGACGGTAAGTCGTGTTACTGTGCGAACAACTGTCCCGACAACTTTGTATGAGGGTCGCGCTCATATGCGCCAGACTAAACGTGTGAATAAGTCAGGCCAGAAATCCTAATAGAATGTCACTGACACGATTCAAGTTGGCTTATCATTAAAAAGGAAGCCTTGGTTTGCAACTGTTGCACAGACTATTTTAGTGGTATATGTGATCATGCATGTATTTCATATTCAAATACATCCTAGGAACATTGAATTATAGAATACTGTGGAACTCCTCTATGCATAGAAAACACCTACGGTCCAAGTTATTTATTCTTTCTGCCTCGAAATTTTTTCCGTCAATATTTCCACGCGTCGCGCAAAAATAGAGGTCGTTACCATGTTACTGCAGACTTTCTATTTCCATTGCAACTTGGAATAACTCGATAGTTCTAGATGTTAGTGTGGAAAGTGAATATTTATTGCGGGTAATTTCACTTTGCGTGCAGCTTCATGTGCTGGCTTGACGCTATATTCCTGCAGAATTCGCTGAAATTCAAGTTGCACCGACAATTGTGCCTCTCTCCAATAGTCGACATAAATTTCTGTTAGGTCAATTCAATTCGCCCATTATTGCCAATTACCTCCAAATGATTATTGGAAATCTTGGAGAACCGTCGGGGAATTTTTTTGAAACAGCAATTTTTAGCTTGCCGTGGTATTTGTGGTCGAACGGAATTAAAACGAAGCGGGATGCGACCAAGTGGTAATGAAAATTCAATTTTAAAAATAACAATTTTATTATAACTTTCCATAATAAGAGTGATTTATTCATGAATCATTTTTCGGAGAGTCTGAACAGAAGATATAAGCAGGGTTCGTATCGCGAAGCTACTGTCATAGACAGTACAGCTTAATAAAGCCGATATTATGGGGAGCAATAGATCCCCTCGATGGGTACACAATCGTTATTAACTGAGGTAAATAGAATTGCCTGCTCTAAGCCGGAACGGGCGAATTGACCGTACACTTTAGTAGCAACTATATAACTTACTAACGATCGAGATTATCCCAAGCATAAACCGGAGGAGTATGTACATGTACTTACTATGACATACATATAGAAGGGTTGTACAAATGAAACTGGAGAATTACACGAGAGAATTTCGGTGAATAACACACATGTTGACGCGTGGAAAAATTTCCGGCGGTGGAAATAGAGTTCGGGCTTATCGTCCCAAAAAAGGCGTGTTGCACGCGTAGGGAAGAAGGTGAGTGCAGAAGACGACGGAGCTGAAATAACTCCGTAGGAAACCAATTACTCGCCGCCGCGTTGGAAAGGAAGGCCGAGTGTCAGTGATTTGCACCCTAGAGGGCTAAGAAAGTATGTGACGCCGGAAAGTATGCGAGATGAGTTGCGCCATGTACGGCAGATTTCTCGTGGCGCGCGCGCGCGCTCCTGCAATAAGTCCGTGGAGAAATTGCATTATCCGTCGAGAACCGAGAACCAAGAGTATCTGCCCGGCTTTCTCCGAGGTAGCGGCTAGCAGCAAGTTGGTGCAGTTGGCGCATATGAAATTCCCATATCCGCCACGGCGACGAATTGGCTTCTGCGAGCCGCCCTTCGTCCGAATGAATGAGAGCGGAACAGGAATGAAGAATGGAATGAGTGGATAAGGAAGAGCTCAAGACGCCGGCGCCTTCCAAAACATTTGCAATTCCCACCAACTTTTCCAAAGCATCCTGGCAGTGGCAATGTTGTTTGAGAGAAGTACGCAACTTCTGTCCTGCGAAAGCCACCTTCACTCGGCGCATCAGACATAGGTGCGGCAAAGTATGCGCAATTCTAGTACAACCGCAGTTGAGTCTGCAGTCTTACCATTAATCAAAACCTCAGCGAGGAAACTTGTGATGGCCCGACACCTCAAGTGCGCACTGCATTTAATTAAAATCTGAACGCGAAACTCCCCATAATCCTTCCTGCAGATACTGGGAAACGGGACAAAATACGATAGTAGTAGGGAGGATTGCCAACAGAGGAGAAATAAAGGAAGAAGAGTAGAAGAAACCCAGTAAAATCCTGCCATCTCTGGCTAGCTTTCTCCTGTTCTTACTAGACCACTTGCCATTCCATATGCCGAGTTCCTTGTTCGCAGGTGTCAGGAGCAGTATTCATAAATATAAAGGAGGCTGCGAGTGTGTAGCAATCGTAGAATCCATGGATTACCGAAGCTGGAAGACTGCAGTCTGAGCGGTCGTAATGCCAAGGAATTACCAGGATATTCGTGTATGAAATATAAAGATCGCTCCGATCGCCTGGCGCACAATTCTACGATGAAATCGCATTTGAATATTCCAACAGATGTTCCTCCCAATCTATGTTAAGAATAGATGTAAATACCAAAGAAAGGGACAGCTGGAAATGGTCATTGAGAATCGCAATATTGTATCTCGTTTCTTGAATATGAATGCCAGTAGAAACTTGGAGGAATATGTTTGTATGTGCAAACTACACCATCTATAAACAAGGAAGCCTCTGTCTTCAAAGTTTAAGGGCTTCTCAAAGAAATAAGAACGCTCAGGGATCCTTTATGCATTGGTCTTCGCAAAACTGCAAATTCTGTATAATTAAGACGGTGAAACTTCTGGGATTTCAGTTTGAAAGCTCGTTATAAGGTAGCTAATAGTAGCTGTGTCTACCGGTACGAGAAATACGTTATCCAAGTAACTCCAAGGCTCGTTAGTTAGGACTTCCGTAATAAGGGATATTAAGATTTCATACACCCTACGGGCAATAGGAACCTGCGAGAAACAGCTACTAAATTACTTGTTGTTTTCAACTGCACCAGAGCGCCATGTCGTTTTCCAACTGAAAACAACCAAACTCGACGGAAACAAAATTACATCACACCGGAATGAAATAATGCGAAAGTGCTAAAGTGCACCTTCTTATCTTGGATTGTTGTCTCCGATGTCAGAATGAAATGCATAATCGAAAGGACGCCTTTCGAGCTTCATCTTGGGAGGGCAGAGTGCTTTCCGGAGGGTGGCCGCCTGAAAATTATCCTATTACGAATCCCTAATTATAAGCGTTTGTGACCGCGTCACTTTGAGCAGCGGATAAAGGGAGAAAGGGAATACGATATAGTCGAGCTGATGGAAATCCGGGGTAATAAGAACCGAGTGGCACAGAAGACGGTGCGCATGCCAGTTAATTAGCGGAGGAATAATTTCTCGGTCATTAAGCATGCGACTGCCTTGGCGGAGTAGGTGCGAGATCGTGGATTATCCAGAGGTGGGACAATGCCAGTCCGCGTTGACCTCATTATGCGGAGAGACGAGGAACAATGACTACGCTGACTGTGAGAACGATCCATCGCTCTTCCCTTCCAGCCTGATACTGATGTGCCGTTTCTTCGATTTTACTTGACAAGCGTTCAATACTGACACTTTCATCCAATTAGAATATATCATATTTCTTGCATTCTTCAATATTATATTTTACTTTCAACGAAAGTATGTCTGGTGGCAGATAGTGCTTATGAACCCGCACGAGCATACTTCCGTTCACGCCTCCCTTTCTTCCACGCGATGTAATGCTTTCTTTTGTCGCGTCTTCCTCGCGCGGACTTTTCTAGTTAGCTGGTCTAGTTGCTTGAGTCCCTCGCGGCTGCTCGCATTTTTCCACGGCGGTTCTCTCGCGCGCGCGCGCGCGAAACTTGGCTAAATTGGACGGCCGCGGAAGTATGGCGAAAGGGAAGTAAAAGGACTGTGCGGAAAGGCGAGCGAGAGAGGCACGAGGGAGAACCTGTCGAGGAGAAGTAACGGAAACTGGCAGCGCACGAGCACTCCTTGTATTCCCGTATCACCGTTTAAGAAGGAAACTTTCCGGAATCTGGAAGCGCACACCGCGGAGCGAACCGCCCGATGGAATATTACAAATGTCCTCCAGCCCTCTAACCTTGAGAAACTCAACACGATTCTCCGCTAGTTGCTTTTCTCTTTACTCCCATTGCCGTCCGCATTCGAATCCTCATACACCCCATCTAAGCCAACCATACAATTTCTAGTCTTCCATGGCGTGCATCCCCAATCTATTGGCTCTGCTTCCTATTCACTCTTGCAACACCTACTTTCGCCACGCCAAGTGAATACGGGACAGAATAAAGGCTCCAGTCGGACTTTCACGAATCCCAGTACTTCCCGAATATAGCATATATAGTATATATATACACGGCCGCAGTCCGATTTAAATGCAGCATTTCTCTCTAAAGTCTACGTTTTCATATCACCAAGTCCCCCGCTCTCTAAATCACTTTCAGCGACGTCCTCCTCGCTCCAAGTTTACTTGCCGCGGTGTACTGTTCGAAGATAACCGCAGCCCGGGAATGTTTATGGTGCGAAGGGTAAATAGACAAAGCTCGAATGAGCAAAGCGGCAGTAATGCCAGGACAAAATAGGATAAAAGATAGCGAAAAGCTGAAAGAGTTTAAAGTAGCTTTCAGTGAAAAGGTGGCAATGATCCTGAAAGTGAGTTTCGAGGAGGGTATTGAATCTTCAGAGGGTCGCGTGATTCATTGAATGTGAGATAGGTTTAATAAGAAGGCTGCAGATGTAGCAATTGCTACATCTGCCACCAGACAACTTTTTTCTGAATCTGCCTTCCATGTTTGCCTCTCTTTTTGTCCTTTCAGAAAATTCAATTATGAAGTGTCGCTATTCTCATCATGTTACCATTCTAATTATACGAAACACCGTTCCAGTTGACAAGATTTACATACAAAATTAAAGAGAAACATTTTCCATGTTTGCCTATCTTTAGAAAGCGTAGTGACAACTAGCCAAAATGTTGGATAATAATAATGAAAAAATGTATTTATATTGCCGTAATTGATGCTACCGAATTCAACGTCGCGTTCAACGCCCGAAATTCTCGGTCGTCGACATTTCCTTTTGCAATCCGCATACATACGCCGCTCCTGGCGACACAGATTAAATCAGTGGACTTTATTCCCGGCGGAACAAACTCGGCTTGCCTTTACACGAATTTAGTTGCCGTGAAATTCAGTCGGAAGAATTAAATTCAGAAACATCATCCCTTATACATATATGTACACCCGATATGCCTGTATACCAGAGTATTTATCTGATTCTCTGTATCCACACACATACTTCCGACGAAAATGGAAGCATTATAAAAAATGCGTCGCGAATGTCCGAAATTTGCATTTGCAGAAATTCAATTGGTAAAGGAAACATCATAAACAAAGAATCGGAAACCGTTACGAAGCGTAAATAGCCGATGAGTGGTGGAAACAATAAAAGGCGTGCGGTTCCATCGGTTCCGCGTTTATCTTTGATATTGAAAGAAGTTAACCAAGTGGGAAGTGCCAAGGTTCCGTGTGCTGGAGGATAATATGAGAATTCTATTTTCTGTCGGGATTCGAGGAACCAAGTGGAAAAGCGACTGATGTTCGAAGGCTTGATAGTAAATTAGAGTTGCGGTCAATGAGGCTTCTCTCCAATTTGCTTCTATTCGGCGGCCCTAGCGGCAAACGGCGCTCGGAGTGAAGCCCTCCGGGGAAACAATTCCAATCCGTCAAAGAGTTCATAAAACGATTTCCTAGCTTCCGCGGCTCGTTTACTTCTTCGCTCTATTCGTCGAAGCTCTTTTCCCTTTTCACTTCGTTTCTCCTTGGATCTTCTTTTTTTTTATCAGACAACCATACCTCAAACCGATTTACTCTTTCTTGACCAGTCGGCTTGGAAGCGGTGCCTTCGGCAACTTCTGCCCCATTGCATTCCGCTCTTTGGAATTTCGTTTGCTTGGCCAAAGGGAGTCCTTTGAGAGAAGCATCTTCCCATCGTCGAGATTAATCGCCAGGAAAACTGCCGGCTGATGAAGATCGCTTGTCCCTTTTCCATCGAGACTAGCAGACTTCCACCCTTTCGGACTAACATCGCTACAATCTCTCGACTAATCACTTCCTTTTCAAACCTCCGCCTTCCCTATAGCTAATACTGAAGTCTCACAAAGTATTTTTCTAAGCCACCAATTCAGAATTCACCCTTATCTATTAACGTGTAACCAAAACTCGGAAGGCGTCCAGCTGGGTAATTACTTAAGCGACGGTAATTGAAAGCAGCCGAGGAAGTGCTAGGCGCAGATTGTTTGATATATAAATACTGTGAAAGATCCGTTTATTATTAGAAGCTCTTCGAACAACGGCTGCGGGCGACTCATGATGAAATACAGAAAGTTTCGTTTACTTTTAATCATCGCAGCCTACTTTCCACACTTTTTTCATAAATCCTTAGTTGCATTAAGATTCGGTTTGCTGGCAAGTTTACGAAAGCGGAAACACTCGAAATATGTTTGGTAGCCTGGATATAACTGGGTCGTAGAGCAACTATATCGACCGATTACTTGTCTCCCGCTTTGTTTCGGATTGACTACGCCATAGTTTTATTAAAGCATGGACTCTGCCGAAATTTATCGTCCGACTGACATGTCTTTCATCGATCTGCACGGCTTCTATGTTGGTTCAGTGCTGTTATTCCTGTTCACACAGGCAGAACTCGATCAGACCTGATCCGCCCCATAAAGTATCGCGCTCTTATATCAATAAATCGTCAAACAATCGCACAGTCGATTAAATGCAACCCAGATATGAAGACAGATTTCATCATTGTTCTTTCCACTTGTATTTCCAACTCTGACGTTCGCTAGTCATAAACGTTAATATAGGACTGATATATTAGGGTCGAAATTTGGATCCTCGTTGGAATAATGGCCAAACTAGTTCCTAGCTTAACTTAAATTAATCCACGTCTAGAGTTCCTGTTATAGTTTGCACAAGTTATGCTCTCAATATTACCCCAGTCACATCAGCCAAATTTCGGCGACACTTCCATTTCTTAATTCGCCTATATAATAATTTAGCGGATTTCTGTTGTCAAGTTTAAACCTTTTGAAAATGGATGTTTTTTGTCCGGGTGGTATTATACGAATGTTTATAAGCTGACATGTGCCTTACCCAAAGGAAGAGCTCATTCCTAGTTGGCATTAGATCAAGTACGTGGCAGAAAGAAGGAGTGAAGGGAAAAAGATTGAAAAGAGGGAAGCGGAAGGGCAATTAAATTCGTAACGTACGTCTGCCAAGCTTTGATTGTCGAGTGGTCGAAATCAACCGCTAATTTACTTCGGGCTTGTGTGTACTCGTTAAGGGCTTGCTGGCGTTCGTTAGTGGAATCTTTTACTACGCGCAGTAAACTTCGATCGTGTTATTAATGGGGAACACGGTACTGGATAGGATCAACCTTGTACCGAGTGCTAGACCGGTAATCACTTTCGTTGTTTCAAGCACGATCGCCCGTTATCTCGTCAATTTGACCCGCCTAAGACGTGAGCCGAGCCAACAAACAATCTTCTTCTCTTTCTTTGCACCCTCAATAACAACCACATTTTCGCATCCATGTTTTCTGAAGAACGAATAAAAAAAAATTTTCTACAGATACCGTCCACGCAAAGTAAAGTACGAATGAAATTCCCGGGCTTTGCAATGTTTAGGATGTGTGCATTGAAAGTACATTTTCATTAGCTGCAACCGAGTCCGACTCAATAATTCATGAATAGCGACGCGCGTATTGGAAAAAGAGCTTTCGCATCTACGGAGTGGCAATACGTATATTCGATGGCGATTTTTCTTGCTGAATTAATTAGCCGACGCGCGGCGGTAGCTTCTGATGGAGTGATAGCTTGCATCACGAAAATTTCGTTGCCGGATCAAAGCCAATAAATCTCTGTTCTCATAGACGGACATACATATAAATTATGGTCAGATATATTCGGCGCGCATTCAAAGAGCAGCGTGGCCGGGAACACGCGAGATCAATATGAAAAAGTGCAGCCATCTGGCGAACATTCGGAAAATATTCCGGTTAAGCTGATATCCATCGGACACGGAGCAGTTAGTTTGCCGAAAGTGCTTTCCTACAATGTGTATTTAAATTTGAAAGTGGACGCCGCCGCACCAGCTACGAAGGAACGCGGCAGAGTGTGTTGGTGGGTTTAGTAGGAAAGAAAATTTCGGGTGCAACGAGCTTATAGTCTGGTTAGAAGGTTCGTGTACATCTTGCTCGATCCATCAGGCAGATGGGCTGGTCGCACGTTTTTTCCTCCTGGTAATACACAGTAACGGCAGACGCTAATATCGCCGCACCGCGCCGCACCGCACCGCGCCGCGCCCGGCGCAAAAACCCGCCACCCGCCCGAGAGGAATTATGGACCATTTATCTACGAGTAATCCAGATTAATCTGCGGCAATTTTTTTTATCGGCAACAACATTTCTCCCCGCTGCAACTACATCGTCGAGGTTCGCTCGGGCCCGTCCCTCCTTCCACTCCCTCTGCCCGGCTTGGATATATCCGATATAGTACTCCCTGCATTCTCTGGAGCTTAGGTGCGAAATATATGGAGCTTGCACTTAGCTAGCCAACCTCCGTCAGAATATCTGTCTTCCACGGTGTTTACAGTTTACGCTCCAACAATACGCAATGCTATCAATACCATTCTTTATAAATATTGGTATTGAGACGCTAACTACTCACATCATATCTTTCTAATTTAATATAAATTTGAAAAACCAATAAATAGACTTGAATAAAGATAGTTTATTCTCCAAGGGACATTCGTGAACACAGATATTTATTTATTTTATTTATCCAGGCTTTATGCTACATTTAATAATAATTTCTCTCCATGCGGACGTATCGATAAAACTAAAAACGTATGAAGTATGAGAGGGCAGTTATGTGCACACATGACAGAGTCCAGTGTTTATCGGGCTTGTGCGTTATATCGGACATAAATGTAGAGATCACGATAGCGTGGCACATCAATAAAACATAGGAATTGTTCGGTACACAGAGGTCGTTCAGTAGCTCTGTGTTGGTTTATGGGATGTTTTGTTCGCCTCTGGGATAAGGAAGATGACGTATCATTTATTCGAATCTTCGCAAGTGGCTAGTATCACCTCTAAGATCCATAAAGGTATCTGGGGCAGAAGGAGGTCGTAAGAAATCGGGAAGTCCATCATTGGAAATCGAGGAGTGCCGTTTCTCTCTTAAACTTGATGTCATCGCCGAAACTGGAACTCGACTCTATGGTGGACCATGGTCCATAAAAGAAATGTGAAAGTAGAGTATGGAATGCGGAGCCACTTGCTCGGTGATGGTGTCTGTCCAGAGATTCAGGACGAGCTCCTCGAACATCATGTCGATCATACTAATTCAAGTGGCAGCTGGTCAGAAAAATGAAAGTCGACCGGACTGTCTCTTTGATTCTGTAGAAAGTGCACTCGGAAGACGACCCGGATGCGCCGCGGGATGCGTTAACCTTGTCGACGTTATATGGATAGATCCGCGTGCCGAAAGGAAAAGTTCATTCAGGGGACTGAAAATTGACTATCGATCCTCTCATCAAGATATTGAATTTACACTAAACTGAAAGAAAGTTGGCTGAGAATGTCAGACAATTGAAGTATCCAATCTCTACGACATATCATCGCAACGCTTGATCCTTGATCGAGGTCATTCTCCTTGCTAATAAAGCAGAAGATAAGATCCTGTATTCTTTGATCAAGCACAATGAAGGGGAGATGCGAGTATGTTGGTGAGGGGACTGTACAGTATCTTGTACAATGTTAATTTTATTCGGAGTCGCGGTCTCACAGGGAACTTTCGAGGTCGTCGGAAGGAAGTTCGGCCTGTGTCGCAAATAAAATCGTGAAAGTTAAGAGATAGCATGGCCAGGCTACGTCCGTTGGCGGAACGGTAAGCCAGGGACTTTCCATTGAAGTTGGCTAGCAGTCGACACGGGGACTGACTGTCTAACGAAGGGAAAGTGCTCGTCCTCGTCCTCCTCTTCATCCTCGTCCTGAGATACCGTCCCGAGACTTCCTTGGATACGGTCTCTCTTTATCTACGTGTGTGTACACATACTGACTGCAAACTGACTTCCGCCGCTTTTGGGTAAGCACTCGGGCAAACACGCCGACACGACAGGTGTGTTTCCATGAAACGAGAGAGCGATGGAGAAAGAGAGACTGAGGGAGAAGGAGGAGTGAAGAGAAGCAGAGAGAGAGAGAGAGAGAGGAGGAAGATAAAATTTGCTTCCCTGAGAGACGCAGCATCGTCGAGAAGTTGACTGAAGTCAGGCCAAAGGAATTGACGCAAATAACCAGAGTAAAGAAAGTCAAAGAGACAAAGAATTGCACATATCATGCATTCAGTCAGAGGGAAATGTTGAATTCATATTGACAAATAATAATAGTAGTTGAGTTGCACTGCTTCCTCTGTATTCTCGGCCTCTGTCATACACGGTGGAACACAATTTTTCTGGAAGCAAGGGTACAACCACACCCTTTGCATTTTATAAAGTGGCCGCTTGAATTTTCATTACGAACTTAGCGCGGCTCTCGTATCTTGAGGTATATAGGTATAACACGTAAAAGATACCGCCCGGGGAATAGCAGAGGGAATGAAGATGTAATGCCACCTGGACATCAAAGTTTCAGAGTGCGTCAGTTAATACAAATGCAGGTGGAACGAGCGCCGTTTCAATTAGAAATTAATCCGGCAATTTCGAAATGCTGGATCCGCATTTCCCATCGTGAGATTCCTCCTGATTCCAATCACTGGGAGCGCACAATCGAGGGATAACAAACAGGCGTCTATGTCTATCCGAATCTAGCGTACTATTGATATTCACCTAGTAACCAACCGATAGAACCTCCTAGCATGCTAGACAGGAGTGCAAAAGTTGTCGAAAGTCATAGCTGGTAAATATTTGAAATAGCACCGCGCAGCACGAAACTTGAATTTCGGGAGTAGTTTGAAGGTGAAGCAGCAGGCGCATGTCGAGTTATTAATTATTTCACGCTAACTTGAAGGTAACTGAAGGTGTCTACTTGGAAACGAAGCGATCCAGGAAAACAGGAAGCGGTGGAATACGGTCAGACAGCGAATACACAGAGAAAGGTACAAGTTACATTGGAAGGGTGTAGTGCACATTTGCTTCGGAATGTCGAACGTGTTACGAAGCGACTTTCGATGCATCACCGATCAAAGTAAGACGACGCGACATCCTTCGTTTCTTTCGGTGGCTTTTGACGAGGATGGGCGCACACACGTCGTCGTCCTGGTAGGAATGGTGTGCTCCCGAACCCAGTCGGATCTACCGTTTGACGCAGCAGCCGAGTGAAAGTGCTTGAATCCCTGTCTGCTTACTCTTGCATCTCGTTCATTCGGCGAAAGTACCCACTAGTGTCGGCGTGCAACGAATCGTGTCCCTCAAAGTGCAGCCCTTTTAAAACTCGAGGACCGCTTCCCACCCCATCAGTTCTAGCCGCCGTCGCACTCTGACATATGATCCCATTATTTAGAGTAGCTTGTCCGTGAAATATTCCCCGTCCGAAAAAAGTAATGATTCACGAGCCACATTCACCTCTCCGCTTGGAATTGGAGGTCGAGCAGACACTAGGGCACATACGCGTTAGAGAGGACGCGCGAACGGATCGATGAGTTGCAGGAGATTGCATTATAGGCCAGCAACGAAGAAGAAAGCTTAATATCTCGTGGGAGCGAACTCAGCGAGTTCGGACTATATCCCGTCCTTTCTATGTCTCAATTCACCTTTTTCGCCGCGTCACACTCGCCCTTTCCCACTTCCCGCCCTTACTCCTTACATGTTTTTCTTTACTAGCTAAACCGAGGAACCATCGAAATCTACTTTTGAAGCTCATTTCCTCTTTTCATTTGCGGATAAAGTGGTTCAAGCTCTAACGACATACTTAAAGGAAATGACGTTATCACGATCGTTGGTGGTCTCATCATAAAGATCGTAGGTATGGCTACCATAAAGATCGAAAACGCTACTAGAAGGATCTAGTCGATACACGTCTCTATATCTATAGCTCGAGCTGTAAATTTCGATACTGAATAACCTTTGTCCCACTTGCATGTTATGCGCAGAACTTTCCCCAATAGACCGCTCTAAATTTCGAATAAGTTTATTGGAGCATATCCTGCAAGTGAAACTGTCAAAGGCAGCGTATTGCTCGCATAGCTCATGGATGAACTTTAATCCCGCTGGAGGCACCAGTTGACGTCAATCTGACATTTGCAAAGAGAGCAGTTGAAAGGCACGCGAACGTCGCCGAGTAAAAAATCCAGTGGTCAATAAAAAAAGTAAGAAGGTCGACAACATCCTTATTTAGAAACACGAAAATATGCATTCTATATTTGTTTATATTGGAAGATATATCTTTTTGAAAAGTCAAGAAGTAGAAGGAATCGATATATTCAATCAATTGCAGTAATAATACTACTTTCGACATTGAATAATTGACTGGTCGAACTATCTCTTCTGGAGAAATGTGAGTACGAGCAATCGCATGTAAGAGGATAAGGAAAGGAGATCCCAGTCAGCTCTATCCATGCTCAATTTATTATAGCACGTGCGCCTCTTTCCCCTGTGCGCTGGCAAAGCTGTTCTGGAAGAAGAGGGCAGGCTAAGGCGGCAGTTACTCGAGGCATCTCCGGCTAGCAGAGATATTTTCTGGACATCGAGGGAAAAGAAGTGGTTCGCGATGAGATCACGTTGCATCCGTATACATTAGTCTCTGTCTTGCGTATCAACAGGACGTCCGTCATCTCCCTGAATTCTTCCCGCCCTTAATCAAGTTCGTTTTAACCCATTCACTACCAACTACGAAATATCACGCAGTCTTTCTTTTTAATTACTGTAAATTCTTTTATACGAAAGTTATACGAAAGAATACGAAGTTATTAATGAAGTAGTAAGCAGGAAGTATCAAGCGGTAATGGCTCGAAAATTATGGTGGACTGGTTGGTATGCAACGAGTGGTGCGGAAGGTTGCCACCACTCAAGAGGCGCACTCGCGGTGGAGATTTTCAGGGATTCGCCGTCAAAACTTTAATCCCCGAGTTCCCACGGGAGCGGAAGAAGCCTCTTTTCCCTCGTCGGCGACACATGCCGCGAAAGAGGGCGTTAATGAATATAGATCATCCGTCGACGTTGGTTGGAGGGGAAACAAGTTGACGTTAAACACGTCTAGCAAACGGCCTCTCTACTCCAGATACTCCGCTGACGGATTCGAGGTGTGCGTCTGCTTGCATCGGGCTCTGTGGTGTAAATTGCCTCTCGGGAAACTGAGAGGATCGGCCTGACGTTCCGCTGACGTCTTCAAGCTACGCGTGTCACTGATAGTCGAGGCTCAACGCGGCCGCCAATGTAAATTGGCGGCGAAAGACAGCCGGTGGAAATGAGCGTCGCGCAAACACCAACGACTTGTTGAATCGAGAGGACAACGACTCCAGCTCCCAAGGAATATTGCATTGTAATCAGAACACTTTCCTTCACCAAGTAGAAATCCAGAATTTAAAACTTCGATTTCCTTGTCGCCAATAATAAAAGAAGTCGTTCGTGCTGAGGTGTTTCTTACCGGCTGGGGAACGCAAGAAAATGATCCAGTGGAGAAAAAGAACTGGGGAAACTAACTTTGTCGACTGTTTCCTCTGCTTGTTCGAGCTCGCCGGAAGTAAATACATTCGAAGCACGAACAGCTCGAACTAGATGGAGCGTATCTTTCCTGGAATGTCATTCTAGAATCGATTCATTATGTGGATTCATTTCTAAGTGATTGGCACGATATCTGGCCAACGAAACCATTGAAGGACTATTATGCTAATGCGAGAGTGGATCAACGCTCCGAAGTAACTGCTATAAACAACACAGACAGGAACAACTTCGAGGGCACTTGAGTAATTCACGCTGTTGATTTATTCATTTATCTTACCAAAGCAATGTGTCTACAATGAATGGCTCGTTGTAATACATTAAATTCGTTGAGGAAAATAAAACTGAGAAAATAATAACACTGGTCAGTTAGTTAGTAGGTGCAAGACGAATGTATGAGAATATTATTATGAGCAGGTCCGAAGGCCATGTTCATTAGTAATAAGTGAACCAGTCATTTTATTTCATTAGAATAATTTGCACTAAGAAAGGTCTCGAAATGTATGCACATTGACCGACTAATTTGGGTTTCATGTTCTTTTCAGTAGGAGTCGTTGCATATGCAGACTGTGTAGTATCTTCCTTATACATATGTATATTCAGCGATTTTTCGTCTCACACTAGCTTCTCCTTCTTAACAGTAGTCGTAGAAGCGACCCTTTTAGACTCGTTTCCCCACAAGGAAAAACAGTTAGCTCCGGTCATACCGTCTAATCTCATTTCTCCGCCTGCGGTAGCCCCATCTTTCTCAGGTACATTGGAACCTCGTCTGCCTCGGTCTTTCTTTTCATTACTTTGCTCTACAAGACGATTCTTAAATTGGCCGCACAGCTTTTCCACGTCCAATGACAAAGAGAGCCGACTTTTTCCTGTTACATGTAGTAGCTTTGTGCAAATTCACTAAATTCACTAAATCCCTCATTCGGCTATTAAACATTTCAAGCAAATTGTTCGAATTAGTTAAAATGTTTGCGTAAAATTCTCCTGGGGAAGTGGAATCTCTACTATCGCTTTGAATTGAACAAAAAAGGCGGGTAGACTGAAATGTAATTCCTCGAAATCCGACGGAAGGTGGGAGATTAATCTGGCAACAATACTTACAGAAAATTTGTTGTTGCGTGAAACGAGAAATTCTCGGGGGGCACAAAACAGATTCCCAATTCGGCGAATGCAGGGCATGTGGCCACGCGGACAAACAGTTGGGAGGAAAAAAGTAGAAAGAGAGTCTACCTTCATGGTAGAGAAAAATACACGACTTGGTGCACACGGAGGAATTAAAAATGGGACGAGACTGGCCGTGGTTACACAGTGAAATACTGAACGAGTTTCGCCTGGCGGCGCGGCGTGGCGCGGCACGGCGCTCCTGTACAAGCGAGCCCACTGCCGCTTTCTCCTGTTTATGGAATGGGCCTCCGCAGTTTACACTTAGTATCGAGGCCAAGATGAATATTTTCCGAGACCGTTAATAGCCGAGCACATGAATTGTAACGGCCAATGTTTACACTCTCCTCATAATTCTCTGGGAAATGTGGTACCAGCAGTTTTTACAACGTGTAACCTCTTCTAGTATAAAACCGAAGGGCGTGATTAAACAGTTAATAAGAAATTCGTGGAATAACCATCGATCGATATCAAAAGTAGAAAAATTCAAAATTAGACACAAGAAACTTATAAATTTCCGTGGCAAAATAAACATACCCGTCGCGCATGGCACAGTGTTGGATTTAAAAGAAAACAACATTTTTCAAGAAGATACGCGGCAACGAGAAGCAGGTAACACGCAATTCGTACATGTAAAGGCGGGAGCACGCGAACATAACATATTATCTTTAACGTTTGCAGCAGATGAACGTGTGCATGCACGAGTGAATTGTAATGGCAACGTATCATAATATCGCGCTTACCTGTTCCGACTACAAATTAGCCCTTTAAGCCCAATCCCAATAATATAACATTCCCGTTGCTCGAGTAACGGCACACATCGTTACACAATACTCGATGATTACTCGATTTAATCCGCAAAGAAACACACGCAGCTGAACGAAGAGAATTGATTTCTTTTTTATTCCATTCGTTTACGGGTGATAAATTGATTGTAAGTTTGTGTTAGTATTAATAGTGAGTTGGCGTTATAAAGAGTGGACCATAAAGATGAAGGCGAAAGAATACCGTTGGAAGCAACAGTGGCCAAAAGACGTGTTATCATTTGACGATACTCGCTCCTCAGCAAGGAGACACGTGAGCTTGACACTGATTTCCAAGCATAGATCAGGAAGCTTCGTTCAAAGAGATAACTCGAGAGCGTGGCTCAGTTGATCGTTATTGTCCCTAGAGGCAGAGTCTCCCACGAAATAGTCCATGCAAGCTTTCAGCAATGAACTTCCAAGGTAATCGAATTGCAACTCCTCGTGAATATTAACTGCTTCCTGCTCTTTATGGTCGCCTTCGTGCATACTTCATATCCACGACACGATAACACCGTCAAACGATATAAGTCAATAATTCTCTGATAGAATTATTGCCGAGTGAATCGAAGTTTTCCTCCTCCAATCTTTCCGCACAGTTTCCCTTTCAACTGACTGTAAATGGGATGGTAATGCGAGCTCACGCATTAAAGGATTACTCATAATTGCTTCTGAGTGCGAATAATCATGGCAGACTGTGTCACGTACTTTATAATTCACACAGTTCTGGCATTATAATCTCGGAAACACTTAAACCTGATACTATAACAAAATTGCAGGTTCGTGCCACGTTCAGTGTAATTGCGATCTGTGCAACGCGTATATCGCGAGCATAAAGTATGCCATACGAGATAACAAGAGCTTGAAAAAGCGGTCGACATGAGTATTGCTGACACGTGGCACGCGAGCTCTCGCGCATCGCTGAAAATTCCTTTCCACGTTAATGTTACACGTGCTCAGTAATATATCTCAGGAGCCTCTCAACTTTTCCTTTATCATTCTCTAGTTCTCACTTTCTTTCCTTATATAGGCATTAAAATTCCAAAAGAATTTTCGTAACCTAAATAAGTGGAACAGAAAAGCAAAGTCAGAGAATTGTACGGTTTCAAGGTTTACCAGTTGTATACATATGAATTACAACTGTCAGCTCATAGCGATTCGTAAGGTAGTCTCATTATAAATTCTAATTAGATTCACAGTAATGCGCTCTACGTTATACCGGACGGCATAAATTAAATGTTTGACTTTGTCTGCTTATTACACAAAACTGAGTCTCATCCCTTTGAAAGCTCCAACACTCAAGTATGCACGACGAGATGCGCTCAGATTTTTAATTACCTTTAGGGGGGATAATCATTATACTGAGACACGTGGAACAGAATATACGCATATGGTGACACACTATTACTCTACACATATAAAGATAAATCAAATGGTCAATTACGGGAATTTTTTCATTCTCCAACTTCCATCGTCTTAGTGTCACTCATCTTAAATGGGCGCTCGTAGAAAGTTAAAGGAAAGTGTTGCAATTATTCATACCACTATTGAATTTAATAGGAAAGGGCGGTTTTTCCTAATGGTAGGGTGCCTTGAATATCTCTATTGATGCCTATCAATGCGGTACCCTACGAAACCCCACGGCAACTGTCTCTCTCTCTCTCTCCCCCACCCCGTTGCTATGCAGATATGGCTGATCCAAGCTGCAGAGTGGAAGCGAATAATCAGCAATGCACGCTCGTACCTGTAGCTCTAGAATTCGTGACTGGACTGGCAGAAATGGAATGCGGGTCACTCACTAAAGCTACCGAATGTTAATACCACCAATTGAAATGGGCATGAAAGTCGACTCGTAGCGATTATAAATCCACGAGTTATATTCTCTACTTCCCCGAAAGCAGAGCACAATTACATGAAATTAAACACAGTAGAGTGGAAGGCATAAAGTATTTCAAGACTGGCTTTGTGTTTAGGATAATGTGTGAGCGTGCATTCCTCCAACATTCTGCAGATGACACGGCAGCGAATGTTAAGCTGTTCTCTTTGGCAATGGAAGGTTAAAGGGTATCATCACTTTAGACATTAACGCGTACAATCCTGTCTCGAACAATTGTGCGCATTCGTATGTTGTATTGATCAAATCTCGGTGTGAGCGTTAGATGTTACAATTTAGTTGCTCTTGGATAAGGAACTGTGTGGATATCTCGGCAAGCGAATGCCTCAACGTGATTTCAATGGGCCAGAGGAGCTAACAATACGAAGACGCACAGGTTGTATAATATACCCTTGACGGCTAATTTACAGGATTTCGTACGGTTGGTTTGATGAACGAACGGATTGTCTAGTAAAAAGACGCTGGACATTGTTTACGCTATTTAGAGGGGAGAAAAGAAGAGGAGCGAGTTAAGCGTTTCCTTCTTGGCAACACTTGTGCGTCCACCTGCGCCGCATAGATTCACCCTTTCATGACTTTCCTCCTGTTGTTGTTGCCAGCAGTGTCCCGAGCACTGAAATCCAGCATGTATTTCCTTCTCTCTCTCCCATGTGACCTCCGAAGCGCGCGCTAGCATCCTTTTTTTCGATTTTAGCTCGCCAGAAATATTCGCATGCCAACCAGGGAGAAACCGCACGCGAAAGCCTGGAGAGGCAATTTTTGGCAAGCGGTGAATATCTCCAAGTGCGTGCGTCATCGCGTCAACATCTTCCCGGCGACCGGATATCTGACAGATTCTTGGGATGATTGGCGGGAGGAATCACATCACACAGAGACTTCTAAACTGTTCGTTATATATGCATGACTAGACTCGCATCAACCTAGCATTCTGTTACAAGTCCCATTTCGAAACTCTGCATGCACTCGCTCTTGGCGACCAATTGTCTCAAGATATTCAGCAATCCTCCTTGACGTTAGCATTTCTCCTCCTCAAGTTTCACGATGGATACGTGAAAGAGCTTTGACGCAGGCTTCCCATCTTTTAATTATAAAATTACCAGAAGTACATCATAAAATTTAGAAAGCTAGCCAGCCAGTTGCGATGGCTGCCGTTTACTTCACTAATTTCACTCGCAGAATCATTTATGAACTACTACAAAGTTCCGGCAACTGACTAATTTTGCAAGACCAAGTCTCACATTAAAGACTGATCAGCACAAATGAGCACATCGGTTTGAAGCTCACCTTGCGTAATGTACGTGCTCACTCACTCAGTTGGAGGTGGTTCCAGTGGAGACAGTCCACATCCATTCATACCTTTAAGTGATCATTCAAATATAACTGGAGTGGAAGCCGGCAACGTCTTAACGAGAGAGGCGGCGAACGCGGAGGAAAGTTCACAATGGCCGAATGAAGGAGCATCTTCCCAAGCGAGAAGCGAAGCGGCAGAGGAGAGAGCACATTGAAGCTCTGCCGGAGCACAGAATCCATCGAGAACAAAAACTGATTCAGTCAAAGAGTGGATTCGAAGGCAGTAGAAAAGTTGGAGTTCGGTAGGAAGTTCGCGTCGAGCCTGTGGCCGAGGAAACCGGTAGGTTCCTACCAAATCGAGTCAACTCTTTCCCCTACAAATGGTGTCAAGCCCCTTCACTCTTATCTCCTCCCATCCCTCTTTCTCTTTCATCCTCGATTGAATTACTCATACAGCAGATCACCCAGAGTCATTTGTAAATTCGACAATACGCTATGAAATTCAATATAGAATTCGATGTAACTTGGTAACAATAATAGTTGTGCACAATGAGTTTATCAACATGAGACATATTTCAATGTGGTTTCATTCCGGTATCTTTGAAAGCCGGACGCGACAGCATTATCAACAGAAGGAAATGTCGATTTTGTTAAGCGTGTGTCTCGAAACTGTACGGATGCGATTGAGAATAGGAGAAAGTCATGCTTTCTAATATCATGGTCCATCAATCTTTCCCGTCACATCGATAAGCACCATTCGCTATAACGAACGGTACATCCCAGATGGTACAGCATCCCGCGTGGCGCAATCCTCCCATTTCCTCTCTTTTTATTTCACGCTACTTCCAAAAAGCGACTTCGGCCTTCCGGGCGCCAGATGCCGACGGGATTAACGGTACTCATAACGGCCCCACCAAACAATTTACGTGTATCGACGTGGATATCGCAACCGGGTCATTATCATACCTCAATCTGTGAGGAGGGATCCTCGGCAATGGGCCACTTTAATTGGCCCCGAGTCTGGAAAAACCGTTTGGCACACCAAGAATGAGAGAGCGCGGCAGATGCTCGCACCGCGACGGATTTACCACTGCAAAAAGCAATATGGAAAAGCGAGAAAAACTGTGCGCGGCTGGAACCGACAACTTTTCAAACACAATAGGGCGGCGAAAAAGGGGAACTGCGTTACATGTTCAAGGACAAAGGAGTACACGCTCGCGGTGTGCATATCAATTTTTACGTTTCATTTGAAGTTCCTATCGCGACGCGAGTTCCAACCGGATCCACTTGTTCCAAGTTTGTTTTATTGTACGAAAGGCGACACATTCAGAATCGCAGCAAGAGTGAGTCGCCTGGTTTTTGGGGTGTTGGGTGAGATTTTCCCACCAGGAATCTCGTTAGCATGTACGTGTATAGTGCACACAAATGCACAGCACGTAGAAATGAATTGTGCGTCACTTCGTGACATCAATAACTTCGACGGTTGAATTGTTCTGGATTTTCAAAAGCCGAAGAACAAATCCGGATTTTCGATAACCCAAAGCGCCTTTCCGTGAGAGA
Organism: Ectemnius continuus; assembly: GCA_910591665.1. Taxonomy (NCBI): domain Eukaryota; kingdom Metazoa; phylum Arthropoda; class Insecta; order Hymenoptera; family Crabronidae; genus Ectemnius; species Ectemnius continuus. The sequence continues at coordinate 25,767,859 of OU342856.1, forward strand.
GAAGAACGTCAATTTCACTGAGATAAAAGATCACTTGGTAAATGCGTACAGTGCTTTCATTGTCTCTCATGGGAATTCATATTCCCACATATTTCTCCTCAGGCGAATTTCCATCCGCGTTACCGCCACCTGCCTGACTTTTCCTGTTATTGTTACGTGGACCACTGGTTGTTGTAACGGAAATTTTATCGATCTTCGAAAGTCATGAGAAGACTTTTTGTTAGAAATCAGCGAGACAGAAAAAACAATGTCTTGATTCGCCGCAGCTGTGCTATGGCAAAAGTATAATTTCAATGGAAACCCTCCAATCACGAGAGAGCACGTTTCACACTCGAGTTATCGCAGTTGTTAAATTGCTTCTTTGCTCTCCTTCATATCGCGATAATGCTGACATCATTCTAATCATGTGGTTAAGTATCACTTGGTCAAGCGTGCCTGGAAAAGGCAGAGTCGACTCTCATACTTTCCATTTCGCAACTTCCGCTAGACCAGCTATAAATAGTAACATTGATTGCTCACACTCCACTTCATAATAATGTATGCCAATGATAGAGTCAAATCAAAGGATCTAATCGATCTGTTTACACTTTCAACTACTGAGAATATTCGATGTCAACAGATCCTACTATTCTCGGTTTAGCGAACATTTACGAGAATTTTGCAAAGTGGAATTTCGATATCATCCATTAGTTGGATCGACGACTATCAGAGTGGCTCCCGATAAGATAAAAACTCTCAACACGAGGCGAAATTCAAAAAGCATTCCTCAAGGATTTACGTTTTGGAGCGTGGTGCGAGTGCTTACGAGTGAAAAATATTCTTGGAGAAATGGATGTGTGGCCATTCTTTTGCGAACCATCTGTCGAACAAAACGACAAAGGAGTAACGGACGAACTGTATCCCGGCACGCGCTGGTAATACCGTGGAAAACGGATAGGCGCTTGCCATGGACGAATGAGCCAGGAACGACGAGAGTATGTAGTGTAGAGTGAGAAGTGGGGGAAAGTTCCGGCGAACACGCAGACAAGAAGCGGCACAGGCAGCGCAAAACGTCACACGTAGCGCAAAGAAGAATGGTAAGAATGGGAGCTGGTGTCACTGACCTTGAGTCAAACTTGGTGCCGTCCTGTAGTGTGCCGGTATAGTGCATGGTCAGCTGGTCGCCGATCTTGGACTTGGATTCGCACACCTCTGGTACATAGACCTTGTCAACTTTGAGACCGGCCGATCGGGCTTGCTCGGCTTGGCTGAGCACAAGCACGCTAAGGCCAACAAGAAAAGCGACTCGACACATCGCGGACACGGAACTCCTACTAGTCGAAGGACAATGATGAGCCATGATTCCCCTGTACGCGACGAAAGCTCGTGGCCAACTGACTCACGGCGGCAGCGGTCGACGCGCTCGACGCCGACGAGAGCTACCTTGGCCTGCCCTCTCCGCGCCACTCCGCGCCACTCCGCGCCTCGCACATTGGACGCCACTGCATCGGAGAGGGACAGAAAGATCGACGCCACATTGCGCCGTCTCATTGGCCCCGTGGAATATGTAGGTCTCTGCCTCCAGACGGACTCTCTTTCTCGCCGTGGCCGTGTACCCGATCATCCTGGCCTTCCCCGATTCTTCGCTCTCTCCTCTCGAACGCCCAATCCCCACAACTCCTTCTTCATTTAACACCAGCATCATTCCTTCTTCCTTCGTGGCTGAACGCTCCTTCACCGCCCCCCTTCTTCTTCTTCTTCCTGACTCTCCACCGTCATTGCCAAGGGTCCCTTCTGCCACGGTAGTGTCGACGTCACCCTCCACGTACTCAGCCTGGTACGCTTCGCCGCTGCCAGCGTGGAAGACGCGTCCTATCTAACCTCTCCACTCTAACTTGCTTTTCACTACGCCTCCGCACCGCGCCGCTTTGATTACTCTCCTATCTCAAATCCTCCTCTCGCTCCTTTCGTTGGATTATCCTTTCACAGTTATGCTCGAATACTTTGATAGAAATACGCTTGGGCGGTTAACGTTGTCCGGAGAAATAACGGGCAGAACAAAGCGAAAGGCTTGTTTGCTGTCAAACGATGCGCACCGATTACTGTCTCTCCAACGATCCAATCTGATTCTGGATTCTCTCCCGTCCTTCCACCTTACCGAAGAAATGTCGTTCTTTTCAATTCTGTTCGCGACCCTTTCCTTCCTATTCCTACCTTCAAAGGAAATGACATCATTAGTTTCCAACCACGTGCTTAACCGAACTTTACTCTATTCGCCACATTCTGACCCAGTTTCTCGCATCATTTGCCTCAGTGCAATACGAGCCGGAGCATTGCTACAATGTACATCGCTTTCTCTGCTTATATTTGCCGAGTCACAGAATGGACACTTCTCTTGAAGATAGCGTGCGAGCGTAGTTCTCTTAATCATGTCCTGAAATCATTAGTGAACAATCTACTTCTCGCGAAGTGCTGCCAGCCTTTCAGATGACTTCTCTTTCTTGAGTGAAACGTATTACAATGGTCAAGCACTAGTTTCCGCAAGTTTGAATGAATTAAATTGTCAAGAGTGAACCCGTTTATCTCTTGGAACTTCACGGGTTATCGTTTACATGATGAATATTCTCTAACTGTTTCATTTTCTTTATAGTGATCAAGATCCGTGGTGACCCTTGTGTCAATTGATTATACGTATATTTACGAAGCAGAATTTGCGATTGTAACAACTCACTTAGCATCGTTAAATATTTCTGTGAATCTAGTAGTATAGAGAACAATACTAATTTTGTATGGGCAGAAGCATTTGTATTTTCAAAACACCGCTACTTACTTGTGAGTCTCAACAAACGTTTTATTGCTTTCGTAGCATGCTCACTGCGACAGATTATATGTACGGCTCGTGACTGCATTTAATAGTTAATGCGAGTGCCGCGCCGTGAATTAGTTGTATAATGCCGTAGAGCGACAACAAATTAAACATTTATGAGCCGGCGAACCGTACGATTATGATATGTTTAATTTGCTGGGGGCGCTCACACGTTGCTTCAGCGCAGCAAGCAACATTAAAATTAATTCGGCGGAAGCAACGGGCAACTCTAGCGCGGTGCGCGTGCTAGGTGAAAAATTCCCTGTACGCGTACATTAGTCTGCGAGTCACTCTATTCCACTAGGTTTCGTCAAATTGAGGAAGACACGCGCACGTTTTGAGAGAGAAAGTTTTAAGCGCGTTATTTTTAACTCCTTCCAACTGAGACACAAGATTAACCGCCTGCGATTTTACTATCTCGAAATTTCCAGCATTTCTCCTTCAAGGGCAGGCAGCAAGCCTCCCTGTCGAAGTCGTGCGAATTTTCTCTGCTGCTTCAGCAGGCTAAATGCAGGGCCACACTCGTTTCAATATGAGTTGCCTCGAATCCTTAGGGCAGGGTATACATGTGCCCTTCAGACAGGTTGTAAAGAGGCTCTTTAGAGGGAGCATGCAGGCCTCCGGGGCGAGGTTTTTTCGGTTGCCTCGCGACCGAGTTGCGCCGAAACATTCCGTCAGCGTGAAATCGTTCGCTCGTGTATTTCGCGCTCTCCTCGCTTCGGTAATAAGCGCCCTCATCGTTCACCAAAATAACACACAGACATGTAGACACATCGAAACGCCCCTATCTACGAGCATGTTCGTCATCTCTGTCCACGTAATCCGCCTCGAAAGGAAAGCTAGCTGAGCGTGCGTACGCACGAAACGCGCGAGTCTGCTCGCCCGTCGAATTACAGCTTGAGCGGCAACACTATCTACCAACCACTATAGCTAAGAGTCAACCTGTCATCCTCCTGACTCGTTACACCATACACCATGGAATTCTCACGACTTTATATGTATTTAAAGTGAACGCCAAACAGACTGACACACCGCCGCACACCCAAACCTACTCTTCCATTCTATGCATATAAATTATGAAATTTCCTTGTTTAGTTTCTGTCAAAACCTCAAGCAACTATGAAGTCATTTTAGCCAAATGTCACCATGGAAATGGAACTTGTGCGACGCGTAAAGGATTCTAGACTCGACAAGATTTCCTCTATTATTTTCTAAGAAAACATAGATGAAGAGATCCGCCAACCTGACTCACATACCGCGTATACCATGTAAATCCGCTACTAGCATCAACTTACAATAACATATCTTGAACGTAAAGTCTCAGATTTTTGGTTGTTATGCGTAAATAATTTGTTGAAATGCCTGCGAGAAGGAGAAGATCGATGAATAACGGTTAAGAGATCATTGCCCCCGGAATCCTATCAGAGAGTTAAATTTGTACCAACGAGGAGGCAGTGTAAAAATCTTGGGATTCGCATCACGTAGTACACGCCTCAAGCATGTACTGGCTTTGCGTGTATGCATTGAATGTGATGCGATTTCCATGAAGTCTGCTTCGTCGCCTCGTCGATAGTAATCGAACAGAACAATACATTTTTGTACAATCACCGCGTGGCTATGTCCGTCCAAATTGATACTAGAAATAAAGGCGGGAAGAATGTCTTGTTCACTTTTGATTATTTTCGTGGAGTGGCTAGTTGGAAATGATTGGAATGTAATAGTGCGAATGAAAAGATGATGAGAGGTAAGAGAAAGATGCGCAGTAGGATCGGAACATCATTGATCTCACAAGTGCTTAAGCAGCAAATGGGCCGAGGTTAATAGCAGTCGGTTTCCATGGGCTATTCGCAGTCGGTTAGGCGTATGTAGTTTCATCAGGAAAGTTCCGGACTAGCGGCAGATGTAATGCGAGGCTCGTCCAGTTTAAATGTCAGTGACTCGGTAGCCGAATCAAGGATACGGGATGCATGACCGAGTATCGTATTCCGACTAGCGCGAGCAGTATGTGTGGAAACGGTGCCGAGTACATTCTAAGTGGATTCCTATCAGCCGCACTGCGCAATACTACTAGAAACAGTATTGCACTCCGAAAGCTTTGTTCAACACCATTTATTCGCAATTCGAAATTTACGCGGTTCGTCGAGTGAGGCGAAAGTTTGCTAGGTTTCAATTATAGTCCTTCTACTCGCGTAACGCAAATTGGGAGGAACTCAAGTTATAATGCCTCTGTGTATCTACGATACATGGAGTCTGCTCTGACGTTTAAGCTAGTTTCAGCTTTTTTGAAACAGTATATAGGCATTGTTTGATATTCTATATAGCAGCGAATTATTCGTAAAGATATTTGAATCACTGGAAGCAGTAATTTTTGCAAGCGGGTAAAGAGAAATGGAATGCTGGCGCATGCGGCGCACAAAGCCGAGTCTCCGAATGTTTATCGCACATTGGTAACAGAGAAGGCACGGCAAGTGGCTGCGGCGTATGCCAGACAGTGTGAAGCTTGCCACCGCGAGCGCCGGAAGGTGTCAATGTTGAGCGTGCCGCTGACACAGTTCCGACGTTTCAATATACACTTCGCTCGGAGTTCCCAGGTGCTGGTACGAGTAGTGTTAGCCCAGTCTATGCGATCGATTTGCCGAGCTATTGTTCTAACTACTCGCCGACGAATACCTCCACCCTTTATGAGGATTCGCTCCCCTCGAAGCGGCAAAGTTAAGCAACGCATACCTACTTCTACCCAATTACCGGAATTCCTCGCGAAAGGTACGTGAATTCTCCTGACTCATCCTCCGGCTAGCCTTTTGCCACCTTCGCTCCCATCCCGCTTCCTGTTTCCCCACCCGCCCGCTATTCTCTCCGGCGAGACTCGAAAGAAGTTTCAAAAACTTGGGAGAGTCCGTCGCGCTCCACGATGGAAATGGAAAAATGTAATTGGAATCCGTGCCGGCGGCCGCTTTCGGACTCTCTTCGGGCGAAAAATCCTTCGGCGAACCTACTCTCGCTCTGCTCTAGCTCGCTCGCCAATGAAATTGTTTCAGCTCGAGTCTGTCCAGTCTGTCGAGTGAATTAAAGTTTTCACTCCCATTCAGACACACTCCGCTCGTTCGACTCGATTCGCTTTTCGACACTTGAAATAACAGAGCAACGAAACACGGAGCCTCCGCGACTGCAGCTGCTTCGCCCGATTTATCTGACATCATACTGCGAATTAGTCATCCTGATCCGCCCACTGCCACATTCTTTCCAGAGCGCGGACCATCCATTCTTTATTCAAGATACATATTTATTCTTCGATATTATAATATTCTCGGTTATCAATTAGTCGTGATATTTAAGGGATGTGACGCTTGAAGAGCAATACTCATAACATTTATTGTAAAAAACCGGAATATCTAGATCGCGGAGATGAAGCTCATATTACTCCGGAAATAGCAGTTTTTATAGTATATATGCATTTTCCTGGTTATAATGCAGATTTATAATTGGGAATGTGACTTCTATAAATCCATTTCCCCTTGCTCTGTTATACGAGATGACTTTAGTTCTGTTATCCTATGTCTAATAAATGGTGATTGCATCATAGAATTTTGATTAAAGTTCTAACTACATTCCGAAGAGATGCTGACGCGTGAAAAAAGCAGAACTGCTTCGATTATGGTGTCAGCTATAATTCACGGCTGTCTGAAATTTGCGCGGCATCCCACGGGATTGTGGATCCGCTTAGATCGCTAATTTCGGCAGTTAATTTTAGGCAGGCCAAGCCTAGATAGTAGTGGAGTTTGCGGCATGAACCAAGAGCCGCTTCTCATCTGTTATCGATAATGTCAATAGCCCGAGCACTACGCGTGTCGAATATCAGAGAGCTCGTGTTGCCTCCGACCACCGAAACACGCGCAAAACAAACCTCAATGATATTTCGCAACAACGCGTTTATAAACAGATTTACTTCTTTTCCATGCGAATCGGACTGGTTTGCAATAACTTGCCTTGGCGATGTTCCTTGAAATCGCATCGGTTATGATAACTATATTCAACTTTAAAGAGCAAAGGAAACAAAATTGCTTCCCAAGGTTAAATATTAGTAAACACACTTGAAATATTAGTCAAGAAAAATATTAATCATCAGACCATGTTATCGAATGGTTCCGTCTTTATTTCCTCGTAAAATTGTTTTCCCCGTGACAATAACATGGAATTATCTCATATTACACATATCACAGCAACATCAATCCTGGTTTCGAAAGAAGTCGAAAGAAGTGAAAACTCACATTTTAGTAAAATTACTCTCTCGAGAAGGAAAGCGTGGGTGATTGAAAATAGAAAGTGAAAGAGAGAAAGGGAATAAAGGTTTCGAAAGTTGATCATAGTCGTTTTGATTTTTGAAGCCCGTGAAGATTCCTGTGTGAATCTGGCAATTAGTGTGGGCGGCGTGTCGACGAGGTATTAACAGCCAACAAGAACTTCCGTTATTAGTGTTTCATCTCCCAGTACCTTTTACTTCCGGGCTTTTCTTCCAAGAGTATGATGCTCTTCGGGAAAACACATTTCTCACGGCCATTCGCCGGGGATGCTACATGAAATACTGAATTAGCGTGAACTTTCTCTTCGCTAATTGTAATTGTGTCTTGCAAATGGTTATCAGGTTCGTAACGCGCAGGATAAAACGCGTATCTCCGCTTCGGAGAGAATTCCGCACCTGTACAAATTTATAAACATTAGTAGCACGCCGGCCTCTTCCTCGCTAACTTGCACGGACGGTTTACGACTGTGAGTTCCATCGATATTCCCGAGCGAGATAAGAGTCGTACGGGAGATGGTGCGATAATTGGAAACATCACGAGTGGAAACAAATGTCCGAAAGAAAACTAGTTAAAACGGAGTCCTTCGCTATATTTAGGATCATCGATAAAGCTAGTAATTCTTCAAATAATTTCCGATACGTGATTTCAGATAATCAGGTTGCAACTGTAAACCTATTAATTTGATACATTCAGTTGGTCACTCGAATCTGTTCATCTACTAAATAGCGGAATTACGTACCAAGGTTGAAAAACCGTCAGTCTGATTCGTCCGTCTGCAAAAACAGCACCAACTAGTTAGTTGAATAGGCCGTCTGTTGGCAATGGCGACCTGTCGCACTGCATCACAAACACATATTAATCAGCACTTCCGCCAGGTTTTTTACGACCATCGCATAGGTGGCATATGCACTTGGGATGCCTGTAGAAAGTTACCACGAGACCAACTTTCACCACGCGGCGCGGCGCTTCTTCAGTCGAATAAGACGCATTGAGAGCCGCGCTTCCGTAAACTGGAATTTCAGAGTTTCAGTTCTGACTGCCAATTAACGATGAATAACCCCCCGCTGGAAGAAAAGCAAGTGCAGTGCCACTCGCTGAATTTCCTCGCCATGATGCTCGCGGCAAAATTCATCATTCGATCTTTCGACCAAACTTTCGCCCCGAAATTAATTAATAGTTATTGATTGATCGATCAATCGTCGGTCTAGCTGATAGAGAAGAAGTGAAAAACTGGGCGCGCGGCTATACTTTATTATTAGTCATACTGAATGCGAGCAGTGTGGCCATGAAATACTCTTTTTAGAGCTGGCCAATTTTTCGTGCGGCGGTAAAGTATTGAATGCAAGAGTGGAAAATTAAATGGAGGTAAGCGAGTACTGCGACCGTATCGCCGTGAACTATTTCCTCTTTTTCCCTCCCTCCCTCCCTCCCTCCCTCCCTCCCTCCCACCCCCATCCGGCCCTTTCCACCTCACCCTAATAAAAGAATCAGCGCATTCAGAAGAGAGGCCTTTTCATCACAGGCTCTTTTCACCACTGCTAATACTCCAACCTGCAATGGGCACATGCGCGGTAATTATGGAGCTCCTTCAATGCCCGATTGCAAAGCGCTGAAAGCATATTTCCAAAATATCTTTCATCTCGCGTGGATGTGACTCCGCCAGAATCAACTATTTCCACTAGCTAAATCCTTCGTTTTCAACGGCACTATTCAAATTCGACTAATTGGAAAAGAGCTGACGTATATTACGTGCCTGAGTTCCGAAAACCTTCTACACCACCCTGATGTATTATAATCCTTCAGCTTTTCCATGTCAAGCTCTACACAGCAGTTATTAAGAGTGTTGACGAACATCCGCTCATAATTTCAGTGTTGGAAAAAACGTTGGAAAAATATGGTCTCGAAGAACCTTCCATAAAGCTTGTTGTGGTCAGCCAAAGTATCAAATATGCGATAGTTCATGCTGTAATGTCATTTAAGTGACATGAAAATGTTACGCGATAAATGTTTTAAGAGAATATGCGTATCAGAGTAAAGAACCATAATTCAGGGTGAGAATATATGTACATGGAAATACATCAAGCCTGTTTTGTTCCACCAAGAGGGAAAGAAAAAGAGAAAGAGGGAGAGAGAGAGCGCGCATCAATTCGCATAAGAGCTTAGTGGCCCCATACCGGGGCTTTCCATTTCGAAGCTGGAGGGGTTCGGAGTCCTGGTGATTATGCCGAGAGCGCGGAAACTAACACTCCGCGGAGAAAATAGGGGTTACAGAGACCGCCTTCGGAGGAAATGGGCGATAAATGTCAGTGTAATGCTGGCGACAACACAACTCCCCCAGGTGGGCATATACTGCATGCCCGGAGTTTAACTAAAAAGATCAATTGCGAGTACTAGCAGAGTAACGACGCTCGCGGGATTATTATTATGACTAGGAAATGGCAGCATAATCATGCTAATAGAATAATAATGTCCTGAATAATGCTACGAGGAATTGCACGAAATTCTCTTCAAAAGGGGATGCAGAACGCAATTACATAAATATTCTTGCGCAAATTGTCAGTTGGTGCAGCTGCATTCACTCACATATCTCGAATGCGAGATTGTAAGCAAGCGTGCAAACCAGAAAATTCGATTCTGAATCAAAACATATTGTGTAATGAGAAAATTGCATGTTGTTCGTGATTAAAGCTCGAAAATAACCCGTCATTGAAGAAACATCTTCCGAATTACTCTGTTCATGAATATTTGGAATGCAAGGCAACTATTATTATTAAATGATTCAAATGCTGCTGGTACTAGTGCCACTGAATCCCGCATTTACTATTCAAAACTGACACAACTAATTAATGTATAATTATAAGCGTTGAATCCGCATACCATTTTCTCGTGTCATAGATGATGAATTGCGTGGGTTGCTATAAATTGAGGAGCAGATATTGAAGATTATAATGCCGAAATTATTTGTTGGAATATAGTAGAGTGAATTCTTTTGGAACTCGAAATCGAGAGTGAAGTAATGAAATCCGTAGAACGAGCTCGTTTTATTTTGATAAGAGGAGGTTGGTGCGGTAGAGGGGCGCGTGGAGGGATTAATTCCCAGATAGCGGGGCTCCTTTAAATGTGCAGAGGGCAATTCGAGAGTGGTCTCGGTATTGTCAAAACCTTGCGGAATACGTGCTTGCGCCGAGAGGGAACCAGCGGCACTCTCTGCGCGGCCAATTTTCTTCCGACAATATTGACCATTGTCGTACTCGATTGGAGAGGCAAAAATGCCCAGATAGATAGATAGAGACGGAGAGAGGGAGAGAGAGAGGGAGCGGCAGGGTACCCAGGACAATATGGCCAGTCTGCCGGGTGTGTCTAATCCAGGATGTTCGGCGAGAAGACCCAATTACAACTACGTATTGAAAGCACTGAGTGCACTCTCGCTCGAACTTTCCAGGAATTCGAGTGTTCGTATTCCGCAAGTGTCGCACTCTCCCGGTGAAAAAAAAAGAAATTCTTTTAAACGCCTCCCGTGTCCCGATGTACCAATTCTCGAGGTGCTACTGAAAACCAGGTCCAAAAACTCGTCAAACATAATTATTACGGTTTTGGGAATACGGAATACAATTTTAGGTGTGGAACAACTGAGTCTATCATTCAATTGTGTTAATCGAATGTATGAAAATTTTTAAAACAAGTGAATTCCCAACTGAAAGCAACATCATCATGCGTAATCTTTGTCTGTAGAAAGTACGGCTGTCGAAGTAAGCGCACCTTTTCACGCTACTTTTGACGGGTTTTCAACTGGTGAATCATGAACATAAAGTATAAGAATGCAGTTCGTAAGATATACGACCCTTCAAGGAATGAAACCATCCCCGAAATCGATCTTTCCACGAACCGTCTCCTCCAATATCCGGTAATCGCTTTTCTCGCAATCAGTCTTCGCACGAATACGAGTTGGCAAGTGTCGAGACTCGCTTTCACAGAGAGGTTTCACTCTCTTTCCGGGAGGACGTTAGTGAGAGCACTCGGAGAAAGCTGGCGCGCACAAAAGTTCGAAAGCTTGAGTGCGAAGTGGCGTGTGTCTCGTGCCGCTTTCGTTCATGAAGGTTGCCGCGGCTTGTCGAGCTATCGCACTTTTCCAAGCCATTCACGATTCAACGTTAGATAGCCCGTAACAAGGAATTGCCCGTGAAATATGATCTCTTCGACAGAGAAATCTGTTTACGCCTTTGATTGGATGAGTCTGAGTCATGCAATCTTCCTTTCTAAATTATTAGTGTCAAAGCACAGTTTCCCATACAAATTATTCAGTATTTATCTACATTATCTGCGCTTTTATTACCCGAGGGAATAACAGAGTATAGTAAGTAACCCACTCTTTCTCATTCAGTTATTCATCCTTTCTTACATTATCGGGAAGACTCGCCTTTCATTCCCGCGCCGCTCCGCGCCGCGCCACAGCCCAACTTAAGCGTTCTCGAAGTTTGTTTGGCAAGATCGAAACTTCCCGGCGCGCCAACGATATTCCCGCTCGATTTAATTTATCCGACGCAACACACTTTGTAGTCCTGGAAAAGTATCGGGGGAGAGCCCCAGTCGGAGTACTCAGTTACCGTGGAGATCGATTTCTTATCGTCCTCCCTTGGGGAACGTCAGCGAGGCTCCTTTAAAACCCCATAAACTTGCAAGAGACTCTTTTTAACTACTCTCCATGGGCAGATAAAAAGCTTGAAAGGTGTTGCCCTACAAAGTCGCGACACGATCATGACACGCAACACAAATTAGTAATTACAAGTAACGCGTTAATCGAGAAAATCCTATTTAAAACTCTCCGATTATTTTTCTCTGAAATATTTCAGCACTTGGTATTAAAATACTTTCTATCTATTTAAATATTTATCGACAATACATCTTTATTAATGTTCTAACATATTAGTGTTCTCATTATTGCAGTGATTATTGCTACGAGCATTTCCAATCGGCCGTTTCATCGTTGTATGTCAATGATGCCGGAGCACCGGGTAATCACAAGCAATTATTAATGGCATCAAATCCCTATTAAGAGAATGCCGAATTGGCGGGAAATTAAGTATGTGAGGTCATTTGGAGCAGCCGTGATTGAGCAATTTTGTGCATATGTATCATTCATCAGTACCAATTTCCAAGCAAATATTCAAGTGCAACACAAAAAGCGGATGGAAAGTTATTGGAAATCCTAGAATTTCTAATGGCTGCCGTAATTCTGCACATTAAACGATCCAATAGCCGGAACAAAAGAGAACACAGTATACACATATTTGATTATCCTACATGTATGACAAAAATCATTAGCGTCCACGAGCACTTGGCACGAGTGAGTTGGTTAAAAGCTTTCACTACTTACTCGCTTCTTTAAACCGACGGCAAATTCGGAAAGATCTTACTCATACGATTCTCTGTTTCTTTGCGATTACGATACTTGACTCTGTATGGCGTCTGTCCCCGATTCTAGGTAACTCTACTCTCGGAACTTACCGAGTGCTTGGCAAATAGAGGGCGGCAGAGAGCATCCATAATGACCCTGTGGGATAGCTTGGGCATTGCTTCGGCATTGCTTCGAGATTAAGATCCGATGATATCTCCGCGTGGCCAAGTAGAAGAAACAGTTTTCTCAGGGGTCAGACAAACCGTGACTTTATGGGCTATCGTGGCGCGCGCAGAAAGTCGAATCTCAATTGGTAGTGATATGTAGTTCCAGTGACGTCGATTTCCGTATAGAAAATTGAGAGTGCCATAAACATCTCAGAGGTAAGAAAAGCCGATAGGTATTTGGACGGAAGCACGTAATATTTAGCTTAAAGCAGAACGGCCTTGAAACTTATTCCGGTAATAAGTAACGATATAAGTTGAGGATGAAGGCGGCGAGGCTGGGGAAAGGTCTAACTCACGGAACCGATATTATATTCCCATATGCCTTAGAAGCACGGCACCGCTTCTTTATGAACGTACTTATTTATATCGTTCCAGGAAATTGAATCGGAGCTTGGGCGTTTGGAAGGGCGAGCGATATATTCTTAATCCTAAAGATTGGTTGAGCATCGGGAAACAATACTTTCAGGATAATTTTGGAGTTTACTGACGATTAATGCCTCAATTACTAGTAGGCGATATTGGCGAGTGCGCGAAATGTCTCGGCAACTCCAGTGCGAAAATGCACGTTAAATCGCGCGGAAAACAATTACAAGTTTCGCCTGGAACAGTGGACTATTTTAACAATTAATTGGAGGACCGATCGCTACAATTCCCATAGCGGCAGTTCCCGCGATGAGTGTTCGTTTATTCAGCGAATTCACCTTCCTTCCTCCAGGAACATGAGGAACATTTCGGTTATCGGAATAAAACTGAAGCCGTGTTTCTATTTCCTCTTCGTCAGTTTAATAATAACTGGTATCATACGCGGTACTTTTATTTAACGTCGATCCTCATTTAGCGGTTAACTTGGTAATCAAGAGAAGTTTTATCGCTTTGCCTTGACAAGATTAGCGAGGCGTGCAAATATCTGGGGTTAGTCGATGTCATTTCACGATGAGCTCTATAATTTAAACTTTAAAGCAACGATGTTGATGCCTGACAGATTTTGTTACTTGTATCGTCAAGCGTACGTGCATGCATGCTCAGTGGATTTCGGTGGCATTACATTTCCGTTTTTAATTGGACCTACTAATTGCAATGGCGCTTAATTCCTGATAGCGAATACGCGAACGGACGAAGATTTGCGCAGCTAATTGGTGCCTTCCGCCAGTTGCCAGATGTCGTCACGATCGAAGCTTTGTACGCGTCGCGCCGCTATCGATACCGTTAACGAGCTCCTCGACGCCCCCCTATCGCAGTTGGAACTTTTCCTCCGTGAGCGACCCTTCGAAAAACACATAACACCACTGCCGATCTCTAAGTAATTTAAATTCAATGCCACCACTCGAAATGGTGCTTTCCTGAAAAACTTGTGAAAAAAGACTGCTTCGGAATTTTCCCAGAAAGATTTATTTATGGAAAGGTGAATTTGTGATGAAAATTTTCGATGACGAATACTTCAATCATGGAGGAAAATCGGGACGCTATATTGAAAGAGCGCACCTTAATTTTCCTGGATATCCGTGATATCGATGAATACGTCTGATGTGGTGATTAAAGCTTTGACTGATCCATCGATGTAGACGCAATTCCAGCAGGCACTCCTGCCGTACACGTGCTGCACTGCCAGGCACACTACTCGCCGGACAATGAATTGTGGTGGTTGAGAGGGTGAATTGGGGGCTGCAAGAGCGAGAGGAAAAAAACCGGCAAATAAATGGGTGGGCGTGATCTCGGAATAGCACGGCCAGCGTTATACTCCGACCACCAACTATTGCCGAGCGTAATGGAACGATTACGGCCAGCTGTCTTTCGTGACAATCTTAACACCTACGTTTCCCGTACGTTCCAGTGTTACCCGTTTTCATGATCCAATTTACTTTTGAACTTGCGCCACGGAATGCTCGAGATGAAACGAATCGGATTTTTGGAATATTACGATTAATTCCGATCGACTTTTGCAATTCTCAACACAGCATTTATCAGCTTCGATGTTTTTTGCTTTATTTATTTTTTGCTTGCAAATTCTAGTCGATTGTCTTCTTTTTGAAGAACTTTACTCCTGTTCTTCTATGATAGGAGAGTATATTTTCCCTTATACCTAGAATCGTTCATTTTCGAAAGCATAAAAACCCAATATTTGGAGTCTAACTATTTCGTTCTCTTCAGATATAACTCAATGGGCGGCAAACTTCAAACATCTCGATGGAGATTTGCAGCAGGAAAAGCACTTAGTTAAGCTGTTTCACTGAAATCTGAATTGAAAGGTCAATAAACACTAGTCTTGCGTTGTACGGCCACGTTATCATCCACTGCAAGGACTATCGGAAGCAGTTATTCAAAGCTGCTGGCATCTGCGTAAATGTCCGCTCAGTTCCATTCAGCTAACAGATCCCTCACAGTGACCAATATCAATGGAATCATGAAGTCAATGTACCTATGGCTGGACTCCAATAGAGGGAGTTAGTCGGGAGAAACGAGTGACGCCTAACGGTTGATACATTTGCCGCTTTGAACGAGAATACCGTCCAACTTCAGGATGAAATACTTTACTACTTTGAAAGCTAGTAGTTGTAACTATACTGTACTATATAAAGCTCAACTATTGGCTGAAAGAACTGTCAACTTCACTTTGCATACTGCCTGGGCCAAGCTTTTGTCAGTGCTTGTCCTCTTAAAAAATTTGTGAAAAAATTAATTTTTGACATAGGTCTCTGGAATTTTTATCACTTCTTCCTCGATGCAAAAAATATTCCCCGCCAAATTTTAGCCCCGGAAAACATCGGGAAGTATAAAAATTATGGGATAAACCAATAAAACTAAATATTCAAGATCGGTTTTCCATGTGTTTCCGGTCGAATTCTGGCATTTCCTCCACTGGTTTCATGTTTTTTATCCGTTTTGAGACTCAAGCAATCGAAATATCAAGCGTTCGTTGCAGTCCCAGAACCTTCGAAAAATCGAAAATTTTTGAAGGGTACACACCTTCAGAAAATGGCCAAAAAATGAATTTGGAAGTGTCAACTTCAAAATGCATTATCTCAGGAACGACGTGATTAAGTCGGATAAAATTTGATCAGCAGGTGCAGTACCATATAAAGATTATCCTCTCAAAGTTTAAAGGAAATCTACAGAAAACTGTTTTTTGATGCAACACCCTTAAATAGGCCTAATATATACTGAAAAAGGAAGTGGCTTTCTACTCGATTTATCTGCGCGATGAAGCCTCGCTAAGTTTCAAGTTTAGAGGCAATCTTTCATTTCCTTTACTAGCGGATAGCGGGGCGATAAAACTCCGAGCGCGAGCACCCTGCAGTAAACAGCAATTTCACCTGCCCGGAAAGAAGTTCTCTTTAAGTTATCACAGCTACTTTAAGCGAACACTTTGTGTGGTTCCTTCCTGACGATCGATTTTCTTTAACCCACGTTCATGGGCATTGGACACGATCTCTGATAGTCTAATTAGTGGATATTAGCATTGATATGAGAAAGTACTAGTTGACCTCATGTGTGAAACGCTGAGGGCTCGACGATGATACCTTTTGAGGGCATCAAAGGACTATGATACACCAATAAACCCTATCGGGTGAACATAGTCTCGGTCAAAGGGCAAAGCAGGTTGACGGTAGTGAGTGCAGGCATGTGATAGAATTGTTACTCGAAGCATGAAATGCCCTGGGAATTGTAGTTGCATTAACGCAACTCTATCGGCGACCATCTTCGTACAGTGCTCTAGTACAATACGCTGCTGCACGGCCAGTGCACTCGCAGCGAGGAGTAAATGGCCCATATGTTATAATTTCATTGCACCGAGCAATCTCTGGGAACCATCAATTTTCATGTATGCTCCAAAAGCGGTTTCTACAAATTGAGACAATAACGTTCCGCTACTGTGCGCTTCCAGTTCGGTGACATCTGGCGTCTTGAAGGGCAAACCACGAGAGACCATCAGGTACAAGTCGGTAGAACCATATACTATACACCTTGGAGAAAGTTTTTCTTAAGTCTTATACCTACTCCCAACATTAATTTAATCCTCCGCTGACCAGGAGATTTTCCTCCCCACGTTGTCATACAAATACTGTCATTTAAATAAGATGTCCGTGAGTTTTTAAAAAGATAGAAATAGTATTAGATCAAAGTTAAGAAAGAAATAGAAGAAGCTGATGAAATGGCCGAGTATTCGAGTGAAGCGGAACAACGAGCTTCATCCGCGAAATTCTTTCCCTCAGTGGAACCAAGCTCGCACTACCTTCAAAGTTTCAAACCGCGAGAGATGCCTTATGGTTGATGTCGGACTTTCCCAAGAAGTTGCTCGACCTAACTCTCGCTCTCGCGCGCATCTACCCTTACCTAGTTTCCAACGGCCTCTGCTCATCCTTCACAAATCGCACATTGGGGAGGAGCTTCTATGGAATATTTGTTAATATTGCAGGCCAACTATGCTTCCAACCACCCTGACACAAGAAGACACTTTCTCGCGCATGTCGTAGAACTTTGCGAGCTTGCCAATGCACAAATGGGGCTCCTTAAATTCATAATTAACATACACACTTTTTAAAAGACTCTCTCGAGTTTCTATCAGTCCAGTCAGAAGATCCGACCTTCGGCAACTATTTGTTGTAGTTTTAAACGGTACTTGCAATCGTTTATCTTTTGATTTTTGACTGCGATGCTGTTCAAACATCATTCCTAACAATCATTCTTGCTTAACTATGATAATGTATTATGTCCTCTGACCTATTTGCACTAGCAGACAGCGCACTGCGGACCTGCATGTTAAATGTCTACTTACAGAGGGAAACTTTAAGTATGACTAATGGCTAGAGCAGATTTCGGGCAATCCGCCTCACAGTGGAATTAGCAGTCACACATTTGTCCTTCAAGGAGCTCTGTCACATTACACTTGATGCCTGAAAGCTCTAGCTCTCATATCTGTCAAATCTAATAAGCCCAAAATAAAAAATAAATTGTAGGTTAAATGGGAAAAGTTTCTTAATGATTCTGGAGAATGACGATAGTATTTATATAACTGAAGGGGAAAAATATAATTCTCTTTATCGATCCACTCCATCAATATACACGGAAATAGATTATAACAATATTGATAAGGGAAGCGTTCTGATTTCTGTCACATTGCTATCACAGTGTTAGAATGGAAGGACCGGCGCAATCGTATTAACGAGTTCCCTTAATTATTCCGGTTAAGTTGACTGCGCTAAAGTAATATTTCGCAGCGGGGCTGATTTCGTCGCGATCGTTATATGGTTCATTCGGTGAAAAACGTTGCGGAAACTCGAGCTTAATTACTGTTTTGATAAAGCACGAGCCCTGCTAATTCTGCAGGAAGTTGTTCGTATGCAGCTCACTGCTAGGGCGAGGGCAATGCACAGGTAACGTGAAAAATAACGCCAATTAAGGGGCTGTCGCGGTTTAATAATTAGTCCGCCTCAACTTTCTTCGCTAGACTACACTCATTTTGCTTCCATTTCAACGACTGTACAATCAATTCGCTTACTTTAAACATAATATGAAACGCTGACGATAAAACCAAGCGATCAGTAACGTCCGGGAAAATACTGCAACAGTATGGATTTATTGCGTTAATTGCGTTAACTGAACCAAACGTAAGTGATTGAAGCATTAGTATGCACCTGTGAGCATTAAAATCCTATGAAGAGTATCAATTTATGTAATTAGATATCTTGATATATATCATTAACGGTTCTAGAAATTGGAAAACGATGATTTTTATAAAGGGAACTGTCTATTTCATGGTACAGTTTGATCGTACGGCGATTGCCTGATATTTGCCATGGCTTGATACAATTTCCGATATATGATGGGGAGTTGGGGGTCAGCCTTCCTGAGTGATAAGCCCCTAGACACCATTAATGGTCCAAATGTCCCATTACTCCTGCAGACAGCTTCGACAGCCGTTATACACGGTGCACGAAACTCCTGAGTAATCTGTTTCTAAACTCGCATCCTAATAATTCCTGCCGATTTCCGATTACTCGCAAACAGCGACGCTTTCAAACTAACGATTAATTCCTCTTTTCCTTTCCTATTACAGAGCTTGTATAGTATACGAAGTAATATCAGAGAATTGTTCTATCAATGTACTAAACTATCAACATTTTGATCAACAAGGTAGTTCAGTAGACATAGGTGCATTGAACCGGAATATTCTTGTACAATTCCATCTTATTCCATTGACCGTTGTACGGGGGAACCACTTCGCTTTCTGCTAATTTCGGGCATCTTCCACGAGCCCTTTGTTTTCCCCAGCGAGCAATAATGCCATATTATCTCGAGGAGGATCGCTTGATATTCTGAAAAGCTCTTGTCCTTCTCACGCAAAGGCAGCGAACTTCACGTTGGTTATCCATTTCAATCTACTGGCCGTATTAACGCAGTAATTAATTCAAGCTAGAATTACTAGCGAAATGGATATCGTTCTCTTCTCATTTTATTTCGGCAACAGGAAACTCGAACAGGGCATCCGGAGGCGCAGCAGAAGGCTGCTAAAACCGAGTCGGCGAGCATATCCGGGAGGAAGTTCGCCAAGTTCGACACTGGTGTGGTTCACGCAACCGGTCCACTCGTTAACTTTCGGCGAACTGCACTTGACGAAATCACCCGGGCGATTTCCCCGGTAACTATTTCCTAACCGTATTATACCATCCTGACGCGATCCAGCGTCGATTTCAGGAAAGCCCTTGAACTCAAGCTTTTTCCTTCTCCACTTGGAGCTGCAAAAGTTACTTGCGCGTATAATTACGAGAAATCTCGCGAAGGATGCTAGTTTTACTGCTCAAAAGTACCGGCGTACACCAATGGTGCGGTCGACATTAAAAAGCTTCGCTTCGAAAGAATGATATTCGACGGTTTATCATTTGACGCGGTACGCAAACGCGTCGCGTCGCGTCGCGTCGCAAACCAGGACAAGTTCAGAAAGAGACAAGTCTAAAGCAGTGCAGTGTACTCGTACGGAAATATGAATCGGCTGGTGTGGAGATAATACACGGCGCCGCCATATTTTTTAACACTAATGAATACTAAAGCGGCGCGTACCTGACCTATCGTAGAATGGCATGGGGGAGGGCTGGCTCCGGGCTAGCCGGCAGGTTTTGTTTTAAATGTTTCCCACGTTGGAATAATGCCAGCGAGTATCGTGTACTCGCCGCCACCGCCGCGCCGTCACCGCTCGAGCAAATCCATGGAAAAACGATAGCACCGGGGAAACTCGTGCTCAACCCGCTATTACAATCCTTCCCCATCCCAGCTTTCACTCCAGCCTTGCCATTTCAGACTTCCCATTCGTCTGCTGATCCCAAAATCACTCTAAACGTCGACACCTATCGTGCTTTCTTCTATTATCTATCGCGAGTGAAAAGCTTTTGCAAGTATTCGAATATCATCGATATTTTAGTCGACAAGTCTGCGTATATTTAGATATTTATTTACTTGTCGGTGGGGCAACTGTGAATTATTCGTACAATCTGTCTGATTTTAATACGCGTTACAGTGCAAACGGGCAGATGTTGCAGCAACGATCAACAAATTTAAATTCATCAATCCACTAATGACTATATTGGCGGGATTAAGCGTGACAGGGTTCACTTCAACCAGCTGTATAGGAAATCTAGTACACATTATTAGCAGGTTGTTAAACATAATTTTCAGTTTAGTGCACGCGAAGCATTTTCGTGCAATACTTGATATTTATACAGGAAATTACACCGAGTTACGTTGGAGAGGCGTGGTAAAAGTTAATTTAAATGCGCCACCGCTATTCGTACTGATTTAGCAGAACGATATCACGTAATTTGCGACTCGCTACTGCAGAAATTCACCCTCGAAATGCTAATTATTGTGAAAGTGCTTAATAAGCCCCTAATTATCAGTTTAATTGGTCAGGCGTTTGATTAGTATAAAGTGTCAACATGAAGAAAGTAGAACAAGACGTCATAGTATTCATGCAATCTTTATATTCGTGTGAGTGTCTATTAGAGATTGCTTTAAAAGTCGAAATCCAAGTCGATCTTCGTTCAACGAGGAATTACTTGCAACTAGTAGATGTAATCTGGCTTCAAAGCTTCCTCTCTAGAGGAGAGTCTACACCCGCCGCGCCGGATACTTGCCAGCAAGCCCTTTTCATCGAATTAGAAAACAGCTCTGGTGCGCGAGGCTACTCTAACAGATTTCGTGCACTTTCTCCAAGTGGAAAGGAAACCGTACACATAATTAAAAGTACCAGCAAGCCAGGAGAAATGATTACTTAGACATCGTTCTTCAAACACTTAATCGGAGTTCTTACGGTAGGTGGTACAACTTGAGGGGATGAGAGGAGAATGCAAATAGCAAATGATTCGCAACTGGCGGAACCGTTGAATCAAAGGGGTATACTTCCTGCTCTCTATTTATCCATTCCTGTGCAGCACCCAGCCGCGAAACAGCCATTAAACTCGAGGAAAGTTGAAAAAAGAGTGGAGAAGGCAAGCTAGTGGGTGATCTTTCCCGTTGGATTTCGCCTATCTGAAAAGAGGAAGCATGCCAGAAAGAGAGAACTAGTGATGACTCGCTCACCGAGTTACAGGAGCGTCTTTCACGCTAGGTCGCATCTCAACAAACTCTTGCCGCCGCCGGGTGAAATAGAGATTCCGCCCCAGGGAGAATATATTTCCCTTAGTGTCTGCCTCTACCCTCCTCTCTTGCCATCCTGCCAAGCTATGCGAAAGAACACTGACTCCGTAATAGCGGCAAAAAAGTGCTCATTTGCAAATCTTGCTCGCTCGCCCGCTGACTACGGTCGCTCCAATATTGTGCGGCTTTGTGTGAATATCGTTAAACTTCCCTCGGCGAAATGCAGAAACCACCGCTCCGAGGCGGAATCACTGACGAAGGCTTCCTTAATAAGGGCTGCCATTCGCCGTGCGCCACTTCTTCCTCGGTCACAATGCAGACCATTAGGCGCTCCCATATTTCCAGTTTACTCCAAGCAGCATCCAACAATCGTACCGCCGACCTTTTTCCTCACTTATCCTTCGACCCTTCGAAAACCCTCGACTCCTTTTACAATATTGCCAGTCTCTATATGTATTTCACGTTAATACCTTCATGCGGGAGACTCGAGGCTTTTATATTATTTGCGCTGCATGAGAAAGTTGAAACTCCTCCTAACGAAATGATATCGAATTAACAATTTACTATCTGTGACAACCCAGCCACAATTAAGAATTCAGGATTGTATATGATTTTTCTGAAGAATTATTTGGAGCGATATCGAGCATCCTTGCAGAAATACATTATCTATCTGGTTGTCGGAACAAAATCGATGACGTGCGTAATCGAAAGAGATATCAATCCTCCTTTGAAACTTGAAACAAAGGACTTCAAAGATTCCTGGCAGTTTCAGTGAAGACAAATGAATAGAAATCCCGCTGACGTCAATCACGAAACTTTAGAGAGGATTTTCCTCAATGTTTCAACCTTCCGTCAATCTTTCCATTCTATGTTCCATGAAATGATAATAACTAATTAAAGCGCAGTACGATTAAAACCGTTTGAGTGCTAATCATACTTTTTAATGTTTTAAATTAATAGCATCGAAAATTGATCGATTCTCCGCCATGCGATTGCAGAAGGGTTGCGAGTGACGGCTGTTGAAATGTTGTCAACTTCAAATGGATCGTTACCGACAATTTGTCTACGTAACCATGAATTGCTGACTTTATTCGAGCAGAAAACAAGCAGAGGAGCATCATACATAACCCGACTATATTTGATCAGAGTACATGTTCTCGTGGAGCGTTGTGCAAGTGGAAATAATACATTTACAGAGGGCTCTGAATTGTAAGAGTAGAATGAACAGATTAAAGTCTCGTCAGCATCGAACAATAGAATGTAAATCAGCGGGACACGTGTACCCCTGCGTAACAATATCAATAGAATAATAGAAGCAATTAACGTAGCAGTCTGTCTCAGCGCTCGAAACACCGGTTTGCCTGTAATAGACCCCTCAGCAATTCCATAATGCATTTTTTTGTTGCTTCGGGATTGTAAATTGTGGTCGGCGAGAGATAAATTCATTGGACCCACTGTCAGTTCAATGCACATGAAATTATATTTTCTTAAGAGAAAATCCGTAATTTTACCGGAGTCCTACTATGTTATAGGATTGGCAAGATGACAGTAGAGGGTAGCTGTCTCACATAGTTCGTCTACCTTGTTTTTCAGACCTTATCGTCCGAGGAAAAAGGAAGAACAGTACCGGCATAAGGAATGTCTTCAAACGCGAAGGAGAACGACCTCCTCGAGGAAGAGCGGGGGTGAGTTGATATGATCTTTTAATGCTCCGCGCACCTCCTGATATTTCTACTGTGTGGAAGAGAGCCTGTGCTCGAGTTTTCCGCCACGGCTTCATTTTAGTCAAAATATAAAGCGTAGTACTCTTCTTACCATATTTTTTTTATGACCGAGCACGCTTCTGGATGCGCGCAAACATGTGGAATTTTTTCAGGCATTTCCTGCGGAATAATAGAGCGACTCGAAACTTTAGTTATCAGACAAACTCTCTTCCATTGAGCATGCGATACAACAATTATGAAGCGGCATCTTAATTCCCTAACTTTTTAACGAATGCCGCATAATGCCAATAATTACGGAATCGTGCAAATATTCCCCCAGAGAATCTCAATGAGAATGGAGATAGTCGGATTGGAATTCGGTCTATGTGTGTATTTAGATTTGTGTCTGTCGATGTAAAGGAGAAGTTCCAAATAGAAGGAGATAAACTCGACAGTGTTCTACGCGAAGGATCGAAAATCAGCTTAAAGTTCGATACTCCATTCTCGGCGCGGCTCGATGGAAACTTCAAGACGAAGTGCATGCGATCGGCTACGGGAGCAGTGGGTTCGGTTTAAGAATCCTAAGGTGGATATACCAACAATTCTTGACACAGTAGAACTTTTTCATGTGTACTATTCACGTTACTTGTGTACCTCGAATTACCCGATGTGATTTAATGCTTATTAGTTAGTAATTCTTTATGGCCGGAAAACTCCTCTAAAAAATAAATAGATAAAACATGGCGAAATCTGGGGATTTGGGATTCCGTATGACAATACGAAAATTATTATCCCGTGAACTACGGATATTTGCTAATGCTCGCACACATACGTGCTGAAGTAAGATTCCACTATCAACGTAATATTTGATATGCTATCAAACGAGCGGCGCAGCGCACGCGGTATTTATCTTCATAGTCAAATAAACGTCGTATTAAATTAGCACTCTATTTTGCTACATCTAACTACACTATTTCATACAAGGTTGGCTGAGCCTCTATTCTCTCGTATTATTCGAGGCAGAAGCACTATTCCACCATAGAAATAATGCACTACATATGTACAGGGTGAGTCACTTGCCTTTGAATCACCACCAAAAATTGGATATTTCCGATGGCCAAAAATATGGGGAAAAAAAAATTTTGAGCTGGGGCTCTGGAATTTTTACCACTTCTTCCTCGATGCAAAAAACCCTTTCTACCAAATTTCAGCCCTGGGAAAGGTC
This sequence comes from Ectemnius continuus, assembly GCA_910591665.1. NCBI lineage: Eukaryota > Metazoa > Arthropoda > Insecta > Hymenoptera > Crabronidae > Ectemnius > Ectemnius continuus. The sequence goes on from OU342856.1 coordinate 25,792,183, forward strand.
GGGAAGATAAAAAAACATAGGGAAAACCATCGAAATGAAATATTCCAGATCGGTTTTCCACGTGTTTTAGGTCGAATTCCGGCATTTCCCCCACAACATTTATGTTTTTTATCCGTTTTGAGACACGAGTAATCAAAAAATCAAGCTTTCGTCCCGGTCCCAGAACCTTCGAAAAATCGAAAATTTTTGAAGGGGTATGCCTTAAAAAATTTGCGAAAAAATGAATTTTGAGCTAGGGCTCTGGAATTTTTACCACTTCTTCCTCGATGCAAAAAAACATTCCCCACCAAGTTTCAGCCCCGGGAAAGGTCGGGAAGATAAAAAAACATGGGGAAAACCGCTAAAATGAAATATTCCAGATCGGTTTTCCACGTGTTTTAGGTCGAATTCCGGCATTTCCCCCACAACATTTATGTTTTTTATCCGTTTTGAGACACGAGTAATCAAAAAATCAAGCTTTCGTCCCGGTCCCAGAACCTTCGAAAAATCGAAAATTTTTGAAGGGGTGTGCCTTAAAAAATTTGCGAAAAAATGAATTTTGAGCTAGGGCTCTGGAATTTTTACCACTTCTTCCTCGATGCAAAAAAACATTCCCCACCAAGTTTCAGCCCCGGGAAAGGTCGGGAAGATAAAAAAACATGGGGAAAACCGCTAAAATGAAATATTCAAGATCGGTTTTCCATGTGTTTTAGGTCGAATTCCGGCATTTCCCCCACAACATTTATGTTTTTTATCCGTTTTGAGACACGAGTAATCGAAAAATCAAGCTTTCGTCCCGGTCCCGGAACCTTCGAAAAATCGAAAATTTTTGAAGGGGTGTGCCTTAAAAAATTTGCGAAAAAATGAATTTTGAGCTAGGGCTCTGGAATTTTTATGGTATCTTCCTTGATACAAAAAAACATTACCCACCAAATTTCAGTCCCGGGGAAGGTCGGGAAGTCCACCAAAAAAAATAAAGGCTAGGAGAGTTCTGATTCAAAGGCAAGTGAATCACCCTGTACATATAGTCATATAGAGTTCTTATTCTTCGTCTGACATTTTTGAAGAAAGTCTTATAATTCGCACCATTCTGTACTTAAAACCATTATAATTCACTATAATTAATCATTGTAATTAATCACTATAATTAAAACGACTGGCGTGAAGTTTTATTTCTAATCGCTGCGATTTGAAAGCATCACTATTAATGCATTAATTGAGATAGCAATTCCGATCAGTATAAACAATGGAAAAGTCGTTGGAAAGTGTGTATTAATAATACATAGTGGAATGACTCGGGTGATATAGGAGGGCTCTGGTAGATGTTGCTGGAAACTGGACAGAGGGGAAGGGTTTTCGTCGATCGTATAGCACCAAGTACGTGCAAGCATGTCTGGCAAGTTTACGGGCTTCCGAGCGGATTTTACTTATGTATTAGTTCATCACCAAAACGGCTGTTGCCGAGTGGAATCCACCTGCGCTCTCCCTACATTTGTCTTTCTTCCATACGCTTTCTTTTCGTCTGCGCTCCCTCAAATATTTATGGCCTACTCTGCCAATCCTCCGAATACAGATTGGCCAGTGTCCACAACAACAAACTCAACTGGTCTTCCACGCAAAGGCAACTAACTAAACATTCTTTCATTAAGAATCCGTCGAGAAAAACACAATGAATGCTTGCCGTAATTATTTCTTTTCCTACTCACAGTAATCAATCTTCCGCCTGAATTACCTTGTTAGTGATAATGATTCACGTCGATCAATTCCCAGACAGATGAATCTGTTATGTTGTTGTATTGATTATCCTGCACTTCTGCGTAAGGAAAGATCCACGCATAGTTGGGTATTTCTTAATATGTGTCTGCAGTCCGGATCTTTTGATGCGATCTCATTCACTCTCGAGTGTTATCAGTTTAATTACTGATATCGCATTTCAAATAATTGCATCGCCAGAATCAAACTTTGCCTAGAAGGGGATTGAGTATACTAACCCCAAGAGAGGGTCTAAGGAGAAACTCCGCAGTCCATTACAATTAGCAGAGACTCGTTCGTTCGTGAACCAGGCTGGTGAATACTTGACACGTGTGGGTGGAATCCGCGATGGTGAAGAATTAAATTGCAACTGATGCATTAATGATGCAAGCTTGAGCTGCGGTCTAAGAGAGCGGAGCGTGCGCGAGCGTGTAACCGCCGCTTAATCGGCAGGGGCTAAAATTTCACCTCCAGCCAAGAGTAGAGGCTTTTAAAGGGCTCCCTTGAAATATTTAGCGCAACTCTCACGGAGCTCCGCTACATTTTTAATGTATTATCCTCACGCGGGACTCGTATCCGTGACGAGTAGAAAGCTCCCAAGTAGACGTGCGAGCGTCTTACTCACGCGCATTCCACCCGCACAGCAAATTCTCGACCATTTGTCTACTATAAATAAGAGGAATCTTTCGCGTGCTCCATCTTCTAGTCATTCTCCAGGTGGTGGCGCAGCATCCTCAAAAATTACTGCGGAAGCCAGCCCACCTGACAAGAATGTCGCTCTAAATTCTACGGGCGTGAACCTTATTTTTATTTTTCGTCTGTCTCTCTCTCTCTCTCTCTCTCTCTCTCTCTCTCTCTCTCTCTCTCTCTATGATCCAGGGCTCACGCAATTTAGTATTACCTTTGAGGCCTTCTGCGAGGGAGATTCTTTTGTGGCCGCCAAAAGAAGCGCCTAACGAGGAAAACCGCATTACAGCTACGACATGGTGCACAATGCACGTCGAAAACGATTGCGTTTCACGTGAGCGCATTTGTTTCCAAGGGAGCCACGCATAACTAACGCGTTTGCTGGCCTCATGGAAGCTTATGGAATAAAGGATAGCAGTACCGTGTTCACGCTGCTGGAAATCTCTACTACCCCCGGGAATTCTTGAAGTAAGGAAAGCAACTTGCCAAGAGAGCTTGAAAGAAGCTCAAAGTTCTCGATCGGGGTTACACGTTGCACTCGACGTAGTTGCCGCGTGGAAAGAGGATGCCGTATAATGCTGTTAGCTCCCGGCCCTACAAGAAAACGTAATTCTAGCTATTAACCACCACGAAGAACGTTCTTCTCCGTTGGCTATGCGACCGCCCGCCTCTCTCTCGTCTAAACACAGAAGCGCATTTAGCTAAGGAATTTTACATATGCTCTTATCGTGCCAGCCATACTGCAACCAGCATTTCCTTTAGTTGATGCACCGTCTCTTATTTTCACGACCCTCGATACTTGTCCGAAATTAACTAGAATATACTCCATTTTAACAATCGCTGAGAAAGGAGCTACAATGCCTGAAAAATATGAGGCCCCTCAGTTCCTTCTAATTTGTTACGAAATTTTTCAAAACCCGCATATTAAATATTCTCATGATATCTCCAACAATGTGGAACCCCAAGCTTTATTACGAGCAACATAAATTTCTGCTTGGAAACTGACTACGTTCCTATAATAAAAATGCTGGAGTTCGTCTTCAGTAGCGAATCACCGGGGAAGAATTTAAAGGTTGGATATGAAGCAGCAGTGAGCTTCGTATATTTGAATGTTTACGAGTGCACTATTCCAGAGCACGCTTCGGTTTTTAAGTAGTAATAGCTCTTCGACTATCTAGTATTCCAGTAGAAGTGGTTGCATATAGACATACTAGAGCAGAGTGGGTAACGAATGCGAACAGTAGAAATTCAGTGGGTGCTGGTCAGAGGATCAGACACGCGTGTACATAGTTAGGTGGCGGAGAAGGAAACGGCGGGTGTTCTCGTAAAATGCGGTGATCGCAAGACCGTAATAAAGAGCTGGAGTTGCTTCGGGAGGGATGAGGGGGATGAGGGGGCCAAGGAGGAAAGAGGAGAAACGCAGAATCGAGAATCGAGAATCGAGAATCGAGGAGGGGAATACTCGGTGGATCAGTGCCAGTATCCGGGCAACTACTGGCGAGCCGGCTGCTCCAGTGTCTGACCTCCAAGCCATACTACTGAGGATCGCTATTTATGGTACTGCCACATTGATTCGTGTAAAGTCGAACGGTACCAACCCCACTTCATCGGCAGCCGTTGCTCCCAGCAAACCGCGAATGAATTCGATTCCAGCCATCGGATCCCTCCCAGCTATTCCAACCGGCGAAGCACACTTCGTGTGAGCCCGATCGGATTCAACTAAACTTCCATTTGAACACCGAGTAACACTCCTTCACAATGAATCCCGCTGAACTGCACTTCAAATGTACTTACGTTGATGGCTTCAACCTTTCCTATTTGTCTTTTCGAGTGCAGAATGCTCTATATTAACAGTATAAAGTTGAAGCTTCTGTCGAAGACGAAATAATTAATGTAACTCTAAAAGAGGACAGCGCAAATCTTCATCTGGTAATAGCGAACAGCTGGATATTCTGGGTCGAGAATTGACTCTCTTAATGGGGAGCTTTAATCACAGTCAAATGTTAGGCTCCTCGAACAGCCATTAAATATTGCACAGCTCTCCATGAGTAAATGCTCCGATAAAGGTTAAACATGACTTATGACGTATCAGGTTAAACACAGGCGCGTAATATTGCGGTTCGAGCTAATTTCGCGGTCATCCGCAAACCCGGATAATTTATCCATGGATAATCGAGAGTTCACTACTATTGTGGCTGCAAGCCATGACGGTCAGCCGCACTACGGGGCAAAGATAATCATACCAATGGAGAAACTGAAAATAGCATAACTCTGCTTCATCACTTTCCCTTGGTAAATAGCAATGGATTTTCCCGAGAAAGGGATGGTAGATCTATAAATATCGGCGCACACTGAACAATCGTCGCGTGCAGCTATTTTGTCAGGCAAATGCATGTGATAGCAAACAGAAGAAAGGCTGGAGAGTGTACGAGCTTCCAGTTACGTATACAATTTGCGTTGGAACAGTTCCAAATCGTGTGAAAAACCAGCATGTTTTCCCGCTCGACGAATTCGACTGCTATGCTGAACAGGTTTTTTCCTCCCTCTCGCTTACACCCGCGCACATAGACCAACGCGAAGAGCACACCTGCAGAAAACCACAATCATCCTGCTATTCCGGTACGTACCGGCGCGGCGTACGTTGCAACAGTTTCCTGACACTCGGAAACATTTCTGTGTGTGCGCACAATTTAAATGTTGCCGGTATGTAGTTCGAAAGTGGGACTGCGATTTGCATCAACTCGCACTTTTTGCATGTCCGCCGATGCATAAGCAATGCACCCGGCTAAAAAAAACAGCTATCGATATACGCTGCATGCTGCAAACTCTTTGTGCCTATACTAGATGACAGAAATTAATAACCGACCGATAAAATTACGGGCACGGCCAGTTCATTGAACTTGAGTACTGCTTTATTAGTCAATTAATAATATTGTCGCTACCGCTGTTAAAGTTTTTGCTCCAACAGTAGTTTAAAAAATAATTACATTCGGAATCTTTGCATTGCTAATACTTTGTAATATTTTATTTGAAAAATCAAAGGGTATTACGACTCGGATAGTGGTGATATTGATATCGAGGAAATTGGATCAGAAGAACTATATCGGAAAGATTAGGATGAAGTTCGTGTCAAATCGGAGGAAAAGTCCAAGCACGTATCAGGACGGAAGGGAAGACTGCTCATGAGCAGTCCACGTGTGATGAGAAGTTCTCACGTTCCTTTGTCCGAATCGTGAGCTCGCATCTCGTTTGCGAGATCTGCTGATTTGCGAAGATGCAGCCACAGCATCCTCCACTTCCGGCATTTGTATTGCTTTGAGTAGAAAAGAAAAGAGGGAAGCGCGTTCCTACCGTTCCCTCTTAGCAATACTCCTTTCGTAAGCTTTCCACCTAAGTCCACATCAGTCGGTTTCCCGTGAAACCCATGTATTTCAAGCGCATTCGTGACCGCCCCTCTTCATTGGCCAATTCATGAACCAAAGCGGTAAACCGCATCGACATCCGTGCGGCTCTGTCACCGGAAAACGATCGGCGCACATAATTACACGCACTGACTCCTCGCTGGAATTGATCTACCAGCACTGATCTATTCAAGTAGTTTTACTAGCTGTTCAGTGGTTCTGTTTAGACAAAGGCTCAGAGGAGCTTTGACATTTAAGAGTATTTATACGACCTGTAAGAGAGGAGTATCTGAGAGAAAGGAGGACAGTTTCTTGTTATTTATGGAAGTGACATTGATGTATGTGTCAAAAGGATCGTCAAAGGACATAAATGAATGGGCTAGTCGTTGCAAAAGAATCGTAAAGATCCTTCTTGGAAGAGGAAACGTATGCGTTATGCGACAGAACGCGAGATTTCCGTGTTGTAATTAATTCTTCTCTTTTTACGATTGCTTCTGTTGAAACGTTTGTGTAGAAGTGTGCAAGCGATGCGGAGACTCTGCGATATTATTTTGAGCGAGGCACTACTTTGACAAGGAGACCACTTAGCCTTAATATTCCGGTTATTTAGAGCTGTCCGAAATCCTGCGGTTGAAATGGTAATCCAGTCGTGGCGAAATCGATAGTGCAGGAACAGCAGGAGAATTATTACGGGCAATAGATCGACGTCGGGAACAGGAACATAGTTATATTAGAGTTCCTGGTAACGCATCGATTTCAACTGCACACTGCTATCGGAAATACCATTTATCGTTATTTCGAACTAAAGAGCCTTGACACAGTTACAGTTAGAAAAAAGGGATTATTCTCTGTACTTAAAAGACAGCCTCTCATTTTCTATGATACAACCTGGATAAGCTATGGAGTAAATAGAATAAAAAAATACTATTCAGTAATTATGTTTTACAATCTGACAATTTTATTTCATAATACTCTCAAATAAAAATTGAAAAATATTAAGGGTCAAGTGACATCATTTCGTTTCACTAATTTAATGTTTAAAAAGTTCAATTCTATAGAAATGAGAAATACAAAATTTGCCTTACTCGCTAGTAGCAATGTTCATTGAATACTTTATATTATTAACTTGCCGGCTTGCAAGTTAACAGTATCGTTCCCCCAGCGAATATGCTCGTTGCGTGGAAGATTGGACTGGGCGCATGCAGCATTTCAATCGGATCTTCTCGATGCGCTTGAGTGTACTTTCACCGGCGGAATTTCGAAATTTGCAATTCTCATCTGTATCCTAGGATAACGGCTCTCTATCGATGCTCCTGATACTGGCTTTCGCTCTAGCCGAACCAAGACCTTTGTTCGGAGCATCCATAGTCAATGAAAAGGGAGGAGCGTTGAGCATTAATACGAATTGAAACTTCTAAGACATATTTAGCCCAGTAAAGTGAAAAGAGGATGACGAAATATTACGAGCAATTAGCAGGGGCTTCGACCAAACGCAATGACCTAAAACCCATTTAAGGATTATGAAACGACAAAGTGTCTGTATGAGAGGCGTGAGTCCAACTGTCCTTCAAGCATGTGAATACGTGTTGCGATTGGCACACTCGTCTCTCTGTAATGCCCGAGGGGGCAACAAAACAAACGATTGGCGAAGAAATGATGCGAAGGAAGAAAAAAAAGGAACGGGTCGACAATACTTAACCCGATTTCATCCACAATCTCTTGAAGGTCTCTAATACGCGAAGAGGCAGGAACGTCCTCGCATAATTCCTTTCACCGACGGTCCAGGCGCGCGTGGAGGGAGGACGAGCCTTGAGCGAAGTCTCCTTTTTCAAGGAGTAAAGGCTGGGGCTGGCAGTTCGCCGCGAAAGCTTAGATAACGCACATTTCCTCAGGGCGATATCGCTCTAGCTCCACCACTTGGTAAGTGGTAGCCGGCCTTTTCAAACCTGTTTTCAAGGTATGTCGGGCGCCAATAATGCAACTATAGGCGCTCGCATTCATTTGAGCTCAACGCGCCGTAACGAAATCATTAGGCTATGAGTGCCGGTCGCCGCTCCCACTGACAACGTAATCCTCGTATCGTTCCTCAGTTGACACAATGTGTCCGAGTCCACCGCGGCTTCTCTATGAAAGGTGATCCCTGCCACAAACCACCGCCACTTCGTAATCGAATGCAACCGATCCAGTATCATCCTGTCCATCGGCAGTCGTGTACGCGGAGACTTAAGTGAAAAAAAGCACCGATCGTTTTGCGTTTTTGGTGACGTCGTGTTTTGTTCGGGCAAGTTCGGTGAACCAGCCGGACGAACTGTTAAAACCATGCCGGAAAGTACGAAGCCTAAAGTGTGGTGTGAAAAGGAGGAATTCCATTCGCACCAGGATGGGATTTCGATGTCGACCAGCTCCGCCTCGCCGTTGCCTCGGCCTGCCGAGAAAGCGGAAACCGTATGCTACCAGGGCACCAGGATAAAATTGGAGAATGAGATTTACGTGTTGCAGCCGTCGAGGATCCTTGTTTTCGGAGAAGGTGACAAAAGGTACGAATGGAACAGCATCCACCCAATGCATTTATAAAACCGGAATGGCACGCTTAGTAACTCGAAATCGATGATCACAGAATACGTAATTTGAGAATGAAACTGCGCTTAAACACAGGACTACACTGTCAAGAGATATTTTCTCGCGTCTTGAACAAAGGCCAGCAGGGAGACACGATGTTAGCATATGTCTAAAAGCGCCTCTAGTTTGAGAAGTAGTTCACGTGCAGCACCCCTGCATTTCCAAAGGCATGCACGTGTCTACCATCAGTTCTTTCTCGGGTCCACGCTGGTACAAGATGAAGGTGCAAAGAGTACCGACGATTGCAAGTCGCAATTGCTGGCCACGAATACATTCCTGACAACGAGTCCCGGACGTGATGCCAGCGTAGTCACGCGTCCTTTTTATGATATGCTCGCCTGATTACTATTATCGAACATGTTAAAACGTTCGAAAACGTTCGGACAAGGTCTTCTCTGTCGTAAAATTGCGTTTATTATAGCGCAAAAATTGAAAATAATTCTGCTACCAGCCGCGCCACTATTCCACTTCGCCGAGTTTGCCAGACGATGGTGACAAAAATTCCTATCTTGTTGAATCCACCCCTGCTCGAAAATAAATGGGTGCACTAGCCCCTTGCAGAAATCGTCCCCTTTCTATCGCTTGCACTTTAGCCTAACTGAAAGCGGGCAACTCCATAGATGCTCCCTTTCACCTTTCACGAGCGGAACCACGGAAAGAGGGTTTGCATTGATCAGCAAATCCCATCGGCTTGGCCATTAAATATTTACGCCCCCGCGGGAGCCAAGGGCAAACGCGCATCGAGAGAATCCCCGGCGTGTTCGAAAACCAATTGGGAGCTATCGTACTGCAGTACATAAATCACAGAGAATTAAGAAGATATGTGAAAACAGACATTTTCCCGCTGTCATAAGCACATGGAAGAGTTGGCCTCAACTTTTCCGGGAAGGAATCTTTCTTCATACATCGTAAGCGAAATTAATAATGATCGTACATTTGATGTCGCAATAAGAGGTGCACGGTTTAGTAATTAGTTTAACGGGAAGAACATGCATTCCCGTATTCTAAGCAAATTCCTACCAGTAAATTATGGATGCAACAAAGCACGCGTAATTCTCGCATGCTATTAGCATTCTAAAGTACCAAGCCTATACATACAGCAATTAGCGATGGTATCAAAAACACGTGTAAAAATCTAAAAGAATTCCGTTTCACCCTTGTTCAACTTTTATGGTGTTTTTCCGATCTTACTGTGTCAGAAACCCAATAAATTTTGCAAGGGAATGATTCTATTTAATCACACACCTTTGGCCGGCATGATAAACAAGTTTGTAACAAATAGATCCGAGCATTAAGAGATCTCCTTTTATATGAGCACACATCCCGAAAGGGAATATTGATTCGCGCGTATTCCGTGGTGCGGTAAAGTCGATTTATGGGGTTTCGAAGAAAATCGAGTGTTGGTTGGTAGAAAGGAGAAGGCACAGTGATTTTTCGTGGGGGTTTTCTTCTCGATTTTGGGCTAGGCGTGATGCGCCCGCCCGAGCGTCGAGAATGCTAGCAGCGGCACATTTACATAATTGTGCGTACAAATTCCAAACTTTGCCAGGAGGATTTGGCCCGCTTTCCGCGCGACGGAACACCACCGGCTGCGGCCGGGGTGGGACCCGAACGCGCCATGAACTCCCGCCAATGAATTATTTATGCTAGTACAGACCGTTTTAAAAGCTGCCGTAATTTCCTCGCGATTCTCATACGCCTCCGGCGAGTGTTATGTATATATTTTCTCGGTTCAAGCTTGTCCGAGCTATTTTCAACCTAGCCCACTACAATTTTCCTACTCAAAAACTTGGCGCACATCCTAAAGGATTATGCTACACAATATTTTTCGTCGTGTTTACTCATTTTTTATATTTATTAGCATTATTGATTCCAGAATAAAACTATCACAGCATCTGTTTACTAGTGCGCATAATCCAGTTGTGATTAAAACTGTCAGCTTCGACATGAATATGTATGGATTGCCAATATAACTTCCAATATTCTCAGTTAAGCGTGAAACATATGTATTCAAATAAAAAGTTATTGAATACCCGGTTGCCTATGACAGCACACTTCATTTCTAGTGATATGTTGTGCCTTTCTTTGGAATATCTGTTCAAAGACAATATACATTGTTTACGCACGAACTTTCCTGTATAATTTTATTGATGATCGAAGTAAGTAAATAATTTTTTTCAAAATAAAATAATAAAATTGCCACTCTATAAAAGTTGTTAACAAAGCCAACATTGATGTTTTTATTTTCCACAAAATGATTTGCCTATTTCAAATAGTAATAAAATGGTAGGCAAAACTGGCGACAAAAAAGATTTGATATTGACAGAAAAGCATGAAATATCGTATTCGCGATTGGATGATTCCTTTAGGCGACATAATGGCAAATGCAAACTCCCATGCAATGTGGTGAATTTTTACACAAATGTAAAGGCACATATGTGTGTGTTAGTACACGCACGACCGCCGGGTTTCCTGGCGATTTAATATTAATGCACAATTTGGCCGTCTGTCCGGTAGACGCAGTAAGCACGTATTTCTGGGATATAATATTTATATGAACTTAGGACAGGGATATAAATGAGGGTAACGTGCTCCTTTCTTCCCGACGTTTCCGTATAAAACCTCCTGACTGTGTAGGCAAAAATATTCTTACTCCGGTCGAGCAGTCGCGCCATAATCACAAACGTCAAAGCATACTCAAACACAGGAGTATAAAAATATAAAACCAAAGAATGTTGCTTTCGGCTTCTTTTACTGTGAGCTTAATATAGAACTTATGAATAATAATGCATAACATCATAGTAGAGTATGCGATACGAAAAGCATAGACTTTTCTATCACGAATGGTTTTCATTCATAATTTAAAAGTCCTGCATCTCCACTGGGATTCATTGTCTCAGAACTTGAAATGGAAAGTTGCTTTCGCAAGATTTAACTTTCTTGGAAGTTGATGCATAGAATTGTCGGCTCTTTATTACCACTAGGTCGAGAGGAGCGGCGGGGAAAATACCTGCTCTTATCGATCCTATGGAACTTTTCTTCGCGAGGATTTTACTCCTCTTTTGTTCCTCTTTATTGCTTTTTTAGTGGAGAAGCAATTTTACGCCAGAAGTACTACTGTAACTTCTTTACATTAAGTGAGAAGCACTTAACGCATTCATTGATTGCACACATATTTCGTAAGTTTCGAGTCTTCTTTGACAACCGTCCGATTGATTATTCACTCTACTAAAAATATATAAAAATAGATAATAATTTGCTCACCGTTTCAATGAAAATAGTTCCGGCTGGAAGAGTTTATTGCATCCTGCTGTCGAAAGGACTAGGAATACCTGTAAATAAGATAACTCTAGTTCACTTCGTATTCCTAGAGCAACGACGAACAGAGTAGAAGGAGGGAATAGGTCATGCTATTGTCACAATGAAATTGCGTTTCCAGTAGCCCAAAAGAGATTGCTTTACAAGTTTAGTCCATGCTGGAACGATCGTACGATTACCGAATGTACAGGGTGAGTCACTTGCCTTTGAATCACCACCAAATATGGGGAAAAAAAATTTTGAGCTAGGGCTCTGGAATTTTTATAGTATCTTCCTTGGCGCAAAAAAACATTACCTACCAAATTTCAGCCCCGGGAACGGTCGGCAAGTACCAAACGCACGGGGAAAACCATCGAAATCAATTTTTCAAGATCGGTTTTCCACATGTTTTAGGCAGAATTCCGGCATTTCCCCCACAACATTTATGTTTTTTTTCCGTTTTGAAACACGGACAATCGAAAAATCAAGCGTTCGTCCCGGTCCCAGAACCTTCGAAAAATCGAAAATTTTTGAAGGGGTATGCCTTAAAAAATTTGCGAAAAAATGAATTTTGAGCTATGGCTCTGGAATTTTTACTACTTCTTCCTCGATGCAAAAAAACATTCCCCACCAAATTTCAGCCCCGGGAAAGGTCGGGAAGTACCAAAAACATGAGGAAAACTGCGAAAATGAAATATTCAAGAACGGTTTTCCATGTGTTTTAGGCAGAATTCCAGCATTTTCCCCACAACATTTATGTTTTTTATCCGTTTTGAGGCACGAGCAATCGAAAAATCAAGCGTTCGTTGCGGTCCCAGAACCTTCGAAAAATCGAAAATTTTTGAAGGGGTATGCCTTAAAAAATTTGCTGATAAAAAAATTTTGAGCTAGGGCTCTGGAATTTTTATGGTATCTTCCTTGATGCAAAAAAATATTACCGACCAAATTTCAGTCCCGGAGAAGGTCGGGAAGTCCACCAAAAAAATAAGGGCTAGGAGAGTTCTGATTCAAAGGCAAGTGAATCACCCTGTACAACTGTGTGCATTTTGGTCCTTCACTTTCCTCTTTCAAAATTTAATTTCGCTCCTGTCAAAACGAATTCTCTAAAATAGTGCAATTTCTCTCAAGCTCTCCAGAGACCACTGTCGGGGTGAATAAGATGCTCTGACATACCCGTTATCGAATGAAACCCAACTCAAACAGATAAAAAAAGACATTAATATTGGAAAAGTAATAAACGAAGACTGTTTTCGCATTCGCATTCGGCAAATACACACTGCATGTGAATTCGATCATTCATACACAAAAACAGTAACGCCTACTCGCGTATGCGCGAGAACGTCACCTTCTTACTTGAGCATTATCGTAAAATTAACTCTCAATCAAACTGGATTTAACTGGATAGATCTTGTGTGAGAAGTGTGGGTCTCGAGAATACAGGAATTCTAAGTGTATGTCTCGGCGTTTAAGAGTACCATTCATACAAAGAAAAATATTTACTATATAAATGGGTTCAAATCTCGCGGCTTATTAGCACTGTGATATACGACAGCCCCATCTCATCTGTCAGCAGAAGTACGAGTGCTAGTTCGCTCCCAGAGTGCCGTGCGTCGTTCTCTTTCCAACTGTCGGTCGGATACCTTCCGGGTAACCTTTACGGAGGAGGATGTTGTTCGTTAGAGGTCGGGAGTATCTGTCCCCGAAGGGCCGTGATGGTTGGGCCGGTCTCGGCTTTTTTGAAAGCGAGGCGAATCGACTGGAATGAGGATGGCGCTGCGGCAAGGAGTCCGCAACCGCGTGGTGAGATGTCGACAGGGAGTCCATCCGTAACCGGTTCGATCCGCTGTGTACTGAGCAGCGGCGCACAGAGCGGCGCACATTCCCATTGACCAGGCCGTAGTCTAATCAGTCGGCTTAGTCGTGCACTCGGGCCAATAGTAATCGTGCGGTGCCTTTGAGAACACGGTGCGGCCCACGTCCATCAGAGAGACGATCAGTTAGAGAGAAAGCTCGTACGGCTCGGAAAGCTTGGTTACGGAGCGATCGGAGGAGTCTTGGGGCAAAGGCAGGCCAAGAGGGAGCACGAGTTCTTTCCAAGCGAGCTTTGGGAGCGGCTGACTGGACGAGTGGAGCAGGCAGTCTCGGCTGGTGCCACGATTCTCGAGCGCTCCTAGCCGTCCCCTGCGTCTTCTATTTCCGTGACAACGCGCCACTAACACACCAAGAAGCTGCAACTCTTCTTCGGTAGCAGGATTCCGGAGCGGGAGCCGCGCAAAACCAGGTGAGTCATACTCCATCCCTAGTCCACCGAGTCTCAACGGCGCGCTCCTTCCTCTCTCCTTCGTTCTCTCTTCTACTTTCCTCAAACTTTCCACGATCTTTCCACGATCTTTCCACCAGCCTTTCTTTCTTTCCTTTCCTTTCCGTTCTTCGACTGATCGATCGATGCTGCCGTCGCGTTAAGCCGTACTCGTCGTTGCCCTTGTAGACCAGTACATCGGATCCAAACTGCTACATACCTATACATACAAAGACTGGCTACACTCGTCACTGTGACAACTCTACTCGGCACGTCGGCAGTCGTCTGCTAGTCTGCCGACACCTCGACCCCATCGAGCGGGCCGACCTTTTATCATGCCAACCGAGTTCCATTGATTCGAGGATTTCAAATAAACATGCCTCCCTTATGAACGTCCCTGTTCCAGCAGGAGACTCCCGTTCATACTAGTCGCCCTTTTAGGTCATTATACTCAAAGCCCAGTGTACTGGTGACGCGTGACCCGCACCCTCGCGCGCATCTCGTTCTGCCTGCTTGTGCATCCTCGAGGATCGTGAAGGGAAACCAGACACGGTGTCTACATCTACGCTGCTGATCTCGGCTTGGCGTTGAGTCACGCGGTCTGCCGTGCTGCATCGACGAAGGTCGCTCGACACGCCGGAGATCGATCCAGTTGCCGATATACGTGAATCCTTGCGCGCCGCTCGAGCGTGCACGCACCAAGAGTGCTGGCCGCTCGCTCGCTCGCTCGCTCTTCTCGTGCGAGTTATCGATCGCGATCCGTACTCCCGCTACGATCGGCATACTGGCATACTATCTACATACCTATGTTCATGCTCTCGCCTCGCAAAACTTGGTTCGTGCAAACGAGGTTAGATATTCCGCACGCGGCTATCCACGCGAAAAATCAATACGTGACCCCTCCTGGGCCAGACTTTCGGTTGCTGCGCTCCTGCCGATCTACCCCCCAATACTTGGCCCACCAAAGCTAACCCTAAGACAATCATTCTTCCTTCCGTTGCGCGGATCCTTTCCCCCGACAAACGAATCTCCCGCGTCTACGCTGACCCTCCGGATACGCGCACTTGGATCTCTCGCTGCACCAACTCTATCTCGAGCCATCAGCTGATTCCTTCACTGGCCATGCTTCTGTCGGGATCGATCTTTTCGACGCGAGAGTATCAGTCGCTGGCGAATCATTGTGCTCTAATTAAGACAGCAGTTGCATTCGAATCTCAGTCGAAAGGGGCGTCTAGCTGGCGGGCGGCGAATTGGGGTAGTAGGGGAGCGAAAGGTCAAAGGGTGGAAGATCCCCTGATGTATCTGCTTGGAAAGGTTTGTAGCGATACTCGGCTGACGCGAGATGTGGAAACGTACAAACTTTCCAAAGTTGGAAGAGCACACATATGGCGCGCTCAACTGATTCTGTCCACTTTCGTTATTTGGTACACAGGTTAAGGCGGACAGAATCAATTGCGTATGTATTAGATATAATCCACGGGTGCTCGCCACTGCCAATGTTTCTTTAGTTTACACGATACATGTATATGTGCCACGTCTAAATATGAGGCTCTCTCGCAGCTCTGTAATTTCGTTTCCTATTGATTTGCCGGGTCCGTACGAGCCCGCTCGGTGTCAATGCGGAGCGGCGTGTTCCAAGAGCATAAGTTATTTCTGACCCAGTTTGAACGTGGGATTATTTGGCCAGCGTTTGAACAATCGCTCGCTCTTCGAGGCGCCAGTGTATTGTACTTTCTGTTGATGTATGAGGCCCTCACTGTTTGTGCTGCGGACAAAATCATCGGGTAGAAAGAGCAGCACAATTCGTTATTAGGTGACGCAGGCGAGAATAGATTTTCCTGGCCAGTGAAGGTCCTAATTGGACGAGAAAAGGAGTTCTAGCGGAGACCACCTAGAATCTACAGAAACCTTCCCTTTCTTCGCTCGGGATCCGGAGTGGCAAAGCTTTTTTGCGACCGAGCGTGCCAGTAGACCGTCAACTTTTACCGTGTGTTTCGCGTGCACGCTACTGAAAACGAGCTCCCTTTTCCACGCCGCGTTGCCTTATCCGACAAAACGTTAACACGTCAAGCGGCAAAAGTCGAAAATTCGAAAGCACCTAAGCTTCGTTTTCACCAAGAAACTAGGTACGCGACTATGCTGATCGATCCTTACTGTCGCTGTTTGAAATTCCACCCTTGCCTCTCGCAGAACCACTTCAAAGGGTTCCGATTTCATTGGCCCCTTAAACCTATCAACGCGTACACCCTACTCTACCCTCTATTACTCTTGCGCTCGGTAAATCGACGCCTCTACGCACCACAGTGCGGTTCCAACTCGATCTGAGTTCGCGTTCCAATCCATCCAGCGTGAAATATTGATCTCCGGTGCATGTGCGTGTCCAAGAATTTCCACGATTCTGGCATTCGAAGTTGCGGTGGGGAAAGGAAGCGCAATCAGTGATCGATTTCCTTTCCAAATATTATCTCGCTGACCTGAAATTCCGATCAAGATTTCCATGGCCTCTCAGTGCGAGATGCACTTGGTGCTTTTTGGATAGTGAGTCGAAGGGGAGGGGAGTGGTCAGTGATTGCTGTTTCCCACTCCTTTCACATATTGCTACATCTTCACACAAACGTCGGAGACACAAAGACGCACAAGAAATGGCATCTTGGTTCTTGGCATGCGGCATGATTATCCTAATGTGTGTACCTTCTGGAATCCCAGTCAATTTTTTCTGCATGCTGACTGACGCCGCACTTTAACAGCTCGCACTTTTGCTCTACCTTTACCTCATTCACGCGCACAGACGATTCGCCGAGGCATCGAGATGATCGGGATGATCGGGATGATCGGGATGTATGGACCCACAGAGAAAGAAAGTAGTAGGTAATGCGGCAACAGAGTGAGAGAAAGCTATGAGATTGGCTGCAATCTGGACAATTAAGTCGGCAGGTGGATCGAAGCGTAGGTTTCCTATTAGCGTAACTTGAATTCATAACATCTGCTTCTTTAGCCACCTGCCATTCGAGGAATCCCTAGCACCTTTTCATCCAGGCAAGTAAACGTCAATAAGAATTTCTATCTTGCCGTTTGCATGTTTATTCCACTTGTCCTACTAATTAATTGCAGCGCGTGCGTAAATCAGCCAATGAAAAACGGCGAGGCTTTCGGTTACCGATTGGGAGTGGCCTTGAGAAATAGGGAATTCCAATCATTTTACTAAGACAATAAACGGAAATTCGTTCACTCCAAAGATAGCAGCAGATGCATCTGTGCTCTCTGATATAGCCGGCCTCGGCAAAAGGTCTTCCGACGTCCTCCGCGTTAATAACTGCTTTTGGTTTCCTCTACTTGCCTTTCATATTCATAGCCTTTGCCGCTCGCGATTTTTACCTCGTTAATTCTCTCACCGCCACTGCTATTACACCTTCCGAGTATCATAGCCGAATTTAGTGATGACTGATATTACAGCGGGCGCTTCACTTTTCGTAATGACTGTCGAGTAAAGGATTAAATTTGCCGGGGCAGTCGCGGTGGGAAATCTTGCTGAGTGATAGGATGATACTAGAAATACATACAGTTCTGTGAATGAAACTCGAGTGCTCTCCGAGCGAATATAGCAGCTAGGTTAAATTTGGTCTCCTTTAGGAAGGAAACTAAATTTATGGAAAATTCGGAGCCGTCTTCACCTAGCAACAGAACATCGATGCCTCGATCGAAAGCGTCGGAGCGCGCGCGCGCGCGCTGTTGTCTCCCTTATCTTTGAGTTCTCTCCTGATTTGTTCGTTTGCCCGTTGGTTTGCCTTGTTGACGTATGATATCGGCATATCGGCTTCGGGCACGTCCTATCGGCCTCAGCATCAGAGCATCAGGGTGCACGAAGAGCAAGGAGCCGGGGGAGGGAGAGAAGGTTCGACTGGGCGCTGCCCAGTGATACACTAGTGTACCGGGAGGGTGGTGTGTGCTAGTTGGGGGCACCTTTAGAAGCGCGAGGGTGTTCGAGTAAAGGGTCATCCGCACGGCTAGGCGTCATCGTGGGCTGGCAAGAGGAATCGCAGGCATCGCCATGCCGGCAGGTATTGGCGCTTCGTACAGGTCGCTAGGCGACCTGGGCGAAGACGTCTACAAAAGCACTACGATCGTCGACCAAACACAGACCGCCGGCCAAAGCGTCCTCGAGAGCGTCAAGAAGGCTTTCAGCTTCGCCTCGCCCAAGGTCGAGATCAGGAAAAAGGATCCACTGATTGAGGACCGCCGTGAGAGCGTCTCGATCGTCTCAAGGTAATGCCTTATACGATATATTGTCTCTAGAGTTACGGGGGAAAACCGGTCGGCAGGTAGGGGCTGATGGTCGCGGGCCCAGATATATCTTCCGCTTTCTTCTTCTGTCCCTTCTCGACCTCGGACCCGTCTATTCATTCAGGGATAATGCTCTAATTTTCATTCCTCGCCTTTACAATCCACGCGACTATACACATCTCTGCCTATCTATAAAAGTATGGAGCTACATACTCTGCAGCGGATCACAATGTCTATTGGAAAGATGTTCGAACGTCTGCCTATTGTATCGCGCCCACTTTCTTTTTCTTAGTTACTATTAATGATATCTGTGTCAAACGTGACGCATATGCAGGGTTAGAGGCGGATATAAATTTATGAAGAGGGTGGAATGATCGTGGCTAGACGAAATTTATTCCGAGAGATCGAATTTGTAAAAGGACGCGATCCAGATGCATTATATCTATCTCCGGGGAGCCTCGGATTGATTGATGGGAATTGCTCGACACCCGACGCAGAGGATGCTTTATCCGAGCAATTGTCCCCTGGGTGCAACAAATTCAATAGGATTCCTTTTGCGTGGTTGCGCGCTCAATCTCGGCAATCCTCAATTGAGAGATATCGTCGCTTACGATCAATGACGGGCTAGTTCGGAGGGCTCGTCCAAGGAGGTCGTGGACGATCGGTTCGAGGTCGAAGATGTTAGAGAAAAGCACGGGTTACCGTGCTTTGACTACTGTCGTCGACGAACGGCCGCTTGCCCGCTCGCCCGCTTGCCCGCTCGCCCGCTCGCCCGCCGAGAATCGATCGTCACAGTTTCCTCTTCTTTCTAATCGCCTACCACAACTACATACTAACATCGGGACTGGGAGCCTCGCATATTCCACTCGGGACTTTCTATGGTGACGATGCTAATTGACCGAAGCCAACTGCTAATTAACTGATTCTGAGAGCCTTACTAACGACATACCGCATGCCGGTCGCAGAAGTGGAACTCGGAGGGATAGAAAATCTTCTCGTACCAAACTCTATTGCAATAGAAAAACAATAGAAAGAGAAGACGGTGTTAGGAATCAGAGTGTTGGAACTAACAATGCGACTTAGTTAACGATTTCGATGCTGCGACCGCGCGAGCGTTTCAAGCGGCTTTTTTGCCAGCTGACGCCACGGTGGCTGGTGCTTTGTGATAATAATCACTATAATCAGAGACTGGTTTAACCTTAAGCACGGACGGACTGTAGGACCGGAAGTTGCTACCGCGACTATTGATCGGCCTGGGTACAAAAGCAGGCCACGAGGTAAGCCGCATCATGCGACCTGAACGTCACTCCTTTCCTCATACTTAACACCTCAACTATGCAATAATGCCGCTCTGCTTGTACTCTTCGCCTCTCCTGCTTTTGTCGTTGTTGCTCTTTGTGTTCTCCCTCTCTCCCCCCATTTTATCCACTCTACCGTAGATGCCCCGATAATCTTCTAACTAAACGCTATGCCAATGAGAATCTCGCCAACTCGGTAAACTACCATTTTCTTGATGAAATAGTTCTGACTTGATTGCGAAGATATTCGCCTCTCGTCTATGTAGTTTATAGTCCTTGGATAGCCAATTGAAGCGACTGTCATAAAAGGCATATCTGCGCGGGAGAAATCATTGAAATTGAAAGTGTCTCGTACGTATCCATTAGAAGTGTACGAAGGCTGCGCCGCCTAGTCAGCGTCTTTTCATGAAGTAATTCACTTAGTGGGTAGTTACTGACAAAAATTCGGGAGGTCATCATCGGCATTGCGTTATTACGCTTATTATTGCCCCTGTTTTCTCCAGTGCATGAGCGTAGCTGGCTGTCTCTCCCTTTGTCCTTGCAACGCTCGAGTTACATTATTATTAGCGTGTTGCTTCGTGAACCACGACTGTAACACGGGCGTTGCGGAACCGACTTCTCGGTTCGAAGCATCTTCCCGTGCGGTCGATCCTACGAGGACGATCAAGGGGAAATCGTCACCGACGCGCACTCTTGCAATAATAAGATCGGTCAACTTATTTTTTAGCAATTTTCTCTTTGACCATTTAATCTGTAATGACGCAAGCATTACCACTGCATGGCATTGCAATGGTAATGCTACCGGGATTCGTGGACGGTTTTAGGGAAAGAACGGTAAAATCGTCGGTGACGGAACTAAGGATTTGGAATCCGCAGCGGGCCGGGGCGTGTGTGATTATTCGCGGCCATTTTGTTCTAGGGAAAGAAACAAGATGCCGACCGCCGCCAGTGCCGAGGAATCTGCTCTTTTGGGGTAAGTCCTCCTGCGAGAAATGGAGCGAACGTCCCTTACGTAACAGTATTTCCCCCGCTCCCACTCCGCTGCTGGGCAAGTATACATATACATATAAGTACAGTACGTATCGCGTAGAATTGACAGTAGGAAGCGTTCCCGTAGGCAGCTACGATATCTTCGAGCTAACAGCCTCGTTGTACATCTAATTTTAACGTATCAACATTGACCCCCCACCTCCCACCTCTCGCGCTCTCCAAGTTGCACTTGGTGCGCGTTGGACCCCGCACTTGAGCATCCTCCAGCGGCGCTCTCATCTGCCATTCCACGGGCATTAAAAGACTCGCTCCTAGCGATCTGACATTGACCCCAATATTCCCAGGCGACGAATCATCGGACCATTTAGTGGTGGCAACTGACCTGTCGAGAGTGATAGCCCCCCGATGAATTTCCTCTCATTCAGAAGCGAATATACGCCGCTGGCGAACCAACCCTTACAGGTACAAACGACTAGCAATATCCTGGATTGCGAAACTATACCCTCGGGTGACTTGTGTCACGTAATTCGACCGTGACCGCTCGCCTTTTTGGTATATTTAACATTTCAAAGTCGAAAGAACACGCCTGCTATACCACCGGAAATAATGGTGACCACCCGTAAGAACGGTCCTTAGTAGATCCAATTACTTGGCCGCGTCGTAAAACAAGTTGCGCTCCGCGACTGTTTGGAGCGCGACCCTAATGAAACATGTCTTTTAATCATCTCAATGCCAAACGTCATTCACGGCTAACCGTTTAAGCCGATTTCACGAAAGCTATTAGGCTAAAGCCGGCGCACTATCGAGCGGCCCAATGAGGCTATGCTCCAGAATTCTTCGCCAAGTATGATTCTTATCAGAAGTGTTTCCTTAATTCAGAAAAGGAATGACTCTCCAGCCAATATTCCTTAACTTGCAAAGTTTCCGCGCATTCCTTCGAACGTGTAACATCATACTTGCAGGAGAGTTTCAAGTTGTACTGTATTGAAGAGAGAGGGAGAGACGGAAGGCGGCTGAAATTGGGAGAGAGACCGAGACTAGGATCTGTCTTCTACACTGTTCCTCCAGAAGTTCACTAATTCTCCGAAACTGTTCTCGAATTCCAAAGCGGGGAATGCCACTGGAGCTATTCAATATTCGAATAGGCGAGTCACTCGCATATGATATATCGCAGACTGTTTGAGCTAGCACGTTTTGCGAGATTGAGGCACTTCATGACTGTGAGAAGCCGGTGCAAATCGGTCGCATATGAAATAGCGTAGGGTGTGTAGAGCAGAGCCGGTTGAATGTGGCTTCCAGCGTGAGCCTGGTCTGGAATGCTCTCGAACGCATTTAGGACACAGCTGAATCTAATCGGGGGAACGCATTATTAAGCTCCTGGATACTCGCTCACTATGCTCGATTGTTTGTATCAAGTCTAATGCTCCAGGAGGATAGCATTCCTCGCGGCTCAACTCCAGCACTGCCTGGAACGCGCGAACTGCCATGAATTACAGCAGTTCCGCAAAATCCCCTTGGGCAGTTCCAATCTCTATTTCGGGATGAGAAATGAAGCTGCATATCGCAACAATATATCTAAATTTCCAACAGGGGAAACGTTAGAATTTTTTATTCCGAAATGTAATATTATACATGGAATTTAGAATGAAATGATTTTTAATTCATCATTTCTACTGCTTGTCGATCAAGTCTTTTTCGGTTATAATAACTGAGCTCATAAATTCACACAATGAGGTTTCCAGCATGGCAATTATCAGGGTGATTAGAGCTTAATTCGAGAGTATTAGAATGCGTCATCGAGCAAGACGCAGTAGCCAACGAGAGTATGGTATAAGACGCCAAGTCCTTCGTCATATGAATTACTTCATTACTTTACTCTGGAACGGAACAGTAGATGGAAAAATAAAACTCGACTGCTGGAATTGAAAAGAGATCGCTGATTGCTTCAGTTGCAAGGTAGACCTTGCAGGTGTAGCTCGATGCAAAGTTCAGGTGCAGTACTCTTTAGAGACTCCATTCATCTCCCGCGGGAGACAGAGTCGCCTGTTACATAAGTCGTGGCTGGGCGGGGAGGGGTGGGGAGGGGTGGAAGAAAGTGGCGCCGATTGTGATGAATCGCAACGGGCGAACGTTGAATTATAACGAATCGCTGTGACGCCACCAACGCGTACGTCAGACTGCTCTACTTTCCCTGAAAACTCATTTAATGGCATCTGGCGCTGCGCCAATCCACCTGAGTCGCCTGGTGCCAGCCAGCCCCGAGTTCGATTTCCAATTCGATAAAAACAAGCGTGGTTGCGCTCGCTTCTCCCCACCCGTGAGAGGAATCTCCAACGATCCTGGCGAGAAGATAGAAGTTAGATGAGCGTCCCGGCAGCTCAAACTCCTGCGACCATTTTTTTCTCCCCTTTGTCAAGTCGATATGTCTCTCTTTTCTTTTTAGTTCCTTCGTCGGAACAAGAATTATAAGAGTACAGTAAGTCAATTCTCTCTTCTCGGCGATTAACCCTCGCCGCTCCATTATTGCAATATCTTCGTTTAACAACGCATCTGCCGCATTACTCGGAACGAACATTTTGCCGCATATTTAACGAGTGTGCATGAGCCTAGGTACTAACAATTGCGTGTAGTGTACATTTAGAATGGGTCGCTCAGCTCGCCAGGTCATCTTGCGTCGGCGAAAACGCAAAAGAACAAGGTAACGAACGGCTGAAATGCGATTTTGCATGAAAGGACTGAATTAACGATGCGCTAACTCTAACAAGTGAAATGAGCGGCCGAGAACGCCCAGACAGACTGCATAGAATAACAATAGGCCTGCGAGCGTAAGTGAAAGGGCGGACCTGCTCCCGTTTACTTGAAAGGAAGTTTGAGCGTGAATCTACATTCATGAGTTACAAGCGAACAATTATTCTTGAGTCGGCCAGTTTTTCAGAGAGAAGTCCAATTGCTGAGTGGCAACTGGGAAGGAACGTAAGCCGATCTTCAGTCAGCAGCTTCATGTTACCGAGTTCTCCGGACGCGGGCGCGGGCGCGCTCGGCGGTGCACGTTGAAAAAAGAAATATGTCTCGTTCGCGTAGGTCGGTTAATCGTTCGATAAAAAGGATATCGAGTGTCAGGGGTATCGAGTGTTACCTACCTGGTGGTTACCTCGGTCTCCCGTGAGGCTCGATCGCGGTTTCTTAACAGACGACCTGGACTTTTCTCGTGAAAAAGCGCCCTGAGCTTCCGAGCACACCACCACCTTCTACTCCCTCCGAGTAGCATTATTATTATATCTATTATTTCTGCTTCATCTAACTACTCGGCCAACACTGCATGATAGAAGTGCGGCCTTGTCCTAAGTAGAAACACAAACCAACACATCAGTAATGTCGATCCAAGCTCACTCGTTTGTAGAAAGTGGGGCACTCGACAATCCACCAGCAAATCCGAAAAGTCCAACAACTTCATCCGCCCTGCTTTCTATGAACCTTGTGAGACAATTTCAACGCATAATCAGAATACTGAACTATTTGAATTTTACTCTCCCAAAACAAAAGAAGTAGCTAACGATGTAGTAGATTCGAGAGTGTGGTAATCGCGCCTCTCGGTCTCTTGACACTGGGCGTCCCGCATGCTCCGTGCATTATCTTAATAAACTCATTATCTACTTCTGTCAGGCTACGTCGTCGAAAACAAGCTCAATTCCCTACTCGTTTTCTTTACCCAAAAAGCTACCCCTAATATCACATTCATGGCGGGGGTTGACGATGAGTTTCCGGTAGATTTCAAGCACGTCCCTAACTTTCAGCGATGGTGAATGCGACCTGTCCAAAAGAACCCCATCGTTTCTCACAGTGAGATCCTTCTCTTTTCCGAGCGAGTTTTACAACCGCTCGTTTTTTAGTCCAAGCCTTAATTTGCACGAGGAGCGTTCGTCGGACGCACAGGCAGGAATTCCAGGTTGATCCAGGATCAGCCAGTCTTTCATTTTGCTGACAACGACGCGTTCAAGATGAACTTCCTACTTCTCGAAATTCCTTTTTATTCGCTGGGCCGTCAAGCCGTTGAACAAGAGAATTCTGCGGGAGCATTCCGACGCCTCGGCAGGACGCGAGTTATCGGAATCTGCATAATCAGAGTAGGACGCTATACGCCACATTGTAATTCCAAGGCTGCCGCTGACAATTGAAGAAATTCCCTTGTCTAAATCTCCCAGCTTGCCACTTTCATTCCTTTTTAAAGTTCGCCAAGGCGAAACTAATTAAATGTTTTCTTTCCATGCATTTTATAAATCTCCAGAGATGCAGGGAAATCTCTACGGAAATTGAATGTTCTCGTTTTGAGCTTGGCACGAGGTTTCTCCTTTATAGAATGTAGCCAGTGTGTTTCGGCTATAGTCCTAGCTTATCTCGAGTCCCAGCCGGAGGACAATCGGACTTCAGGCAGGCCGGAAGCGGCAATGTGACGTGTCAGAGATACGGGAAGCCACGCACACTACCTACCTTGTATACACAAAGATTCGGTGTGCTCGGAAAACTAATGAGCAGTCATGAGAGTACGGGCGTAAACACTACCAGTACCGTTTTCCCCGTCAACAGGAAACCTTATTACAATTGCAATCGTTTATGAAATATGAAGATACTGCCTGCTTGAGCTTATTGTTAGTGGAGATTTCAAACAGAAGAATTAATTATGCGAAAAGTCATTGGTCCTCACGATTGCACTTGACAGTCTACGACAGAATATAATTGCAACGCTCACTGCCGCAGACAGCGCCATTCATAATGCAGAATCGAGAGTATTATGTAACCGAGTGGAATGAGGAACTATTACGCGAGCAAACTTCGAGCGAGAGTAGAACTGGCGTGGTCGTCGGGCAAAGGGTTTCTTAGCATTGCACAGAAAGGAGGAGCCCGAGAAATTGGGTGGCCGGCGGGCAGACTTCTCACTATTACAACAAAGGCCGGACATGACGCTAAGGCTAGCCACACTCGCATCCATTCTAATTGTCATTCTCAGGAAGTATGGCGTTTTGCCTGCCTCGAGGAAGATAGAATTGCAGAAGAGTCTCGAAGGCTAAAACGGTGAAGAAGTATATTAGGAAACGACCCGCATATGAACTAAAACCGTGTCGCCCGTTACCGAGTAAGCCTCGTTTTTCCTTTTCCCCCTTTTTGGAAAAGAGAACAAAAGAGAGTGAAAATAACGAAGTGGAGAATTGAGGAAATTGCGTTTTGCAGTAATAGTGTACTTCCGGTACTACCGGAATTGTCAAGTGGCGCCGCGCGGAAAACTGTTTTCGCGTAATTAAAGCGCCGAAAGGAATTGTTTCCACGAGGATAACAACGGCTTTTAAATTACTTGCAAATTCGAGGCACGACACACATTGCTACAATTTGTCCCGGTGATAAAACAATTTTGAAAGCGTTCGAAAAACCTCTGCCCTTTATACGCGAATGAAACCTCACGTGTTCCCTGAGGCTAACGAAGTTTTGAAACCCGACTGCTGCAGCAAACGTAGAAGACGTACTTTTCAAAATGGGAGAGCTGATTCACATCCGACTGAAACTTCGTCATTACTACCAATGCCACAATTTAACGTGGACCGCTTGTTCACATAACATTCATTTGCAAGTGTCCCAGAGATATTAATTACACCTTGTTATACGCTAATTATTTAAAGCAAACTTTTTCGCTTCAAACTAATGAAGCACATTTTAACCATCAATTTTTGCCGCACTTTCCTTCTCTAATGTTTGGTTCCCGCCGCATGAATATGTGGACACCTAGTGTGGAAATATAGTTAAAATAATAGGTGCATAAATTTAATGAACAATCTGCACCACGATCTTTATATAACACCACTCTTGTCATTATTGGTTTTTCTTTAATGAGTGGTTATAAAAACTTGCGCAACTCAACTCTACAGATTCCGTTCTGTTTCCCTGCGTCGACGATAAAGGTGCCTGAGGCGCCGCAGTGCAACTTGGCGCGTTCAAGATTTATTCAATAGTGCAAAAAAACGCGGTTACTCTCAAACAGCTTATAATTAAACAACGATTATTGAATATTGAATATTGACAGGCTCCTTTAAATCATAATACGTTGACTTAAAAAAAGGTACTCACGAATGGAAGGCTATTGAAAAAGGCAAACATAAAAGAAGTATTTTCATTGTTGAATCGAAATAACCATTCAGAACGAACTGGATATTTTTCTTCAGCCGTGACAGTAGATTCAAATTTTCATTCCATTGCCTTTCAGAGAAAAGTGCATTTGAATCAGTATTAATTAGTTAGCACAGACTGGTGCTGTAATATACTCGCACAAATATTTGTAATGGTGATAAGTTTGTTTATTACTGCTAATTATTGCATAGCCATAGATTTAGTCACTGTGAGACAAACATGTTTGCCGTGAATCATCTCCAGCCTAGAACGAGTCACTAGAAATTATCTGCCCCACTCTTTAAGGATTTCGTCCTTAAAACTATGATCCTAGCAAAACCTTGAGGCATTCTTCCAAAACACACCTCGGAGTTCGCAACTCTTGTCGTCGTGTACGAGTGGACTAAAAATCCCACTAGAGTATTTGTCCTTCAAGCAGTTTCGCTAGAGTGCCAATCATATTTGAGTGAAGTGAAGTTAGCGTTGGTCGTTTATGTCAAGTACAGAAGCACCAGTCTCTTGCATCAGGTATTTAACTATTTATCGACAGATACCGCGCAATCCGAGTACTTTATCACCGGAAAATTGAATTAATTCCGGGGATGCTGGCGCGCCATAATTTGCCTGTGCACATCCAGCTAGTTCAATCGCTATCGGTAGAGATGCAATTACTGAAAGTTGCGAGCGCAGGTACTCGGATCGTTCACTTGGAAAATTATATTATGCCGAGAAATGGAATTACGTTGTCTGGAACTTCGTAGCGAGTCCTTTATTCATGGCGTCCAACTTCGGAGAAGTTGTCATGGCGTCACAGTTACTTCTCGCCTTTAGCTTGGCCAAGAATATTGCAATGGACTTGACAACAAACTTTCTTCCAAGATGCGCGTGACACTTCTTACAAAGTTCTTGTCTATACAAATGTAATACGGTTTATATATAGATCGATTGCAGTGGATTAAGAGAATTTTAAAAGGGGAAACGGAATCTTTAACGGGTCAAATAGGATGAATGATTGGGGAATGGAATTTCTGCATGGTACGTAAGGCATAGATCCCTCGCAACGTGTTATCCGGCCAGAACTAGGTAGCAGGCCGCGGACAATGAATAGGTCGACCGGGGTTCTTGACATTTCCCCGGCAAATGAAATTGGGTCGCATCGTAAATCCTCGGGAATACAGGTCGAACTGAATTCTTCGGATATTAGTTGAGCAGAGTCGGCCGAGCGAAAGCTCCAGCTCGGAGATAATTAAAGTAATCAACGGTAAGCCCCCTTCAGATAAAACTGAATGTCTCATATCTTCAATGCATTTATTCTCGCGCCTTCCTTTCCATGCATTAGATGCAAGCTCTTATCCTCGATTAAAATTGAGAAGTCATTGTCTGACGTTTCAGTATTTGAGCGCAGTTTAGTAGAAATACTTGCGATAGATTGCGCTTTAAATATAAGTAAGGAACCGTCGTGGTAAACTTAAATAGATCGGACTGCCTATGTAAAGTGCACGTTACTCAAGGACAGTGCTATGACACCTACGATATTGGTCGCCCGCTCATTCTCGTTGAGTAAATTTAACCAGCTGAACGAGAACTTTCATCGAAGGCTTTCCTTCGAAACTCTTAGTTTCGGAATTAGTAATACTCCTTAACGAAGGCCAAATACAATTTAACACTACAGGCCAATTACATTTGGAAACTAAGCGAGGTTTCCACTGAGCGATTTAAGGTAATGTCTTTTTCAATATTGACTGTCCTCTGACAACAAGGCGAAAAATTGTTCATTCCTATTACAATAAAAATTGGAGAATCGTCAGATTCAGAACTTTTTCCTTTGAAAGTTACCTGAGAACATAAACCGTTTAAAATATAGCAACGGAAAAGAACATACATTTTTATGCGTTGAGGGCATAGTGTGGAATTGGTCCGGTAATAGTGGGTGACTCGAATTCCCCCAATTGGCGGCACGTTCTCGCAATTCACACGACGTCAGGCATATGCGCAAGTCTCGCAAAATTACGGGAGGAAAGAGCGCGCGATTCTCGACATTATTTTGCCCAGGGTTTGTTTTTGTGGGGTTTTTTCGTTTTTGAGGCGCGTGGCTGACACTTGGGTTTCTCGCGTAACGAGGTACACTGATTCCCTTAACGATAATTGACTCGACGTCTGCGCTGCAACGTCTCCTCGACGTTTATGAGCTGTTCTCATTGACCGAATTAGTAGGGCCCGACAATGCTCAAGGAGAGGAAGGCCACTTGTTTTCACGAATATGCTCCGCATCGCGTACCACAACCCGCCTACCTTTATTCCAACTTTCACCTACGAAGTCAGTAAAATCTATTCGCAATATACTTGGAAATATAAATAATAAATCTACATTTTGGAGATTCTTAACACTAGAACTACTGAGATTTTTTTATGCCTATGAAAATGACTCGTTTTAGTAGTTCTAGTGTTAAATATCATAGTCGTTCCATTAAACGTTCCTGACTTTATCCTGATTCAATGTCTTCATTTACTTTCAACGAAGCTATTTCTATACCTAAATTATTGGTGATGACTACATCGTTCCAACGGATTACGCGAACAAATTTATAGTTCTTGGTAGGCTAATGCCACAAAAAGAAGAGTGCTGTATATTTGTGTACTGACAATATTTCATCCTGTAAAAGAGATCAGTTCTGGAGTGATTCACACTCCAAGAGTTCAAGGCGTTTTCCAAGGGCTTGCGCGTTACGTGGAGAAAGAGGGAATCTGCACATGTCGATGTACCAAGACATAGATATAGGCAAGGAATGAACATGTTACCTCGGCGTACCAAGCTTGTTGATGCAGCGAATACTTTAGCATGCACTTGTCGTCGAGTGTGAGCAGGTCGAGGAAAATCAACAAGAGCCATTGTCTCACTCTCATCTATCGGTTTATTTAAATCACCGAGCGCGCCACTTCCCAAGTTCCGGTGAGATGTATCCGGACCTGAGGTCCAATGTATGTGTTATGCACACATACCCAAGTACATCTCAACCAACATATCTGCGATTTGTTAAATTTAGAACAACTGTATATCGACGTATAACATCTTCAATTTCCCTCTTGCGCAATTCGCGATATCCAAAATACCCTGAGGGAGTAAAAAGTTTCCAAGCAAGTCTCAAGTAGCCTTCCAAGTTGATAAAAGCTTGATAATCTCTTGGCTGGTGATAGTCCTGTATTCTATTTTCGCGTCGCACAGTGTACGAGTATGTGGCTCCATTATTGCGTATAAAGAGAAGCAAAGAGGTAAGCCGGATATTAATAAATTAGCAGCTTGTGCGCGAACTTCCTTCCGCTGATTGTGAGTGGTAGGGAAAATGCATCATGATTATACTCGATTTTGCGTGCAATTTGCTTATATCCATGTAAGCTTCAACAAATTCCATATCGAATTAACTTGGGCGACATGCACGCATACACTGACACTGACTGGCGCGTGCATGATGGAGGTCGTGTTCCCTGTGTGGAATTAGCGCTCGACGAGTAACGAGGGTTACTCAAGGATATTATTATGGGAATCCATTCCGCTAATGGGAGCGGAAAGGCAAACGCGCAGAAATATGTCATAGGGAACAGGGCAGAAATACATTATGTTATCAGGCTTATAACAAAATGAATAGCATAAAACTTCGCCTTTAATGCGGATGCTTTTATCGGGATCTTATAAAGAAACAAGTCCTTGCGAAGTTTGCTTGCCATTCAGCGAGGAAGCCTTCGATTAGTCGGATTAGAATTTCCTCTTGGCAGGCTTGCCAAGAATAACCGAGAACGTAAAGATTCGCTTTGCGTTTCCGAGACTCGCCCGCTGAATGATTAACGCCCACTTCTCCTTGCGCAGCACCATGCCTTCCGATAGCATGGACGATATTGAGCTGAAAAACATTCAGCTTCAATTTCCGGCATTGCGATACCTCTCCCGGGATGACAGCTCCGTGCGGGAAGAGAGGGTGGAAACCGATCGGGGGAGTTTGCTGGTCGCTGTCCAAGGAAACAGGGCGAAGCCTGCCATTCTCACTTATCACGACTTAGGCCTTAACTGTGAGTAACATTTTTATTACTCCAGTCTTATGTGATTGATCGAACTATCATAGAGTGATAAACTTGAGAAGGAGATTGTTATATTATATCAGATGTTGATTTTTATTCTACAGCATGAGCATTATAATTAATTTTACTATGACGAACATTACTAGTTAGAGACTCTGGCTTACCGCCAGGAGTGCTCGTATACATATTTTGCTAAATATTTATAAAAACATACTCTCTCAGTTAATTATCAATATGGAAATGTTGTACAATGCATATCAGACACGTCGTATATTGGAGCTCTAATTATATCACAGACATCTCGAGCTTCCAAGCGTTCTTCAATTACATTGACATGCGGGTTTTACTGGAAAACTTCTGCGTCTACCATGTGAACGCACCAGGTCAAGAGGAGGGTGCATTGCCACTACTCGACGAGTAAGTAAATTTTTAAATCCATATGATCTAACGTACTCTGCACTACTCCTATCAACATCGGCGAGCTCTCCAAAGCGAGAGATGAAAGTATCAGAAAGTCGTAAAATATGAGGGCAGTGCTGAAACTGCGAGGAGTATTTTACCCAGGAGAGAGATCCAGATTTTGCTCCCCCCAAGCCGTTGACATACCAATCCTATTCGTTCGGAGAAAGGTGAATCTCGAATTTGACCATTTCTCACTTTTTCGATTTGCCAGTCCAATTACACGGGTGTTCGGGTAGTGAGTTTCCTGCCAATTTTATTTAACAGCCTTTGCATGATTCATGGGTGCACTTCGGAATCATACTAGTTGAAATAGAATAATGTATACACGTAGATTCAAGACGTTCGGATTTGAATACAAATCAATGACCCAATTATCGTTCCTAATTAATTGAAGCCGCAATGATGCCATGGTTTCATCTACTAGCGTCTTGAAACCAATTATACTTCTTCCCCAAGCAGCCTTGGACGGCTCTACTTCTTATCGCAGTTTCGATCCTATCATAGTTGCATTTACGAAGACCTCGGCATCCTCAGAGCACGCGGTATATCCTGCTGAATCTTTAATCTTTGATGAAATTGATGCGCCACTACCACCCAAGATACCTCGAACCTCCGCTTAACTTTTACCACCGGCGGAGAAACTTCAGCGCGGTGAACTTTTGCAATTTAGAAATTTTCCCATAACTTTGTATTTGAGTATTTGCCGATAAAACTTGCTTTGCGTACGTCACTTCTCCATTCGATTGGGTCAGATTTATTATTGATGCAAAATCAACGGAGATCATTTCTCGGCAGTTTGAATCTTTGTATACTACTCCAACATGAAATTAATGGAAGTAGCAGTGTCCGCTTGGCAGGCCCATAGTTGGCCTCCGGTTAAGTAGTCGAATTCGAAGATTGACGTCTACTGGCGCTAAGTGAGTGAGCTGACCTCAAACAATCGCTGCTCACCCCTGCACCCAAGAAACATGTAGCACCAAACTGCGAGCCAGAGAATAATTTTGACTGCAATGCAGATTCGCATGCTAGGCGCCCGGAAAACATTCTTGTTCGCGTGCTCAAACGCTAAAACTCCGCCGATGTATTGCTGAACGAGATACACCAGAATTCTTTTGACAGTTTTACTGACTGCGGAACACAGCTATCAATTTGCAACACGTAAACTTTATAAACGTTACCGCGATTACATGTATTTTATCCCTTTGTTTACAATTCCTAGTACGGTAGCCAATATGATAAATCGAGCGGTATTAAATCGAAACTGAGAAATTTATCACCTACCGTTGACCAAGCTCACTCTTTTCAACGGAGCAAACCATTACACTTTATTGCACGTAATGCAGATATAAATCTAGCGCGTCCTGTACATTTTTAAGGGATCACGTTTCATTTTCAGCTACGTTTATCCGTCCATGGATGAGTTGGCAGAAATGTTGCTGTTCGTCCTCGGCCATTTTGGCTTGAAGTCCGTAATTGGTTTTGGTGTCGGTGCTGGAGCCAACATACTGGCAAGATTCGCGCTTTCCCACCCGGAGAAGATGAATGCATTGTGCTTGATAAACTGCGTGTCCACGCAAGCCGGATGGATCGAATGGGGCTATCAAAAGTTGAATGTTCGACACCTGCGTTCCCAAGGCATGACTCAGGGTGTCCTTGATTATCTGATGTGGCATCATTTTGGCAAAGTAAGAAAACTATTCGCTTTTTCAATACTTTGCAACGAGAAAATGTATGGCAATCGACGCGATTTCCATGACAACGTAAACTTAATTTTCGAAATAAGCCGATGGCGCGTACTTCGATGGCGAAGGGCAAAATCTAATCGCCAAGATTGGATGGTTAAACTACATTCACACAGGGAAATAGGATAGAGAGTGGAAGGAGCGTGTAGCTCCACTCACAAGCTCTTGCACGCGAGTAAAGCCGGCGCGTTGTGTTCTATACAGTGTGAAAAATTGGATTAGAACATCACCATCCATTCGTTCTCTCCTATTATGCAACACGTTGCTTCTGACGAGATTACCGGCCGGTCCGTGAAACGGGAAAGAATCCAACATTTAATAAATATCCACATTATGATAAACGAACTTGGCTGCAGAAAAGTCGACTTGAATTAACGAGATATCAATCTTTCCCTTCCTGCCCAAACTACACGGTTCCTGGATGTATTATGTAAGGCTAATTGAGATCGCAGATATCAGCAGGTTCATGCGATCACATAATGAAGGACGTTGCCTGCTATCAAGCTTACAATAACGGCTCTACTGAGAAAGTACTGAGCAAATAAAAATATCTAAAACCGCCAAAGAGAATGAATAAAGTACATGCAGAATATCCGTGGCACCTAAATTATTCGGAATACTTTGTTCGGACGATATGCATGCGACAGAATTACATAATCTGCACAGATCAATAGTGGGAAAAGAGAATTTGATGAGCGAATTGCCAACGAAAAATCGGTGGGAGACGGGACGGTGGAGGGGAGACCTAATATTTGATTGTCGCGTAAATGGGTTTCAGGGCACAGAGGAAAGGAACCATGATTTAGTGCAGGTCTACAAAAACTACTTCGAGCGTCGCGTGAATCCAGCGAATCTCGCACAATTCATCGATAGCTACGTTCGGCGTACGGATTTGAATATTACGAGGGAATTAGATCCAGCGCGCAAGAAGGAAGGTCTCACGCTTGGCATACCAGTGTTGAACATCACCGGCGCTCTAAGCCCACACGTTGAAGACACCGTGACGTTAAATGGACGATTAGATCCGACCAACAGCTCCTGGATGAAGGTATGCTCTATGCTCGACACTATGTGCATATCCTCTTACTGCGCGTACACTCTACTATGTATGCGTCCCTCCATCATCTAACCTCTCCGATTAATTGAATTCGATACCCTATCTATTCATAGCAACGACAACCTTTCAACATCGATCACCTTCCTTCGCACTACATTTATAAGAATTCTTTCCCCTCTTGGCACACTACCGCGAACATGCCAATTACCAAGATTTTTAATTGCCGACGATTAATTGGAGTATTGATTACAGATTTCTGACTGCGGAATGGTACTAGAGGAACAACCGGGCAAAATAAGCGAGGCCTTCCGACTGTTTCTCCAAGGAGAAGGTTACGGTAAGTGAGCGTCCAGAGGACCTACACTTTAGACATTAATTGTTTTATCGAGGTCTCATACGATACTCTCCTCATGATTCTTCACCGGTTGAAAAACCAAACGCGTACGCGCCGTCACCTTTCTTATTAAAATTACACGTACGGGATCCGTGACGTGTATTGATCGTTACTCGAGGACCTCGGGCAATGGTCGCGCTTCGCATTGTCACGCAACGAATTCAGTGAGAGTTGTTTTTTGCTGAAACATACGGGATCATTTCCAACAGCAGTACAAACGTTCCGAATTCCAATTCGGATCAATTAGACCAAACGACACTGCTAACAAAGAACTGTCTTCTATTGTAACTCGTTGCATCACTTGTTTTATGTTCAATGATAAGAACAAAGTGGAAAGCCAAGTGGTCTAGAGAAATATAAAGATTTCTATAATCTATAATTAACCGCATCTCTATTGATTACTATGCTCCACGTATATCAGTACATTTGGCCTATACATGTCCTTACATTCTACTAGTCGATTGTGTGTGTATCACACAGCATGAATCAAACGAGCCACAACGTTTCCCTGGGCAACGACAATCGACTGCGAACTCACGCGTATGAGTCAAGCAAGTTTAACTTTATTCCAACCTCCTTTCTGCTAGATGTATCCAGGTTCGTTTTTAGACCGCAGTACTGCCCGTAGCCCTTTTCTCCTTTTTCTATAGACACGACGGTCTTTGTCCCATGCCCGGTTTTTCTAATGCAGCAGTCCCTTTTTAATATCGTCGTTGGAGATTTCGTCGAAGTTTATAGCCTTTTTGCAAGGCACGCACTGTTCGACAAACTACATCGTTTTAATGGCAAACGTGTTCCGCGAGGGTGTAGCACCATACCCGCGCGCCGCGCCAGCAAATAACGCTAATCCCGGTTGAACGGAGTTTCTTATTGTGTTTGGCTTCTTCGTCACAGAAACACGATAGCACTTATCACATAACACAACGCTTTATCACTATCGCCCAGTTGATACATATATGCCTACATATACGGACTATTACGTATATATACTACGTACACAATATTTGCGCGTTTGTAAATTTTATTCCCTTCTTAAAATACACAATACTCTGCCACATTTATTCCCACCCCTTGATTTGAATATCCTCTTTTCTGCCACTAGGTAAAGAAAATGGATTGGCTCGATGAGCTTTGATTAACGTACACACGGTAGGCGTACATGCGAGAGTTGTTAGCCGTACACACGTCCCAATACGTCTTGTCCCTCTAACTTTTTTCTGACTGTTTCTATCGCGATGACTAGATGTTAATTATTGTTGTTGTTACGATTGTCATTCTTATCGTGTGACGTGTAGAACCCTCATATTGTATGAATGGCGCAAAACTTAAGGTGACGTTGAATCCAGGTGTACCAAGGATTCTGCAAGTCTTGTTCGTGATATCCACAAAGGTTTTCTTATGCCAGCAAGAAATACAATATCTCTCTCAGGTGTAGGCTTAGACGTGCACGCATCCTTGATACACTGTGATGCAGCGGCATCTACAATCATGTACTTTTCGCCGCTGGAAAACCACTGGTTCGACTTGATCAATAAAAAAGGGTTTAAAAAGGATAAACACTGAATTCATCTCTAGAGTCTATCACCATCATTCTATCATCACTGCGAGAATAGTAGGAATATTTAATAAGAGGCACTTAAGAAAGAAAAAAATACATGTTCACCGACTTGCGCCTTTATTTCCCACGCGTCTCGGATCGGTCGAGTGGTACGTATTATGTTATACAAGTCCTCCCAAAGTGGAACCGTAGTCGGCAGTTAGTTCTCAGCTTTTTAGCTAAGTTTTATTCCTTTCTTCCTACTTTTTAGTTGATGCTAATTGCTCAGGACCATGCTCCCGTTATTGTAGTGCTTCAATGATCCTCGAAGTATTAGGCGAGTCTCTCAATCGAGATCTGCCTAAGGCTGCCTCGACATCTGACTTGCACCCACCTTCTAGAAATCATAGCTTTGTGACGCTGGTTCGCTTGGTATTGCAATTCATAAGATTCAAATCTGATTCATTACGTGGGCGAAAGTCAGAGGTCAACACTTTGTATTTTGTGCTGATACACGAGAATTGGCTTATCGATGTATCACACCTTAGGTGTGTTTCGTAAAGAAGTGAACGGACGAACAGCGTGAGCTGAGAGAGCGTGTATGCGTGTGTGTTGGTGAACGAGCGCGAGTGTATCTGGGCTGGCTATGGCAATGAAAACTGTCGCTACCGTTTTGAGTCTTTAAAAAGAATTTGTTTCTTTCTGCGTTTTAGTGGTGAGATCCCCGCGGAAGCCCGTGGCGCCGACAACACCCGAAGGTAATTGTAATTAGGAATTGAAGGCCGCAAGGAGTCGAACGCGCAGTTGGTCAGTTAGGCCACGTCTATGTGTTAAGTAAGTCGGAATTCAAACTTTTATCGGGAATCTACCAAAGGTACTAACTGACGATGATGTATCATACCTAACGTGTCTTGGGCTATCTTGAATATACTTCTCTCTCCCTGTCTCTCTTTCTCTCTCTCACTCTCTCTCTATCTCTATCTGTCTCGGTCAGTTTCTCTCACTCTCTCTTTCTCTTTCCCACTTTCTCTTTCTCTCTTTCTTACTCTCAAGGGTGACTAATAGGCAACTAATCCACCCTTCCCTCGAACACTTTTGATCACTAAGTTCTAGACTGCAATTCGCCGGGTGCTCGTATTCCTTCAGACTTACTAAACCTCTTCTATCACATCTGACCATCGAGCACATTGGTTAACTGTCCAAAACGACATTCGGCATCCTCATATGTATATTGTTCATAATTTTGGTATTTGAAAGCAAGTATGTGTATTTAGGTTGTACTGTAATTTTGTCGGAACACTCTAACGAAACATCATCCGTAATATTCAGTTAATTAAGCCACTGTGAAAATGTACTTTTTTCTGCCATCTGAGGTATCGTTTGTATTTGTATTAGTGGTTAAAAAGTGGTAACTGTCAATTGACATTTTTCGCTGTAGTCTCAATTTTGTATTTTGAAGAAAATACAAAAATCAAAACTCCCGTGACTACAGACTCAAAGGAATCTGTTTTTCTTATAGCAGCGCCTACTCGTGCGTAGGACAGGCGAAGAAAAGTCAGTTCCGTAATAAGCTAATGCAATATCCCGCAACTATTACTGGGCAGTAGATTAGTCAACAAACAAGCTGATATATGCTCACAATCTATCTTAATTGCACACAGAAACAATCATGAACAACACACGAATACTCTCTATCCTTATTTTGCATGTTCGCTTGCTTACTTTTGGTTCTTTTACGTTATACCGATCGAATTGCCCGTCGATCGGTGCGTTTCTCGTTCTCTCAATGAGCTAACACGTCCAGCGCAGTGAAACTTCTTTACTGAAAAGCCGGATATACACGCGTGGATTCTGTTTTTACGCTAGAGCAACCTCCGGGAACTAAAGTACACGCGAGGTTCAAGAGTTCCTCCAACAACTTCAATTACACTGACCCAAACTTTTCTCTTGTCTGTGATTTCCAGTGGCACCGCTCTCGCCATTGAAAATGGCCGATTACAGACTGGCGTCTCTTGAGGGTTTGAATCACGTATGCAGCAAGAAGATTGACTGGCCCACTGCGACCATACACATCACTGAGAATCCGATCTCGGAGGCGGTTGTTTGCTAAATTCTGGTTCGTCGCAACCCATCAGCACATTGCCAATAACTCCATTAATGTCGATATCAAACGTCGATAACTAGCAGGAGAACAATTTTAAGACCACGCGGCTGTAACACACAACGTCGATACTCTTAAAGGTATCGTCGGGACAACGATCGTCATGGCACTAACACTTTCCTTTTCATTCGTAATAAGGGGTTCGTTGTTCGATTTTCTTGATCCTTCAGGACGTTTTTAGTTAAGGTAATATTAAGTCCAGAATAATTGGAGTAAGAGAAGTTTTATTGTCCAACGAGTTA
The DNA here is from genome assembly GCA_910591665.1 of Ectemnius continuus. Taxonomy (NCBI): domain Eukaryota; kingdom Metazoa; phylum Arthropoda; class Insecta; order Hymenoptera; family Crabronidae; genus Ectemnius; species Ectemnius continuus. Next base: position 25,830,605 of record OU342856.1, read on the forward strand.
CTACGAGCTGTTTTTATTATCGGTATTGATCCGATACGTTTCTCAACTTAAGTTGAACATAATTTCGTCGCTATTTATTTGTAGCTTTTAAATCGGCGTTGCGAAAATGTTACTCCGGATTTGTAAGTTTTCGTTGATCATCCAAAAATAATACACGCAAGTCTACACCCGGGTTTTTTAACGTTATGTCGACCGTACATTACAAAGCGTGTACGCAGTACTCTTTTAAAACACAAAGAAACTTTTTGCGATAACTTGACAATTTTTACTGTTGTTGCCTACAAAATCTTTGTTAGGCGGAACAACGTATTTTTTAAAATTTGAACGAAGGTACTCACACAAAATACACATGCACACAATCACGTGAAAATTATGCTGGGATCATGTGAACACATGAATCTTCCACATTGGAAATACGCTATCATCCAGTCCATTGGTATACGCATCTTAAATTCCCGCTGTACGTCGGATACAACGAAACACGCGGTTATTCACGAATAACAAGGGTATCCGATATTGGAATATACACGAGAGAAAACCGGCCCCGAGACGGAACTTGTCTCCTACTATAAAAGTGTGTACGTCGGCGTCGAACTGTCGGAAAGAAAAAAAGATCGGTTCGAACGCGTTCCGATAACACAAAATTAATGTGTGCCAGCACTGCATCGTAGTGAAGCGCGCACTATTGCTTTCCGCGTTCGTAAGTAAGAAGAAAATCTGTAATACGCAGCGGTGCAGCCGCTAACAGGACTGGCCAAAAAAAGTTTTGATTCATATAAATTCGCACAAGGATAATCAAGAAGAATTACCTCGTGCGAAGCCATCCCGGATAAATTTCCACTTGTTAACAACGCTCATTACGAACACATTGGATATCATCGAATTACGAGCTAGGGTGCTAATCGATCTACGGCACATTATGTACTAATTCGATGTCACACGAATATGGCTGCCGCAAGAACTCGAATATTTATGTGGAGACGTAGTAGACCAAACCGCCACGATAATCGAGGTAGGTATCGGCACTAATTAAACGCAATTGGTCTAAAGATGGTTGTTTCTGGTGATTCGCTGCGTCCGTTGATTCAACAACTTGTTGAATTGTTCATGAACGTCTCAAGTAGCCTAAAACAATGTCTAAAGTAATGGCCGCCAGCCAAGAAAAGCCTTGCGTGGTCTTTCAGGAAGAAACTATACATATATGGTGGCCTGCACGCGAGATATGCGCTTCGCTCGCTAATCCGTAGATATAACTGATAATTCGCCGCAGAGAGCAGACCAAAATAGATGCAACGTGTCCTGCGGTGAATTCATCCCCGTTATTAAGAGTTTCAATGAATGGAATGCTCATTCGTTTGTTCGTGCTTGTGCACCATTCGCACCCTATCCTTCAGCGAGGTGGCGACTCAGGAGAGAGTGTAACAAGATGTTTGAAAGTGCGTGTGCCTGTGAAGAACGAGCGCTTGGGACGATGAGTGTCTGTTACCGAAATGTAAGAGAGTAAGAATAATCAAGGGAGAGATCGAGCATCAAGAAACAACGGAGTAAAGGAAGGATACGTAGTTAGTTGTTAAAGAAATAAAGAAAAGGAACAAAAAAAGCAGAGTATCTGGTCTGGTACCTCAGTATGGTTCTACCGGGCTTCGCGGAGCCTCTAGCGTGATATGATAAAGACGTGCCTGCTACATGAAAATCTCGTTAAGCACCGTAGCTTCCGAGACTCTCCCCGCCTTTAGTTTTCTACACGAATACACATCTCGTGCGTCTTCGATTTTCCCTATTTTTTCGCGTGCCCCTTTTTCAACGGTACAGTACCAACAAGTCACACAAACATCGGCTGAGAGAGAGAGCGAGAGAGAGAAAGTCACTCAAACATCGCCGCTTTACGATAATCCCGATTTCAAAGGCGAAGCCAGGCAACCCGTTTCACATATCTCCATTATCGAGCGAGTGGGACTTTCGTATTTTACGATAATTTTACTGTTGATTTCCTACGAAGGAGGACGCGTCGTGTACAGATGCATTTTTGAGAAATCACCCAAAACCTTTTTCGAGCCAAACGAAATGAACAAACCGATCACTTGATTGAAGCATATTTCTTTATGCAGCGGCTTCGGGATCGCGTACATACAACTTTTTATTACCGAAGCGCTTCTGGTATTTATGACCATCGCAGTGGTGTGCAATGTATATACACAACGAGTCAAAAGACAACCTCGCCCAATCACCCGAATTTACCAGCCCCTCCCCCTTTTTCGAGCTGTGAACTGTTAACAATAAGAAGGTGCGCGAAAAGACGACGAAAGTCAGGACGGCGGACGTTTAATCGCGAAGGAAGGTTCAATCGTTTCGTGTAAACAGAGAGTTTATAAAAGAGCGCATATATACATATATATAAAGAAATATAAATATAAATATATTATACATAGATGTATAAGCACGGCGCGTTCTATAAACTATCGCGAATTGAGTCAGTGGTAGTGGACAGCTTAGTGTTAGGCTCGATAAAAGGCCCGATCCGAGGAGATCGGAGGAGATGCACGCATTAATCGTTGCTAACGCGAGCGCTATCAAGATAATATAGCTTTTAAGGAGCACGCACACGTGCACCAGGTATGCACGCGTACACCCGCGCCAATTACCACTCACCATTGACGCCTTCGTCGCCACTCAATCCGAGCCCTCAACACCCCGAAATCAGCCGATTCAGCGATAGAATGATTTTAGATTCAATTCGTCTTTTATCCGTTTGATACCCCATCGGATACATTTGATCAGACATATCGAGAGCCACGCCGATCCACGACATTGATCCTGATATTGGGATTTACATTGGGAGCTGTTCACAATACGCATATCAGTAAACTAATTTGTAAATTTAATGATGATTTGTGGAAATTGAAGGGAAAGCATTCGCATTTGTATTATAAGAAGGGGAAAGTCCAATTGGCGTTATGAATAACAATGAGATAATAATCGAGCGATTCAATGTGTTGGAAAGGGCGGAGGAATGCGTGGTCTCGTTGGTGCGAAGGGTTCATACGATTCATTAGCACGTGATCGATATCGCAAACTGATTTCTCACAGCCACTAAAATCTTGCGCAATACAAGCTGTACGTATAAATTATGCAGAGCTTCTCAACGAGGTTCCAACAGATACTCGAAAATTACGAGTGAATGACAGATAAAATTGCGTTACAAGGCAACTTTCCGATTCCTCGCGCTCGGTCACCGTCAACTAGATTGTAGCGGAGTATTATAATGACAATTAACAAACTCCACGTAAAACAAGGTATAGCAAGCGAGGTAAACTTAGACGGAGCTTGAGTACATACAGAAATATAATATACAGTTTAAATGACACGTGCGCACCGAATATACATCTTGTTATTTATAATAAACAATTACAAAACGACAAAATACCGCTTGGCATATTCGTTTTCACCTTGACTACTTCTGAAACCGACTGCTATTTCATATCGAATAAACCAGTGAAACCCGAAACTTTCGCCTTCATTTCTTATGACATTTATCCCCATTCATTGAAATTCAACTCAAGGTCGAGTAGTGGTTATACGGCGGATAAGTAATCTCAAACTTGAAATTACAGGGTCAACATGCAAACACTCTCAGAAAGAACTGTCTCAGTATTTCTTTAATAACGTATGTCCGCAACGCGTCGTCCCATATATCTGTTGCAAAGAACACACTCTTCCCTTATGAAAGAATCATTAGATACTAAGGCCGAATAAATCTTGGATGTCATCTGGGAATTAGTGGGACTCGAAGTGAACTGGTATGGTGGTTTAACCAGAGAAAGAAACACATGCCATAAACGAGCATGTGCCAGACACCGTGAACTCTTTCTCTTAGGTTCCTCATCGTCACTCCACGACGAATATTTCCCAATATAGATTTATGACCCGTAATACTTTATATCGCGCAATAATTAATTGAGCGTTCGAGCATTGAAGGAGCTGCGTCTATTTTCTGACTTTGCAAAAACGCACGCATCACAAACAATACCACACAATATCTAGTCTGTGCTAATAACCATGCAATTCTATAAGTTCAGACTAGGTTAGGCTGTGCTATATAAAGTTGCTCATCCGCTGTTGTCAAGTTACCGACTGCTGGAGAACGTCGACCTTACAGTGGTGATCTCGAGACGCCTATTACTGTTACATTGTAACACCTAGCAAGGAGCATGCTTCATAAGTCTTAACCTTTATTTCATTCTTTCCCAAAATTTCCGTGTATCGAATATAGTAAACTGTTTCTTTTCAACTTTACTCTTTAATCAAGTTCGAGCAACGTTCCTGTAATTCTTAACTGCATAACTTCCAAAGTTGCATAAAACAGACTCCTCTGAGATAGCAGAGGAGTGCCAGAAAAATAGAAAATAAAAATCAGTCGTTGCACTCCTGTGGACACGGCGCGCGGCGCGGCGTCCCCGCACACGTTTCCCTTTTATCCCGCAACTCGTTCTCAACTTGTCTTTCTTGTGTTTTCCCCAAGACAAGTAGTGGCGCGTACCCAAGCACTCTAGGTGCGGGCTTCAACGACGGGAAACCAGTCTTAACCGATGATTTTTCTGACGATAAAACCCCTACCTTGTTCGTGGAATCAGCAAGCAGTCGTAGACCGGTGATGCGAAGCCGTCTCTTCCAGCGGAGGCCAGCTCGTTAGTCGATCACCAATCAGAAACATCCTATTTAGTAATCTGCAACAGTTTTAATAGTAGATATAACGAGCTCACCTCTCGCACATCGATTCCAAGGGTGACAATAAGAGACTTGGCGTCCTCATTCACATTCTACATATTGAAGCTTCGCAAACACGATATCCAAACATGGACGTTCTATCCTTACACTACTGTTCGTATGTACATTCTAAACGAAAATCACTTCTAACCTTGCATATTATTACTCGCGTATCTTCGACAGACTTCAATCTAATGAACCAAATTCGTCAACATAACGTACCCCCAATTTCTTTTGGCTTGCAACGACAGAATCTTGATGGCGTCTTCGGAGGGGCTCACTTCACACCTGCTAAGCTATACAGACTGTGCGCGCCAATTTATTTACCATGAGACCAGTGATTTCAAAGTTACCTATCGAATTACCTGACACACGAAACTTATATCGGTTGTTCCAACAGTAGAATTGAATTCGTCGCGGCCCCCTCTACCAGTCGCATGCGAAGTGAAGTGTACGCCATCTGGCGTAGTCGCTCGGAGTTAGGTGGCGTCTTTGACAAGGCGCGCGTATTCTTGAGTCGGCCCGCGTAGGAGTAAGGTCGTCTGCGAGACACGCTTGAAGGCATCGTTCGAGTGCTTTCCCGCAGCGACTCCCTATCCGAATCCAAACAAACCGTCGTGGAGAGTCTCGCTGGCGTGCGAGAGGCCGATCACCGTCCCAAGAAACGGAGTATCGCGTATGTGATTGTGCTCTCCGATTTGCCTTGCCCACGCAATCTAAATCGCGGAGGCTCGCAGGTGAGAAAGCAGTGTTGTGCGAGTTGCGACGCTGCCGGGTGAAATCCAACCAAGCCAACTTGAGTTAGGAGAGCCTGCGGTGTCACGGAATCTTCGAGAGCGAGGGAATTGAAGGAGTCGTGAGCTTGGTGTATCGGGATCGTGTCGGTGAAGCAGGTGGTCGAAATGCAGCGGAATATGCCTGTCCTCCTAACTAACTAACTAGTAGGCGAGAGAAGCTGGTGTGCCGCAGTGAAAAGCCGCGCATGAAGTTTCGATTACGAAAGAATAGCTGGAGAGGAGCGTGTATACTAGATAGGTGGTTGGCACGGGCGAGCGAGCGAGCGAGCCTTAAATGTGAAACTACGATTCGCAAGGAAGGCGAACTGTTCGCGTCTCGTGCGAAGGCCGAGAAGGAGAGGGAGCTAGAGGAAGAGAGCGAGAAGGGAAAGAGGGAAAGAGAGAAAAGGAGAGAGGGAGAGAAGGAATCAGGATTGTTGGAGTGGTTTTTCGGTGTGCGGGCGAGAGGCACGGTTAGAGCCGGTGTGCAGTGCTCGGATACCTGTGGATATGCGTCGAGAGTCGTTGTGAGGGTGCCGGTGGAATTCTTCCTGGTTCTGAAAGGCCCCCACGGATAAAAGATGGGAGCCATCAAGATCCTTGGGGTTTACGTTCTCCTGATGCTGGTCTACGCCGATCAAGCGGACGTCATCGAGGAACGAGGTACGTGCACTCTCTGTTTATTTATCCCCGCAACCACTTGGATGTTTCGAATTGATCGCTGTTACTTACCCTATTATTCTCCCGGGAGACCGCCTGTGTACACATGCTCGCTCTCTGCCCTGATTTATTTTCACGCACAAGTCCCGTAATCAATTTTCTATTTACACTTCGACTATGTATATGCCGCGCCTTCTTTTCCCGCTCTTTCCCTCTCTCTCTCTTCTAACCTTTCTTCCTTCGACCAATCTGTCAAGCATTTTCTAAATGCTTTCATTAGAAAATTGTAGCGAAAATCTTCGCAAGTATTTCCGAGAAAAGCAGAGTTAAGTATACGTAACACTTGAAACTTTCTCTTTGCAAGATTACTATCTCTGAAAAGAATAATACTATTAATTCGAAATCGCGAGGTAAGTGATATCGATAGAATTTTTCGCGGCAGGCTTTCGTAGAAGAGCATAATATGAATAGTAGTTTACAAATTGCGTCGGGTGTGCCTCGGTGTAACCTGTAGGTGGAAATTTGGCTTCACGAGTTCGTTATCAGGAGTAGGAGATAAGAAAGTGCTTATGTCGACCAAAGGAGAGGAGGACGTTATTGCCTCGCAGGTAAGCACAATGTTGAAAACACAATCAGTGCATTCTCATGCGCGTGTTTATTCGTTAGGATTCGTTATAATTGTTGTCAAACAACCAGTTTGATATTTGGGATGGTAATAGTTATATGGCGATCCAAAGTGGCAAGCTTCTTTTCCCTTTTCCCACTCGAACGCACGGCACGAGTTAAATATATCTTGTTAAGCGACTAATTAGACCTTAATAAGATCGGCTGACCAAGTGCACCCGCTTGAGAATAAGGCCAATGGTACACGGTGATACTCTAGAGCCCCTGTCAAATCAGTATGACACCCGAAAGTCACTCCACTAATTATAGCTTTACTTTAACGACTTACACGAAGGATTGAAATTGAAACACACGATCATCACTTCTTTTGAATTAAATTTGAATTCACGGAACATTGGAATGCATGTGTTGCTTGGAACCTGAGAGTGCAGTATTATCCGTTGAATCTTGTGCCGATTGATAGGAAATGGAGCGCGTTACGGCATTGGAAGAGCGAGTTCGCCAGATAAGGACAAGGGACTTTAGAATCGGTGGCCGTGCGTCGATTCTTCATTGAATTCCTCGACGGGGAATCGGTCGAGCGAAAAAGCCGTAGTAACCTGGCGGAGCAAGCAAGAACGCGTTCCCTTGCGTTCTTAACTCTTAACGCGCGCTCGCTCTCTCCTTCTTTCTTTTCTAGTCTCCCTTTGCTCGAAGCATCGAGCAAAGGAGAGACAAACATATAGGAGCGGTAGCCAGCCAAGCAGAAAGTACTGACTCGAATCGAACGCTACACTCTTAGGTAGCCATGAAGCGATCGGGCGCTTGGAAAATTGCATTCGTCTCGAAGAGATTAAAGCGGAACCTCCAGATAAACCCGATCTCAACTTAGATGTATATGAAATAATCTCGTTTATCACGGCAGACATAGTATAACGTCTTCGGTGCGTCGAGTTCTGAATCAATCGAAGATAGATTTAATCTTTACGATTAAGAGAATATCACGTGGTTCTATTATGACTTCATATGGGTCGAACCAGTAGCAATTGATAGAGCCTCGGTTAGACAAGGCTCTGTTATTCGTGGAATGCTCACTTCGAACTATACTCTCGATTCCAGAGAGATTCTCTTCTATTTTAACGGATTACACACGAGTCTCATAAAGATAGAAATGTGGAAGTAGAGGCCAGACTGTAAATCTGCCAAGGATCGTTGCGACGTTCCCACGAATTGATAACGAGTCGCAAAGATGCAGGGGAAGAACTTTAGGTCAACACCACTTGAACCGCTGCCGATGACGACGATCGCGATGACCGATGACGCATCTGCCGCGAATCATCTTGCGCGTTTATGTTACCAAACGCTAGAACCGTCTCGATGATAGCCATCAAATTTTCTGTATATTTCATCTTCTGTCCTATCAGTTGGAATTGCACTTCCCTGAAGAAAGAAATACTAAAAGAAACTTGCTGAATTTCCTATTGTGCTGTGTGCCAAATTCACTTGAACTAGAGCTGGTGGAAATCTCGCTGTTTTGTTTTATTAGCTGAAGCTGGGCCGCTTGAAAATTGGTCCCGTATTAGATGTTTAGCAATTGAGCTATCCTTGTTGCGATGGTGCGGCAGAAGCAATCAGGGCCAAGCGACAATGCATTCGGTCGGCATACGCGCGCGCGTACACCCGATTACTTTACTCCATACATTGCCCCGCGTCTCTAACGATATACTTACACCGTTACACTCAACCTCGACCGGACAAGCGACCGTGTTTCCGTTATTAGTGATTTCCGCAACGATTTCGAATTCAGCAAAATCAGTGATTACCCGTGATTTTTCCATGAAGCGTGAACAGTGCCCGTAGTTGGCTAGACACAGCAATTTCCATACTGACAAACTGAACTCTAGTCTCGAGTGTTGCCATTAGATCGAGCAAAATCTCAGGATCGCTTATTTGATCGCTTGTTGTACAAGCTTGTTATATAAGAGACCACACCCATTAGATAAATAGGCACTTGCTTCCATTAGTTGGAACAAGTGTATTCAGAAATATAAGAAACAAACAATTCCTTGGAATCGTTATAAACAAACTTACAAGAATAATGTTGCATTTGTGGGAGATTATTGTGTTGCAATTATTATCAGAGGAATTTCTGAGCATGCATGGAAACTGGGAGAGTAGGGTTTCTTCCGAGGTTATGCCGATCCACGAAGTGTTGAGTCCAGCGAGAGGCACGTAAGACCGGAGTAATATACGCTCAATTACAAGGAACGCATTCACAGCTGGGCTGCAGACCAGCGAGTGGCGAGCAGCCGTGAGTAGAACCACCGGGCTTAACCGTAATTGTTTAATGGGCTAATGAAATGATACACCCAGCCGAATCTAAGCGCGGACAAAAAGCCAATTGCGCTCTCTCCATCGGCATTCGCCGATTATTTTACCAGTTCGCACTATCCTCCGTTCCATGTATACATGTACATACACACATAGCGATATGTGCGTACTTGCGAATCCCAGGATCTCGTCTTCACACGCATAATTCCCGTATCCCTCGGGCTACCTGCTCGCATAGCAATTAGCCTGACGCTGAGAAAACAAGCGCGCTTACTTGTCCACGATGCGAGGCGATAAGCAGCGACATTGTGAGAATGCAACATTCTAACACCGTTGGATTGAAAATAGTAGCAAAGAGATGATGTTTGGTGGATCGTTTTGAGTTTTGAGAAGCGCGAGGGAGGAAGATGTGGCAACGTGGACGGGGTATATGTACAAAGAAATGCAGACCCTTTGCCTCGCCTACGTCAGAGGGACGTGTCCTGCTGTGAAGGTCTGCTGGAGGTGGCCCACCTTTCCATTCATATTCCTTGCTCCTGCCGAGGAATCCCTCGATGACCTGGTCCCCACAAACGCCCCTAAATAACCAGACTAACTTCCACGGGAATCCCGATCTCCCAGATTTTCCAACCGACACAGTCAACTCTCTCGCTTTCCCCCGACTCAACGTTCCATGAACTCGCCTGTCCCACCATGTCATGCAATGATTCTGCATTACGATTTCGCGAAAGCTTCCGAATAATACTTGACACAGTCGCGCTGATCTTCCCTTGCATTCCGTAATAGAATGACGCAAAATATTATCGCGCAACTTGACAGGCTTTGACAGCGGATATAACTCTCGTCAATGTGTGTATCAGTGGAATTGCGTCTCGGAGGATGTACAGATTTCTACTCGTATCCGATCGTCGTACACTATAATTTAGAAAGAGCTTCATCAACATTTCTAGTCTTCCCTTTGCATTCGGCTTCCGACAGCCGCTGCTTTTTTCATACTGAAATAGGACAATCGAGTCTTTTTTCTAACAAGTCCAGGAGACGATTTACCGTTTCTAGTTAGACATAATTAATAGTGGGAATTGAAATAGGGAGAATGTCATCTATAATTTGCTTTCTTTTATCAACAAGTCCGCTAAGTATTACATATATATACATATACGCGATCCTGTACAGGTGTGATCGTACAGCGGCCATTAAAACACTGACCTTCAGTTACATATTGGAAGAAAGAATCTGCATGCGAGAGCAGCGTATTTGAATGGCTCTCGAAAGCTCTGGTTTTAAGGAGGCAGCCATTCAGTGCGACCGCCACCGCGCCAGTCGCACACTCGTCCCTCTATTCGCCATTGAGAACGCGAAACGTGAGAAAATCACCAAGTTTCTTGGAAGGTGCGCGTGTCTCCCTTGAATTGAAAGAATCGGAGCCAAGGATTGCGTTCACGCGAAGAGTAACGTCTCGCCGCGTGTTCGGTGGTCGAGAGCGGTGGCAACGGCGGCGGCAGCGGTGGCGGCAGCGAACACGAAGTTCAAAGACCTGCACTCGCATTCAGTGTTGGATGAAAGCCTTTGAACCAGATCTCGAAGAGAGAGGATCACCTTTTTGTTATTAGCCATTGAAGTTCAACGACACCGGCCTGTCGGCTGATGCATAATCCTGCGGCGTACATGCACTAGCATGTCCACTCACGGAATTGAATCGCACGAATCTCAAGGAGCACGGTCGCGCTGCGAGGGTCACTAACAGGAAAGGATTTCCTCCATACGAAACTCCCCCTCGTTAATATTTTCTTGGCACTATTCGACACTGTCAAGCAGGATGTTTGGACTCCTTGACATTCGTCCCAACAACGCCCAACGGAAGGGTTACCGTTTCATCCGCTCCGTTTCTTTTTTCTCCTTGCGACCGAATCGAAGGATCATCAACAGTCGTGTGCATCGCAGAAATTGCACTAAAACATTACGGTTTACACTTGATTGGCTGTTTGACGGATTTGGATGAATGAAGTTTCCTGGTACTGTTTATAAACTGAGAAAGTGAGATTCCTTCCGCGAGATTTAGCATTCGGCTAAACAAGAAGACGATTTCGTTAGCTCGCATTCTTCTTTAAAGAGAGACTTTTTTGAAGAGCTACGAAGTCGTGTGTCCTTCCAAGAGTTTGAGAGCGCGAAGGAACAAACGAGCTGTTGAAGATCCTAAATCAGAAGGAACAGCTATCCGAGCGAGACGCGCGCTGCTGCGCGTGTGCGAGGAATAATACATAGTGAGACTTAACACCGGCGGCAGCAGCACTTGGTGCGCCTCGGGTGCGAAGTGAGCATAAGTGCGAGACGGTGGAGTTTAATTGAGGTTGATGAGGGGGGCGTTCGTATTGGCCCGGAATTCAATGCCGCCACGATGTTTCTTGCTCGCAGCGAGACGTCGCTCGTCTTGCACGGAATGCGTCGGAAAAATCGATGATCACGCACATTCCGCCTGTGTCAGGGAATCAGGTGGATTTCAAGCTCGATTCTTCAGGTAATCCTGGGAAGCATGAATAACGTGTTCGACGAACATGAGCCGCTAGATCGTCGTCATTTATCAGAAATCCAAGAAGACTTGTTTCTGCCGCATATGCACGACTGTTAAGAACTCTTAGTGTCAGAACTGACTACTAAACACAAGTTCCTCGATTTCTGTTCGGTCATACTTATTTTTGTCGAAAGACACTGTGCAGTTAATAAGCGTCGACAAAAGTCTGGTGTGTGATGTTTGTATGTTGAAAATCTTTCGTGGTAGAACGAGATCTCATCCGAGGACTATCATCACCTATAACAGCTCGCGGTACATTCCACGAGGTCATTCTTTAAATGCCGGTCTCATGCCGGCTATAGATACTTCTTATCAAGCGTGTTTTCTACACGTCTACGGACTCCGGCTTCTGAATGGAAGCGTTCCGACTGCTTCAAGCATCGAGTTGTTAGCATCCTGCCTGATGGCCACGCGTGCCTTAGAGCGTTCAAGGAAATCAGTCGAAAGGAAGCATTTCTCGCACGCGAAGTCCTCCATAACCTAAATGTCTGACTTTGAATCGGACCAAGAGCGGTCTTTCGTGGCAGAGTTCGCGGCAGCCTCATAAAACTGGATAACGAATGCCTCGTAAACTCGTCTACATCATAAACTGCGCGATTGTCATTAAAACGGCGTACAGAGCCCGCGTAATCGTATGTCGTCACCCACGTACCGCGTTGACGTGTGCTTGGGCCGTCGAGTTTCTGCGAAGACATCATCGTCTCCGATAAATGTTCAGTGCTCGTAAGGACGTCATACGACAATAAGGTTCAGTGGCATTTGGAACCCCAGCGAGATCCTGAGTAGTAGTTACACATTCCGACAACCTGTTGAATCTGTCCGAATGTGAGGAATTAAGTGGCGATAAAGCATTCTATATTATAGGATATCTTTAAACCGCAAGGGGAAAGGGTATTAATTTTAGGCGGCGTTAGCGCCGGGATTCAGCAAAGAGTGGAGGGAGCACGAGGGTCCTGGTGAGCACCCCACTCCCTGCGCTTCCAGATTGCGTGTCACGCTCGTGAAGCAAGAACCTCCCTCTCGTCGGGAGAAACGCGTACGATTCGCCTCCGTCCTCTGCTACCTTCGGCATTCCTGCTCGACCTGCACATCCCGTCCCCCGTCTCCCCTTCCCCCGTTCCATTCAGGCATAATAACCGTGCAGTTTCCCAGCGCGTCTTCTTCAATGGGCGAAGATTGCACGCTACGAGACCTCGGGCCGGTCCTCCTCGCGTCCTCTTCTTCCTCCTCTCGCAGCTTCTTTCTTCCCGCTCGCTCTTCTCTTCAAGACACCTCTCCTTCGGTCTAAATAACTGGCCTGATCTAGCTCGGTCCGTTCCACGCTCGGAAACTATCCAATCATGAACTCGTCAAGAGCCATCACACATACATCGGCGATAGTAAATATTTACGTCGTTTTTATAATTTTTAAAATTCTGGTACTCTTTTATGCACAAGCAGTAGTAGGTCTATGAGGAATTAAAATGTGTTTAAGTAAAACTGGGACAATTGTTAATATAAATTGTAGTGATAACTTTGAAACTTGATTAATTTTACAAATGATGTACTAAGAGTTCATTTTTCCTATTCGTTAGCGCAATTATCACCTCTCAAGCGGATCATAAATTCCAGACATCTTAATCTTACAAAGTTCATAGGCGCGCGTAATGTGTGAGAGAGTATATCGTTCCCTCGCCGTTTTCTCACGTGTCCCTCTGGTTGCCCGTCACGCGACCTTAAAGACGACGTCCTATTCCCAGTAGGGAAAGGCAGTCGTGCCGACGTACTATGCAGGTAAATAATCATGTTCCTCTCTCCCATTTGCTGGTTTCTCTCGAACCTCCCTGATTGCTGCTGCAAATCAGCAGAAGCAACAATGTGGAGGATGCCTTCGTCATGGGAGTCCGGTGCGCCTACCCGTTACCCGTTACACACTGCAATCTCTTCTGCACTGACATAGCGGCAAAGTGGCCAACACTTTTACTAGCTTTCTCTATTTATATTCCATCGGTAACACTTTGATTTAACATGACCGATGACACCGCAATATCCACCAGCGTCTTTCATTACATCACGTGAGAATTAGAAGCTTGTAACGAACACCAAGGCTCCGCTCGAAAGCGGATCCCTAACTGTACATCTCGGATGAGACGAGCTGTTCTCTCGAGACGCGGGGATTTCGAACTTGAGAGCAGAACTGCTATCTCTCATGAGCTCAACAAAAGAATCGTATTGCTCGGCCATGTAAGGCAGGGTTTTCCTGTCCGGCGACACGCTCGTGTAAAATTGCGCGTCCCGCTGTACCGAGAGGATGAAGAACGTGGAACATCCGTCTGTCTTGGCGGTCTTGAGTAGTCCGCTGCGACGAAGAGGCCAGGTTCGCAAGGTGGCTCTCCGGCTCTTTACCAAAAGAGGTAACCAGTCGCAAAGAAAACAGCCCAGATATGTCTCCCGGGAGGCTGGCTGCCTGGCTGCCTGGCTGCCTGGCTGACTTCGCTCCGCCAAAGCGGGACTCGATATCACCAACACGCATTCTCTCCTCTATGTCAGCCGGGGTGAATGTCCACCCATCGATGTCCGCCAGACTGGATGAACAAGTGAACTCCAGCTCCCATTCCTTTCTATGCGCTCTCGGTTATATCTACCTTGCGTCGCCTCCTCCAGCATCGCTACCTTCAATCCTAGAAACCTCCTCTCATTGACAAACTGGATATTTCATTGATTGCATATTCTTCGATTGCATCCTGCGGTTACTAATGCGTCTCCTCGACGCGACGCCTCGAACAAGTTCTCTATTATCTTTTGCCAACGCTTACCCGAATGGTTGCGATGATTGTGCAGTAACAGTAATAATCCGCAATAGCCTCGGGCTCGAAGAGAAGAAGGAGAAATCCATGACAAGTTGCGAGAGACTGACACGCGAACCAGTCGGACGAGGCGGGGACAATGTTGGAGACGCACCGGAAAGATGAAGTACAGCTTTACTTCATGTGCTTCCCACACGAGTCGACTTCAAGTTCTACTTGCTAGGCTACCGTACCACTGGATACTTGATAAAGAAGTCGTAGCATATGGTCTAGTAGCTGTCTGGGAGCTCAGCTTCCTTTCAGGAAGATTGACCTCCCGGAAAAAGGGGCGCACCACCAAATGCGGAAGGAAGGCACCTTTCGGAAATTGGCATCGCTCTTATGATAGAGCATATGCACAACGGAAATAGTAGGCTCTTGGGGGAAAAACGCTTGCGAAGAAAATCCAGTGGGTATTGTTGCCGCGATCCGAAGAGAATCTTGGCTGATACTTGGATGGACCAGATCCGGGGGAGGACTGGCTCCAGCTGGGATGAAAAAGATGGAGAGTTGGGTTACTCGGGGGGTCCACGACACTCGGCCTCTCACATTGTTGTTGCGTCGTCGGTGTAGTACGAAAAGAGCGTAGGGCTTGGTGCGAAGGTGTGTATATAGCCTGGCAGAAGGTGAGCCGGGCCAGACCTGCTAAGAGAGCCTGTTTGTAGGTGGTGGCACTGAACTTGAGACGGGAACTCGCCTCGAGCGAACAAAAAAGGAACGAGCCGAGACATCTGCATAGTTAGTTTGCACGCACCTTGCTGTTGGAAGTTGTGTTTAGGACTCCGAGGATTTCCTTCGGCCTCAGGAAAAAGACGTGGAATAAGGGAGAAATCTCGACGAACATGGATTTACGGAGAGTTGCGTTACCATTGACAAAAGTGGGCTGGAAAATCTAGCTAATTATATAGCTGAACAACTTGTCCATTGACAGTTACGTTTGTAATAGAGGAGACAATTAACAGCGCTCCCTAAATATTATACTTTTTATTGTTTAAACATGGTGTTTTGTGAGGATGAGCAGGCGTGCATGGAATTCATTCGAGATGTTTCGAGTGGCGAAAGAATATCAGTTCTCGAAGGTATTTGAAAAGGGCCACCCATGTAAGATGCAGTGGAGTGCGTGCGTATGTGCAGGGATGCGAGTTGGTCGCCGTGGCGAACGAGAACCACCATAGCGCAGCGGGGATATAATGTTACATTCTGGTAGCAGTCCTTGGTGTGGGAACGCAACTGAGATGGAAGTGCGAGAAGAAGCAGCGACGCGTAAGCTCACTTCTCATCGTACACAATCGCGGTTAAGAAGCGGTGTGTTGGTTCAACCTGGTCTCGTTTCGTCGTCAGAAAATACCTTCAACCCGTCCGCACATTTCGACGGTAGAAACAGGCTTTCTTATGTGTCTTCTCCGGCAAGTCACTCTTATACAACGAAAATCCATCCGCGCGCACGCATATGAAACAGAGTGCTGTTCTCTACAACCACCACATTTTCGCGCCTCAATAAAATTCAATGACGATTTTTCTTTCGATCCCTTATTTTGACATCGCTTTTGGCTGGATATTTCCATGTCACACTGAAGCTTCAAAGCGTCAAGCGCATCCATGCACTTTGTTTGCCTTTGGCTGTTTGAACTTCTTGTTTGTTGCGACCCCTGACGCAGCATTCGCCAAAGGCACACGAACACCCTGTTAGTTTTGCACGCGGCAGGAGAGGACAGTGTCTTTCTTGCGGCGCGCGAAAAAAGTCGCCTTGCTGGCCATGTGCGCTTGCCTGGCACACTTGGCACAGCATCATGTGCAGAGAAGCACATGTCGACCTTCTTGTCGAGGGATTTTTTTACGCGCCAGTGGCCGTCTGTAATGTAAACGCCTGTGTGCCTCGCTTCGAACACTTAGCCCCAGTTTGGCTCGCTACAGTTCCTGGACATGCGTGAAATTACCTTCGTGAAATCGCCTCGTACTTTATTAGAACCGCCGGAAAAGATGGGAATTCGGAATAGACCGTGAAGCACCGTGAAAACCCCAGCAGCACGCTACAAGCGGTACTACAGTAGCCTCTAACTTCGTTCATAATGTTTCCAAGAATCATTCTTTTCAAGAGTGAAAAAAATTTAAAGCTTTCTCCTTCCTAGGCAGACAAAAACGTACACTAACTTTTTTAGACACCTAATAATACAAGTGCAGGCAATTAATAATGAATAGTAACAGTGTACACACACTTTGATTTGTTGTGGGAATACATTGTGGAAACTAGTGGTAAGTTAGGTCAACAAATTACAGCAAATGTGTAAATGAAGCGAAGGTTCTCGTCGAAGTCCCGTTATGGGAAAAGAGAGGCGCGCTGACGTTCCTTGTCTTCCCGCGCTCTCTTTAGTGAACGTTTTTCTTATCTCGGCTGTTTCTTTCTTACGGTCTTTACCAGCCCTCATGATGCGTATCGTAACCCTTTTTTCTCGGAGCGCCTCGTGGCCTAACTATCTCAATAGCAAAAACATTCACACGATTTCGGCTTATTCGCTATCCAGCAGTAAATGTCCACTCTCTTCGCTCGCTCTTTTTATTCAGGTCCCAAATTTAATTCACTCCAGCCCGAATCTGCCGACAGCATATGACTTTTTCTGGATTAAGCGACAGATGTTCTTGGCTTAAAAATTTACTTGTAAAGTAGTATTCGGCGGAGAGATAAAGTCGTGCTATCGGGTTATGGACATTAATTGTGAAGCTGGCGCGAGGGTGGACCATCAGGCGAGACGAACAGGCCGTCAACGGCTAGTTAAGAGCTATTCTTCCACCCTCGAAATTCTCACTGCTGGTTTCAGCATTTTTCGCCCACTCCTTTTCGATCTACCGCTCTCCCGCTCTCCCGATGACACGGGAGATTTCTTCTCTTGAGAGAGAGAGAAGATAGAGGTAGACGGTCAATGCAATCTGCGCGGTATCGGGCCTGTTTTGTATACCGAGGCGAACAATGAGCAGTGGTTGGGTCTTGGCAGTCTGTGGGGCTGGTCGGCTGGCCGTAGAAAAAGGCATGCATGGACCACTTCAAGTCGACCCAACAGCCACTGAATACCGCCAAGCCAAATGGTTTGTTGGTTCACGTAAAAGATCTTTTTCAGCCTCTCTATCCTCTGCATAATCCATCCTTTTCTAAGCTGCAGCCGGTGGGTGGAGGTAACCCATGCACTCTCGCTGCAGATTCACACAACTTTAACCGTCTACCACTGCTTAACTCACATCTTCCCATTTTCATAACTAATTTAGAATTAATATATGTATCCTTTCTTTTATTGCCTTATTCTCCCACATATAGCATGGCTAATGTCAAAGATTTCTCTTTGTTTTCAAGCTACTGATTATTTAATTATTTAAATTGCTTTGCCACTTAACTTATTAAAATCTTCGCATCCAGCAGTTTATTGCACCCAATAAGTCGATTTACCGTAAAGCCGTGGGCATGTTGCCGTGATATTCCAACGTCAGGTGCTCGTGCTGACCACCTGAGTATCTTTGGTGTCAGGTTACCGACCTGTTTGCCAGGCATACGCTCCACGCAGACTTTGCGAATAATTATTTACACCGTACGCATACTGAGACGTATACGTATACGCGCGCACATGCCTGAAACCTCATATGATCCTACCATAAGAACATCGTATTAACATAAATGGGAAAAACGAAACCCCCTGCACATAAGATCGTATCCCCTAGACTTCACTGTACTTCGTACATCCTTGGACATGTCCCCTCTTACAACACCACGCATTTTTTTTACTGAAATTCAGGACTCAAGATCAAGAACTTAATGATAATATTATTTATTAATCTAATTAACTCCAAAGCACGTAGACGATAGAGTAGAAAATTATATAAAGTCAAGGTTGGATAATAGAACAATATTTCTAGCACCCTTGATCATTACAAGAGTCAAGCGGTATGTTATAAATATTGGCCGCAATTATTTACACCTACTTAGGGCGATTATCGTACGCCCGCTTGGATGGTTAAAGCGTCAAATCGTTGATGAAGAGCGGTTTCACGTGGAATTGAAGGAACGCTCATTCTGGTACTTCAGCATTTACGACCCACTTCCGGGCTTCCATCGGTCCGCTAGGCGGAGGAAGGTGGATTTGAGTGCGGCTTCCAAAGCGGGGGGAGGGGGGAAGCTTTAAAAGTCCCGACAAATTGCAGCTCCTTACGAAGGGCTAAGTGGCTGCCTAGAAATGCACGAGATGCACAAAGCGGGCGCGTACACAGTCAAAAAGGCCTTCAGCCACTTCGCGGTGTCCTTTTCGGCGGAGAAGGCGCGCACCGATCGGAGTAGAAAGGACGCGCTCCAGTTCTGTCAATATTGGGACAGGTCCGCCGAGCTAACCCGAACCCCCATTACGAATGCACACAGCATCCCTTTCGCCCATGGGAAAGGATTCTTTCTCTGTGCATTTCATTGCCAGAAAAGAAAGGGCTCGGAAAATATTAGATGATGGTATGGCGAGATATGAGGAGCTCGTTAAAACTCGGAGTCGGACAATCGTGCAGTCATGGTTCCAAGGTCCTAAAACCATAATGGCTTTTTGCAAACAAACCTAGCCATTCATGATTATAGTTCATTGAAGTGCAGTTATTAGTGGGTCGCCTTATTGATGTATCGCGGGCACGACCGACGTATCGAAATGCGACGCTCCTCCTTTCAATCTTATCTGACGTCGTTGTGCATTATGAGCAATGTCGGCATTAAAGCAAAGATTAAACTTCCCCCTCTCCTAATTGTAATTACCTGCCGCTATAGTGTCGTAATCAGAGATATTATTCCCAACATTAAAGTCTCGCGTTTCTGGCAGATATAATATGAGAGGATCCAGCAAAACTAGCGTAGCATTCACAGTGCTCGTCTACACGAAGTTATATATCATGCAGTCGGTGTGTAAAATACGAAAAGTTAGTTTCTCCGGCCTGCTTGCCGCCAAGTGAAAGAAAGAAAAACACCAGGTGCTCCATAGGAAGCGAGCATGAATATCTAATACAGAAGCGAACCCGGAAGCAAGGGCTCCTCGTGCGAGAGGAGCACGTCCTGTTCTAAGGATTTCGTCTCGCCTCCCTCTCCGTTTTCACATGTACTGCGCTTGACCTGCAATGTCCCATGGCAACTGGCAGCAGCTGGGCAGCTTGCATCTCCTCGGTATTTTAAGAAAATCACTATACTGTCCTGCGGCATTGAAACACTAAGAAAAATGGTCGATCCCAGTCGCGCCACTGCTCTTCGATTACTTCCTAGTCGGCTGATTTACGACAAGCTTCACGGAAGCTGGGAGCACCGGCCAATTAGTAACACGACACCGAATGTTCTGCCGACAGAACGCGAGTCAAGCGCATTCTAGAGTAATCAGGGTTTACCCTCGGACATTTGTAATCAGGAATGAATGTCGGTGGAGTATGCAGTGTTTGGAAATGCGAGACTGACCAAGAGAAATCGCGTCATCGGATAGGTGTGATTAATCGGAGGGGCGACCAGAATCGGTCGGACAATAGTTGATAAAATAAAGTCGGCTAAATCTCAACCGGCGAAGCGAATGCCTGGCAAATCGTGATCCTCATACGGTGGTCCATAAGGTGAACATGTGTTAGGGTCGATATTCCATCGGATAGACAGACAGGGGTAGCACTGACGTCAATGGATCCTTAGATTCACACGGCGCATTAATAGTGGAGCAAACCTGTGTTATCCTCAAGGCTGGCTCTCCCTTTTCTCTCCATTTCGTTCGCAGGCCTCTTACCTGAGCCACTGCATCATCCCACGCTCGCTGCTGAGAGCAGGTGATGAACCCATGCATCCTCTCCTCAGCATCGCTCCTTCCAGCGATGGACCAAAGCTGACACAGGTTCCTCTCCTATGTTCATCTGGCGCACTCCAGTTGGTCTAGGTCACGATTTTCGAGCTCAAGCTGTTCAGTACACCTCGCATCTGTTCCCTTCCAAGATCCCATCCATGTCCCACCCACTATCGGCATGCCGGCCTTGTAATTAACTTTATTAGATTACTGAACGAGCGCGTTGCCGAGCCAAGAAAGTCTAGCACCAAGTGAAGTATTACTCTTTCCCAATTAGCTCCGGTTGGACATTGCTTCAACAGTTAAATACACGTGGGGGCGCGTCTATCCTTCGACCGGACAATGATGGTAAAATTAGACTCCGAGTGCCGTGCAATGTGGTGCTATTTATAGCCAATGCGGAGTATGTATTAAGTGGTTTTATCCCACGTTACCGCTTCCTGATTAGTAAGTGAGAGTGAGGGAGAGAGAGAGAGAGAGAGCGCGCGATTGCAGGACTGACGCGCAACATCCATATTTCATATTCGATTCGATCGACCACCCACCCCTTCGGGAATCAGTTGCAAGTGATAAGCCAGCCGACGATAGTAGGAGAACACACGTAGGCGGACACACCGAGCAGTCAGTTGCAGCCGGTACAAGCCCGTACCTTTCTCCGTTTCTCTCCTTTGTTCGTCGCACATTAATCATTCCACTCGTGATCGCGACTAAGTACATAGATACTCGGTACTCGCCAGATCTCAACGATTGTCACCGACCAAACCAACTGTTTATTGCCGTCGCCAATTCTCCTCTTCCTCCTTTCACACGCGGACCTTACCTTGCTGACTCAGGATTTAACTGTCGAAATCATAGGAAACAAGTGTTCCGCGTCAAAGAAGCACCAACAACACGAAAACACGTTTCTCTTTTAGCTAGCCCTGACGCTTTCGAGACCTTGTTTTTAAAGCAACAGGTGAATGGCAAATGAAAGTATGATTTATGATACTTCAGTCTTCATTAATCTTCGCTAAGATGATAGATCATCAAAAAAGAACAATGAAAGAACGAAATTCTTCAGTCGTCAGGAGTAATGTTGCTTGGGTGATCCCTCTGTGAAATATTCAGATTTGCAAGAATAAGAAGGTTGAATGAAGGTTGCGTGTAGATTGCGAAGAGACACAGGAAAAGGAAAAGCCGGAGGCAGAATGACTTTTGAATAATTTCCTATCGAATGTGAGCGGTGATCAACACGTGTATCGCGAGAGTTCTGGGTGCAGCCGATTTCTCTCGCAACACTAAGCCGGTTGCCTATGAGCAGGTAGGTTGGCAAGGAAACCTGGAGCTCGCTCGGATGCAACCACGTCGTTCTAGCATCGGGAAACAATCGATCGTTATCACCGAGTTATTGGGGCGAGCGAACTCGAAGATTGGCTGGTCGCACACTTGCTCTTTTTACATGGCGACGAAGTGACAGTGCTGTTGCGAGAGCATGTCCGCGCCAATAACTACTCCGGAATGCGACAAAGCCAATTCAATCGATTATTTTCTCCTCTACCAAACGAAACTAGCGCAAGCAGTAACAATAACTGGTACTCTCAAGCTGCTCGAGTCGAAATTTCGTGGAACTTTACGACTTTGAATACTTGTACTCTTGCACTACCGTCTAGCCTCGATCTTGACCTTCGTCTGCGCCTCCTTTCTTCGGCCACTGGTTCCCCTCGCAACTCTCTCTGTCTCATTCTTCCTCTGCAAACACAAACAACGCAACCTCTTCTCTCACAAATTGCACTTCCCAGAAAAAGGCGCTCTTTCATTTGCTTACTTAAGGCGGCAACGTTCAAAATCAAGCGTCGGCAATCGCTAGTCTTTCAACTTGCCACCCACGTTGACATTCTGCTGCCCTGATCTTTAGGATAATTTATGAATGCCATACGCTGAATTCATCGACAGCCCAGTGATTGGCTATTCGCGATTGTAGTGCCGCGGCTTGTATAGGAGCGAGCGCGTGCGTGCTTGACGGGTGAGGTATTGTCTGAATCAGCTCCTGGGAGTAATTGTGAGTTGTAATAATTGAGAGCGGGTCACATGCCACTGCGAAGACGCGTAGATAAAGAAAAGGCGGTCACGATATTCGCTCTCTGCCAACGCATTCCCCCTTCACTCTTTTTTCATACGCATTATTTATGATTAATAGTGCACATTCCTTGAAAGCAAAGTCTCTCTGATTCTGATATTCATTGTTCGTTGCATTCGACAGGCAGAATAGAATCGTAGTAACAAAGTATGAACAATTGAAGAGTGAAGCTGGGGAGTAATTATCGCATGAAGGTGAGGAGAAAATCCTTAATTATTGTCTTGAGAGGCTGGTCGAGCTGAGAGGTTGTGGAAAGCTAATGCGAAAATTATTATCCCATTCCGAGGAAAGGCTAATTAGTATACCTGGCGAACGAGTCAGCCGGAAGACCATTTCTGCCCTGAGTGAAATCAGACTCTTTCAGCGTCACCTTCAACCTACCACGAAAACGTCACTTTTCCATAGCAGCGACTAATTAGACAGGATAACCATTCACGAATAGTATTACTTGACCATTAGTATGCACCTTCGGCGGATAACGAATCATTGAAATTAGCAATAGTAAGTGGAACGATATGAGTCTTCTTAAGAGTTGCTGAGCCAAATGATACTAATTGCTTTTTGCACTCTTGGTTAGTGTACTGTGTGAACACATTCATCTCCTCATGCTCGACTGCCGTGTGGGAAGCGAGCCAAAGCCGAGCCAAAGCCGAGCCAAAGCCGAGAATCCTCCGAAGCAACAGGCTGCCGCTCTGGCAATGGCAAGTTAGCCAAATGTAGAATAGTACCGACCGAAGAAAAAGTTGTAAACGTAGAATACCCCGTTGAAAAAAGATTCTAGGCACGCTTCGGACAGGGGATCACCCATAGTCCAACTTCATTTGCTTATTGTCTACGTGCAGGAATGCTGCCTGGTATATTTAGTTAACTGAGGACAAGTCAATGGTGCGATAAATTTAAAAATACAGTTACGTCTCTGAAAAGAATGTTTTGCCCTTTTGTGTTCATAGTTAATTTCGCAGTCGGCATGCATACAGAAAAACTTTGCAACCCTGCGGCACGCTAATGTCTTTCAATATAGCCGAGTTTCCATTTCGTGCGAGGAAACTTTCGAATCTTGTTCTATTGTCGCGTGGACTGGATCTTACATTAGCTCTCCCTCTCTCCCTCTCTCTCCCCTTCATTCTTTTTCGTTGGTTGAGGCATCCACGTACACAGGTTCACGTATGCGTCCCTACTCTTCTTAGCACATGGTCGAGCGCCACCCATTCCTTGGCACATGTGCAGCATACTTGGAAGGCTCTAGCATCGGCTTCCCACGTCCTACAGGCTCGTCTCGAAGAAAGGAGAGCAACAGTGTCCAGCAGGAGCTCTCCACCGAGAGAGTCCTAAGTCCTCGATAGAGGCTCTTATGCGGCCTCGCTGTTAGGATTTCGGACTTATCTCCCGCGGACGATTGTATGCTAATTACCTGCTTACCACAACGCCATGACAGGCCATTCTTAATTTTCGACCTACGAAATTATATGTTCGCCCAGTATTTATGGACTTAGTACACTTCGGTTGCTTTCAGAGTAAGTACTCTGCGACCACCATAATGCATCTCAGTTACACATTCTGTACATTTCATGATATGCAACTGAAAGTACGATATGAGAAACATGATATTGAATGCCTAAAAGTTCTGCATCCTTGAAATAAATGCAAGGTAGTGCCTAAGTAATTTTGGGGATGCGAAACATCGTAGAGTAACGGGACATGGGGGACAGGTGGTCGTCTTTGTGGATAATTATCATAACAAAATAAAACGGAACAGTTGAGTTGTGAATGGAGCGGAAGTAGATGCACGTATTCACGCATATGAGCGTGCACGCTTTTCGGGCGCTGTCCACTTGGTCCGATCGTCCTGAAACGGAAGCACCAGTCCGAGTGTTTGCGGCCCGCTAACGGAATTTCTTGTTCGTTGGGAACTACTCGACCACCGCTAGTTCACCTTAGGCACCGTTCACACGTCGCACTGCCTCGCGTCGCGTCGCGTCGCGAATCCACCGTGCGATGCGACGGCCACCATACAAACAACCGCATGATTGTTCCGCAATCATTACGCGGAACAGGGAGCTTATCGCGCCTGTTATCAAACGCACCTTACAAATAAGGTTCACCGGCGAGTTTCCGTGTTGATTAGGAAACACAGTGAGCATCGGCACAAGAGGCCGATGCTGCATTACAAGTGTGCGAAGTCAAGGAACTTCGGGGGAACATAGAAGATACAGGGTGTGCGAGAAACTTCTATTGTCATACATTTATCATATTATATGAATACAAAAGAAAAAAAATGAATGTAATATGAATGCATCAGGCTACAATGAGTGTGTCTTGTTTCGATAATGAGCTCAGACTTAATCATTGGGCAGCGCACTGATTAGTAATCGTGTACAGCTACTTGTGTCGATCGACACGTGTGAAGTTCTGCTTTGTTGCACATGTCACACGCACACACAGACTGAAAATTCACTTGTACGTGGAAGTCGGGCCGAAGGGGCCGCGCGAATCATTTAACGCCACCCCCACCCACCCACTACAATCCTTATAGACTGATTGTCATGCGCGGGCCGTTTTAGCCAGTACACGACCCACGCACCCTTTACGCATATTTAACAAAGACAGGTACATATTATGGGCCGAACTATGCCGTCGACATTAATGATACGACATTACAGTAATCGGTTTCTAAGTTTATAAAAGTTGGACCACGTAATTCAACGAAAATACTCGTTTTTTATTTGAGGTATTCATTTAAATGATAAAAAAGTAGAAATGAAGAAGAAGTTAATGTTGCAAGAGTTAAAAATATTTCTTCAAGAAATGCGTGAGAAAAAACTATAATTTATACGCTGGGAATTCTAGAAAGTTGTGGTTGCCATTTTATAGCATAACTAATATCTTTTTAGTATGGAATCGACAGAATCAAACGTAATTACTTATCTCTTATCAAAGCGTAATCAGCAATTTCTCCGTATCCGGTCATTGAAAAAATGACTGTTTCTAGATAAGACTGTATTCGTCAGTGTTTGTTCGCCTTACTCGTACGGATTAACCGACGAAAGTGTTAGGTATAACGTGTATTCTTGTACGAAAGGGTACACCAATTGCCGTTCAAATTTCCAAAAGTGGGCCGTATCGTATATCGACAGATGGATATGCGGGTTACTGTCACAGGAGCTGCGAAATATCATCGGTCCTATCAGATTCTTTCTTGTCCAATGAACCGAGCAACTCTCTACTCTAAAATTTGATCTCGATTAACCATAAATTGGATGCTGGTGCCTTGTTCAGGCTCGAGAAATATGAGTTTAAATACAGAGCGAGAAGAGAAAGTATTGTTAAAGGAGTCGCAAGACAACGAAAAGGACAAGCTTTTCGATATTAGTCGGCGCATCGGGCAAATCCGAGTCATTGCCAAGTTTTCTCACTCGTGATTGTTCTTCATTAATGTTGAGAGTAGGGAGGAAAGAGGCGCGGCGGCACGGATTACGTACATCCTACCATTTAGAGGCTCCCTTCCACCAGAGATAAAAACGTTTATTTCCGCGATGATGTTCCACGAGATATACCAACACGCGCGCACGTCACGCAGAGCATGTGTCCATCTTGTCCTTTGAGATTTTCCCACTGTGCGAGCTGGCTGCCGCCCGCTCTATTCTCATTGCCAGCTAGATTCCTACCGCACCGAAAGCTGAAACAACATTCATCGTTTATACGCCGCAGCTTCTCTCCGCGGAGACTTTTTGTTATCGCTTCGAAGAAAGAGAAAAGAGTGGCGAACGGCTCGCGAGCACCACCAATTGACGCGTCTCACTTTCTACCTCTTGTTCTTGGCAATCAAGACAAACCACGCTGTCCTATTAAAAACTGGATCAAGGTTGTCAGAGGTTAACTACCCCTTTTAATTTTCCAAATCGTACTTCGAAATTATATTATTATACGTTGCGAAAACACTTGCAAGATATTGACTTAACATTTGTAATGGCCAATTTTGCATTGGTCGATGCAGCACACCCGTTTAGAAACAAGTATTCTCGAGTAGACTACTATCTTTGGTCGAGGAAAAAAAAGAAGGCTCGTACGAATCGTGCTTAGTGTGATCTGACTTCCGAATGATCCTGCTTGCTCCGGAGTTCTCGTGTTGATGTCGCGATAGCTCCGAAAGAGACGTGTTCTCAGACTTTCCTACTTTTTCTCTCCTTTTCCGAAATGTTCACTGCAGGCGACACACGTTTCGATGCTCGGCCTCCAGTTGAGGAATACCTAATCGCCGCGCGCTTAATATTCCTGTGCGCCCCTGGAAAGACACTACTACAATTCGCGTCGGCAGCACAGCAGCAGCAGCAGCACAGCAGCAGCCAGTCGCATGTCCATGTCGAGAAAGGCTCAGCGGGGCCGACGCGACGTGGTGCACCTCGGCGCCCAGTCCTCCTAGTACCAGCCGATCGGTTGGAATTCTTAGAAATTGCGGGCGTGTACCTCACATTCCACGGGAATTATCTGATTTGCTCGTCTTTTCTTTCCTTCGTTTATTTACCATCTAGTTGGAATCTGATCGAAGAATTTGTTTATCCCAAGACAAAAATTTGCGCAGCCGAGATTCATAGAGTGTTTGTTTTTGTAGTTCGATTATGTTTGCTTGGAGTTATTGCGAGATCAGGTTGCCAGTTGCAATTGTGATTCTTCATGCGTTGCATTGGAGAAGTGTACGTTAAGTTGATTTGGTGGGAATCGCAGAGTGCGATTCGGGGTTGACCGCTCCCGATTTACGGGGCGTCGATTTTTTGTCGTTCGCAACTTCTTCCTTTCTTTTTATACGCAGCCACCCGTTCTTGCTCGCCCACGCATCCAGCGACCTGTACACATGTAAACTAACCGGTTAACCACGGTTCCACGAGACCGTCGACCAACCATTCCTACCATTCGCGCAGCTATATTTTGGGCCCTGGCATTCCTAAGGGCCCCCATAGGAAATTCATTCATTGTCGAAATTTCCCTCTTGCATGTCACCAATCAGCGTACAACTAAAAGCCAGACTTAAAGAATCTGTGCTCGCAACTTTTCACAACCGCTTACAAGCTTCTCGGCGCATTATTGCTAATTTACATTTGTGAAAAGACAAGAAACGGGAATTGCAACGCGCAGTTTACGTCAATTCGAGCAATAATCTCTGTAGATATACAAGACCATTTGCCACGTCCGCTCCACTTGGAGCAGAATTGAAGTGAAAGTCTTTGAGGTGGTTCTCAGATCATTTGCAGTCTCCTACAGGATACAGATGTTTGAAATCCTTCCCCCTCGGATCCCCGAGTATCGCTCGAAGCCATTGTGCCTTCGGTTACCCCGGTGTCGCTTCGACCACCTATCCAATTACTTCAATCGAAAGTATAGTATTATCAACTTACCTTTATTACTTTCTTTTATCAAGAACGAAAAGTTGAAGAGTTTGCCACGCGATTTCAAGAAGTATACCTAGTTCTTATAGAGGAAACCTTTTGAGTTGGTAAGCCATACTTGTAAGACAAGACACAGAATTATCCTGGGAGGCTTTTAATTGCAGAAACACCGGCCAGTAATACATCAATGTCACCTGCCGGATTGTAATTTTCTTCACCAGCGACACTGTCGACCTTGCATTAACGATCTCAGGGAACGCACTCGATAGAGAAATCATAGCTGGCTCAGCGAATTATACACTACACTTTTTAAAAGCTCGCCGATCGCAAATGCAAAGTTGACGATTTATTAGAAAAGATAAATTTTGCATATGATTAATAAATAACTAAAACATGAATACTAACTTCCGATTCGGACTGGCCAATGATTTATCTTGGCAATTTCACTTCTGATTAGACATGAAGCGGATGATTACGTTTGAGTAACGAGGACTTTTTAGTCCGAGAGTAAAGTGGGTCCTCCGAGATTTCTCTCAAGCTATGCGCGTGATGGCTGAAAGTGCCCTCGAGGTAATGCGAGAGGTGATTAACACTATGTTTTTACAGGGTGGCCGAAGCAGGGACATGTTCCGCGTTAGGAAAAATTATTGGTCTCGGAGGTTCTTCTGTCGCGCAAAAACACTTTTCAACAAGGTAGAAGGCTCAAGCACACCTTGCTTGCGTAACACATCCTCTCTTGCGATACTCGAGCAATGTCTTAGAGTTATGCTCCTTCAGGCCGGGCTACAACAGGTTCCCTAAGAATTCACATTCGAGATTGTTCGGCTTTCTTTGCCCGATTTCCGGCTAGCCACCGGAACTCGCGTTCATTTGAGATTAAAGCTATTCACGCGTACACCGTACCGCTTCCCTCGAGCATGAGTCTTCACACTCAGGAGGCGAGTATTCAATGTGCGAATGCCTACAAGGGCTTTTTTGCGGGCCGATGCTCATCCGACGATCTAGGGAGCGAGTGCAGTCATCGAGTCGTGGTAATTGGATAGCTCGTTATAATGATATTAAGTTTCGGCGTTCTTGGATTGCTCGGATAAGTACAGTGTGGTTGAATCAGATATTGTCGTTGAGTGTTCCTCTTTATTCGAACAGCCTGTCGAAGTAACTTCTTATCGCCAGTTGGGTCAGATGCAGACTTGTGATTGCTTGTCATCACCACAAAAGAAGTCACACTTGCAAAAGAAAAGTGATTTTTCTGCCGCTTGCGTGCTCGCTTTTTCGTGAAGTCTTCCGTATCGTGGGCCAGCTAAGTGCAAATTCAGCCTTCGGATATGCGCGGAGAAGTCCTTGAAATAAAAATTCATATCCGCCAGGACTAATGTCAATGAGACTGTGAGTTTGTATGTTGTTATTAACCCAAATGATAGAGTAGAGTCTGTCATTAGTAGCGAGTTAAAGATACCTGATGAGATTACCTCGAATCCTCATGGAAAATCTCGGTGCAAGTCTGATAAACGGCCAGGTGTCTTATGGGATCAGTGTACCGTGTCTGGCTTTTTAAATCAGTGGTACATAAGGATACTTAAGTCGATCGAACCCAATGAAATCTATGTTAGTGGTGGTGTTGCTCTTTCCTGGGCCCAGTTCGAGATTAGCATGGAGAAACGAGGCTCGACCAGCTCGCTGACTCGATTAGTGGTCCGCGACGCTGACTCCTGATAGTGCTTACTCTGTGTCAGCGCGCTTTCCTACTCAATAGCATTATTCCACTGATCCATTAATTCTCTCGAGTTCTATACTTCCTCTACGACAAGGCTCGTTTTCTCTTGAACTCCGAGAATGCTTGTCCAGTGGCAAAAGTAATACAATTCTCTCCCAATGGTATAGCATTTCGAGGTTTTCCTTAATTGTTACTTTCCTTTTGTTTCAGGTAAGCATACTGTTTAATACGTTGCAGTGAGCTGACAGAGCGAAACCAATTAGTGAGTACAATAACTTATATAAATGAATCTCGAATGTTACGTGGACGAATCGATATTTATCGGACGTCACTTATCTATTATATCCTTTTGCGGTGTGGAACTCTCATGTTCCCCTCTCCTTTACCTTGCTGCCTTCGACCTTCTCCCGAGCATCCCACGAAGGTAGCTCGATATCCTGACGTTTTAAATGTCCACACTGCCGACAAAGAATTCTAAAGATTCGGTAGATCTTATGTCGTACTCTTCTAATCTGTCTCTTTCTTCTTCTTTCCTGCTCCAGTTGATCGACTTTTTCTCCGCGTCGACCCGAATCCTTCATGGTACATTCGCCTTGAGAAATCACAGAGAAAAACTTTGACTGAAGCTCGCGATAAGGAATTCTCCTAATTCTTACGAAATAGAATTCGATAATTCCATAGAATACTAAAATGAGGGCAGTTATTAATTCCTGTACGCTGCTAGATCTCAAGGAAAGATTGAAACGTGAGCTTCATCATTCGAGAGTGATGGACAAGCGTTATGATATCTTCGCGAATGCAGGATGCAGCAGTAACGCGGAGAAGAAATATGAATCGTAATTCAAAGCAGATGCTGTATGAAATGAGCTTCTGTACGAGCGGCTGGTGGGGCCAGTCGTAATCGGGCGAAAAAGAATCTTCGCTACCGAGAACTCGACTGCAGTTTCACTTATTAAACTTTGAATATGTATTGCCGACACTCAGACAGACGTATATTCACCGGCAAAAATAGTTGGAGTAATATCACGCTATCATATTTTAAGATATTCGACGTACCACGCGATAAAGCACTTGCTACGAAGCGTTCTCCAACCGCCCAATCAGCATGCTAGGTAAACTCGCGTTTTACATGCGTAGCGAATTCCATCACGTTGTAGCTTCATCGATAGGCACCTGCTGAAAAGGAAAGAATTCGAAGTGGTCGTCTGGAAGATTCCTCGGCTAATCCTACGAATACGCGATCGAATATTCGTTCCACCCAATAAGCTATGAGTCTCGGATGTAAGCGTAACGCTATTTTACAAATAGCCGATGTTCCAGCTGCGCGAGACAATCGTGTTTGTAATATCAGCGGAAGGATCGATCGCTGTTTAAAACGGATCAATGAAAAATAGACACGGGAACAGTAAGAAGCTTGCGTGCTACCGGATTCGTAAGATTTCCAATTCTATTTTTCGATTTAATGCATTCTACGCATACCACTATCCGCATTGATTTACACATGTTTATATGGCGGAAAAAAATAAGAAAAACTTTGACGTGTAACCTCGAATGAATTAAATTTCGAGAAGGCCATAATGGTGAGTGGAATTATTAATGCAGAAAACAGGAGATATCGTAAAGCAATGCTCTGGTATCGACTCTCGTATAATTAAGTTATTCCCTTCACCGATGTTGATCAAAGCAGTAGTGCACCCGGGTACACGGAGAACCGTGTGATACAAAATCGAGAGCAACGTTCTTAATTAACACGAGCGGCTTGGGTCCCCTTCTCTCAGACGGAGTTCATAGAACGGAGAAACAAGCGGTGCGTCCCATCGATCGGATAGCTGCTCGAGTGAATAGAGCGTGAAGATATATAGATCTATATCCTGTCGGAAGATGAATCTCGGAGAGTTGCCGGTGTGACAAGAGCTCTCGAACCGCGCGGCATCGAGATCTCCACTCGACAGCCCGTGTTGTATCGACTTGATTTTACTTCCTGTGGCTCGTGCGCACACCTTGCCGGAAATCTTATCTCCCTTTCCGATCGGCTCGAGGGATGCACGAAAAGGGCAGCTTCCGAGATAGGGTTGAGATGAGGAAGGGTCGCGCTCCTGCATCGGATGAAGCTGCCGAGTGGATCCGGCGTACTTGCATGGGAAGAACTGACACTTGATAGCGGGGCGATCAGGGGCGATCAGGGGCGATCAGGGGCGAGAGAGTTTGCAAGTGGTTGCTGGTTGGATGGAAGAGCGTGAGGAGCACACTTGGCCGTCGCGCAACAGCCGAGGACACGCGCTTTCTTTTTCATTCTCGAGTGAGGACGCGTAGAGGAGGAAGCTCAAGAGAGGATGCATTCAGCGACGCCCACTTTTCGAGGAAGCGAACCTGCCGGACGACGACACCGCTCACCGCTCACGCTCTCTGCTCACAGATGAGCAGATGGTCCTCGCCGAACTCACCGAGGATCATTCGCTCGGCTGGAAGACATTGCTCGGCCCTCGGGCGCAGGAGCTCCGAAGCGGGCCATCCGACCCGCCCCTCCTTGGGAAAATGAAATCAGACCCTTCGAGCAGGTTCAGGCAAACGTTTCCTCTCACTTCGATCTGCTAATAATGCCTGCTAAAGATGTAAGGATGCAGATGCTACTGGCGGCCGATCACAAACAGCGTCTTAGCATACAGGAAGCTATTTAGCACTTTGGGACTCAAGGATCGGTTTGAGTATTGCCTTGAAAATGTGAAAACTGGCAGCCCTCTAAAAAGCACTGTAAATCGATGCAACGATTAAGAAGAAATTGCCGCATGCGATTCTCTCCGCAGAAATTGCAAATTGGTCCGCAACCAGTAAACATCCACTTTATACGCGAGCGAGGTCGACCAGTCGGCGATTAATCCTTGTTACTCCTGTTTTTGTCCTGCGGCTGCTGGATCCCTTTTCCGACGCGCAATCGATAGTGCTTTATTTGGCGTGTCGGGTACTTAAACGTGTAAATGTATCTGCTGTTCTCACAGGAGATGCGAACATGCGATAAATGCTTCGCGGAACTCGCTGTCGTTTGAAGCCGCGCAGCTTCGGAATTGTGCGTCTTCGATCGGCATCAGTATATTCATCCCTGGTCAAGTCACGCAAAGTTTGAAGACTTCATGCCCAATTATTCTGTAGTTCCAGGATTAATTATGAATAAATTGCATAAACCGATCTGAAGATTCAAAGTTACGGTCAATCATTTACCAAGGCATCAGGACATTCAGGTTGATGTTGATAAGAACGTTTCGAATTGGCAGCAGAGCGCCGTCTCGATGTACCCAGCACGAAACGGGGAATTAATATGCATAATTTGTTAGAACAATGGCGAGAACGGCGCGTCTCTCTGGAAAGCGGGAGCGTGATCGAGATGAGCGCTCGGCAACGTGGAAATAATGAAAATAGGAGTTCTCCTTGCCACGGTGGCGTGGAAAAGGCTAGACCATTCAACATTATACTTCAGTTTCATTGTTTCTTACCAGCCAAGACCAAGTCCGCCACTAGTATCACAGCCTGCGATTTTTTTTTTTTTTTTTCATTAAACATTCTAGCAATTTTATTACTTGGTTGAACCTTAACTCAAAAGTTGAAACTGTTGTACAAGAGTCAGAGCTTGCTCACATTGGACTAGGCGTGCAACTAGTTTTCATAACGAGTAGCGATAGGAAAAGGGTCTGCAAGTAGATTCGGGTGGGAAGTCATCGGGGGCAAGGGAGAGTACACACATTTAAAATTCAAAAGAAGCCAGCTATCGTTCGAGTTTGTGACAACGTTCTTCTCGGTTCATCCAAGCGGCAAGTCGATATAGTTAACTCGCTTAAGCGCGAGCGTATCTTATCCAGACAAGGTAGCATGACCGTCGCATTATGACCGTAAAACAATGAGGTCGCCATGTTTTTCTTATGTCCTCGCATGACGACCGAAACTACTCTGAATCCCGCTCCCGCTCCCGCTCTTGCCGCCGTCGCCGCCGCCGCAACCACGACACGTCTGCGTACATATGTGTGTATGTAAGTACGTTCTCCACTGCCACCGTCGTCGTTCTTTCTTTCTTTCTTTCTTCTACGACCGTAAGCCCTCAACCGTGACGCCCTACCTTCGCTCTCGAGTAAATGTAAAAGTTGGAACTCCAGCTACGATTCCTTTCGGCTATCGTGACTTACGGGCGACAAGTAAGTAGTGCACGCTAGTTCCGACCAACTCTCAAACTCCAGTCTAACATACAAAAAGCTTGTACCACTTCTCTTTCGAAAAATACTTTATCCGGTTATAGCTCTTTCCAGACAATTGTCACTTTTTCTAAGTTTCTTCAAATTAGTTATATTCGTACGCCTACCTGTTTTGAAACAAATACCATATTTCAAGGATGGGCGCATTTAGAGTAAATTATAATTGCTTTGGAAATCGACAAGTTTTCCACTGTTTTATATTTCAATTTCGTAATCATCGCGATTTCCCACACTTCGGGTGGAAAAAAGACTGAGGAGGAAGGATTGAACCAACTCTTACTTTCACCTACCTGTTATGAACTTAGCCTCCCACCACTAGCCGCAACGGGTGCCCTCTTCGTCGATAAAACAGGTGGCGATTGGCTGATTCATCTGGGCGTCGGTAAAGTTGGTAGTTTAGGATAGAGCGATCGGTAATATAGGGTGTTTCGGCCAGTTACCTGTCTTGGATAGCGTAGCGCTCCCTCACCGGCTAAGCATCAAAGTCCATGATGGTTCAACCGCGTTCCTGAAGGGGAATGCCGAAAGCAGCAGGTATTTTGCTCCGTCGGGGACGTCTACGATGTGCGTGTCATCCATCATTCATTAGCACAACCAGCTTTATATCAGAAAAACCATATTCTCATCGAATAATCAACAAATTCGTAAATGCTGCACAGATTTTCAAGATAAAAGTCTCATTTATCTTCGAACACGTAAAGTTCTAAAAATGAAAATTGAGTATCAAATTTCCTTACATAGTTGAAAATTTCTCCGAGAAATAGGCAAGGGATTTATTCGTTTTATTATCCGCGTCAAATCGCGTGAAGTGCTTCTAAAACTATCCAATAACTCGAGCTGCAAACAAATGCTCGACAATGGTGTGGCAATGGCACGCAAGGGAATGGTCCGCAATAATTGTCTAGCTCGCATAAATTTCTTAATGGTAATGAAAGTTTTGGACTCCAGTTTCTTGTTAGAAATAAGCCTCATTTAAATAGGAATGCTTAATGAGTCTCTTGAGAAACTTGTCCAACACAAATAATTATCTCCGTCGTTGGTTCTAAAGGTTGTCGGTCCTCGGAAATATCGATCATATTTTACATTCTGTGAAGGTAAAAGAGAGTGCTCTTCGGCTAACAATAAGTTACAAGAGGAAGAGAGAAAGAGAAATAATGTTTTGCGGTGTCTCAAGAAGTGTACGTTCTCCAATGTTCTCCGCACGCGTCCGCTAGCGATGTCTACTACCAGCGCAGCGGGGCCGTCGACCCCGCCAATGATCGTGCTCCATGTCCAGCATCACCTATCGAGCGGCGAGGCAAGCTCGCTTGGTAATCCGCATTCTACGAGAAGAGAGAAACCCGTTACCAAGCTTCTAGTGGCTCCGGCCGTCTGTTAGTGTAGTCGTCCTGGCAATAGCGCACCTCGAACCTCTTACTCGCCGGAGTGGCCAGCCGCACACCACTCTTAAATAATGCATTCGATTTATGAACAATCCCGAGCGCGCGCATTAATTGCCAAGCTTAGCTTTCTTGCCGGGCAGGCAACATATGTGAAGGTGCTTAGAAAACTCGCAAATGTGTCGGAGACCTGTTTCGCCGGTGGCAAACACACGCGCCGATTCATTTTCAAATGTCACCGAGCTGCTTCAGCTTTTTCCCAAACGAGAGATTTGCTTTTTCGATCGTACCTTTAAACTTTAAACGCACCCTCATCCATCCGCCAAAGAGAGATTGATCAGCCAACAACAACAAAGGTTATTCCTCTTGTCGACTTTAACAGTCCTCTTCTAATTTCCCCGCGTTCAACCCGCTTGCTCGCACTTCTATTAACATTAACGTGTTACCACCGAAGCCTTCTCCTTTGCACGCTAACTGTATTCCTGAAATCCGCTTGCCACGGAAACTGAGAGGACTCGCTGTCCCTTGATGATCGAGTTCCGGGCACCATCGAGAACTAGTTTATCGACAAGCAAATTGAAATACTGCATGCTCACATACACTCGAGGATCTGCGATGTCATAGAATTCAGGATGTACCGTGTAAGTGTGGCGTTTCATACCGGATGAAAAGTAGCTGGCGAGCAAGTGAAAGTTGTGCGCAAAGCTTTCGCCACAATACTCAAGGTCATCTGGTTCCTCTCAAAGGAAAACGACCAAGTTACGCAATCAACAAGCAGTACGAAGCGATAGCGACTAATTTAATGAGGTGTTAGATGTTTGGCCGCCACAAGAAATTAGTATCGGAAATAACTGTTAACTCCGAATGTCCGTGTCGATCTTAAGAATGTCTTAAGAATGCACATATGTGAATAGATGGACAGCTTTGATAGATTAGGTTTTGCTGGGAGAAGAAGGGGCGGCAAAAAGTGGGAGGGGCAAGAGCGTACGAGGTGATATTGCCTATAAAACTGTCATGCTGGGATTTCCCTTGGCGCAGTCGATGCTGGACACGACACGAGCACGCATCACTACGCCAAGTGAAGGAGTACTCTCCTCCGGCGCGTGTACTCTTGCAACAGCCAATAACTTGTAGCCATGTAAGGCAGCGAGGCACACGGTCGGCGACCTATGATGCATACCTAATTGCCTCTAATGGCTGCTTTTCGAAAGTCTTGGCTGACCAAGTCTAGCGTTGCCGGTGGTGGGCCTAAACGAGAATCTACGCTACGCCAGCAACTAGAGAACTCGTTGTCTGTCCATCAAGTCTACACCAGCTCCATCTCCCGCGTTTCGTTAGTCAGGAACATGAATCGTTCGCGCTGTTAGGCCGGACATTCTCGGCTAGTTCAGCCAGTCCTTTGAGAGCTTCTTCTTCTCCTCGTTAGCTCCGCTTCGATTGCCAAGCGAACAGCGATCGAACGATTCCGATCTTTCTTGAGCTAGTAACAATCGCGATCCTTGGGATTCACTCTCCTCGACACTTCCTAAATCCATGTCTGGTGAGATCGACTCGTGTTTACTCACGGCTTTGTTTACATATCAGTCAATGCTGAGTTGATACACACATTCATTCAATTCGAGCCTAATTCCACCACATTTCCATTCAGCATCCGTTTTGCCAGTTTGTTTGTAAACTAAACTTCCTCCTTCTGATAAGGTGGGACCAAAACACTAATGATTCTTGGTAGGAGTAATTGTTGGGCTCGTGACTGACGTAAGACAAATGAGAATTCCGAAGTGGCCTTCTTCGCCAGGACTATCACTGAGACGATGGATGAAAGTTTTATTGCGCCAGGAGAAAGTTATATTGCCCTTAATCAAGGAGTTCAGCCTTAAGGACGCTGGTCAAGATAGCTATCATACTTTCCGACAGACCTACTTTCGAACATTTAATTGACCTGGCATTACCGGGTATTACGAACTCTCCAATTTTATCAGCGGTATTTATTGAAATGCTTTCGTACGTGCCCTCTTATGTAAACGAGAGCCATTTGAACCCCATGATGCGTGCTGGAATTGAAGTGGCTCTCAAATCTAACCAATTCAATCATTCATAAAATCGAAGCAGTGAATCTCGTAAGGAATAAAGGCTCTCCTTGATTTCATCAACTATTTCTAGCGGCGGGCTAAATCTTTCGAGAGCTTTGTCGATGCTTCTAGTCTGTACGGCTTCTTGAAAAGTTGGTCGAGCGATGGAACTCGTTTACTCTCGGTTCTTGGGCCCTTACCTGTAGGAAAGAGGACGGCAGTGCTTTCGTAGAAATGCGCTGGGCTATAGTATGTATGTGCGGCTAGTGTTTGCACATGCTGTGTACTCAGCCATCGTGTGCCACGAAACTGGAATGTTCCATTCTCAGCCGACGGGGTTTCCTGCCCTCTCTCGGTGTGTTGGAGCTTTCCGCAAACAGGGCGAAAAAGAGAATGGAGATTTAGCGCAAGTCAAACACCGGGCACCGGACCAACTGCGCCTTCGCCCTTAACAGTTAAGTGGGGCGCTTAAGATTTTCAAGTGCGCGTCAGCGCATCTTGTTAGCAGAACCGACTCGTAAGACCAGATTGTCCAAGTACGTCCCACGTGTGTTTGTGGAACTTGTTTTTCGGCGTTAGAGATTTCGGCATGATCGTGCTAACTGGTTACTCGGTGGTCGAGATAGGAATCTCGAGCAGTGGACACTCTCGAAATATCCGGTACTAGTTGAAAGGCTAAAGGATAGAATGCGAGGCAAGTCCTACGCCTGGAATATCCGCCTCCGGCGCAATAAAAGAACCACTAGACGTCCACTCTTTTTCCCCTGCCGTAGATCACGCGGCTAATCTACCTCTGGCGACAGCCACTTTAAAATGTCGCCGGTTCCTTCCTAAAATGGGGGACACTCGGATTCGCATAATTCTGTAAGCTCACGGAGAACGGAAGGAGAAGGTCGAAGGAAGAGGGAGGAGCTGATCGGAGCAACGAATACGACGCAAATTAGGCTACCTGAAAAGCGACGCGCAAGAAGTATCGCTGCCGATTAGCGAGTCGTCTTACCAAATTTAGCCAAGCTGCCGAAACTGCCTCGGGCATATCGCCACTCGGAATCGGACTTGTCATACGGACTCTTTCCCAGTACATATACCTCCACCAGAATGAATTGCACTCTTTAAGCTTGAAACTGCGACATTAAAGCCCAATTTGGAGCTTTAAAACCCACCTTCGGACCCTTGCTGCTACATTATTTCTGGCACGCTTCCACTCGAAACGTGTTTAACACTGGCCAAGTGTAAAGAGTCGCACGCCACGATAGACTCACTTTTAAATACGAAGAAAGCGTTAAAGTCACGATTATTGAATGATATTCCATTAGCGGCGAACACGATCCAAAGGTGTAACACGTAAATCGTACCGGCAACAAAACAGAGATTACGAATGCAGAAAACCGGACCGAAATCAATTTGGTTCCGGCGATCCTCGTGCAACTCCCCCGGCCTTTATTACAGGCAGCAAATTTAGCGAGTAATTAAGCCTCGATCCAATTTCCGGGGCACGCGCCACGCAGCGTGCCTCGCCAGTGGCCCTCTGCGAGACTAAAAAAGCACTATTAATAAGGATTCCAAAGTGCCTACAAAACGCCTCCATATTATCGACTGCATACAGTACAGGAGATATTCAAGAAGGGAAGCCCTTTGCCACGTGATGTTGGACGACTTCCGCGGGAATATATCGTCCTATCACAAACCTTAACGCATCGGGTTAGCCACTCCCTCTTATTAAGGTTGCTAGCCTACCGTCGCCGTGCTCTTACGCAGCCAATCTATTAAATTAGACTTACACAATTTCCGCAGTTAATCGCAACGCTTATATGCATGTGCATACATATAAAATGAGGCTGCTTAACGACGGGGTAGTAAAAAGTGGAGTGCACGGTGCGCGAACACTTAAACACCCACCTAGCGAGAAATAGTGGGGTAGAAAAAACGATGTGTAGAGCAATTTAACATCCGGGCTCTGACACTGCCTTATATGGCACGGCTTACAGCGCGCTGCCGAGAAAAGTGAGTCGTTAAGTTTCCCTGAATCTCGGAGAGATGCTCCTCATAAATCTTGATACCGCGTGTCCGGTTTCTTCGACGTTTCTTCTTCAGGAAATCAAAGGGATTTAGCATACGAACGCGTGGGTTCACGGAGGTGATAAAAGCGCGGCCACTTTCATTAACACATCCGTAGCGATGATTTCCCAAGCGTAATTAATTTCACCGGCAAATGAGTCTCCATGTAAATGTGCCGCCCTCTTTCGAAATACACACACGCGCACGCGCGAGCTCTACTCACTAATTACGATCGTGATTTGTATCATCGCTGAATCTCGATTCATTATGTCCATGAAGCAGAGTTTCATTGGGTGATGCTACTTCCTCAGATAGGAGAATCAACGCGATCTGATTCTGATTTAATTATGATCGATTATGTCCGCTCGCTCCAAGCGTCTTTCGTTCTGTAAGTTTCAGGGAGGTTATGCGATTGCAGTTTATCATTTCCGGTGAATTTCGCCCGATAAAGTATTCGATTTCGAATTTTGTTGATTTTCGAGGGTGTGGACGAGCCACGAAGGCTGATTACCGCAGAGTATTTGCAGTCGGTTTCTTGCAAATACACCTAAACTTATCTAATCTCCTCATATGAATTCGGACGATCTCTCCCCTTTAGCTCTAAATTCTCCAATATTAAAAATTAGAGTGAAGTTAGGAAACCAAAGATCAACAAAGAATCGACAGGAGCACTGCCGGTTCCAATTAAAAATAAAGGAGACCTCGAAGAAGAAAGGGGAAGGAAATCCTATCGGCAGTGGACCTTAATTCGGGAAATCAATCATTCGAAAAACTCGCGTCGAAGCGCGCACGTTTTGCGAGGAAGATCTCGATCCCCGAAGAATAATAAATCTCCATTAGAGAGCGGTGAAGGATCGTAGAAAGTGCGTCGACCTCGTGCGCCGCAGAGGCTTCTCCGGCGGACCTAACGAGCTAGCCGCGAAATTCATTCCGATCCAGATATTATCTGAAAGAGTTCGTCTCCGGGAGGCAGGACGACCATCACTACAAGGAGCACAGGTAGTACGGACACGTTCCACTCGTGCAGAGAAATGGCAAGAATTCTCCCCAAGGGAGAATGCCGAAATCTCTCTTACCGCAAACCTCCTCCTTCCTCCTTCCTATCTTTCTCTAACCGAGTGCACATGCACTCACATTTAAGCCTGGAGAGCAGTAATTCGTATCAGAATGAGTTACGACCTAATTGCAAGCAGCGATGTACTCTGCCAAGTTGTTACAGAGGCGATTCAAGATTAATGAGCACTGCACACCGTATCCGTACTTATTAATTTAAATAAACGCTACTCGCAGTAGAGTTCATGGGAGGGCAAAAAAGGAAGGAAGGCTCGATAGCGCTGGAACGTTGAGCGCGAAGCCGAAATCCGAAGCGGCGAAGTGACGACGAGAACGAAACCTTCCGAGCGAAATTATGGAAGCAATTAATATGGACCGGTAGCCGGTACACGCTCGGCTCCGTTCGGGCTGCCGCTGGCCTCGTTCATCATGGAGAACCATCTCGCCTTACAGTAGGAAGATCCTTGAATCGAGGAGCACCGCCAGATTGACTACTGCCTCTAACCGTTGAATTTATGAAGGCAGCTGTGTTACCAGACGCGTACCTTGGCACATCCGCACTCCTGTACCAGATATGCAAATGATCGGCCACTGATCAGGATTTGCACGTGCTCATCCTCCCAGTGAAATCCCTGTTTACCTTCAACTGCAAACTTCCTCATCACGTGCTCTTCGGCAGAAGCTCTCCTTTAATTGTCGCTTAAGATAATTTATAAGCTGCCGAGAGCATCGGGGATTAGGAATGATCCTGTTTGCTGTTGATTTCCAGTGCATAAATGGACTGGATGAATAACACCTCTTCTAATAGCTGGTAACACGAAAGGCAAGCTGCGGATGCGCAGGAGGCCGCACGCGGCGTGTAATTTAAACGTCAGTTAAGTGGAACCGAAGCGGCGAGCGTCCGGGCTGCGGCGCTCCTGATTCATTTAAGGCTGAATCGCTCGAAGGTGAAAAATTAATATCAGATGGAGGATCGTTCTGAAAGGCGAAGTAGGTGGATTGTCGAAAGTCACTCGGCCAGAGAGGACGGAGCGTGCTGCAACACCCCGTTAATCGTACTAACAGGCAGCACGCGCGCTCACCGCCCACGTAAAAAGACAAGGGAACGGTATGGTGAGCCTTAAATTAAATGGAGAGCCCGTGGCCACGCGGTGGCGCAATATCATCCGGTGGGGAATGTCTCGTAAACTACTATCGTCATGGACAAAGTGATCTCGAAAATGGTGCGGGTGTAGCCGCTTGTCTCCTTTAACCTCTTTGTACGCCTCGTTGCTTCGCCCATATGCATTGCCCTCTGCAGCTTTCGTTCCACACTTTGATCTACAGCTTCATCGTTTCTCGAGTCGATGTAGCTCCACATTTCAAGCTGGCTTTCGTGAGCACAAAGTATATACCAATACATTCACCAAACTCCTCGAATAAATAAAATTCCAAGATTCAAGGGATCTGCGCGGGCAAAAGGAATGATGGACGCGTTGAAAGAAAGGGAAGAATTTGAGGATTTCTCGATTGGTCTTGGGAAGACAGGGCAAAAGTTGCGCGATATCACAATCTTGGTGAGCGGATCGGAAGAGGAGGAGGGACTTGGGGGCAATCGATAAGGTCTGTGTCCTCCTCGGTAACCACAAATCAATGCGGACGTGGAGGATCCTCCATCGTAAGGGCCATTAAAGCGCGTTCTCCATAAAATATTTTATCCGGCTTGCGGATCGATTTGAAATCCGTAGAGAGCGCGCGCGCGCCCGCGCCGTATCTTGCCCTGTCGTCGGAAGGGCCGAGCTGCCCCGGCCAGCCTTTTTCGGCGCACCAAATTCATAAATAATGGCTTAAGATCTTCCCTCCCTCGTGTATCACAGCCTGAATTTGTAGTCCTTAAACCTTTTAAGGTTTTTGCTATTGAAACGCGCCCAACCCTGATCCACCGCGCCCTTATAATCGCCGTGGATACTTGAGCGGGAATCCTTACTGGACGAAGGATCGTTTCCAGGATTCGATTCAAACGATCAGTGACCTCCGTCCCGCACATACCTTTGTGCACACCTCACTCTTTACTTTGGCACTTACCCAAGTATCCACGCGACGTAGGACAATAGATTTTCCTCGACGGTTGTCTGGCATTGCAAGTCGAAATAGTGCATTTTTCCGCCACTCTTTTGTCCCTTTGAAAAAGTTCACGAGAAACTGAATTGTAATTGGAAGGCGATTGCCAGGTGGAAGTATGTGTTTTTTTTTCTTAGGAGTAAATAAAAAGGATCGAGCAGCGAAGCCAATGAAATTCCAAATATTTCCTGTGTAAAATACCGCAAGGTGTATTAACTGTTCTGGTCTCGAGTGAGAAATAGATTTTCTGGCATTGTTTGCGCGATCACCGACTTCTTGTTTTCAATGCAACGCCAGACGAAAGAGTCTTCCCTTCCTTTCAGAGTGCGCATTGTACGTACCGACAGCCGAGAGCAGGTAGAGCAAGTAGATAACGGTAATGGCGACTGACAAAGCTGACGCTCGTTTCTTTCAAGACCCTTTCTTTGTCTTCATCTCATCGTTAGACGCGCTCTATATTCTATTCTAAAGACACATTCCTACACCGAACGCGCACACTTCACGTCCCATCTTTCGAGAAGTTTACTTGGAAAAGAGCGCGCAATTCGTTTCCCTCATCGGCAGTTAGTTCCATTTACAAAGCTCATTAACACGCAGATTTGGCTCATTAAATTTCATAAAAGTCCTAATGTGGAAGTTCGCTAGAATGATATCCTATAAAATGTTAATTACTATAAAGGGTACGAAGATAGAATTTCGGTAATTAAACGATTCATCAACGTCCGAAGTCCTGTAACGTTGCTCCTCCGAAAGTTAGTTAATTTTTTCCAGCATACATCCACTAGCATCCGAGATCTATCCGACTCCGGATCAACCTCGGCCTAGACTTGTTCCAGGTCATCTGAGTTGGGCCGAACAGCAACTCAGAGACGTAAGAACGAAACTCGAAAACTGGCTTGAAGATCGAGCGTGATAAGAAAAATTTCCTGGCAGTTTTAAGAGCGATGAGTATTCTGGTGTTAGTTGCGTTACTCGCCCCAAAGCTATCCTTCGTGCCTTCCCTTCGAGCAGCGCGGTAATTCTATACGTCTTGAGAAACTGGTTTCCGCACGACGTGTTGCGGGTAGCGCGCAAAACAAATTAATAACAAGAACATCATAACCGCCGCTCCGCTCCGCTCCAAGGCTGCCCGGGACGCTCACGAACTATATTGGCTGCTGTAGCAACGCTCTCCATCTCTGCCCATTGTTGTTCCCAAAAGAACAATGTTATGCGTGCGTGCTTTCTCGCTCCCTACTTTCATTTACAGATGAATGCACTCCGATGAAGACTGCCTCTTGTCATTACCGCCTCATACCATCTAATATCATATTCTAATTAAGAACGGTATTCTTTGTACGTTATGCGAACTTTTCCAAATATTTACACTCTATTTATTATTTGAAGTACAATCTCAGATTAGTAACAAAGTATTTCTAAGTCTTTTATAAATACAAGG
The DNA here is from genome assembly GCA_910591665.1 of Ectemnius continuus. Lineage (NCBI taxonomy): Eukaryota > Metazoa > Arthropoda > Insecta > Hymenoptera > Crabronidae > Ectemnius > Ectemnius continuus. Next base: position 25,874,501 of record OU342856.1, read on the forward strand.
TACAACTATACACAGCAATAGCAGGTCTTATTGGCTTGGCGGTCTTCCAAAATCACGTGACTAACGGGTCTCACTGTATTCATTGCAGAAGGCACGTGTGAATATTTAAGATAAAGAAAGCAGTTATAGTCTCTGTTGCAGGAAGAATAAGAATGTATTCTTAATGTCATATTTCTACATTCGGCCCAATTTGTATAGGGCGCATACTATTTACACTGTAGAATTAGTTGAGAAACATCATCCTGGGAATCCACCTGATTTCTCTCTTTTTCAATTATCCTTCATTATCTTGCAAACTGGTGGAGTCAGCATAACGGGTGGTCGACGCACTGGGCGGGCATGGCCACAAAATAATAATTAGCCGCACGTACCACTTATTTGCATACATCTGCCACCGAGGCAGAAACGCGCCGAAACTAATTAGCATCTCAGGCGCGAATTACAAATTGTTATTCTGTCAGGCCCAATGCTACTCCTGGTGTAAAGGCTATGAGGAGGACAGAGAGGAGGTGCGACACTGTGACATTCTTAAACCAAAGAGCACACTTTGTACGCCCTCCGCTTATCGATACATATTCCATTGCACCCTCTCCCATCTTACAGGCCGCGCCGCTTTCTTATTTATGCACTCCCCCTCTAGTATATGCTACTCACATACGCAGAGTATCATTAGACATGCGAAACCTCCAGGCGTCTACGCATCGGCCGTACCACTTACATCTGAATCGCACGAGTTTTTTTTCTTTTCCCCGTCGCACATTAACACGATTCGTTCATATTACACGTATTAATCCTTCCATCTTTTTATTTTGTCGGGGAATGACTCTCGGCTAATTCAGAGAAGGTAGACTAGTAATAATAACTCGAAAGCAGCGGGAATCTTAATTAAGGGATCGCGGAGCGCTTTGATTGGGGAATTTCAGCTGGATCATCGATTCTATAGTTGGCTGTTATCTAGCGGTAGGATCGAGTATGGTTCTTAAGAGAGTGGTGCCCGTTAGGGATGGGAAGGGTAGGTCTCTCATGCCCGGAGGAATCTTCTTCTTGCGTCTCTGGAGCCTTTTGGAGCGGCGGAGGTCGACACTCTCTCGCTGACGGAGGGTCAGAACGTTCCTCACTTTTCAGGACAACAATGGCTGAGTCACGCGATATCGCATCTACCTGATACACGATTCACGGATTTATTAACGGAGAGAGGCGGCTATCGCGATCGGACGTCTCAGCGCGTCTTGTTGATGGGCCTCGACTTTAGTCCTTCGTACACTTCATATTATCCTCCTGTCATAGAAGCTTCCACTTAATGATTTCTTCTGTCTCGAGTGAGAGAACGGCAACAGCAACTGGAGCTCCCCTCATGCTGCTGACGCATTCTTTCATTTCAACCTACATGAATTCAGGTGGCATAAACTGATTCAGTTCAAATGTATTTATTCAGCAAACTGACCAATGTTCCACCGGGAAAAACCGACCAGCGGATTATTTATAATGGAAACCTCTAAAAAAAATGACATGTGTCTAAAGGAAAAGGTGAAACTAATTTGAATGACATCGATCCGAATCTGCCGCTTGCCGTTGCAAAGGTCGCGTACAAATCGAGTTTTTAAGCAAATGCCCGGAGGTCGCTCGATTTGAACTATATTCATGCATACAGCACGCCTGCCCGTTAAAGGTTTTTGTCTTTTAATCAATGCCCCACTCATGCCGTGGAAACAGTGATAGTTTCAGTATTAATCAGGACCACCATGAATATGTTCAGATTATCTGATGACCCTCGGACGATCCAATTTAAGATAGCAAACCGAAGGCCCATACGCACGATATATATTCTTTATTGAACAGCGATCGAATTCTTGCTAATTCACGAAAGGTTATCGAATAATATCATTTATGGATCTCCAACCGAATATGATAAATTGCGGAGTCATCGCGAAATTCTGTTTACAATCTCCTAGCCACCTAAAATTCGACGATCAAAATGAACTACCCTCTTAAGCGGAAGTAAGCTCCCAGCTCGAGTTAATGTAGAAGAGGAGGGAAAGGAAAAAAGGTAGAGGTGGTTGGTGCCACCCGGAACGAAGAGAAGTTCTCCAGGGATATTTGCATGCAACACGATGGCAGAATGCGGCACCGCTCGCCGCTCGACACCGATTCCCTTTTTATTCGCCGATTTTCTCCTTTTGCTCTCTTTCCCCTTTTATTTATCGCGCATCTTTTCTCTTTCGCTCGGCTTCTTTTCCCTCTCGCTACAATGAGACCACTATTTCAATGGTATATCCCATATTTTTCATACTTCCCGAAAGCAAATTTTCGATTTTTCGAAGGTTCTGCGACCGCAACGAATGCTTCATTTTTCGATTGGCCGAGTCTCAAAACGGATAAAAAAACTCGAAACCAGCGGGAGAAATGCCGGAATTGTACCTAAAACATGTGGAAAACCGATCTGGAATATTTGATTTCAATGGTTTTTCCCATGTTTTTCAATCTTCCCGACCTTTTCCGGGGCTGAAATTTGGTGGGGAATATTTTTTTGCATCGAGGAAGAAGTGGTAAAAATTCCAGACCCCTAGCTCAAAAATAATTTTTTCACAAATTTCTTCCTTCATAATTTTTGATTTGTCGAACTTTTTTCCTGAATTCTTCATAAATCAATTGTTTGAGCATTAAAACATACATTCGAAAAAGAATCAATGTTTTTGAAACGATTTCTGGCCAGTCTCGATGTTGCGTGTCGCCATATAGCCATGTATTTACAGGCTACTCAGCTGTACGTACTTATGGGAATACCAAGGATACATTGCGGTAATGCCAAGGAATAATGAGCGCGGGACGATCATCCAGTCAAGCATCTTCGTTAATTATTCTAATTAGAGGCTAACCGGGCCTGGCCTTTCGACGACCCGTGTTTTGCCAGCGAAGCCCGGTGCGTCGCGAACGCAGCTGTGTGGCCGACCAATTGAAGCGTCCACGTAAGGAGTTGCAAAGATATTCGCGGGGCCCAAAAATAGCTGATCGGCAATTCGAACGAGCGACATTGGACACATGCATAATGAAACACAGATCCTGATTTTAAATATCGCTCAATATTCATATACCAGTGTTAATTTGACCGCTGGAATTTAGAGATCATGAGCGAGTTGCACTTAAATGAAAAAGAGCTACGTTAGCGACAGAGTGGTTTTTTTCACGCGAAACAAGATATAACATGATGTTTATTAGAAGGTTGCGTCAACACTTGAAATAAAACGTGATGTTTCTCGTCATTTAGCTCGAAGCAATTCTTTCCTCCAGAGCCGGCATTATTCAGGAGTTGCGTAGTCAGTTAGTATACCTTTAACTTTCTGAGGTAGCTGCTGCCCACTGTCATTTCTTAGCACCGCAACCTTTCCCGGAGATCCTCCCCATCTTGGAGATCCCTTTCGATGACTTTTCACCTGGTGTAGTATTCCAGGGTTAATATTACACACCTTACATCACGATAGCGAGTTGCTACGGAGCGAGATAGATGGTACACGAGGTTTCAAGAGCGTGCAGCTTCCACGGTTATAACCCGAGAGAGATAATCGGGCTGAGGAGATGCCCGATAGCGCCCTCTTCTTTTCGACGGGGTAAAGGACCAAGCCAGCAGCGACAGCCAAGAGCTCAGGAGCAACAGGATCACGCTGGAAGGGCGAAGGAAGAGGTAAACGAGAGAGCGGATCGAGGGAGGAGAATGGGGAAGGCGAGAAGAAGGTGGAGAAGAAGCGAGGAAGGAGCATTATGGCGCACGCGGTGATTCAAACGCGATAACTTTAACGCACGCGGAATGTCGGACTTGCCGAGTGGGCAATTATAAGCTGGCGTCTCGAAGCCGAGCTTGCCCCGACAAGCGCTTTCGCCGAGGAGGAAGAACAAGACCAGTCGAAAGTGAGGATAAGGATGCCTGCCGCAGGAGAAAGACGACGACAATCAGCAAAGCTCTTTACGGGAAGGCCAGCAGATTGCTGAAGAGTGTTGCCGACGATTGATGACACATGGATTTCTTCGCCGGCGACTCTCCAAAAGGGTTGATGGGAGGCGCCTATCAACCGACCTGCACTAAACGCGCGAACCTCCAAGTTCGATTTAATAATGGTGCCGAGCTGTCTTGAGAGAGTACTTGATTGACAATACCCAATCGACTATAAGAAAGAGCGCACTAACCTCTGTAATTAAGGACTGAATGAAACTCTTGGCGCTGACAGTGCAATGCTACTCGGATATTGCCACAATTTCTTGGGCATTGAACAGGAGGGCAATCAACAGTTTGTAATAAAACTTGTTCAATAATGAAAGTGCTGCTTTGTAATTTTAAATGATTCGACTTTAAATTCGACGTTGGTCCTTTTCAATTGTATGCAATCTTTCCCAATTAATACTTGGAATTAATGAAGTCTGATTTGCGCTCCAGAATGTGGACAACTCGCACAAATTGCTTTCTGCCTTATCAAAGGCAGCATTATGGCTACGCAAGAAAGTGGCTGGCAAAGAAGGTAGAGCGAAGGTTACATAGTAGAAAATCTGGTTAATGCTTATGCGGCGTACCGGTGATTCGCCGGAGGATGAGCAGAGTAGCGTATTGATAGCGGGAAGAAGAAGCAAGAGCGAGACAGAAAGAGTCTCAAGCGGCAGGATCCATTAGCAAGAGTAGATAACAAGGACGAGAGAAGCAATCCTGGCCGAAATGGACCAGCGCGGAATGTTTTACTCCCTCCTACCCGATAAAATCCCACCAACGGCGATCCTTACTGCCGCCGCGCGCCGATTACCGTTAACAGCCCAGAGGGTCGCACACTAGCTTGCCTAGAGTTTCTAAACTCGCCTTAAACACTTAGAAATACGATCCTCCGTTTCAAGGTTGAGCACCGTCCACACAACTCCTGCGCCAAGTTCACATTCCCCCTCGAAGACCTTTCGGACACACGAAGGGCTTTCATGATTCAAATAAGTTATTCGAAAAATAAACCATCTTTCCCTTGGTTAATTTCTCCCCTATTTTGTACATAGAACTTCCATGGAACAGCATAACTTCTTGCATATTTTTCATCACAGAAAGAGAAATGGCGGACTTGAGAAAATGGCTGTAGTACCAGCTGGGTGAATTTTTTAAGGGGATTTTTGAAAGACTGTGCGAAATGTAAACGACCGAGTTAACAAACGACTGGCATTAGCCGAGGCGTGCGCATGGCGTGTTTAAGATACGGAAGAATGCACCGTGAACTGTGCCCGCTTTAACCGGGTTGATAGTGTGGGTGGATAGAGTCGGGAGAAAGTGCAGTAAATTATTTGACTAAACCGAGGGGATGGCTATGTACCACCCGATAGGTGGGAGGAAAATTAATGCACTCGGGATTTGTGGGTAGATGGATGAATGCTTAATGCAAGCATTAATAGCCCCTCGTGGACGTACTACGTAGAGCGGACACCAGCTAATACATCACCTATCGATTTGTACCAATCAGGTGGCGCTCGGTTCCTAACACTCGCTCTCCGCTATCTTTAGACGTACCTCTCAATAAACATATTTTCTAACCAGACTCTTGAATACTTACCATGTCTCAGAGATTATTTTCCGTCTTGAATATTTATGAATTCCACACCATCAATTTTCCACGTCATCGCTTACTTACGGTAGGAAATTGCATTTACACGATGCACTCAACAATGAGTGGTTGTAGTGGGAAGTTTAAGTTGTTGAATGTGTTAATGAAACATTTATATGAATTTTAACTTATTGAATAAAATGTTAATGCAGTGAGCCAAGGTCGTTTCCCACGTACGTGCGATAGAAATCCGTATTTTGGGTCGACCATACTGCCGCGCTACAACAAGTAGATCGTGTTCGGCCAGTCTTTCTTTGGTCAGGCAAAAGCAAGGGACCGGCTGGCAAACAACCAATTAAACTGGAGTAAGAGATTCGCGATTACTTGCTGACTAAACTTTTCTCTTTCGCTTTTTGTTCCAGGTAAGTTCACGCGCCCCGGGATGCCCGGGCTCGGCTGGAGAGAGTGGAAGAGCCAGATTGACCTCAACGAAGGACGGTAATGCATCGGGCTGGACAGATAAGCATCAGAGCATTCGTTAGCAGGCCGAAAAACTGGCGCTTAAAAACAAAACGGCCGCCGCTCGTTCGTGGAACGGCCAGTCGTGGCGCAGCGTACGCGTCCTCTGTAATATACGCCACCACGAACGAATGCACATGCATCTCCGGTGCCTTTTAGCTTCGCTCCGCTCCGCGCCGCTCCACTCCGTGACGTTAGATCGGTGGGATAGATTACCGCGAGGGATACACGTGTCAGCTCCAGATTGACGCGATTCCATTCCAACGAATTATCTTCACTCCATCAACTTCGGATGACGAAAGGATGCTTCTCCGTCTTTTCCCTTTCTCTTAACTTCTCGAGAGGATCCTCCTTGGCCCACCTTGTATTACCATTACCACATTGGTCGCTGCCTTCTTTTCCACAGTTTTCCCGATCAAACGCTTTCTTGGAAGCTCGGAAATCAGAGTCTCAGAATGATTGAAACTAGTCGAGAGTCCTCGGCTGCCTCTTACGCCGGGCAATTAGCCGTTCGATTTCTTGCTGCTCGGTTACGTAAATATTCAACAACGAGCCTCTGTCACTTGTTTGTTACCTGCTCGTCAGACTAACGAGCGCATTGGCGGTACCCTCCACCCTGGATCTTGCCGCAGGCTGGTGGCCTCTATAGATTCGCTAAGTAGATAAGTTCCGAGCTCAGAAACGGAGCTGACACGGCGCATCTCTGCCGCACGTTTTACAAGTTGTTTTACAACCCTGGGATACAACGCCGCACGCTGCGAGCGGACAGGACCTCCCTCTCCGTTCTCCACCGCCGAGTGAGAACGATCGGCTCCTCTTTTGTCCTGGGCACACGCGTTCTCAACCATTCCAAGACTGAATCGTATACCACCTTCCCTCCCTCGACTTCTGTTGACGCCTCCGCCATTTTCAGCTACCTTTCGATTTACCTTCGATCCTCTTTCTCGCCGGTGAAAGGATTAGAACTCGCATCCTTACGTCACTCAGCAGTTACGCGATATCCTTTGCTACGTGATTCAGGCGCCATTACTCAGAATCAATTCTTTATTTATATTCTAGCAGTCATTTGGAAACCCGCTTTCGGAACTTGTCTTTCAAATGTGCTACTAGAATTTTTGCACTTGATAAATTGCGCATCGGCTTAAATCGTCCGGTCCGAGGATTGCTTTCCAACGAGTTGGCGCACAGTAGTCGGCTTTTCCGCGGTATTGCGTTCATAGATAGTAGGATAATTAAGTATAATATGCACTTATATAATGAACTCGACGACTCGGCCGCTCACAATCGATCGAATGGCGCCAGTTGCTGATACTGGAAATACTGGATATACCGGAATAATTATAATCTCGCATGGCGTTTGCTACTTTTTCCGAAATCACTGATGTGGAGCAACTATGAAAAGGCTGCCCTTATCGGGGCACTAGTGCCTCCGCATCGAGGCTATCACTGGAGCGTGACGCAAATAGTACGTTTGTCCTTACTACCTGCATCAATACTCGTCCCACTCGCGTCTTCGTTTGGGAAGCAGATATAATTCTGAAAGTTAAAAGCGTGTGAGTGTTGTGTGTATGAACGAGCTCCTTTGGATGAGCCGCCACGCAATTAACAGGCTCGTTTGCTACAACATTGTTTACAACGTCTGCACGCTTTAAGTATTTATCCGCCATTCTCTTCCTGGATGGTTTTACAGGCCATCGTAACGTAGCCTCTCAACCGAGCGAATATAATTCTTCATTAATCGCACGCAGACTACACTCTGCGAATAATGCGCGCCCTCTTCCTCTGCCAACGAACATATTGCCATACTGCCAGGATGTGGTGGGTTCTTCAAGATTTGAAGTTTAAATAACCAGTTCATTATTGGGTGTATGGTAAATACGAGACAAGGCAGGGAGAATATTTTAATTTGTAACTTTAAGTGGCATTAGTGCATAAAATGTGATCTCATAACTGAATAGATATAAGATCTAAGATAAGGAGATTTCTTATTAACTGTGTACTTTTTGTTGGATTCAGCGTGGCACGCGATACTCTACATAACTGCTTTGCGAAGAATGTAGATCGAACATAGTTAAGGAGGTAATTCCATTGTCTGAAATGGAGGTCCGCGCCAGGATAAAAAGCGGGATGCTTGAAAGGGGAAGCTAGATTCTCAGGGGTACCGATCTCGCGTATCGGCTTCTCTCTGTCTGGTAGATGCTGCTGGGCCGGCTGTCGTCCATAGGGAAACGAAAGGCAGAGCGAGCGCGCCTGGCGATCCTGCATCGCCACTCCGAATTCTTCTCCCCTTATTTCGTCCCTATCCTTTTCCCTATGCCGGATTCTTTTGTTTCCCGGCGTGGACCACAGTCGAGATCCTATCTGACATAAATAATTATCCTCGAGCCCGGCAGATGCTGCAGGTTCACGTCTTCGCATCTCCGCTCTGTCCACAGACGCACAGGGGGAGGAGGAGGAGGAGGAGAAGGATAAAGAGACGGGCAACCATCAGCATCCAGTCTCTCCGAGTATTTCCAGTTTAATCGGCAATCTCAATTGCTTCGTGTATTGTCTGCTTCAACTCTCCGAAATATCGTAGATCTCTCTGATAGTCTCTTGGCTACTGAAGCATCAACAAACTGTTCGCGCCTCATTGTTATACCTGACACTCAACTATTGCTATTCAAGGAAACTCGTCCTCGCACTTACAAATATTTCGTGTGCCATTGCGATGAATTCAACAAGAAGACAAATTATATTTTGAATGTTTTATAGTTTGAGAATGATTTCAGATTGAAAATGCACAAGTGCATCTATCGTACACCAGCTTAATCTCGAGGCGTATCCTTGCCACGTTTGCAATCACTTTGTATGCATCTAAGACGCATGTATCCGAGCGCGTACGTTCCCGCAAATGCAATTTCGCAGCGAGGGAGTAATTTTCATTGCAGCTTATTGGCAAGGCATACCCTTCGTGCCTTGAGGCCTATTGTCGAGCGCATGTACACTTGACGTATGCAACGTGGCAACCATACGCTTCATCCTGAGGATTACTATCCTTGCTAGCAACAAGGAAACCAACCCTGCCAACATCTAATTGAAGAATATGGATTCTGCCCGGAGAATGGAAATCTGGAGAATCGATGGAATTGAAGCTTTCGGTGAGTACTGATTCTACTTTTCATAATTCGATTCAAAAACAAATTTGGTTCTCCAAACGATTTCTTTAGGAATGTGCAATTTCAAGCATCGTGCTTGCGAAAGGAAATTCATATTGGTTAGTTGGAGTCATAATTTCTAAGTCCTCCGACCCGGTGATCCCTCTTGCCCATCACACTATAATTTATCGTGCCAGCTCGTTCGACCTCATTTCGCGTCAGCACTCCTCTCAGTTCTGCAGCTTGTGCGGTAAATCCGGTATCAGCTGCATCTTGGCTTGTGCACTCTCTCGTGCAGTCGCCGCTGCCTTGATTTACGATCGCGATCGACGCTTCAGGCTGCACGCCTCGCGTTTCTACGCCAGGAGTTCCGCACTTCGCCTGACTAGGGAGCGTCGTCTTCTTTCCTTACCGTAAACCATTTCATAGATATGTTCGTAGCGACTGAAAGAAAGTTGGCGAGAAAGTCTCTTACTATTTTTCAACTCTGTAAATTTGATAAATTTAGTATAATTATGAAACGCAGCTGAATGTTATTTAAAGATAATATCCGACACCCAAGCTAATCGCTGGTTAGACAGCACGTTCAACACTTTTCTTCTCTTCTCTCCGGCGATTTAACTCTAATTTATCAGGGTCAGGCATAATCATTATCATCTTCGGGAACCCAATTATTTCGCTCACCTTTCGGGACCCTTAGTCCCGGAAAGAAGTTTGCGCCTGGATAATTCGCAGTTCATCGCGATAGTACACCACGGTTGCACACTCATAATTAATGTGTCCGCAATCAGATATTCACCAACAACCATATCACCATGTGAAATTCGAAAGATGAGAATCTCTGCTTTTGTAAATTCAGTTACGTCGAACCTTTAGATATTTTTCCCATAAAAAAGATACTTGCGAAAGAAGAATTCATGCCCTCCATAAAATTCAGAGAACCATAAACTTCCACTTTACAGTCGCACCACTTTGTTTATTATTATACATATGATATATCAAGGTCGGATCTCAGACCCCACAGAAACGTTCCTCTCTCGAGTGACACCAAACGACTCACATGATTGGTTATGGTGCCTTTTTCCCTGAGGAGAGTCCCACACTGGTCATTGCCATCTCAGGTGTGAATCGCCCTGGAGAATAGATGCTCAAAAGAATTCAGTCAGCCAAAGAATGAAGAAGAACCGAGAAATATGCGGCACTCGAAAGAGTGAAATCCTTGCTGAAACGATAATACGCGAGCGTACCGTTACCCTCCGTAATTATCATGTTCGCGAAGCGAACAATGCTTGCAACTGTTAAACGCCAGGATCGCAACCGTGAGCTAGAAATATGACTCCATGTTCGAGATGTTTAGCATGAAGAATCGTTAAGAAAGACATAGAAAGAAAATTGTTGCTTGGCAAAAAATAAAATCATTGGCTGGAAGAGTGTGAGAAGGATGAGAGTAAGGGAAAAAGGCGATAAATCTTGGTGATAATCTATCAATACCATTATACATAATTTGCAATTTTAATAGCCACTCATGAAATCCCATTCTCTCTGGCAGACTCGCTTACGTTATGTGAGAGGGTACGAAACTTGATAGGGTAATAAGGCGAGGCTTGCACCGCCATGCAAATTAGAATTCAAGGGATAAGCATGCTTTCCTGCCCCGAAGCCTTAGACAATCGCGGCTGCTTACGTAACTCTTTTTGCCAAGTGATTGCCAAGCAAAGCTATCTGCATCTCGGGACGCAAGGGCTCTAATATACTGCGACAGTTATTGCATCACCATTTTCCAAGAATGACAACTTATTCAGTGAGCCAGTAAAGATTAGTTCCAAGACAAGTCTAGTAAAAAGAGCATGTTTCGCGAATCTTTCCTGAAAAACAATCCTATCAGATTTCTCTAAGGACATGCGAGGCAATTTTGCATTCGATAGGTGTTTGTTGACGTATAGAAAACACAAAGTAAGCAACTACGTCGAATCAAGTCGGGCTGTTTAGACTGCGGGAATTGAAGGGGAGCGGCGAGAAAGGCTTTATAGTAAACAAAGGTTATGTTTTCATCGGTCTCACGTACCGATCATGTCCTTCTGGCAAACTCGGTCATGGGGCACTGTTACACAGACCCTTTCTTACCTACAATCGGCTTCGCAGTTACTACTACGAAGCTCAGAAACGCATAAACAAAACCGCTCCTGTGACGCATTAAAAAAAAACTGTGCACTAAATACTCTCCCGACGAATATTGAGCAGGGCTCAAAAACAGGGGAACATTAAGATTTTGAGTTTCATTAAAAAGGTGGAGAGTAAATAAGTAAATAGAAGAAGGAGCTGGTGAAACATCTCCGGAGAAGCAGTGTACTTTGAAATTATTATGCCCTTCATCTCTCGAACTTCTTGGTTAGCCACTCTCGCAGCTATCAGGTTGGACGAATTGTTTGAACACGTGAGCAGCTCGCTACCTAATGAAACAGACTTTCGAATGGTAACAGTTAAGCGATCAGACTATTTGTTCTCTGAGCGTGCTGGGCGCTAGGTTGCTACGTTCCTAGTGGCACACGCAAGCCGTCTGTTTTGTAGATGTTGGAGAGCGGGCTCTGGAAAAGGAGTGAAACCAAGCCAGACGCCGGGGAGACTGAAACCTGTTGGATCGAGTATAATAAAAGTTGATTTATTGTAGATTGTGCTCGCAGTTGAACGGCCCGGTTCTATCGGCTTATGAAGCACACTATAACCCAGTGAGTCGGGTTAGCATTCTCGCGCGGTTCCCCGTACACAACGGCCTATAAACTACTCGAGCCTCTTGTACTGTTACAGCGGATAGTAAAGAAGTCGATATTGATCCAAAGTATGACGGTAGTTACTGCTGACATTCTTGACCCGGGCTTACGACCGGCGCTATACTTATAACTTTTGTTCTCCGATTATGGCCGCCATAGAACGGCCACATGCCGCTCCACCACCTTACTGCTTTCCGTTAATAAGCATTCTTAACCTGAAACGCATCGACCGCGTAGCCTCCAACTTTCAACGAAACTGTTCCTATATCCTGGGAAGATTCGCTACTAACCATTGAAAGAATGTGAGTTTTATCGAGTTTTAGTAGAAATCTTATTCGTCATTGGTGGGAAATGAAGACGTTAAAGTGGGTTTGCTTGGTGATACACGTGACGGTAGCTTATCGGATCGGGCGCACTGAGAAACTCTGTTTACGTCGTCGGGCGAGGCGCACTGCGAATGGGAGTTAACCTGGCCAGTCGTTATCAGCCAGCAAGAGAACGATTCGCGATATTTGATTTGAACATACGGCAGGGAAATATCGATAGCATCTGCGATAAGGCTTACTACGCCGCGGACCCCAATTGGTTCTTACAACAGATAGTATGATGCAGTGCGCGCCTGTTGCAAATAATCGAATTGCACACAAATGCTTTATCGCCAGGTGTACTACAAGATTATTCTTGGCCTGCACGACATAAACCGTGCGTAGATTACATGCGTACGCTGACACACATCGGTACACTACCTTCTATTTATATAGCGTAGCCCATAAGCCATAATCGGGAGATTTGACGCATTCTGCGATAAATTTACGAAGCGTAGCCGTTTCTGCGAACCTCTTTCTACCAAAATTCACCATCATATTTTTTATTGAACGAAAGGAAGATGGGACACTTTGATCGACCAGTGGATTAGGTCCGTTTCACGCACTCAGAATTAAAGCGGAATCTACTAAAGAGTGTACGCTTGGTTTACTCAGACTTCGTTTAAACAGGTTACATTTAGGCGGAAGATAAGAATCCCGTAGGACTGAGTGGTGTGCATGTGCGATTAAACTCGTTCCCTTAATACATTATCTTGGCGACGTACTTTATCATACTCAAACACTCTTGTGTACCGAACGTCGAGTTTTAAGAAACGCCAGTTATCCCTGGATCTTTCTCTCCGCGTACGCATCGCCCTCCCAATAAATCATCGCTGCGTATTTTCTGAAAATATTTTACCTCACTCCAACTACCATTGCATACGTGTAGTTGCCATTGCACTCCTCGGAGACTGAGTTTTTCCATTACGTCGTCGCCACCCGGTATGCCCACCTTTCACAGCAATGACAGATCCAAGATATTTCCGACAAAAAAAGGAAAAGACTGTCCGGCGGGTGACATCGATCGAAGGTCGGCCGCTTGGTTGGACGTAAGACGCGCAAGGGAAAATAAATGGAATTCAGTGCAACGAGGAAAAAGGAATACGAGATAGGTGTACATACGATGCCATAGAGTTGTTGTATAGAGAGTACGTGTTGAGGAGGTCACTCACTATACGTACGGCGAACAGACGGCGATAAGACGCTCTGCTAAACCGACCCAATCAGCTATGTTTCACGGTACCCGCGTCGCCGCGTCCTTACCACTTTATATCACATATCGTTCCCCATATACATTTCGTCGCGCGAGTATACCTCGAGTGCATACGCGCACGTCTACGAGAACCCATGAACAGAGAGATAGAGAAGAGAGTTAGGAAGGCGGAGAGGGAGAGGATAGTGTCGAGCAGCCGCAGCGAGTACCTGTAGGAATGTATAAAACGTAAACAGGGACGAAACGATATCGGCGCACCAGGCCCTACTTCTTTATGGCCTCACCACCTCCCTTTCGAAGCCTCGACTCTTTACGAGTCCTGCTCCTTGAAAATTTTATCTTCCCACAACGCGCTTTCTGGCCGCATATTGTTTGCGGTGTCGACGCACTGCCACTCACTCGGCATGTTGCAATTCAGTATGTAGAATGTAATGCATTTAGCGGCGATCGATTCGCAAGAAAGGAGACTATTTCCACGTAAGAACGTTCGCTTAGCAACAAGGTCCTCGTACGAATCATAAGAGGGCTTACGTAAAAACATTTTAATAGCCAAGCATTTTGTACACTGGCTCTCCAAGTTGGCGTGCGACAGTGGGGCCCGTGGCAAAAACTAATTGCTCCTGTAATGCCACTGGGAGTGTTTGACACTGGTTGCTGACCTACATGACTCGACAAGCCTATCGGCACACAAGCCTCCATCACTTATGCACGCGGTAATTAGTTTTCAATTTGAAGCAATCAATTCTTGGACCATGCTCTCAATTGGGAGCAAGCTGACCGAACAGGACTTATTGTTAGGCATTCTTTCGCAGTACTAAAAGCCAAGTCGGCTTTTGCAGCGTCCACTAAAAATTGATCTTGGCGAGACACGTTTGGAGAGTGGCTGGTAACCTGGCAGAGAGGAAAGTGGGTAGTGGGGTGCGAGGGAAACAATTATAAAATGGCGAGTATTGCTCAATCTGCGATCGGTCTTGCACGTTCCTTAGCGATCACATGTACGTAGACATACACTCTGAGAGATACGCCTAAGCAGGGTCCACTGAATCGGGTCTTATGTGGGCGAACTCGGCTAGATGCGCGGAGACACCTCGCCCCAAGTTGAGTCAGCAGTTGTCCTGCGCAAAGCCGATCCTCTTGTCACTCTCATGGAGGCTTCACTAACCCTGCTGTTATTTCGATTGTCAGTAAGAGGAAAATTTCACTGAGAAAAGCATGCAACTCGTAAGCGTTGCTACTTGAATCCCTCGGCCACCACACCGAGAAATAATGACGGGCCAGCTTCTATGTATGGGAGGATATTTTCATCTCGGCTATGGGGATTCCGGCAAATGTTAATATGACCATATATCCTGCCGACGGATTGTAATGGCTGGCGAGGCACTAATAGTCGCTGTTATTCAGCGCGAGAGCCTACGGGAAAGGATCACGGGAACTTTATGGGTATGATTGCTGTTTGCCCCGTAGCTACCCGTGCACGTACTCTAACGCATGAGTGTACAGGCCCTTTCCAAAGGAATGCCACGCTGTCCTCTACCACAGAGAACGCGTGCGCGTGCCAGTACCACAAGCTCCCACATTTTTTCGTTACATTCTGATTACATGATTAGACGTTGATGAGGGATTGCGTGTCTTGCCGAAGTGGAACGCTCAAGACGAACAACCTGTACGATCCTTGTATATGCAACAGCCACTTTGAACCGATTTTAAACGGCAATCATTGTCAATCAAATTAACGTGCAAAGACAACGGTATATTATAGTGGCTCATGTATCCGTAACTAGCAGTCAAAGGTAAACCAGCAAGAGGAGAAGAGAGTAGAAATCTCATTCCTAGCGGTTGCTCTCATCTTGTGACATTTACCTCTTGAAAATGCAAACTGGCTTTACCTTTGAAGATGCGATGTTCTGCGACGATATCGATGTCGATAGTTCTCCTGAATACCAGGCGTTGCCTCGTGAACCTTGCAATTCTCTGTGCAAGCCTGAAAAGGTTAGAGGAACAAGATGCGGCGCATGCTCTTAAAGGCCGAGAATGTTCACAGCTTCTGCGATCATTTTAAAAAACTGACCAACGAAATTTACACCCCTTAAAAATATAACAATTACCAAAGACAACACATAAACACAAGATTAATAAAAAAGGAACGAAAAAGTTAAACTTGCAAGAAATGAGCCTTCCAAAACAGACCACCAATCGAATTTCGGACTCTCCTTGCGAGCTTATTCTGCAATTCATCAGAGTTTGGTGGTGCGATCGCTTTTATAAAGGTGCCGCACTTTCGAGGAAGTAATCATTGGGTCTGGTTTTGGCCGGGCAGCTTCACACCTCCGTACCTGGAAGGAGCGCCGGAGGGTCAAGGCGCAGAAGGATAGCCGAGCGTGCTCGGTTCCCGTGCAATTTATTCCCGGTTCCTCGCGAAATTCCCGAAGATAAGAGCCGGGAGTGCCGCGGCACATACTGAAGAAACTAATCAGGGGAAATTGGAGGGAAGAATGGCGCGAGAGTAGTTGGCCGCGCGCGATTCTGATGAGGAAGGGGCCGCGGTGGGGCGCTGGAGGTTGTGGAGGTGAAGGTGGCGGGGTGGAGAAGGGTCAGGTACGAGGAAGATGATGAGGTGGAAGGAGCCGGCGAGGAGAGCGGAGAACAGAGAGAGGAGAGAAAAAGGAGCCGCCGGCCGACCCTCGTCTCTCGTGACCGCGTGCTGCGTGCTGCGTGCATCCGTGCACGACCGAACCATACGCACCGCCGGCAAAAATAGAGACAGAAATAACGCCGGTCAGCCGAACGCTGGGGGCCTGAGTGAGACGAGCATATTCATCATCCGAGGTCATTTGAATACCCAGAGAGAGAGAGAGTGAGCCACTTCGGCTGAGGGAAGAACGGGGTGACGGCCGGGCAAAGCCAGGGGAAGCCGAGCGAGCCTCTCCGGAGAGAGGGAGGATCGTGCGAGATGCGAGAAAGATGAGGCAGAGCCGAACGAAAAGGGACATATAGTTGAGGCCGTGGTAGCCAGAAAAGGCGGGGGAAAGATGCAGGAGGCTCCTCTCTACGCCTCGCTGGACCAAGCAGAGCAACCAACGCAGGGCCCGCTAGTCCAAGTGAGAGTGGCCGCGAACCTCGAAAGAGCGAAGAAGGAAGAAACTGAAGAAACCGGTTGCCCAAGAGGTAAACACGCAATGGTGATGTACCCTTCGTGCCTCTCTTCGTCACTACAAAGTGCCGAGACTCTTCAGGGATCTGGAGTGACGTTCCCGAAAAGTCACCACGGTTAAAGGGGGGGCAGGGGGCAACACTTCCTCTCGCTGTCTGCTTAACATTTTATCATATCCTTTCACAGCTTTGCATTATGCAAAGCAGCACGGTGATGTGTCTTCAATATAGGACACTTATGAGAAGGTAAAGGCAGTATCACTTTGGAAATAAAGAAATCGCAGTCGGAGAAGAGTATAAGTATACTAGGAGGAAGAAGAAAGTGAATTGGGAGACAGAGAGAGAAGAGGTTGGAGGATGGCAGCAGGCGGAAGGGAAAAAGTTACACGAATTCCTGGTTGGCTTGGCAGGTGTACCGACTTGTTATTCCACGATTCGGTTCTTGCCATGGGTTCAGAGCAGAAGAAAGGGCTAATGTTTTGATTCGGCGCAGACTTCACTCACCCCACGTCGTAATCGCGAGACGTATCCCGACTTTTGTCCAGGCTAATTCCCAAAAAAGTTTTCGGCCCTCGCTCGTTTTTTCGCCCGCAGTGGGTGAACGCAGCGGGCTCGCTGATTTTTAAACTACCTCCGTAACTTTCGCTGCAAAAACTTACCCTGCCTGATACTGCCAAACATGTGTCAAGGAATTGCCGATGATTCGCAAAAAGCGCCGGAATTGATGCAGCTACTGAATGGCTAAAAATATACTTGATCGATCTACATTTTCCAAATGAGTCTCACGAATTTTTAGGTCGATTAAATTAACACCGCGTATCTTTGATAATATAAAAGAATTGCTAAACAGTAACTTCCAGTGGAATGGCAAATATTACTGGCTGAACCATTCAAATCTCAACAAATGTTTAATTCCACAGTAGACATAAGCAATGTAAGACCGCGGTTGGAATGCCGCTTTCTTCGACATAATTGAACCCACTCCTTTACCGCTTGAGCTGTGGCTGCATCTACATACCAAAAGGTGTGCTTCTAACTTTTCCACCGACCTTTCCATAAACCACTTGCATCCACTTGCCAGGAACAGTCGGCGCTTGATAGCATCGCCGACAGTTCGCCGGCTCGGTATTATTGACTGAGTTATGCGATCAAATAGTAGCCCTGTCCTTCTATCAACAACGAACAAACGACGTGTTCTTGATCAAATAATGTGGGCTCGCTGGAAGGCGGACTACATCGGAATTAAAACCTCTTGGAGCTAATGAAGGATCGCTTAACTCATTTCAGGCGATGTTCCACTCGACAGGTATTTTTCGTTGGGGTGTTCTCCGGCTGGGCTCGAGCGTTGCGTACCAAATGCGAGCTGCTGCCTGAATATTTACCGTTTCTTTTGGTTTTCGCAAATATTGGCGGAGTGGTGGGCCGTCTGGTGGGCTAGAGTCGTTGGAAGCAGTATCAACAAGTCACGGCAGATTTGTCGTGAAGCGGGCTTCGCTCATTGTCAACACGGGCGAGTCTCAGTGGTCGCTCGTCCTTATCATTGTCACCCTTCTCTTCGCTTCCGTTATCGTTCGAAAGTTTGCCTATCGGAGATATGACTCCAATTCGTTGTGACATAGATATTCGATCATCCATCCATTCCCAGTGTGACTTAACAGTAGGCATGTAACAGGCTCTGCAAACTATCAAGAAGTTGCCTTTAAAAAGACTGGTAGTGGGTTCCTGGCGCGCGAATGGCTAGGCACAAAATTAATGGAGAGGAAGAGCAGGGTTGTAAAGAGAGTTTTAAGACGCCTCGCTTACTGTTCCTCCCTCATTGCGGTGGTGCGAGGATGCTGGTGCGTCGATGGGTAATGGTACAGCGTACGGGAGATGAAAATTTCTTCAATAACAGCGGAGAAGCCGGCTCGCTCGGCTTCTCCCGGGAATTGGAATCGCGCGGTTCGAGCGCGAGCATGTTCGATTTTCTACGCGGCGAACAATGCCCCGGTGTGCTAGCCAGGCACGAAAGTAAAATGCAGGGCCCCGGACAAAGGGTGTATAGACAGGAGAGGAGGAAGAAGAAGAGCTGCGCGGGTAGATGAGGCGGACGGAAAAGGAGGACGGAACGAACGAGCCAGCCAGGGAAATAAAAGGACGACGCCTCGCTGCCACGCTCTTATCCACGTGGAGTATCTTTTGCGCGAACCTGTACTCAGCCGGACGTACAGTCAGCGGACGCCGCGCCGTTCAGTCCTTGTACCTTGCGGATATACATGAGGGATTCATTACCAGAGAAGTCACATATTGAAACAAATGTTCCGCCCCGAGTGTCACACGTGGCCGATATAAATCACTTTTATCACTCCTAGATGTGAAAAATGCAAACTTCAGATTATCGAATACTTTCTACCATCTCTCCTGCGTATATCTTTAATCTCCTTTCGGTACATACACTTTTAGTTTGTCGCGGCAGATTAAATATCACGACATTTATAAAACGCACAAACTATATTTAGTGATAAAAGAGAGAAATTTGACCATGTTGAATCCTGGCAGGGTGCCCGGGGAGAAGAGAGGAGAGGAGAGAGAAGTCTGAGGATCTTATCGAGTTAAAAATCAAGGTTTAGCATAGGGCACCCGAGTGCCGAGCGCCGAGTCCCCAGGGCGCACCATCAGCAGGATTCGCAGCGATACTTCAAAGTCCTCGAGGATGCCAGGGTATATACTTTCGTGCCAGTTTTATCTGATTCGCGTACGGCAACGCGAGAGGGCTGCGCGCTTCGCTGTTTGTAGCTGGAATGCGAGTTCAGCGTTCCGACCAGCTCAGCGCCGCTCCGAGCTTCAGGGAACAGAACAGGTTGGCGAATAAAGCAATGCGCCAGCTGTAAATCGCACGTCGAAGCGCGAAGTACGAGATTGGCCCTGTCTCGCTTGACATCCTGCAAGCAGCGATGGAGAGCGCTCTCTCTCTCGCTCGCTCGCTCGCTTCCTTATGGCCCTTGTCATCGGCATTCTTACCTTGGCCATCATCGTCACGCCAGACATCTCGCCAGTTTCTTCCCGTATTATAATGAGCAATGTAAGCAGCCAATTTTTATTTTTCACATTTTTGGCTGCTGCTATGTCAGCGCCTCACGCTCCAGCGCGTACATCACTCAAAGAGAATTCCACATCGCTTTGGAACTCATTCAGAGCGAAGCAGCCGGCAGCAAAAGTCTGAATAGTTAACTGTTAGGAACGCGTTCGAGGGAGCACCTTCAATACTCTTAGCTTTGAGAGTATTAGTCCACGTCATTCCAGCGGGAACTTCCTTTACGCGGCTGAGGCACGCGTGAAAACGAGTGATCAACGGGCGACGACGCGACAGCACGTGGAGCTCTTTTCGAGTCTCTCGAAGACGAGGCGAATTCGTCTCGGGAAAGAGAGAGAAAGAGAGAGAGAAGGAGAGTAGAAGAGGTTGTTCTTCTGTGCGGGCTAAATTTAGGCCCACGCGCTCTTGGAACCACCTGTTGATCGCCGATGCACTCTCCTGCGTATCCCTTGCCATCGGAGTTTCCTATCAGATGTCGGACTGCACATTTCAAAGATAAGATTTTCACACACCCCATTATTAATCCCGCCCATCGATATTTGTTACGTGGACAGGTCTAAATTAAACTTACATTTCGGAATACACTTGTGAAACAACAGAGACATACAAAGACAAGAAACAGAAGACATGTTTTACTAGTTTTCCCTTGTCTTTCCGTCACTAAGATTTACAATCGCTCGTTTGTCCACCGAGAAGATTTAGTCCCTTCTTCGTGCGGAAAACAAAAAAGGGTAAGAAGGCTTTTACGACATTCATGGAAGTTGCGGAGGCTTGAAAGGGAAGAAGGTCACGGCAGTCAGCAATGTTTTAGAAAGCGACAGGTCGTGCGAGGAGTGCTCGTTAAAAATTCGCGTTGGATCTTTGAGGTTTGACGCGGCGAGGAGGAAGGCGCGATGCGGGCGAAAAGAATCGACCGGTCAGAGAAGAACAGCCAATCCTAACGATGGAGCAAACTCCTTGACACCGGGCGAACAGCATCCTCGGATTTTCTCGCCCCGAAATTCTCCGGCATTGTTCCTGCGTTGTTACGCGTGTTAGAGCAGGTCCTGTCTCTCTTGCAAGACGAGGACCCTCGCTGCGGAGGTGGGGTTTGCTCGGTGGCAAACAATGACCGAAGAATAGTCAAAGCACTTGAGCGGAACAATGCCAGAACTTGGTCAATAGTTGAGGGAGCTAGGGTGAAATGCCCCGGCTTGAATCCTCCGGTAATTTCTCAAGGGCCTCAGTCAGTGCTATTGCTGAACTATCGAAGGATCAGTAGCAAGCAGGCACCTGCCACGACCTCAGGAGCCCCTAACCCCTTCGCCGCTATCCTTTCTCCTCTTGTGGGAAAGTGTAGCATTGCCATCCTCAGCTCTAGAACAGAGAAACCCTGGACTAACCCGACAAAGCATAAAATTGACCAGAACAATTGTAAACTTCAAATGGCAGATTCTATTATTTACCATTTGCTTGTGCAAGCTCTTGTGCCAGAGCAATATATTCTCAAAGCGCGATCATTGCGTAATGAAGAATTGAGAGGCGGTATTTTCGCGTTAATATGTAGACTCGCACAAGGAACTGCGATTAAGCATGTTGAATGTGACATAGCTGTAAGGCAGTGTCAGCTATTCTCGATAAGGTTCATGCATACTTCAAGGAACGAAGAAACGGTTAGCGGAATCCTTGGCGGAGCGCACATTTGCAATTTTTGAGGAGTCGACTTCCTCGAAAGCGGCGCGAGAGAGTGGACTCTTCTTAGAAGGCGAGCGAGCGTTGTATTTTCACGCCTGCCTAAGGTGGCTTTTACGTAACGTGATTCCACATTCTCGCGAGTGCAGCTCTTGCAGTACCTGGTCGATTAGATATACCGCAGCGGCGAGCACATGTACCCATACTCACATATCACGATGAAATGTTTTTACGTTCATTATTCTGACCAAGTGAACCCTCTCACTTTCTCTCTATTATTGTCAGCAGTAGACGATAATAAAACGACAATCCGGCTCTCTTATCTTCGACTATTAATTACACCCACTCCGATACTAAACAGGTTCTTTACCAATTTATTGTTCCCAAAAGCCAATTACATTTCACGAGTATTGTTACAAACAAACATTAACATTTTCCTAGTTTACTTCCTACTCTGCTGAGATCTCAGCAACAGCAAAAAAGAAGCAAGAGCACACCAGTCTGCACTATTAGCAAGGAATCCTTAGTCATAATCGAGTTGCCAATCCACATGGACAGGTACACGATCGCTCTACAAGAGAGGTCGTCTCAGCTAGGAAAAAGGGCAGAAGCCGTGGATTAAAAAGCTCTCTGGTCTCGCGAGTGATCCGCCGCCGCCGCTGCCGGTGGGGCAGCGAAACACATGTTTTTCCGTGGTCCAGATGCACAGCACACGCAACCCCTCAGGTGTAGAGCCAAGGGGGATCCAGCGTGGCGGGTTGTCCGCCGCAAACACCGGCATTTCGTCTGCGCGGGTAAAAGGTTCGCCCAAGAGAGAAGAGGACGGCCAAAGGACTGGTGAAACATTAGAGAAAGAGGAAGAAAGAGAGAATGGAGAAGCGAGCCGGGGCCACGTATAGATAGGCTGGTACACCTACCTGGTGTGTACCTGGCTAGAAGAGAGAGGAGAGAGTCGATCCAAACTGATCCTGGGGGAGAAGGAAGGATCGAGCGATGGAGAATGCGCTGAAGAGGACGAGGAAGGAAGAGACGGTGGACCGTCGGCGGGGTGGAGTGGGGGAGCCCAAGAGTTATCTTCAGGTGGTGAGTAGCCGGGGTGGGCGGGGGTGCGGGGGTGCGGGGTGGCGAGAGGAGGGCGAGGAGAGTGCAGCGGGCCTGGAGAAGCAGGAGAGAGGGGGCAGTGTTAGTGGAGGCGAGTGCTTCCAGCGGTGGAAGTAGGAAGGCATGGGACAGAGGTGGTAGTGGTAAGGAAGGTGGAAAGGGAGAGGTGGAAAGGTGCAAGAGACGCGAGGAGAGGTAGCTACCTAGCGTGGACCTGTGCGCCGTTGCATGGCCGACCTGGAGACTCGCTCTCCGCAAGGTAAGACGCGCGGACCGAAGAGGAGGCCTCGAAACATCGGCTGGAATTCTCGTGAAAGCCGCCTCTTCCTTTCCTGTGTACCAGTGCCAGTACTCACGCGCGCAACCTTCCTCTCTCCCCCTTTCTTTCTCTCTCTTTCTCTCTCTCTCTCTCTGTTATACATATACACGCTCTCTTAATCTCTCTCTCTCTCTATCTCTATCTCTCTTCCTCTCTTTCCCACCTTCTCACTGTCTCTCGTTCACCGTGATTGGAGAAAACGCGAGTGTTCTGTTTGAACGGTGCTTTCCGTGACTGCCTGGGATTTTGGAGCAACCGATATACTCCTCGACGTGGGTGGATCGAGAACCTCGATACACCCTGCGCCAGCTGAGTCTCTTCTCCTGTGGATTTCGGTCCTGCCAACGAGATCGAGCACTCGGCCGATTCACAGTTGTGAGAGGACAGACTTTGGATTGTTGTCAGTGAGTGCAGAGTGCAGAGTGCCGGCGAACGCTCCTGGATTTTACGTGGCATTTTTTGAGAACTGGTCTCTTGGTCTGGCTGACGGTGAATCTGAGACTGCAGTGATCTCGTTAAGGCTTCCTGGAAGAGTTGATGTTGAAGCGATGCAAAGTGCGGAGTCAACGTGTTTGACAGTGATAACACGTGTGCGCGTGCAACTCTTATCAGCGGAGTAAGCACGATCTCGCGTAGCCCTCGATCAGTTGATCTGGTGGACGTGCCTGTTGAGAAACGTCTGCTGCTTACGCTTACGCGTACCCCTGGCATCGAGTGACTTCGTCGGAAGAACGCTTTTCAAAAACAATTACAATCCTCTGAAAGATCCTAGCAATCGGAGGATATAGAGTTTCGTGTCGAGCGAGCCACGTGGCGGTACCAGCTGCAGCACAGAGGGAGTACGAAGGATTTACGTGAAAGTGCAATAACACCGAACGACTGTTCAACGTTAGCGCGGTTCAAGTCCGGACGAACCATCGAAAACACAGGCGTACTCGACTTTGAAAGTGAATGCGTGTTTCCTTGACGTTTCCAAGCTGTGCTACGTGTCGAATGTCTCACATTGGATATCTCGAGCCAACACACATGATTCTTTCTTAATCGGTGAGTGATTCATTCGCAGATTATTACCAATGCTCGGTGCACTTTCGGCAATTAGCTGTAAGCCATGGCTGAGAGATGTTAAGGCGATTAGAGAGATTTGAGATAGCAGCAACGGTACGTCACGAATTCCAACCTGAGCTCACAGAACTGTTGCTCGAGCTCGAGCTCGATCTAGATAATGTACTCCATTCGAGCATACCCGAAAGCAATTCATTACGTGTAACGTCGTGAACATCCAACTGCCTAGTTCACGTAGTTGTTATTCGGCTTAATGCCGGAGCGAAATGACGTCAGGAGGAGCGTTCTGGAGCATAGCCAGTATGCAAATCAGCAGCTAAACGCTCGGGAAAGTAACATTCGGAGTGGCAGTCTAGTTTTGCAGCACGCGTCGCGAGGAGGTAAGGTTCTCCTCGGAGCGCAGGACTCCTTCAAGCTGGAATTGTTGTTGGTAGCAGAAACGGCGAGAGTTCCTCAAGCGAAACAATTGGAAGACTCTCTACCAAGCTGTACTTCTCTCCGGTAGACGACACGCTTTAACACTTTTTCCGCGCATTCCTTCTCCCTGCTGAAGATTGGAGATCGCGTTGCCCTTAGCGCGATCTTCATGTAGCTGGGAGAGAAGTTTGCTGCATTGCCCCGGCACTCGAGCGATTTTCGCAAAAAGCCCGACATACCGATGGTGCTTTCAACGGACTGAGATTTATAAAGGTCCCTGAAAACGTTGGCACGCAATGCCTACACGCGGCATCACAGTAGAACACTGCGGCGTTTCTTCTCGAAATTCGAAGGAAACCGGGCCTCGAGATTTGGTAGAACGTGCGTCGCCGAACGCACACGTTCCACTCATAAATCACCGGCAAAACGTAAACAGATCCGCGGATCCATTTGTACCTTGTCTTTCGGGCCTACGTGACACTGGATCCCGCCGCTTTTTCTCCCTCCAGCCGCCCCAGCGCCGATGCCCTTTAATCATTTTGACACTGCCAGCACACGGAAACGCGCATCCTTCCAGCCTCAGGCGGGGAAAGATCGAAGCCGCGCGACGAACGTTACGGGGTTACTGGTGTCGCATTACTGATCTGAATTAGCACTTGACCGACCTTACTCCTATTTCAACTCGCGGTCGTATTGCAATACGATCGCTTTCTCAAAGACATCGAACTTAGAAACTGACGGCAAAACCGATACAGAGATTGTCATTATTACTGTTTCGACTGACGATCTTTCCTCTTTGCATACATTTTCTCAAAGCAAACTCAAAGCTCTTCAATTCACAACACTCAAATCCTACGATCTTACTTGGAAAGATTCCTGAAGGCTGTTGCACAGCCGCTCTGCCAAGATTTCGATTGAATCCTGCACCGCTTGAGAAAAAGTCTCGGCAGCAAAAAGTGTTGCTGTAATTCAAGCATAGATGCTCTTTAGAGATCGGCGTTCGAAAGAAACTGCGTGTCGGTGCTCGAGCTTCTCAGCGAGGTGATTGCACAAGCGAGGAATTTCTTCTTAGCTGGCTCGAGCTGAGAGGGCAGTCTCTCCTCGATGTTTGCAGGATCGGCAGTAACTCGCTGAATACTGGAGACTTCAACGTCGGGATAAGAAGCGTCGGCTCGCGTTCAACCGGCAAAACATGCGTTTCAGATACATCGAGCGCGGAGCATGTGACATCTGCTACTGCTGCCCGCGGACCATTAGCTACCATTTCAGACCAGCTGATCACTCCTAAAAACCTACCTTTTTTACACCCACTACTTTCCCGGAACGAGCTCCTCTATACACGCGTACTTGGATCCTGTTGCGTTTCTCTAGATTGCTCCTTCACTACCCGTCAGACTAATTGTGAGCAACTTATCATCGAGCCGCTTCAACTTCAACCCCTTGCGCCACAGTGCTTTTACTCTGAGCCCACTATTTCAATATAGTGTTTCTACTACATAGCTCTTTCCTTTTATTTTTTTTAACCTATCGAACACTCCGATAAAATTCTTGAATTCGTTTTCATAGCGAGTCACTAATAGGAATACAGCGAATTAAACCGAAGCACTCGCTGTTCATATGTACCCTCGTTAGAAGAATGTCTGCGGGTTGCGAGTATAAGGATACCACGTTGAGGATGCCGGCATATGGTTAGGCGTACATATGGATGCATTGGTCGAGCCGGGTACGATGTGTCCAAAGGATGCAACTTGGTTGGCATCGCTCCAGCTACGGATTGGTCGAAAAATGTATTGGGTTAGGGTTCCAGCTGGCATGGACGCGCCTCCTTGGAAACACAGGGACATTAATTTTCTGGTTGCCTTCTGCTCCGAAGCGCAGTAAAGGGCGTGCAGAATGACATTAGAATGTCATCCATACGATTAGAGTAATAATAAAATCAGTTCGGGGGAAAGGCAGACGCGGGATGTGCCTCGACCTTACCACTATTTACATAATTTCCATAAAGGAACTCTTCTCTATTTACATAAGTTACCTTTCCAGTTAGCTGTGGAAAGGCTATTTAGGGAGCATGCAACTACCATAGATGTACAAGAAGGTTCTAATGAACTGTTCTCTTAGGCTTATCTGTGAAATATTCCCATCGCAATAAGGAATAGCGAAGCAGGAGAGCAATCCCTTTGCAGAAGTAAATGCACGAATCCCCCGACACGGTGGAACATTGTCTTTTTGCGAGAAAGTATAACTCACGCTTGCAATAAATGGGTTACGCAAACCGCGCCCCATTCCGCCAACAGTGATCTGTCGATATCGAGTAATTTGTCACGGCGGCCAATTCCATGCAAACGTCAGCCTCGCAATCAGTCCCGGTTATAATGGTCCGAGCGTTACCAACGGGAGGTGGTAGCGCTCGACTCATGTAAGATCCGGAGCTTTAAATATTACTGTCCTTTATCTTATGAATCTACGTGACACCACCGGCAATGAATGCCCCGACAGAAATAGACGCCGGTGATAATGCGTGTTGGTAAAGGCACTCGGAAAATTTCCAATTTTTCTTTTTCCTCCTTGCGAGACGTGTCAGCAGACCGGCAAACGTTTCCCATTCGTTCCGGCAGCATTTTTTCGAGAACTGTTTTGTTAGATTCTTTTGATCAGCTTGCCGATGCTTAGCTGAGGGACATTGTACGAAGTCGAGTACCTGGGGAAACGCAGCTTTTGCTGGATCGTTTGGGCACCATGAGCCCCTTAAAACCCATCTTATTTTAGACGCTATTCATGCCGAATACCAATTTCAATGGGGCAAAACTAGCATTCCTACGCAATTTTACAAAATTACATTTGACAAAGAAATTGGTAATTTAGAAAACTCGATTTTAATTTTATATATACTATTCTCCTGTAATCATTTTCACAATTACAATAATAGGTACGCTATTATTGCCGCTGCATCGCAAAAAATCAACTGGTAATTGTAGACTCTTATCCACTAATGACAATCATTTATAAATATGCTCGGTATTATTTCGCAGTACTTTCTATAAGATTTTTCTTACCAATGGCAGTGTATTGTTCGTGGCAGCTTTCGCTTCCATTCTTCGCGGCTCAATAATTGCAGTAATTGACCCGAATGACTATTCAATAACGGTATTATCGAGAATCATCGGCAGAGAAGAAGCGCGTGAGTGCTAATTTCTACTCTCGGTATCCTTTTTAGAGTTCCGGGATATCCTTGACTTCTCAATTCCATAGAGAAGCAAGTCTTTTCTTTTCACCGAAGGTAGTTGTTACTTTCCACCCTTGAGTCACATTACGAAAGTATACGTACTCAAAGTGAAAGATCAAGTCCGGAGAATCTTCCACGAATAAATACGAGGCAAGATAGAGCTTGACTAGCCGGCTGAGATAATCGTCTGCCTATAATAGTCGATAGCCCTGCTGGCTGTACATCTCATGGGATGCTGGAAGGTCCAGAGTCGAGAGAAAGGCGAGGAATGACGTCACCGGCAGGAATGAGGTTAAACCGATGCTAAAGTCATACCCGGCCAAGCAGCATAGTGCGCCCTGGCTGGCACAGGATGCACGTACCAAGAGAGCGGCGCGCTGTTGATCCTGCGAGGAGAGTAGTATAGCTGATGCTGGCCGCCAGGACACTCGCCCTGCTCCATGCCATTTCCCGCGCATCGAGCCTAACCTCTCTTTCTCCCTCTCTCCTCCCCGGCTTCATAGATCCGCAATTGCATCAGGATGATTTCTCATTCGCGCGATCTTCCACCGATCGTCTGCCGAGATCACTGCCAGATTATCGCCTCGTTCCTCTTTCCCTTTGAGCACGCTCCCTCAATTCTTCGATACCACGCCGATTACTCCTGGTATGCAATTGCGATCCTTTGGGAGAATCTGCGCTCCTGGCATCCGTCTCCATGCAATCCCAGCTATTCTCCATTGATTCCTTGAATGCCTGCCATCGAGCACGCGAAGGGTAGTATTATATGCTATGGACGTGGGGAAGCTAACTATCGGTAGCATCGCTTATAATTATAGCCTGTTCGCAATCGAGATTCTTGGAGATTATTTTAAGAGCCGAGTCAAAGGTCGGCTACCCCAAGAACCTGATTGTACTGGCTTCAAAAGCTCAGTATGAATCACCAACTCTTATTTCGTACCCCCAACATGTTGCTGAGATGTCGCGTCAACGATCTGTCGTAGCCTTAGTGGTAAATAGTCGCCGATGGAAACACGTCCGGTTAATCAGAAAAAGAGGAATTTTCACGACGAGGTGATAAGACTCAGGTTTATTACATGCCGTTTACACCGGTTGAAGCTCACCAAGTGGGGTATTTATCTCTTATCGCATACTCCACTTGTACCGCTCTATACTCGGTGTAATCTTGAGAGTGACATGGTACAAGTGCGGCGCTGGCTAGTATATTATTCCGATGGTACTCCTTGAGCGATCCATCCCAATGCTCTACTCTGCTTTCTGCGATTCGTCTTCGAACACAGTAAATGGATGTTGCACATCGAAGGGGAGGGTTGGTTATTTCATTAATTGGTAATCGGGTTGGAGATCGGTGGCGAAGAAGGGACATTTATCGGGAGGGTCCTGTAACTGGATGAGGCGAGTTGATGGGAGGATCGAGGCTGGAGGATACGAGAACCAAAAGCTGGAACCTCTGAACCCGATGCTCCGGCTACTGCTATCTTAAGGTAACATCCGTGGAGGGCTTTGTCTTAGGGAGAGCACGACTTCGGGCGCATAATATGCAGCGAGCCCCCGGAGAAGGCCTCGACCGGTAGGTACCTATCTACCAATACCAGGGTAGCATCGTGTACCGGGCACATACCAACACGAGTTTCTCAGGCGGGCTTCTCTATCTTCGAAGGATCTCCGCTGGTACGGACGGTCTGCTCGTGCTGACCTCGGGGGCTAAAGATTACGAGGGCTCGCCACGACTAGAATTCAAGCCCCCTCGCCAACAGAGATCTATAGCCGCATCCATGTACATATACCCTTCGCTGCCCTCGCGCATCGAGCTATATTCAACTCCGAGTCTACCTATACTAGTATAACTAGTATACATACAACCTATGTAGTTAAGCACCCAAGTCCGGTTGCAGAAGAATCTCGTGACCGCCTATTTTTCTACCAATCCGCGTTGCACCTCCGCCGCGCCGCGCCGCGCCGCGCCGCGCCAGTACTACTGGATGCCGAGAGAAAGATCCCAGGATAAATAGCCGCCACGGTATTACTCTCCTTCACTGCCTGATTATACTTTGGTAGCTTGGCGCGAGGGTCAATCCGACACTGAACATTAATACGGATTTGCTCCCTACCGATTTTCATAGTCGAGATATAATATATCCGCCGGCTTTCCAGGAGTTGGATCGTGTCGGGCGGTAGTCATGCGGATGTTTTAACGTGTTCATAATTTAGGGGGAAGCCTCGAGGGATAAAGGGATTCGAGGGTCTTAGGTTCTTTGCTTCTGGCGCACAATCTCTTTAGTCTCTTTTCCAATTTCGTTCTATAACAGCCGAGAGAGAAACGGAACGCGAGTGGTATACATATACGTGGGTCGCTCAAAATGAAAGGCAAACCGCCCAGTGGGTAGATCCGCAAGTATCCGCAACACGCCACGCGCAACTATCTACGCTATCCTTCCTTACGTATTATGTACATCGACCTGTAATTACGCTGGCCATACTCAACCCTTCCAATTGCGTCGCACCCATTTGCCACCGTGAAATATGCTCTTACTCGCACCAACTCAGCTCGATGAGGTCCTTCGATAATTAGTTCGGGAGTTATTGGTCTTTAAGCTTGACATTAACTTTTAATGCGTTTTCATGAAACGATAGCTTTCAAGGCTCGCTTCCGAGCCTGCTGATACGTATCGCCAATTCATTACTTTTCGCAATGAGGCGCCGAGAGATTGTTGACTCACGTACCGCATGATAACAAAAACAGAGGGGAACGACTTTGATCCAATGGATCGAAGGGAGAAAGCCGAAAGCGTATCGCGACTCATCAAGTGTTACATTCCACGCCACAGATTTGGCGTGCAGGCGTCCTATTAACGTAAATATGTCCCGGCGAAACCAGTTTCCGTTCTCGACGGTGTAAAGTCCCGACAATTGATCGGCGTAGCGCCGCGAAACAGTCTCTTACGCTGGCACGCGCTCCGCCCGCCAGAACCGGAGTGGACTCCTTAGAAACACGGTACACTCGTCCTGCATATATACATCTACACACACACATAGACACACTCTCACTCAATATACGGCGACATGCGAGTATGCACTTCGCTTGCATCTACGTCTACCTATATATGCCGTACCGTTATTACTCGGACACCACAGATATTTCTCAATCCGTGTTCATCCGGAATGCCAAAATGGCAACGGTACGAATAGAATCTGAATGTTCCCTTTTGTGCGATATGATATGCACTCGAATAAAGCGGTCCAATTGACTAGATCAGCATACATAGTACATAATATAGGAAAGTAGCGATAGATCGACACCGGGGAAAACGATCGTGGAGATCGGCACGCGCCTCCTCCCGAGAGTAGCGTAGACACTTTCGAAGGTAGGATTGCCCGCCACGTAGTTGGATGGAAGGAACGGCTGTATAGCAGGCTCATAGCCCAGACCAAGCAAGAAACGAGCGTGGCGTTCGCGCGCTCCGATGTGTCTTGTCTACTCGGTGTCCACATATGGCTGCCGTACCGGTCTCTCGGCTCTCTTTCCTACTATCTCGCGCGCTCTCTACTTCTCTCGTGCACCTCTCCAAACGGAGAGAGAGAGAGAGAGAGAGAGAGAGAGTCCTTGACGCCCACCCTGTGTATACGGTCGCTCGCGGCGTATCCCACGACGTCTAAACGAAGATGGTGACGATGATTCCCCCACGCTGCGTGGCGCAGCGTGCCCCTGGTGTTGCAACACTGCCAATGCCTATTGTATACACGAGAAGCCCTTCGCGGCGCCTTACATAATTGACTGACACCCTGCAGCAGCCTTCTCACCCTTTCTTAGCCAGTACCCAACCTGCTCGCCAACCACTATTGTTCTCCAACTGCATCCTTTCGACTTGGCGACACTCAGTCGCTTGACCGGAAGGCCTTTGCTTCCGCAGGACCCGCTTCTCCCTTTACCCAACAATGTTCCACCCCCTGCTGTTGGACCGAAACTAAAAGGACTCTTCCATCGATTTGCACTTAAATACTCGCAGACACTGCCCTCTATGTCTACATATGTATGTCATGTGAAGCAGATCCTATGAAACAGTCTGCTGTTACGCTGTTAGTCAGTGAAAGCATTCAGTTCACTCTTGCACCTGGTGACACGTTCTACAGACCTCGGGATAATTAGAAAGATCTACGGCGACGATTCAATTGTACACTGTCTGATCATTCTTATTTCACACTAAACCTATCGACATTCTTTTTATGCCTGTACTTTCTTATTAAAAAGAGTTAATTTGGTTCTCGAAAGAAGAATGGCAGAAACTGTTGAGAGGATCTGGCTCGGGGTAATTAGGGGAGGATGAAGACGACAGGCTAGGATCAAGTCGTCTTCCTTAATTACTCGAATCCCGTCGTTCCAGCAGGCGCGAAGTTCGATTGATTCCGTGGAAGCGTGTGGAATTCGCCGGTTTCTCGAAAGCCGCGCGTATGCGAAGGTGCATGCGCTAGAAGCTCGTCTGGTTTCTTGCCGATCGGCCTCCACTCGTCGTGCGCTCTCTGCTCGCTCTTCGCGGCGCGGCGCGGCGCGGCGTGGCGGTGTGTATCCGCTCGGTGTGTCCGGTATGTCCTCCTCCGCCAGTGCCTCCTTCGATTTCGTGTCCTTCTCTGCCTTTTCTCTCCTTCTTTCGTC
Source organism: Ectemnius continuus (assembly GCA_910591665.1). Classification (NCBI taxonomy): domain Eukaryota; kingdom Metazoa; phylum Arthropoda; class Insecta; order Hymenoptera; family Crabronidae; genus Ectemnius; species Ectemnius continuus. The sequence goes on from OU342856.1 coordinate 25,906,728, forward strand.
TTTCTCTTCTCCCCTCCCGCTCCCTTTCCCTCTTTCCCTCTTTCCCTCTTTCTCTCTTTCTCTCTCTCGTTCTTCTGCGCTCGGTATGTTAATGTCATTCTTCCGAATCCCCTCGGCCTCGATTCGAGGTACTAGCCCGGCCAGGTTTTTCGTGTCGGGAAGGATGTCGCTTCTAATTGACGAGTGGCAGACGTATACGCGCGCGGCTTCAGCCTCTCCTCTCCGAGGATTCGGAGGATGCGGACCCTCACAGTTGACATGTGTCCGAGGTGTTCGGAGCAGCGTTCCGCCGTGTCTTATTATACGCTGGACACCCTGATATTTTGGCCGATCGTGGCAATGCCTCGCCGAGAGTTCGCCCTTTCCTCCCAAGGACGAAACCACCTGGAAAAAGCAGCGATCCACCACGCTACCATCGATATTTTACAGCTCAAAGAACATAGCGCTGCCCAGGCTCGGCCCAGCCGCCAGGAACTTCGCCCCGCCAACGCCTCTCTCGCTCTCTTGAAAGCTGCGTGCAGTTCAGCGATGCGCTGACGGTTTATTCCCTGTGAAGGATAGCTCGAACCAAGCACACTGATAATCTAATACGAGCAGATGACATAAGCAGCCAACTTGTTTTCACAGTGTGCAAGCATTGCCCAGACTTTTCCGTACCACTTGATTGCCGCTGGACAACATTACTTTTCCCAGTAATTGGCTTGGCCTGAATCCCTCCGCGGAATTTCTTTCGTAACGCCATCAGTGGTACATGACAAGACCACTTAATTGATTCGCCAGGGTTGAAACACATCGCGTCGCTTTGCCTTCTTGAATGACATCCAAACTGTGGGACTCGATAGTAAATCGCAATACGAGAGAACTCGTTAACGATCTAGTAGAGACGGACTGGAAAGTGCCAAAGTATGACTACACCATTCAAAGCACTCGCCACGCAGGCGAATCACGCTAATTACAGATTCGTATTACTCGAAAGACTGTCCGTGTGCCTGTCCTTTCTAGTATTTTGCTACTACGCGCACGAGAGAAAAGATTGACGAGCAATTTGACTGATGGAAAGAAAGAGGGGGAGAGACTAGAGTGAAAATTGGAAAGAAGCTAGAGCGCGAGAGAGAAAGTATAGAATAAAGAGGTTCGGAGAAATGGGCAAGGCGAAATTGGCGAGTGAGTAGAATGGTCTGGTGACGTCTGAGGAGCAAGTAGGTGTCAGACCAGGTGGGTGTCACTCCCCTGGAGCGAGCGCGCGCGCCAAGAGGAGTACATTGCAACGGTGACATCATCCATCGCGTAGTCAGCTGACTCGACTTAGATGGAGCGAAAGAGCGGAGAAAAGTGTTGAGTGGATAATTATCGTTGTAGCGAGCGTTACTATTATTGCAAGGAGGGTCGCATGTAGGAACGATTGGATCGGGGCGAGATGGGAGTCTCGATATGGGCAAGCATCGATCGGATGGTTGGAGTTGTGGGAGAGAGGGGGCGTGTGTTGTTGGCTGGGGTTCGAAATCGGGCGGCAAGAAAGTGGAACGTTTACGGGGAAGACGGGAAGAGCGGGCCGCCGATAGTAAATTCAAGTAAGACGTTGTCCCTCGAGTTGGTTCGCCCGGTGTCCAACAGGGTGGTCCACCAGGAGTCGAGCACGCCGCTCCGTCGCATTCCCATTGCCCGTATAACGAGCTCTCCTCGCGCACGCGGTCCACCCAGCTTCCACTCTCCCGCATCTCTCTTCCTGCGCTCCTGGGTGTTCCACGCGTCAGGCGAATTGTATCTTCGCGGGGAGCGATCCCTAGCCCCGGAATAAATTGCATTTCATTGCCGGATGCGTCGCCATTTGCCGACAAGATCCTCCGCCCTGCCTTTCTTGATGATTTAATCAAGCCTGCGAGAATCGCCGATCATTCCATCCGGATCCACAACATCCGCGTTACATATTGCACTACCCAATTTCAAATGTTTTCCATGTCAAAACCATCTAATAAGAGGAATCATGATGGTTTGAGTAACGCATGTACTCAATGACAATTAGAAATAGTCTGATCAAGGACTTCCATAGTGCGAGTCGAGGGATCGCTCTTAGCACTCGGTTCCCACGACGCAGCGAATCTCGAGCCGATCAACCTTGAGTACTTACAAAATATGCATACGTTGCGTGGTAATCAACTAAAGCGCGTAACGAGTTACCTTGATGATAGCGTCTAGGTTCTGATGGTTCGTATTACTACTCCTACTACTTCTAGGCTTTCTAATATTACCTCTTCGTATTTCGTCACAAACATATGTAACATACTAGTACAAGATAACACAAATACTCTTAACCTTGTACCTATATACATAACTTTGGAAGAGACTGTAAAAGTCCTAGGATTATAAATGTAGAAGAAATGGCAGGATTAATACTACTCGTTCAAAACTGATAAAAGAGGATGGTACACTAGACAAGTGAAGGTAATATGAGGAATTATGACCTGGCTGGAGTATACTCGGTCCGTAATAAACTCATAACCGATCGCGGATCAGCATTGGCGGTACTGAGTGCAAGGTTGCTGCAGTTTCAGGGCGTTTCAAGGTTCGGCTACCTGTCTCGCTACAAGATACACCCCATAAATACGCAGCCGTGTTATTAATCGCATAAGTCACGCGTGCCCCGTGCTACCAAGGTGCGGAGCCAATGGAAAAAGAGACGCGACGAAAAAAGCAACGAGATCGCCGGGGGGTGGGGTGGGGAAGGGCATCGATTCTCATTAGAGATACGGCTCTGCTAAGCAAAAGCAATCCACGCAGCGGCCATTGGAACTTTAATGGTGAACCGATTATATTGGCCGCGCAGAAAAAACGCGCACACGTTAAACAGAGAAAAAAGCTTGGGCGGGAAGGAGAGTAGGAGAAGCCCGGCAGAGAAAGGCGAATGGAAGGTTAGAACGTGGCGGAGGGAAGAACAAAAAGGGATGATGATCGATACTGTGAACACCATAAGGCGAGAATCGATCGCGATTATTGCCCCTATTAACCCCGGAAAGTTCTCGGACTAATCCTGTTTCGGTCTCGGCAATTGAGCATCAAGATAGAGAAACATTCTACTGGCTGATAACGAAGATATCCAATAGATTTAACATGATGTAGAAAATGCCCAAGTTAGCCTTCGAACTGTAAAGTTTTCTGTATTTCCTCTCCGGAAAATAAAGCTTGGAATCCAACACTACTAAAGACTATATATCGGATTCTTAGCAAGTAACAGAAGCAGTGGGAATGATTTGTCCCGTAGTTGGCGTAGGCGTTGCTTCATTGACTCCAGTCTAAAAGCGTTTACCTGTCTGGCACTCTTTGCGCGGAACACACCAGGCTTAATTTACTCGTCGCGCGTCCGCCTGGCGTCCGTTTTTGCATTCTCCTGCTCGTTCACGTCGTCTAGATCACGCGCGCATCACCGGCCTCTGTCCGCCAGTGGTGTTGCTGCTGCTTGGCTCTGAGAAACGCTCGACAGACAGGCGAGCCGGCGCGGCGCGGCGCGGCGCGACGCGGCGCAAGACTACGCATGCAGGATACCTACATGCTGGCTGACGCGACAATGGTCGATTCGTTACTTCGCACCCCGTATCAGCCCGAAGGGCTTGCTTGAAACTTGAGAGCCCGATGAATCGAGGAGCGCCGAGACCAGCGAGCACCGCCACTTCTTCCCAGTGCGCCATTTGTCTCTTTCTCTCTCTCTCTCTCTCTCTCTACCGATCGCCACTCAACCGCCAACTACGTTATTTGCATACATTGCTTGGAATCTGCATTTCTTAAGAAACACACGGACTACATAAACAGCTAGAGTAAATCCTATCAATCTTAGAATTGCCTGTGCCATTCGGAATTTGCGCGTACTTTGATATTGGGTAGAGGGAGGATGAAGGAAAGGAGGTTGAGAGAATATGAAGCGAGGGGTAAAAGTTAGCGGGCGAGAGTCGTACGGTGGTAATAGTTGGCGGCGTCTTGCGGTAAACAGGCCGCAAGATATACAAGCGGCAAACATGCCGGCGACAGGCTGGAACACGGTTGCTCGGCGGTCGAGAAGATTCACAAAGCAATTACCCCATTACCTGGTGGCGAGGCCGGCGAATTACGCTAATATATCGACGACATCTTGCCAGACGACATCGGCCCTATCTCCTCCCTGAGGCGGCTTCACTCCCCTATGCGTCCCCTCCTATATGCCTACCTATACGCGAGCCAGGCGCCCGCATTCGAACCGATATCAAGTAATCGATTTATAGCACGACGACACATCAATGCGCACTCAATTAGCGCGATCCATCGGTCCGTTAAAGGACGCGCAACGATCCTTCTTGCGGTGTTTCCGTTTCTTCCTCAATGTCACGCGTCCTTTCGAACGCTCCCGATCACCAGCAGCGCCACTCCACTCTTTCGACCCCGCGACATGCACGCCGCACTAGCTTTACGCAACAAGTTCTCCCGCAAAAAATGCATTAGTGTACACGCCAATTACCGAGAAGTACGTAATACGCTGCCATTTTAAACCCGATAACAATTTTTCCTTAATGCCGATAGAACTGGTCCCCACGAGGCAGACCTCGAGCAGGCTCATTAAGAGGCTTGTACATTTGCGAGTATCTGGTGACTCGAGGATTCCCTTGATGTTTCTATAATTTCTAGAGTTAAGCTTCGCCGCTTGTTGCCAGCACTCGAACCAGCCTCTCTCTCTATCTCCTCGCTAACATTGGCATTCCATGGTTCGCGCTAACGCTCGCGTAAGCCGATTAGTCCTCTCTCGAGAAGACGAGCTTTCGCGACTGCTTTATCTCATTTCGACCTTCTCCTTTTGCCCTTCGGAGCGCGCGATATCTTTTTCGTCCACTTAAGAGTGCCTCTTCGCTTGGTGCAACCTTCCCGCGAAACTCTCGTTTTGTGCCTGGGAAGATTAAGTCCCGGCAAGCGACGGTGGACCGCTCGGGAGGCAGCCAGGCAGGATGGCTCACCAGTGGCGTTCGAGCACCAAATGACATGGGTCCAGAAATTCGTAAGGTGAGCCTGCGTGCCGATCGAGTGCTTCCCCCCACCTCTATCATCCCAAGAAGAAACTACCGAGATTTTGAGAGGGATTAGTCGAAGCTAACAGGGAGAATATCGTGGAGGATCGACGAGACCGGTCATGAAACTCCCTGGCGATCCCGCTCTCCGCAGAGAAAAATAATTAATCCGTTGGCGCGCAGGGAGAAACGAGTGGGGATTATATCGGCAGACCACTAAAACCCTTTTAGGAAAGAAGGAACACAGTAGGGGGAGTGCGAATCGACTGGGAAAGACCATCCTCCAGAAATATAATCCCGGATTAATAAGACACTCCTAAAATGAACATGTGTGATCAATCGGTGATACCTCGCGGAATGTAAATACTCATTCGACGAGTACGCGGATGAACGAACCGGCAATTCTCTCATCTCTATACGTATAATAAACGTATGAAAAAAGTTCCTGTCAAAGCGTGCGCGGATAAAGTCCTTGTACAAATTTATCTTTGCGATAAGTCGCAGACATTCCTGAAATATACTTGTGACTCGATCATTGTGATAATGAATGAGAACTGCAGAGGATAGCGGAGGATTCGATGACGAGTATAGGAAGACGTTGATTCAACGAGGAAACACCCTGAGCATGCCAGAAGGTTGAACTAATCCTTGCGAATTATTTATCAATCAAAATAGCGCCGAGGTCCTTAGAAAAGCGCCAATGTGATTCGTCATGAAATTGCTATTGCTCAAGGAAAACGGTAGATGTTTTCAGCCGAAGTAGAAGTTATTTTCTTGAGACACGTGACAGGAAGTAAAAGAGCCGAGTGGACAGTATTACAAGCGACACATCCAATTGAATTGTATACCGGGTGAATGCATAATTAAAACAAACAAAGAGTCTTGGGAAGTGCATCGAATTGGAAGAAAGGTGGGGCCTGGTGCGGCCTGGTGGTCGTCCTTGCGATCTGGGTCTCGAATCTCTCTCGCTTGCTTACATGCATAAGTACACGCTACGAGTCTCGATGTCGGCCTTCATACGTACATCATTGCGTGCAACTTCCTCGAATGTCTGCCGGTTTCTTCGATCCAATCTCGCCGTTTCTTTTTCTCACAAACATACCGGGTTTTTCATGAGGTTTACTCCGCGCGGAACTCACGCGTGCCTCTTCCCATTGAAAGCTCAACATTATAAGCGTGGCAGATACATTCTATGGCTTCTATGCGATCATCGATGACGCGTACCCTTCTCCGTATGCTACGAGAATGCGCGGGATCCGGCTCCTCACCGATCGTAACTTGAACTCTTTTACGATCGCCACTACAACCTGGCACGCCATTCTCCCGTTCTGCTTGACCGCGATCGCTTCGTCCAGGAATTATAGCATCATGGAAATAGCGCGCCTACATTTTTCTCGCGCTGCTATCTGCATTCTGATTGCCATTGTGTGTTACATAAGTACCTGGGAAGACTACACACGCGAGCATACTCCGAGTCAGACTGCCAATGAAACTCCTCGGAGTCTATAACGTGATAGGAACTGTTCGGATGGTAAAGTGCTTTTGGATGACGATGCTCCATTCTATCCGGTTAGATGTTAGATGGTCAGGATGACTGGGATATCTTAGCCAGTGTCGAGGAGCAAAGCGATGCAAAGGGTCAGAAAAGCTCCTTACCTGGGATCGTCAAGGACGAAGGAGAAAAATCAGCAGGATACCTCGGAAGATCTCCCTCTCGCCGACTGGATGAACGATGGACAGACGAGCAGGGTTGTTTCTGGATATTTATAACAGACTGCCAGCAACGCCACGATAAATCAAAGCGGAGCCCAGAAACGGCCGCGGATGAACCGTCCCCCTCTTTCTCTCTTTATCTCGCTCTCTCTCACTCTCTCTCTCCTGCTGGTCGGGCCAGATTGGCTTTGGTTACGACGCAAAAGGAGAGGGAGGAGAAAGAAAGATGCTTGCCGCGAAGGGTGGATTGTCCAAAGAAGGATACTGAGCGCCGCGAGGAATGCCGAGTACCACCGAAGCCAGGCATGCCTCATCTACATTCCTCGGTATCAACGATCGTACTTGGAATTTCCTATAATCCAAGAAGTATACTCCAGCAGTATAAGTCGGACGATTTTTACATCGCTTCATGTACGATTGTTCCGCTGACTTGGCAGACTTTATCATTACCAATGATTACCACCTGGCAATTGCTTGCCGCTCGGTACGTTACGTTACTCATTATGAACTGCAAGATTGAATTCCGTTGTTGAGATTACTCCAACAAAGAACACAACCACCTAAATTAATTAATTAATACTTCACGCGAACGCTCCTGTGAGCACCATAATTATAGCCTCGCGCAGTTCGTTCTCTACTTTGTTCCATTCAAAGTACTGAATCCATTACTCGTTTCGCGCTTGGAATGCGCAAGGAGAATGCTGGAATCTTATAAGCATAGCAGTGTATGCAGTCGAGATACTTGGCGAATAGCTGATCGAATCGATTTGCGGTGGAAGGAGGACTCGATATTGGTAGAATTTATATTGGTGGATATAAGGAATCGACGATTTCATCTCTGCTAATGGTATTCACGATGCGCTATTAACGACGATGATTGCTTAATCGCGCAGCAAGGCCAAATGCCTGTTCGCGCAATCATCGGACGCTACTCGAAGAATGGCAGCGTGTAGTGTGGCGTGGTGTGGCGTGGCATGGCGTGGCATGGCGTGGCAAAGAGCTACGCTCCCGATGCAACCAAGACGCGAGTGGAATGGATTCGTTGTTGTCAGCCTCCGTAAAGGTTGGCTTAACCCTGACTGCCAAGATGCATTACTTCGAATGACTGGCAACCTGCCAGAACGGGGTTACGCTCGCAGGGAACGTGTACAGGTAATGACGGGTTTCACGACCTCGCACGAACCAAGCTGCTCCCCGATGATCTCGGCCCCACCTCGCCCGATCACCCCGCCAGCCGAGAGGCCAAATTGCTCCTCCCTAAGAATTCCCATAATAGCTGCTATCGAACAGCAACCATTTCACCGACGCGTCCAATCTTATCTTCGAAATCAGGATAGTAGAAGACAAAACGATTTGAATTCTGATAAAATCTGCTTACGAGATAGATGACCGTCAAGCAGATATCAAGTGCGAATGTAAACGTTCATACATATACAAAGAGCGACAAGCTGCGAGAAGACGGTAATGAAAAAAACAATTATCGCTGTTTCGCTGAAAGGCAGCGGTTGGTTTACGAGGTGCAAGGAGAGAAGTGCGCAGCAGCAACGGCAGCGGAGTAGTCTGCCGACTGTTCCAGGTACCACCTTCGAGATTGTAAACGAGACTTGGGCACGGGTTCTTCCTTCTGCATGGCCTGTTAGCTCCATTCTCGCTCTCACCTGGTCCCCTTTCGTTCTCTTTCGGTCCGATTTTGCCGTGCTGGGCCCGCACCCCGATGTATCCCGGGCCACTCCACTCCACTCCGCTCTCGGGACTCGGGACCCATTGTCCAACGCCCGTTTCAAGATGCCGCCATCGACTTTAATGAGAATTTTAATTACCCAATCCTGCGCGCGCCAGCTCTCGTAGCCCGCCAATAAAACCCACTGGTTTGGAAACGGATTGCTGTTGCGCAAGCACCATCGAGAAACGGGGCTTGATGACTGCCTGCGCTCCTCCCGGGAGCCCAACTGCCGGAGGGGGCAACTTGATTACACGAATGTAATTAGACGCCGTCCGCCAAACTCTGTGCACGTCTCACTCCTTTCAATAGCTTTGTGCCTCGCTCTTACCATCACAACACCCTTTCGCCTTTCCTTTGACAATCGAGCACACTTCGTTTTCAATAATAGCCCATTCAAGGAGAACGACACGCACTCGCGAAATAAAAACTGCAGCTTTTCCCAGCGAGATATACGCAATGCCAATGTTTATTAAAAGATCCTCGATGCCAACGAACCGAGTGACATACAACAAAATCTACAAAACAGATATACACACAAGCATAGAACAGGAAGCCCCTACCGATTCCCCTGTTACGACACATCTTTTTTCACGTTGTCCTATTCACGCAAGTAGGCTTCTCTTTTTTCGTTGGCTGTTTACTCGATTTCTGGTTCCCCGTTTCCGAGCCAGTTTTTGTCGCGCTCAGGGAATTTGATTTGCACCGTTTCAACGCTTCTACGTTTATAGCCAGTTTTGGGAATACCGAACCAGAGAAATTATTAATATCCGCGTTGGATTCAAAATCTGAGAATGACTCTACGTTTGAAGAACCTTCTTGCGTGTTTTCTCTTTTAGTTATAAGCTCGGCCACCCTCTTTAATGACTGGTCAGTGACAGTACCTGCTAATCGTGGCGAGTCAGTACCAGTTTTCTTTTCCTTGGCTGAATTTTCATCGGCGCTTGTCGTGGGAAGTAATACAGCTTTTTCAGACGGTCCTACTTTGTTTGTCATTATGCTTGGGCTATTGCGAACAGATGTCTGTAGCCGTAATGATGCTGCAGCACTTGCCATTTTCTTCTCAACACTGAAAGTCGCGACTTTCTTCTCAAACAGCCAAGTCCGCGAATTATTTTCCTCGACCGTCTTCTTCGGTGCCACTGGGATCCGACTGGAATCGCGTAATATCGACTCACTTGAGGCTCTCATACTATTTAGTCGCCATTTCTCTGATTGAACAGGACTTTGCAACGAACGTACAGTATGATTTTTGCCAGCAGACTTCTTTTCTGTTCCAACCGATGATTTAATGGTGTCAGCTTTTTCCGGGGAGACCGAGTTCGTTGATGATTCAACAGCTAGGGTTGAAGATTTTTCGGCTCCATCAATATTCTTGTCAGTTGTTGTTGAGCGCAAGACTTTTTTCTCTGCGATGTTAGAGCGATCAGTATTACCTTTCGTGTCAATTACCTGATGTTTGCTACTTAATTTTGACTTCGTATCTTCGACCACTTTTTGTGAATTTCTAGAAGATTCGCTTTTCTGTTGCACATGTAAAATCTTGTTATTTTTAGTAGAAATTTTCGCACCCACATTCTTGTTTAATGCAGTCGATAATGGTTTGATCTTCTCCATGTTGGTAATTTTAGTACGAATCTTATGAATGTCTGAATTTTGCTTTTCAGGCATTCTTCTCGATGACACTTTCATGCCGAAGTCTATCAATGTGCCATCCTCCCTCTTTTCAATGGGTTTCATAGCATCCATGAAACTTTTAACCGCTGAATCTGAGAGAAATATATTGTCAGTTTTCTTTTCTTGCTTTGCTTGATTCGCATCAACCTGTTTATTCAACGACTTTATTCCAATCTCATTTGTTTGCTTTTTTTCTTGCAACTTTATATCTTCCTTCATTTCGGATGTGTTTGGCTTTGGAGGTGTCGTTTTGACAATCACACTGTCCCTGTGGAATATTTTCGATTTTTCTTCAGCATCCAAAATTCGCTCTGGATCTTTAGCTTTGATATTAGGAACATTTGTTTTTGATCCATTAATTTTCAATTGGTCTTGCACGTGAATCGTGTCGTGATCTAATTTCTCTTTTAATTTAATGCTAACCCCGTCAACATTTTGTACCATGTCTGGAACTTTCTGCCAGTTAAAACCACTTCTCTTGTTGCCAGTAGGTTTAACTGGTTTTCTCTCTGATGACTGCCTCTTTCGATACTTGTTAGAATTACTTCCTCTTTTCGGAGGGAACGAGGAAGTTGACTTCGGAAACTTATTAGATTTATCAAATGGGACAGCACTTGATTTAAGAAGCCGGTTAGAATCTTCAATATTTTCCAATCGCTCAAGTGGCCGAGATTTCTTCGAGTGCACATCCGAAGACGAGTCGTTCTTCCTTTTCTTTTCCACTCTGTTGAAAGCGTCGTCCGATGCCCACCAAGGTATCGTATTCGACGGCGTGCGATCCTGATTCTCTTCCTTTGTGAAAGTTGCCTTATTCACCCGAAGCCCCGTTCGCGCTTCATTACCTGATGCATTCCTATCTGATTGATTCCCATTTTCGTTGTCCGGATTTATTTCTCTACTACTTTCTGGAAGACGAGGATTCTTCAGTGATATGTTCATTGATTGCTTGCCACGCATTAAAATTGGATCGCTTGGAGGCGAGAAATTATCTATTGATGCGTCGACAGTGTTATCTAAAAACGTATAGTCTCTCTTTTCATTTGAACCCGATGTTTTCGCAGGATTTAGTGGATTGCCAGGAGGCGAAGGAGAGTCAGGAGTTGGTTTTACTTCCGTTTTATACGGCGTGTATCCGTATGATGATGGTTGCGTTTCGTCGAAATTAGCCGATATTTGAAGGTTCAGTACAGCGTTTGGACTTGTCGCTCCCTGCATCATAACTTTTGATTGATCCACTGCCAGTCTTGTCTTGTCTTTCGCGAAGGGCACTCTTATTTCTATCTTATCCACAGAAGTGACAACGTCCAATTGACTACTGCGCGCAATTATACTTTTTAATTGCGAGACTGGCTTACCATTTATCGCGAATTGAATTTGCTTCACCGGTACGGAATCCTCATTGATTGATATACGCATGGAATTGAGATTCGATCTAGTATTTTGGAAATTACTCTCGAGACTCTTCTGCAAAGTCGGCGATGCGGTCAATACCTTGTCGGATGTGGACCGGTTTGCAGCGACATCTTTGTTCGATTGAACTATAACTGACAATTCTCTCGTATTTGTGGGTCCTCTGTTTGTTATGGAGTCGACATTGATAGAAACCACTGACTCGTTCTGCGTGGACGACATTCTTAATTCAACTTTCGGTTCTTCCTTTGTGCCGTAGCTTCCGCCAATAATGTTTTGAGAAGTGTTGCTTTTCATTTTACGGTCTTCATTGACTGGTCCACGATTAATGTACTCCGAGATGGAAGGTTCATCACCCCATAGTGGATTCTTCAAGCTCGCAGTATTTACTTCTTTACTGGACTTACTGATTTCATTATTCTTGACGTTCACTCTACCATTATCGCCTGCAGACTTCATATTTTGCAAACTTGTTTTGTGCCCTTCCACTACTCTATCAATCCAAGATGTCTCCTCTAATGCTGGATACGTAACTTTCTCTTTTCTCCATTCTAATAACTGCGGTGAATTTTTCCTTTCTTCGGGAGTCGTAGAACTTTTCAAACCATTTCTTACACTTTCTGCATTCACTAAGGCGTCACTTTTTTTCGGCTTTCTTCTCCAGCATGTGTCGTGTTCAGGAAGACTCTTGTAAATAGAGACATTCTTCTCATAAGGCATGCCCTTTAAAAAGGATTCAATATCTCGGATCTTCAAAACAGATGCTAGGTTCCCAAATAATTTCGTGAATGATACGTTCTGTTCCTTGGGTGGATTTTGGAGTGCATTAAGGGAAGTCATACTTCCTTTCCAAATGTTACTGCAACGTGCTCTTATACTTGCATAGATCAACAACGATTTATCTGAGTCGCGTGCCTCACTTTCTTCTTTCACTACTTGAATATAATCGCTCCATTTTTTGGCAAGGTTGATAGGCGAATCGCGCCGGAAAATTTCTATTGGCTGATGCCGAGCACACATCAGTGACATCGTCCCAAAGGATCTCTTACATATTATGTTGATGATACCAAAGGTGTAACCATCGTTGACAATCACTAAGCCGGGTCGGACGTACATGATTCATAAGTTTCTGCCACTGATCCACGCCAGAATAACTTGCTTCAATTTATTCTTATTATTCAGCGAGTCTTGGAGGGTGTCTTCATGAGAAATCGAGTGAGAATATTCATGACAGTCTTGAGATATTGGACATGCGGCTCTCTTGACCTTTTGCAGGATGCTGGACGTCAATTAGGCTCGTCAATGAGTTCAGGCGAAGGCGGACCGTTGCATATCTTTGTTTCGGGGATTTCTTGACTCCGGCATCTTAATACAGGAATCCCTCATTACGACGACGTAACTAACATCGCGATCTTATCTACCTTCGACAGGCACACACGCACTCAACAAGACACGCAATCTTTCTCTTCCCGTACTACTACAATTGACCGTTAAATTGAACAGGTGTTCTTCTAGAGAAGATCGCGCAACGATAAAAGACTTTAACGAGGACTTACCTAGTCAGCGTGCAACACTACAATTTTGAGGGTGGCTTTGGAAAGATGGTAGGTCGAACAGGCCTTCCTTAACGAGGTTCTCCTATGACATACAATACCATGATGAATTTAGCAGCACGTTCCAGTGATTCATAAGACAAAAGAAGTTTATTACACGTCTTTCTCGGCAATAATTTCATGGCATCTGTCATAGTGAACAAGTGTCTCAGATCTCAGGCAAGTCCATCATGCACAGTGGCTATCTCGCTTTGAAGCTGGCAAGATCAGGCGAGGGAGATATTTCTCAGGGTGGAATGGGCGAGCGTTAACAGAGAGGAAAGCACTGGCCGTACGCGCGCTGGTGTAAATAATATCAACGCGTACTAGTAAATTGCGGGATATCGCGGCGCAGAATCGCGGCTGGATCTGCGGCTTTGTAGAAGGCGCGAGGGCAGGGAGAGTGGATGGGGTAGGTAGGTATCCGGGAAGATGGAGTAGGTGAGCTGGTGGGAGGGTGAGAGGGTGAGAGGGAGGGCCGAAGGCGCCCTACTCTTTGTGGGATCGCGGGCCCAGTAAGCGAGCGAAAGCACCGTCGAAAAATGGCAGTGGCGGCACTTTCAGGCCTCTGCCGGCGCAACGCTCGCACCGCTCGCACGCTCCCGCGTTCATCTGATCTGCGGATAAGAATCGCATCGGGATCGCTCGCCCTGGCGGTGCGGTGGTGCGGCGGCGTGACTTTAACGCTGGCTATCTTCGACGCGGTTCAGCCCTGGCAACGAACGGCAACGAGCGACGCCAGGCACAATGCGCCAGCTCCCGACGTCAGCTTTATCTTCCTGATCTCTGGCGCTCTTTTCCAGAATGCTCGGCCATGCATGCCGCGCCAGAGATCCTCTCGAACCATCCAAGCCTGTGGTGTCCCCGTTCGCCAAGTTCGCATGCTGCGCCGCAGCCCGTTCACCATCCAACCGGCCCCCGAGGGCATGATCTTAGCTCCATGAGGCCAGCACGATTCGATCCTCTCTGCTCCTCTCTGCTCCCCTCTCACTCGCTATCGCCTGAACCGCGCGAACCGCCAATTTGCGAGCAGACTCGAGATCGAACGATCTCGAGAACGAGAGAGAAAGGGAGTGAGGAGCTCAACGAAATGCGCTTGGAAATGTGAGAGCATTGATTCGTAGCGGTGTAACCTTAGCTAGGGAGTCCGAGGAAACCGCACTCGACCTTCCGCCAAGTCCGGGATGGTACGGTGCCTGAGGTGCTCGAACCCTTCTGAACCTGTTGGCAATTTTCTCCCTACTCTCAACGACCCCGCACACGTCCGATGTATCCTTCATTCGCCACGCACTCTTCTTATTTCAATACTGCACTCCGCTCTCCTCAAAGAAACCGATTTTCCTTCTGAACCAAGAGATCCGACGCACTTTGCTCCGGGCACATTTATAGAAAGTATCATTAACATTTTCCATAAGGTTCCTCTCGCGGCCGCGGCCGCGGCGTCGTGCGTGCACGTAAGAGGGATCGTTCAAGATCATTAGTCGGCGTCGGGACTAATGGTTCATTATGCCTCTCTCACGGATGCTTCTCCCTGAAACTCGAAATAGTTTTCCCCCTAACTCATTATCCGCACGCAGGAATTTCTCTGGCGCGCTCGGCAGAATCGACAAGATGATATTATCGATGATCGCCGCGGGTGTTGGTCACCAGAGACAACGGACAAAGTTTTCAAGTCTTGGCGAAGTAGCTTTCACTCGAAGAAGGATCGGCCTACCTAGAGGATAACGAGCGCGTGCCACCGTAAAAATGAAGGGAGCAACCAGAGCCGTGGAACGCTGCGCGCACGGACACCTTGTCAGGACAATAATTATTGCGCGGTTTTGCCACGCGCTGCTTTACGAGCGAGCTTGTGCAATCATTCCACACGCTGATTCCCTCGGACGCACTGTAAGAGAACCGCTCGTTTGACTAACTGGCGACTTATTCATAGCCGACATTCATAAATTGCTCACTCGTTAAAGAGTCTGAGTTATGCTGGTGGCAATATTTTGGGCTTTCATCGCTAATCTGCAATACTAGCATTGAAAGTCACTCGGCCTTCTTCTCTCAATTCACGTAGATCCGCCTGTGACTGATAAGTTGAAAGATATAAATAACGTGATCTGGAAACCGAATGTTACCTGGAGCTTGGCCAATGCTATGCCGAACTACACTTTATTATCCAAGTACCAGGAAAAGTGATCGGAACTCTTCCAACGAACCGAGAACAATAGAACCTGATGCTACCGTGTTGCTAGGAGGAAAGACGAGTCCTCACCGACATAGAGAAAACACTTCCGACTCGCACGATATTTCTTTACGATAAATTCTATCAATTCTCAAAAGGAGAGTCTAAAATGTGCAAATCCAGTTCGAGAACCAATTTCTTCTTACCACGACATAAGAGCAAGCACACCATCAAGCAAGGGATTACAGGAAAGGCTGGCGAGCGTGAGGCGAGAAAGTCACGATGCGCAGCTGCACGAAGCACAGAGGTCGACCTAGAAGGAGAAGGTACCGCACTCCTGCGGCTTTAAATTCCAGCGCGCTTCGCTGGAGAGAATAATCTTCTGTTCTCCTCTCTCGTGGAATAGTGGAATATTTCGATGCCATTTTGCTCTCCTTCGATCCTCTCCCGGCTACTTTTCAAGCGCTGACCCGTCACGAAGTCACGCTCGGTATTAGCAAATAGGAAACGTGCCGGGTGACAGACTGTTCAAGAAACCTGAAGAAATCTGTCCGAATTATCCATCCTCCCATTCCGCTGCACACGAATTTCTTGCACTGACAGACTAGTCGAATCTTTCAGACATACTTTTATCCTTCTTATGACAATTCGGTCACGCTGGCATTATAGCATTAATGCAGTTTCATAATATCGCAAAGGGAAATCGGCAACATTGCCCTCTTTGCTACATATCGAATAATGGAGTAGGCGGAATTGAATGCTAGCAGGAAATGAGCGCTGCACCCGAAGAGAAAGGAAGAGATAGATGAAGAGGAAGAGTGCTCTTCGGTTGTGCGGTGAATTGTCTCCGCGTGCGCAAGGCTCTATCGCTTTGGCCGAGAGAAGGACCGCTTTTACGGCATCCGATCATGCAATCGTTGCCGAGGAGGGCTATATAAGATAAAATGCTGGGCCATATACGGCTCAGTGGGAAAGTGAGCCGGCGCTGGGACCGCCAGTTCGTTCACCAGTTGGTTAAGCGGAGGCCGTTTTTGCGAGCGGCAACCTGACGGCGGCGATTGTGCCCTGTTCTAAATCAAACCTCACTCTGGCAGTCCTCGCGCAGAGAGATACCGGGAGATGCAGCGGAGGCGCAGAGCTAACAACCAAGAGGAATAAGGCAGGACAGAAGAAAAGTTGAAGACTCCCCTGGAAGCATGGAGGAGCGCCGCGCCGCGCCGCTTGGATTGGCTCCACGATACCTTAATGTTCCCTCGGTGCTCTCCTACCATCGGAATCACGCTCACGTCCCCATTTACCGTTACTCCAAGCTTATCTCACTTCTTCTTCGTCTTCTTCATTCCCTTTTTCTTCCCTGCCAGTGCCTCTTAGTCTTCTTCATCATCTTCCTCGCCGTCTGTTATTCGCGTCCCCTTAATTTTTTCTCCGATCCCCTTCCTCACAACAGCCAAGCTTTTTCTTTAGTCAAGTACCGCCGCGCCGCGGCGACCACTCTGACGGACGATCGTATTTGGATTTCTTCAGGGAGCAATCCATTTTACGACACACCTCCGATCTACCAAATCTACACTTCCCTCCGCTCTGAAATATCTATCACGTGACTTTCTCGTTTCCCTGCGAGTATGCGTACATACTAACACTGAACACATAGTCTCGAACAACTGACTTTGGCCTGCCATAAGAAAAGCAATATATACGAGGGCCTTTTTGAAAACGTTTCTAAAAGGGCTACTGTTCCAAGGGATTCTGCCAGGCAACGGCTGAGTCTGCGCCTAATTTACTTATGGTAGCTGCTAATTGCATTCGCTTGAAGTTGTTAGGAGGGGTGCAGTCTCGAGCAAAGGCTGTGCCTCTAATTGTAAAGAGGTTTTCTCCCCTCGGGCTTATTCGCACTACAGCCGTCCTCGTTCCCCGTCATCCCCGCAGCCATTGTCGTACAAACAGTACACGTCCAGGACTGTTAAGGAGGAAGGGGGGGGCAAGCGGAGTGGCTCGAGCGTTCACCCGCATACAAATTAATCCTTTTTGCTGGTGCTGCTGTTGGTGCCGGTGGTGGTGCTCTCTGGCGCGTCTGCAGCAGCGCCTACCGTATCCCGGACACGGCCACCGAAAAACCGGCCCGAATGCGAGGAACAAGGGAGTTGTCGCGTTTTGTGGAAACAATCAGCAGGTTGTCGCGAAACAAGGATATGAATGCATAAGCAGCCCAGTTAACACGGTTGCTCGCCGTGTTCCCGGCCTTTTTTTACCACGACCCTCCTTTCGCAAAAGACACCGCTTTTATGCTGGTCGTCCGAAACCAGGGGAGAAAGCCGACCAACAAGGATGAAGAAGAACCGCTCGACGAAGGACAACCGAGCCCTCCAGAAGGTAGATATGTAGTCCGTCGTGCTCTCCCGTCGATAAATACTTCTCTGCCAACCCCTTTTTTCTCATACTGCAGACTGAACTCCTGTATTCTTAGCACCCTTCCACTCGACCACTCACACAACCGTCACTATAAAAACCTTCGTACTTCCTGAACTTTAAAAATAGATACAGTTTTATAAATCGTTTACTGCCCGACTCACAATCAGAGCGAAGTGCTTCTGTTGTTGTATTTTAATAATTATACAATATTCAGCTGATATTTTATATATATTTAAATCATTTCCGCTGACCTCTTTGCCCTCTGAGCTCATGCTGCACCTCGGACCAATCTTCGAGGCAGTCAGCAGACCCTAAAGTCTGAAACCCAGCTTACAATCAGACCTTGATCCACACCCGAGACTCTGTATCGTGGTTGAGGCTATTGACCTCGAAGCACAAGTCGGTGGTATTGAACTTCTGGTCGGAGGTGTGAGTCTGGTGTGGGGTTCGGATTCTCGATCCTAGACTGAGGTCGAGCTTCCAGTTCCGGGCTCTGGTTTCTCAGTTGAAGTGAGCCGGGGTTGGCCGAGATCTCCGATGAATTAGGCCAAGTCGACGTAAGTCAAGGACGTCTCAAGTGAGGCGGTGTCGGCTTTTGTAATCTAAGCGGGGATTTAGATTGTTTACTATAACAGAATTCCTAGTCGAAGCACAGGCAAAACTTTTTTATATTTAACCCATTCACTGCCAACTACAAGATATCTCGCAGTATTTTTTCTCTAATTAATATAAATCCATTTAGTACTATATCTGGAACAAGATATTATTATTGTATTTTTTAAAATAAAATCTTGCCGCCCACGGCAAAACGCTCTCAATCTGGCTGGCAGTAAATGGGTTAACTCGACGAACGCGAGCCATTCCTCTTAATCAACCCTTCCTCGTGTTGACATAAAGCCAAGGCAATAAAGAGGTATGCTCACCAATTCGCAAACAGCACGCACCGCGGTGAAACAGAGCTCCGACGTCAGTATCGAACATTCCTTGGATGTTTATTGTTTATCGAATGATATCGGCCTGTTGGAAGATTATGCGAGCCATACAATAAATCAGACCGCGCAGCCTGTTACTGCTCCTCGGTGTAGTTACATCATCATATTTCAAAAACGCCCGGTAAACCTTTAACGCCTGTCACAAGCTACATCTGTCTAAACGAATGACTTCCGATAAACGCTTCGTATCACTGCCGATGACACTAGTTGAGTATCCGCACGCAGCATCCAGAACACTCTTCTCCATTACGCGAGCGAATACATTAAAGATCATTGCGCCAATCGCTTGTTCGCAATTGTATAACAAACGGCTGCAAGTAAAACGCAGAACTGCGAGCAAGATCCGCTGAAGGAAGGAGGAGAATAAGTAGTGTAATTAGAAACGAGCTTAGTCTCTGCACTCCTCTGTAAGTGATAGGTTGCATGTATCCCGGTAGCTGAAAACCGCACGCCGCTACTTACATCTGACTTTAGTGCGTCACGAGGAAGTAACTGCGCCGCAACTGGCATGTATTATTACGTCTTGAATCAGTGTTGTGCAGGAAATATAGTTTGATCGAGCTTCCAACAGGGGTCTTTCAAAGTGACCGCTTGAAAATTCGATAGCTCGAGCGAATCGTGTTGATGTTATCATGAGGATCGGATGATTCGCTGAGGGAACTGTGTATTGCCAAGAGTTTACTGCAAAGGTCGTTACTAGTTGAAGGGGAGGGTGGGAGAAGGGTTTCTTCTTGAAGGCGTCCCACGTCTTTCTCACCGGTAGACAGCCTGGTACCTCGACACCGACAGCGTCGCCGAGAGCTTAGAAGGATCGGAGCACGAAGTGCAGGCCAGTGAAAGGCGCAGAAAGGCCAAAGGAGAGTGAGGAATGCTCGAGAATCACGATCGACACGATCGAGGATCGAGGATCAAGCGGCTGGTCAGTCCTAGGGACGCGCGAGCTCTCTGGGATCGATCGTAATTAATAGGAAGGATCTAAAAGGCTAAGCCAAACGAGATAGCCGCAATCAAGCTGGTACTCGTAGACGTAGAGGAAGAAGGTAGCAGTGGCGCTGAGCGGTGAAAAGCTAGTCAATGTCATTTGTTTAAGTTGATCGTTGCTCGTCCTAGCCGAATAAGGCAAGTCGTGTTCGCCACTCGGCAGGGAGTGCGAAAGAACAAAGAGGGAGCCGAGCCGAGTGTCGAGATTGTCCCTGGATAGCGATGTACGACGTCCGAGAACGAAGGTGGCTCTCGGGGAAGAGAAGAAACTGGAATAAGGAGAGGATGAAACGAAGGGAAGAGCACAGACACCTGCTGTTTCTGGCATTGTATTCCACTCTTTCCTCTCGTTCACTCGTTTCACCTTTGTCCTCTCAGACTCCCTCTTCTTCTTCTCCTCTTACCTCTACCGTTTCGCGGACCTTCTCACCCTTGTTGCGCGCTAACGCCACGGACCCTTCATCAGGGCCTTAGTCGGTAGCCTTCGACTAAAACGGCTACAAAACAATACTCAGTCTCGAAGGCGAGGGCATTTGCTTGCATTTCCTCACTACGACTCCTAATTGAGAGTCCACCTTGTACTAGGAGATTTAATCTCCAGATTTTCAGATAGTTTCCTTAAACGGAGAACTTTCTAGAATTTACCTGATTTTTTTCTTAACAGTTTCATACTTTTATTTTAATTTGTAATAACGATTTCAATATTATGTGTTTCAGAGGGTAAACATCATGGTGGCAAGAAACATGCGAAGGTCACGGTGAAGAGAGAGCGATGGCAGCAGCAGAAGCGCATCACCGAGGTTCCTCCGATCTTCTCTTTGCTCGTAATAACCGACGAGAGCAGGAAAAAGTGGGAATTGTTCTCGAAGTCACCTTGGCAAGGCCCACGGGTTCATAAAGGGCATGAGAGCTCATCATGTTCAACAACCGACACGGGCCACGAGCGCTGTCGATCTCCAACCTTCTCGGCCTGACACTTCTCTTGATTGTCCTCGGTAGCCATGATGTCTCGGCGGACCTCAACTCCGAGTTCGTTAAAGGAAAAAGTGAGTTTGTCGATCCTGCAAGCAGAGATTATCTCATTTTGAGATGTTTCAATATTATATATTTACAATACAATATGCACTAATGCCACTAGAATAAAAAGGGGGCGAGAAAAAGGCGCTCAGTCTGAAATTCCAATTGCTTGCAACGTTGTGAATAATTTGTATCATTGTACGAAACATGACCGTTTTATCGGGAGAGTGAGTTTCGAGTTAGATCAGCTCTAGCCGAGAAAAGTAGAAAGTAAACGCGTTGCGCCAGGCCCCTTAAAGCGTGGGTGGGTGCTCGCCTAGTCGGAGGGTCCTTCACACACAAAGTATCTGGAAAGTACCGTTCTTCCCACTCGAAAAGCGAGGAAATGCATGGGGCCTCCTTTCGAGGCTCACTCATTTCTTATCCGGCATCTCAAGCGGCAAGAAATCCCGACGACACCCTTCCCACTGTGTAGGTGCACTCACGTGCGCGCCTCAGCATGACTTTATAATCAACTTGGTTCACTGGGAAACTATCAAAGGAAGTGCGCGCGCGAGCATGCGCGTGCCAGCTCTCGATGCTTGACCCACATTTGTCGAGATCTTCCTGAGGATCTTGCTACCCATCGAGATATGATGTTTCCTCGTCTACTCGCACACTTTTGATCGCCACACGTGTGATCTCCTCGTTTGATGTATCACGTAGTTTATCGTCGTGTGCGTCTAAGTGCTGCGGATACTTAACGTGGAACAGACTGTATGTGCCTGAGGAACCGGTTCCCGCTGCTCACATTGTCCAGCGCTGCTCGAGAAAAGTATCTCGGTATTTGGGGTTCCACGTAGAGCAACGTACGTCACATTCTCATGTGAATGATGCAAGAAATTCTTTGGCTTTCCTTAGCTTTCTCTGCTGTTAATGTCTGTAATAATGGAAGGAAAGCTTGCCTGTCGTTTGGTTGATGAGCTTGAAATTCATGGTGGTTTGAAGTGGGAATATTTGCACAGCTGCAAAATAGTATGGCGCTGCACCACCTGTGAGAGCAACCACCCAAAGCGCAAAACGGTGCTGCCGGTTTCGGAAGATATCGACTAAAGTGGTCTCCATAAAGGGTTTCCATTAACGTGATAAGGTCAGTCGATACCTTCGCTACCATTAGGCGACGATAAGTTACAACGCGTTGCACTTCTCGAGCTCGACTTTCATCACCTTTTTGCCTTGAGATTCGTCCGAGCTCAGGCGAGAAGTGGACTTGCCTTTATTGTTGGGTAAGTGCTGCGCGTCGCAGCCGGAAAATGAATGGTCCGCATTTATCGTTCTCCGATTTTAGCGCACCATTTACCAGAAATTGCTCTGTCAGTATCATCACTCACACCGACTGAAGTATAACTGTTCATTTTGAATAATATTATTATTTGTGCAGGAATTTGTCATAAACCCGAACGAAAGATATTAATTTCTGCAATTGTTGAATGTAAGAATTTACGTATGATCCGCAACATGCGTTTTCAACAGTAGGCTCATTCCTGAATAAATGAAATTCATCCTTCCGTAAGATGGAAGCGGTCACTCTTTGAAGCAGCCACATTCGTTTTATTAACTAGGCGTCGACTTTCGCCTTAAGTAGGCAGCTGAGTGTTCATCAGCCTCGGGGATTATACATACATCAGATCAAACACATCGCTATGGCGAAAACACATCCATTTACGACAAGGATGCCTACCGATATTTATTACCAAAAGGATACATCGATAACACAATCCGACCACTAAAGAATACTAATCGTCCAGGTGTTCGGATTTATATACCTGAATTTATGTCCCCCGCTGTGATATAAATCCCGATTAGTGAGTGTCGCTTCTAAAAGCAGCATCGACTTTTCAACATTTTCAAGTCCTGCTCATTTTGCTCGATGAGCGACGCAGCTCAACTCAAGCTTCCCTCTTAAGGCCAAAGGATTTTATCAAGGATACTAATTATTACATCGAGCCGCCTTGGGTGGTAGACTCGAAACCCGCTTTCTCTTGATGCTGCCGTTTCCTTCTTCGTCTTTGGCAGCCTCTACCGCAGTCTCCCTCTCAACTCCCAACATTATCCTCCGATACATCTCGAAGGTATAATGCCGACTGCAACGAGAAAGAAGATGGAAAATGATGGGTACATAGGCACGATAAGACATGAGTTACTTTCAATAGCAGTGTCGCGGACAACTCTATCGCGACGTATGCAGGGATCGTGAAAAGGGGACGTCTGTTAGGCATGCCTTAATTGACCGCTCGGAATATTGACGAGATCCCAGAGACCGATTGAGATGTTGAATTTCCGAGGGACGCGTGCTTTTTGCTGGCCATGAAATATGACCGTTCAATATGCCTGGTGGATATTTATGTACTCGCGGGTTGATTGCGCGAGCGGCAACCTCTGCCGCCGAGATGGAGCCCCCTTTAATTTTTATTCTGACCCGCCAAAAGGCCTGCCACGACTTTCGACGTTAGTAATGAGCAGCTCGTATCTGCCTGGGCTCTCGCCACACCACAAAACCACTTCTACTAAGGAATCCCAGCGATCACTTAACAATATTCCACTCGATCATTAAGACTTTACACGTTTGGCTTTTTCTTGATTAATTAACTCCCTTCTATCAAGGGTGTTGGTAGAACAATTCAGTGTTCCATTTACCTCGCACTGAAAATATGGTTTCTTCACTTAACATATTTTATGTCCTATAAATATGAGCCATCAGTAACAAACTGACTAGAAGTATTTGGAAGGAAGGAGGATGCTTGGGGAGGCGTTGCCGGATCGAACAATGATAGAAATACAACACGTGCATCGTTCAGCGACGTCAAGCGGCTCCCAGGCTCTGTCACAGGCAGTCAACGTGTAAGACTGCCGTGCCTGAAAGCGGTCAACCACCGGCAAGAATATTCAGGAAAGAATAGAACTTTTGTATCGTGTGCCAGGTGAAGAAAAGGTGCGGCTTTCGAAAAGTCAGCCTCGCAGCAAAGTGTAGGCCTCTTTTCCCGTGAGTTGACTTCTTGATGGATGGCAAGCTCTAATCGTTTCGCATCCACTGCACCGGCAAGTCTCTCAGTGAGATCAGTGGGTGGATGCTGAGGAGAACAGCGATGCGTGGGAGTATTTTTCTCGCTCAACGAATTGAAATGCCGAATAAACCTAAAGAAAAGCTGCCGAAGATATGACAAACTTGTGCCAACTCTTTTAACTCTAAATTTTCTATAAAGTATTCCATACTTACACGAAAGATATCAAATATATGTATTGAACAGCTTTACCCATTGTTCCCTTAACCGGGTTAAAGGTGAATACTGCAACTGTTACGAAGAAGAAATACTTGGAGGATTGCAGCACAATTGCAAGAAAAGTATACGCGTATAGCTACGTACAAAGCGCAAGCAGCTCGATTACCGATCGATCGTTGGTGCGGAAAGAGCGCGGGAAAGCTGCGGCGCGGTGCGGCGCCTTTCGGTAATCCGTGCTCGCGATCAAGATACGCCGAGAAGATCTCAGGAACAGAGAGTCGATCTCGAACGGATTCCCACGGCGAATTAGCATGTGTTGCGTGTACCGCGATCCATGGCGCCTCGGTCACTTCCATTCCACATTAATGCACGTCCAAGTGCCTCCTGCCTGCGAAGCCAGCAGTCCTCGTCCGGTTTTGTCGTCTGCCTTCTTCAGCGTGCGACCGCTCCACGCCAGGACCGAGCAACAGTCACAAGAAGGAGATGTACGTTCCTTCTCTGGTGGTCGACGCCCGCGATACCAGATTCACCACAGATTGATTGATCCTCCCGCGAACCTTCGCGCGTCCTTCTCGCGTCCTTCTCGCGACCGCCATTATTTACAATATTCACGCTCGAATAAACAATGCAAGAATTGGGAAAACTTCTTGAATATGCCGTATTACGGTAAATACCGAAATAAATTGACTATATAATGAATTACATATAAAGAAACCAAAAATATAGGCCTGGTTCGAGGAAAGTATTTCATAAGAAGTTCCCATGCTCCCATGTTTATTCATTGTATAGGTATTTCGCGCATGAAGTAGCTTAGGTGTTGAGTGCTTATGCAATCAAATCTCCCCTTCGCAGACGGTAAGAGTACTTTAAAGAGATTGCAATCTGAAAAGCGGGTAGTGCATAACCGGGGTTTACAAGCTCTGAACTACGGACGGTGCATAAATTGATTGTTTAAGCATCAAAACGGATAGAAAGTATGAAATCAGTGGCAGATGTATCGGAATTCTACCGAAAACACAAGGAAGTAGCCTCCTGAATGATTAATTTCATTTAATTCTAACGGTTTTCCCCATGTTTTTCATACTTCCCGACCTTTCCCGGGGCTGTAATTTGGTGGGGAATGTTTTTTTGCATCGAGGAAAAAGTAGAAAAAATTCCAGAGCCCTAGCTCAAAGTTCATTTTTTCGCAAATTTTTTAAGGCATACCCCTTCAAAAATTTTCGATTTTTCGAAGGTTCTGGGACTGGAACGAACGCTTGATTTTTCAATTGCTCGTATCTCAAAACGGATAAAAAACATAAATGTTGTGGGGGAAATGCCGGAATTCTACCTAAAACAGGTGGAAAACCGATCTGGAAAAATTGATTTCAACGGTTTTCCCTATGTTTTTCATACTTCCCGACCTTTTCCGGGGCTGAAACTTGGTGGGGAATGTTTTTTTGCATCGACAAAGAAGTAGAAAAAATTCCAGGCCCCTAGCTCAAAATTCATTTTTTCGCAAATTTTTTAAGGCATACCCCTTCAAAAATTTTCGATTTTTCGAAGGTTCTGGGACCGGGACGAACGTTTGATTTTTCAATTGCTCGTATCTCAAAACGGATAAAAAACATAAATGTTGTGGGGGAAATGCCGGAATTCTACCTAAAACACGTGGAAAACCGATCTTGAATATTTCATTTCGATGGTTTTTCATATGTTTTCATGACTTCCCGACCTTTGCCGGGGCTAAAACTTGGTGGGGAATGTTTTTTTGCACCGAGGAAGAAGTGGTAAAAATTCCAGAGCCCTAGCTCAAAATTCATTTTTTCGCAAATTTTTTGAAAGAGTCAGGCACTAAAACAAGTACTAATATGTAGTACTAAGACAAAGTTTATGAGTACTAAGTTCTTAAGCGTTATAAAAACTCCTACATAACTTTGATCCGTGAATGTGAGTTAGATATGCATCAATTTCTATTCTCAGAATTGTCTGCCACTGGGTTTCGGAGGCATAACAAAGGATTGGGCCGCTTAAGAATTCCTATGCACCCCAAATCGATTCTTTAAGTGGAAAAATCTGGCACCAGTAACTCATTCATAAAGAAATTTCACTTCCATCTTGAAGTAAAAATGCGTCGGAAGAAGACAACTTCCGCCGGATATTGTAACACGACAATATCCAGGGCAGTCGTGAGACAGCTGGTAGAAAATTCGAGCTTTTGTTAGTAATCGAGGCTATTTGACGACAATTGAACGGATTTGTAAGGGCGTTCGCAGCAAGCACCCCGCGAATGAGCGAACTAACATTTGCTAATAGTACTTAATAGTACTTGGGTCGAGTTAATAGTCCTGTTGGAGAGAGGAAATTCGCCAGCTCCCACAGCGTATGTATGTAATAGGTGTGGTGGTAGAGGCAGTCGGTCGGTGAGGCTGTGAAGAAGAAGAGAATAACTCGGGAGCCGGCTCGCAGGTAAGAAAGAGGGAACGACACATTGAGAACCAGGTAGAAAGGAGATGCTGGCAGCCCTTAAAACATCGTCGGCGTCGGGAGCGAGATGCTCGAACAAAGCGCATTCCACATACCGTCATTTGTTCCTTGTCCGCGCAACCCCTCCGCACTTCATTTCGATTCGTCATTATTTCCACGTCCCGCTCCCAGCTTTATTAGCGCGCACGTTCTCTGTAGTGTAGCTCCTCTCTCTGCGAGAGGAGAGTGCGTGATTATGAGAAATGGATAAGGCAACGACGCGCCCTCCAAGCCGAAAATGATTGCCCTTTCGAGAATGCCGGCGACCGGTGCTCGCTCCCGGCAATCCTACTGCATTACGGTCACGTAGCGCGCCGAACAATCGCGGCTTCGCATACGCCCTTGTGTAACATCGAGGAAATTACGCTTACATAATTGAAGCATGACCGCTACTTTCGCCTGCACGCATATGCAATTTCGTCTGATTCGCACTGTCTTTTTCTTCTTTTTTTAGACTGTGCGAAGAGTAAACGAGCGCGCTATAAGAATCGGAAGAACTTTTCATAATCCAACTATAAGTTCAACTAGACAACATGAGCAGAAAGCAATGTTTGGTATAGCCGCACCTTGCGCATAATTGCGAGACAAGATAGACTTATTCCAGCTAATAGGAGGAATAACGTAAAGGAGATTAGTGCGAGAAATAAATAGATGGACTGGGGGTGGGGGGGTATTAGAAAAGGGTAGGAAATCAAGTGAGAGGAGTGTGAAGAGGGAGGAGTAAGAAAGAACGTAGCCGTGGAGAGGCGCGCATTGACGCGTAGGTGCCCTGCAGGGAGCGGCGAAGCTTAACCGCAGTCTCGAAAGCAATAAACCATAAAGCTATTAATGTTACGCCCTGGGATGGTTATGCCACGGTTATAACGTATACGACTTGTATATTCCGCAACAGTGTGCTGCTGGCTCCGTGCTCCGTGGTCGGTTCACGTGGCCGCACTTCAATTCCGTGCTCGAATGCTCCCAGCAGAGCTCTTCGCTCTCGATGGAACCTTGGCCCTTGTACTGGCCCGATTGCCCTGACGAAGCGATTTGTTGTAGCGCCGAACGTGTTCGCAATCCTTTTTTCTTCTCTCCTCGAGCGCTCCTCCTATTCCATACGGAAAAAGCAACACGCTTCAATCTGCCGCGAACACGATAAGCATTTCTATTGAATAGTTCTCGGCCAGACGGCCAATCCCGATGGGGAGAATTGCAATTACGCGTAACACTGACGTAGATCTTCGCTCTCGGAGCTGCGGGGTGCATCGGACCGGTTCGTACGGGATCCCTCGATTTCCCGTATCGTAGGCATCGCACACTTTCTTCAGCATCAGTCTGGAATGCGAGCGATACTCCCTTCAACCTGCGCTCTTTTAATCCCGATACACGGAAGTAGAAGCTGTCGGAAAACGAGGTCGATTTACATGGAAATGCGAGCTTATTACCTACAATAAGACTATAATAGAGAAGATGGTACTGTAATATAGCTCTAATAATTTGAATGCGAAGGAAAGGACAATTGAGGCTGTAAACTCGTGTTTACACGCTGACTTTTATTAGAGAATCAGTGTCTGGGCCTTCTACAGGAGTGGTGCGAGATGCTTTGCCATCGAGGATGGAAGGAGGCCATTGTTTCACGGCGCGGCGCGAGACCGAACGCCTCGGCCGCTGTCTGCTCCTAAATTATCGTTTCTCCTTCGAGCTTCCAGCGGTCCAACGCCTCTCGCGCCGCAACATCCACGCTACCTTCTCTTTCTAGAGCGCCCATTTTTTTTCATCCTTTCACCCTGTCTGACTGCCTCCCTCACTCTCCCTCTTTCTCTTTCTCATTGGCCCTGTCGGCGGCGCGGCGGCGCGGCGGTCGCCCCGAACTCCAACAGCACGAAGGTCGATGGTTATTTCGCGCGTTTACGATAGCCCGTGTTCATTTTGTGGGATATTTTGCCGGAGGCTTCGCCGCGACGCGACGCGACGCGCCTCGCCCGGCCGTTAAGGGCCGCAAGAAAGAGACGGGGCTAGAGATGGGGCCCTGTCAACCACAGAAGACGCAGCCTCCAGGACGGCGCGGCGCGGCGCGGCGCGGCGGATCGATGTTTACGAGCGCAAATAAATGACGGCGCCGCTGCCATCGGCATGCGGTTATTTCGTATTACTTTAGCCCTTTAATGGCGAGTTAAAGTGCCGCATAAAAATCGATCTCGCCCCGGCTTAGAAGGTGGTCGCCGCTCCGCGCGCCAACCCAGGCCATACCTTCCCCTTCAACAGCTCACACACACACACACACAGGCAGACATAGACGCAGGCATACATATGCATGTAGATATACCGTTCGCCAGAGGTAGAACAGAACGGTTTCGTCCCCAGAAGAAGTCTCGCCGCGGGATTTCGCTTCCTCGGCGCCCGCACCCGCCGCTTCTTCACCTTCCCTTCTTCCTCTTCCTCTCTGCCGCGCGTGACTATTGCCACAGCTTTTTCCCCCGTTGCCGCATCGGCAGAGACTCATTCATTATTTATTCTCGGCACAGACAAAGTTATCAATCAAACAGCATTCTACATTGTTAGCGTCGCCGTGAAGACGGTAGGAGTAGCGTTGATTTTGACGAAATCTCTACTAACTTTGTGGAATTGAAGTTAACCGCATGTCGGGCAGCGGAGAACAATCTCGAGGGGCTCCTTAGATAATTACAAAATGGTTGGGTTCACGCCTAGCCCATCATCGATACGCAGCCATTGTCTTGGGGCGAGTGCAGGCGTCGTAAATTTGGCAGCATGTTAATTTCGCGCGGATAGTGGCCCACCTCGTAATTTTCGTAGCCCGATTCCGGAGGTAATGACTGCTTCTCGGCGGCACTTCAACCGCGGCCCTGAAATTTCACAATGAATTTTGCGGCGTGCCGAGCCAACGCTTCGCAGCCCAAAACGATTGAAGAGGAACGTGTTAAATACGTTCCTTTAACACACCTGTAAATACTACTTTACGTCTGCCACGATGACATTTTCTCTGCTCAAAGTGTTTTTTAAGAAATATTAAGAAAAATTTGCTCATTATGTCAAATATTGAAAGTGCTCTTGTATGACGCCTGTGAGGAGAATTTCGCTCGCCGGGAAGCAAAGTGGGATGATGTACATGAGAGAATACGTAAAAGGGAAGAGTAAGGATACTGTCTTTGAGATTTCCCGATAAAATAGCGAGGGGACGAGTTAAGATGTGCAAGTTGAAATGGTGGTATCGCTCGAAAAGGAAACGAGCCCGATTGACGGTAGGAATACTTACGCATTTCCAATGGTGCCAACCTATCGGAAGCCATCCAAAGAGTAGTTTTGTACACAGCTGTGTGCAGTTTGTGCAGCATACATGTATGTATGTACCTCTGTACAACTTGGATTCGTGACCAACAAAGTCTGCCAATTAACGCATGCAAATTACCAGCAAACTCGAGGCATCTTGGGCGTAACATCTATGATTTTAACAGATAGTAACTCATTTATTAGGCAAGAGCAAATCCCTACTCTGTGCATTTACTAAATGCGCTGGATGATTATTCCAAGCTCCTCTATTCCCTTTTGTAGGGAAGGCTACAATTTTCTTGTCGTTGTCGTTGGTGCATGAATTAGATGGTTAATTGCTATTATAAGCAGAGTCTTCGTCGGCTGGAGAATGAACCCTGTCAAGGGCTTGGCGACTCAGCGATGCAGATCGACGTCAATCCGCATTCTCGAAGTTCGTGGCGCCATCGGCGATACATGCATTCTGCATTCGTCGAGCAGCAGGTACAACACGGAGGTACCATCTGGCCGATACGAATACCGAAGCCCGGTTTCTCCGTTCCAGCGCTTCTTTTCGTACGGACGCGTTTCTTTCTTCTTCTGATGGTTGCCGAGAGCGGCGGCACGGCGCGGCACGGCGCGGCACGGCGCGCTTCCAGAGGAGAGCGCGTACGTCAGAGATGCGCCGCTGGACCCTCTCCGTTTCTTGCCTCCCGAAGCCCTCGGAGAGCCGCGCAAGAAGGATGTTGCGATCACGCTATGATTTTGCGCATGATTGCGATCACCGTGATAGATTAAGAGTGGCCGCCTTTTAACGATAGCACCGCACTGGAAAAGATCGCCGCCAGCATCCCTCTGGTTGCGGGCGGCCCGAATCACCGCACTGTGTACACGTACCGAGCAAAACCGAATTCCGCCCGATGATATCCGTACGTGTAACTATGCCCCGCCCGGCGAACAATGACCCGCCCTCGAATTCCATCCCAGTCCTTCTAAAGGGAAGAAGGCAACAGTTCGGATGAACCCACTCATCCAAGCACACCTGTTTCATCTTTATGCTAACGTCAACCGTCATAGTGTTTTTACCCGCGTTAAATAATAACTCGAGAGAACTATTGCAATCACTTTAGTTGAAAGTCTTATGGAAATGATACAATTCAGGATATCGAAAAGGTCGCTCGCGTGATTGCATAATGAAATTGTGGCGAATGCATGAGGTGTTGTAGACTTTATACGCCCACGAACAAGTCGTGTTTTCGTGCTTAGGAATGTTTCTGCATTCTTTTGAACTGCTAATAGATAAAGACTGTTACGATTGTTAGTATCCTTATTTTTAAATATATGTTTTGTTTATTGCATTGCAGTTTGCATCGGTACCAATGGCCGCCTGTCCGTGCCATCTAACAAACAGCACCACTACCGGAATCTTCGAGACCGGTACACCAACTGTACTTATGTCGATGGGAACCTGGAGATCACATGGTTGCAGAACCAAACCTTCGACCTCAGTTTCCTTCAATACATTCGGGAAGTCACTGGCTACGTCCTTATCAGCCATGTCGACGTCCACAGAATTGTCCTACCGCGGTTGCAGATCATCCGCGGCAGAACTCTCTTCAAGCTCAACATCCACGACGCCGAATATGCTCTCTTCGTCACTATGTGTCAGATGCAAAATTTGGAGATGCCGGCCCTCAGAGGTAATTACTCAGACACGAATAATATGTCCGATACCAAGCCAGATTCTCTTGGAATTATTATTGTTATTAAACCATTTTCAGCATTCGCAAAAGTGGGAAACTCTCGTAAATTTGTACCCACTTTTCTTAATTTTGTTATTATTGCCTTTAGCCGAAGAAATACTTTAATCCTGTTTTTAAATCCTTAAACGGTTTATTTACTTTGAAGATATTCTCAACGGGAGTGTCGGCATGTACCACAACTACAACCTCTGCCACATCCAGACGATTAATTGGGACGAAATAATCACTGGCCAGGGCGGCCGATACTTTTACGTGTACAATTTCTCATCACCGGAGCGCGCCTGTCCGGAATGCGACAAGAGTTGCGAGCAGGGATGTTGGGGCGAGGGACCAGAGAACTGTCAGAGGTTCTCGAAAACGAACTGCTCGCCGCAATGCTGGCAGGGCAGGTGCTTCGGCCCCAATCCCAGAGAATGCTGTCATCTCTTTTGCGCCGGTGGCTGCACCGGCCCAAAACAGAGCGACTGCCTCGCCTGCAAGAACTTTTTCGACGACGGTGTATGCACCCAGGAATGCCCGCCCATGCAAAAGTAAGTAGATGAGCAACGTCATTAGCCGCTCACCGCACACATCTTCACAACTCCCCATCAATCAGCACACCCAGATTATTAATAGTATTCATGAAGAGCTTTCGTTCTATTTATAGCGCTCTATTATTGCTTTCGATTTATGTAAAGAGACTATCGTGGTTCAAGATTCCTTATGAGAATTGGTTTGATCTTGTTAGATATAATCCGACAACGTATTCATGGGAAGCCAACCCGGACGGGAAGTATGCTTACGGTGCAACGTGCGTAAGAAGATGTCCAGAACACCTACTAAAGGATAACGGTGCCTGTGTTAGATCTTGTCCGCCGAAGAAGAAAGCGCTCAATGGGGAATGCGTGCCATGCGACGGGCCTTGCCCGAAAACGTGTAAGGGCGTTGAAAAAGTCCACTCCGGGAATATAGACTCGTTCAAAGACTGCACGATCTTCGAGGGCTCCATTACAATTTTGGATCAGAGTTTCCAAGGCTTCCAACACGTATTTCCGAATTTCACTTTTGGAAAACGATACGAGAAAATGCATCCCGATAAACTGGAAGTGTTTAGCACATTAAAGGAAATCACGGGCTACTTGAATATTCAAGGCGATCACAAGGATTTCAAAAATTTATCGTACTTCCGAAATCTCGAAGTGATCGGTGGCCGAACACTCACCGAATACTTTGCCTCCTTGTACATTGTGAAGACATCACTGGAATCCTTTGGTCTGAGCTCACTCAAGAAAATACATTCGGGTTCCATTGCTATTCTCGAAAATAAGAATTTGTGCTATGCTCAAAGTATAAATTGGACCAGGATCAAGAAGTCCTCGGAGCATGAAAGTTTGCTCTCGAATAATCGCAACGAATCTGAATGCAGTAAGCATTTTATTAGCTACGCAGTTTTTTCTTATCTTCCACTCACGGTTACATCATTAGTTTGTTTTCTTTTTAGTCAAAGAAGGATTGATGTGCGACGAACAATGCTCGGACGAAGGCTGTTGGGGCCCTGGTCCGGCGCAATGTCTATCTTGCAAGAACTTTATCCGCGGCAACGTTTGTCTTCAAGACTGCACTGCACCAGGGTAAGTTAATAATAGATCCGCCTATTGCTCGACTAGTACAACTTTTAAATAATACACGTAAATATATTTGTCCAATTTTGCGTGCGTCAGGCCACGGATTTAAGGTAAATTCGACTAATCTGTGGATTTTAGCTTCTCGCTTCTATATCATACAGCAAATCGCCGCAGATCATTATATTTTTATCCAAATTTTCCAACAGTTCAACCACCACTTAAACGGATTGCATAAACACTTCCTTTTGTAGTAGGAATAGCCGGTATTAATTTAATTCTATAAAATTTAGAATCTACCAAGCGGACGAACAAACGTGTAAGTCGTGCCACGAAGAATGCGATGGTTCTTGCACCGGTCCAAATGCAGACAACTGCATCAAATGCAAACACGCGAGGGACGGGCCCTACTGTGTCCCAGAGTGCCCATCCTCGAAATATAACGATAATGGCCAATGTAAACATTGTCATGAGAATTGTGTTGGTGGATGCGAGGGTCCAGAGAATAACATAGGAGCAAACGGATGCCACAGTTGCGATAAGGCAATTATGAACGGCCACGTGCCTGAAGGTTGTTTGCAGAAGAGAGAAGCCTGCCCCAATGGTAAGTTAGCACTGTTCTATCCAGACTTGCTATTATTCGAGGAGAACGGGCAAATTCTAATTGGAACCTATTCTTATTATAGGACATTATTACGAATGGGTGAGTCCCCAGGAACAAGGCGCATTGAAGCCACTCGCTGGTAAAGCAGTTTGCCGAAAATGCCATCCACGATGCAAGAAGTGTACCGGTTACGGTTTCCATGAGCAAGTCTGTCAAGAGTGCACAAAGTACAAACGTGGCGAACAATGCGAGGACGAATGTCCCGCAGACCATTTCGCCGATGCTGATACACAATTGTGTATACCATGCTTTGGTGAATGTCGTGGCTGTTTCGGAGCAGGATCCAATCAATGTTACAAATGTCGCAATTATAAGATTTATATTGTAAGCATATCATCGATTAATCCTGTCGCTCTCCTATTAATAACTTAAAGACTAAATGGTGCAATAAATACTATGTTACAGGATGGTGACCCTAACGACAATACCACATCTTTCAATTGCACCGAGACTTGTCCGCCCGAATATCCACATAAAATATTCCCAGAAGACAGCGAACCATATTGTTCACTTGAAACCGTAGGACTCGGATTCCAAATGGACAACGAACTCCAGCCAGCACTCTTGGCTGGCGTCTTGGTTTTCACATTGGTTGTCATTGTGATCGCGGCTGTAATTATGTACTTCTGGAGAGTACGCGCGAAAGCCAAGGAAAACACGGTCAAAATGACAATGGCTCTAACCGGATTAGATGATAATGAGCCTCTGCGGCCCACTGGAGTAAAACCGAATTTGGCAAAGTTACGCATTATTAAAGAAGAAGAAATGAGGAAAGGTGGCATTTTAGGATATGGAGCATTTGGCAATGTTTACAAAGGTGTTTGGGTACCAGAAGGTGAAAATGTCAAGATACCAGTGGCGATAAAAGTTTTACACGATGGAACGGGGGCAAATACTTCGAAGGAATTCCTTGACGAAGCATATATTATGGCCAGTGTAGAACATCCCAATTTATTGCAATTACTTGCTGTCTGCATGACGTCGCAAATGATGTTAGTCACACAACTAATGCCTTTGGGATGCTTACTGGACTTTGTACGTACATTTAAGGATAAAATTGGATCGAAAGCACTCCTCAATTGGTGCACACAAATCGCAAGAGGAATGGCATATTTAGAGGAGAGAAGGTTGGTTCATCGAGATCTGGCAGCTAGAAATGTCCTTGTACAGACGCCAAATTGCGTGAAAATTACCGACTTTGGCTTAGCGAAACTGTTGGATATCAATGAGGAACAGTACAAAGCTGCTGGTGGCAAAATGCCAATCAAATGGTTGGCTCTGGAGTGCATTCAGCATCGAGTGTTCACGCATAAATCGGATGTTTGGGCTTTTGGAGTAACGATTTGGGAAGTTCTCACGTATGGTGGAAAGCCATACGAACATGCGTCGGCTCGCAATGTGCCGGAATTATTGGAAAAAGGCGAAAGATTACCACAACCGGCAATTTGTACGATCGATGTGTACATGATTATGATAAAATGTTGGATGCTTGACGCAGAATCTAGACCTAGCTTCAAAGAACTTGCGGAAGACTTCGCAAAGATGTCTAGAGATCCAGGTCGATATCTTGCCATTAAAGGCGACAAATATATGAGATTACCTTCGTATACGCTGCAAGTAAGTGTAAATACGTTTGCTTAATAAATTTTAATCGAAGACGGTGCTTTATGTTTTACTGTATAATTGCTAATATTTGTATAATTTACTCAGGACGAGAAAGAAATGATAAGAAACCTTGCGTCAGCCATGGATGGACCTGAAGCTCTAGTCGACGCTGATGAATACCTGCAGCCAAAGTCTAGAGCACCATTACCAACTGGAATTTCAGCATCAAGTACTTCGGGTTCTCCCCCAAATACACCGGACAAATCATGTTGGCCAAATGGAAAACCAATGGTGACTGATTCCCCAACACCTCAGAACCAACAAAATTGGGATAGAGAGTTAATGAGGTACGGCGCGAACCATCGAAATGGCAGTATATTGCACGAACCAGGAAATTCTGGGCAACATGTACATTATGCTCATCCAAATGGGCACTGTGGACACATTGTGGGTTCTGATAGTTCCAGCTCGAGGTATTGCTCAGATCCTCTGAAGATGGTCGGCGTAAGAGGTACGCTAATTTCACTAGTTTATAGTCGTTATTACAAATATTCTAGTCATAATTACAGCATTTAAAGTTCTTCCCTGCACAGATTGCGATGTGACGGATGACTGCTTCGATAATGAAATAAACTCGGCACATCAACAGGCTCAAGTAGGTAATCTGAAGCTTGACTTACCACTAGACGAGGATGACTATCTCATGCCATCGCCGCAGCTACCAGCGAACACAACACAATATATGGATCTCATAGGAGATACGAAACCAACAGGTAGATCATTTGTGCGGATGCATATTGAATTATAGAAGAGGTGTTCATGTATAAGTATATCTTATGAGATTATTATATATCTTCATTTTTGTTTCAGAATTAGAACAAAAGCGAGTAAATAATGGTTATCGAAAGTATCCTGACTTCCTTACTATTCAAGGGAAAACATCTCTAGATAATCCAGAGTATATAATGTCTCAAGATGATGGGCCGTTAACCCCACAACCCTTAGGCATTCCCACCCCAGACCTCGAAAAAGTCCTTACGAATGGAACATTCGGTTCTCAAGTGAGGCAAAGGAGTTCCGAGGAAGAATCGGATCACGAATATTACAATGACTTTGACAGATTGGAGCGTGAGTTACAGCCATTGAAACCTTTTAGGAAAAATGAAACCACTGTCTGAGTTTTGATTATTCGAACCGCGCTTATTCCTTTGAATTGTCGCGTTGGACTCGAAAGGAATACACTTTGTTCTGTGTCAGAATATCAGCTTGGTTTTGACTGTGCCCTACGATCGGTGGTAAATGACGTTTCAACGAAAACCATCGATCCGTTTTCCCGTATTTCGGGAAGTCCTTTCAGTACTTAGAATGAACACTCCGCTCAAGTGCCGTGCTGGATTGTGATTAAATGTAAGCCGCGAGATGTTGTGCTAATGTCTTCGGAAATAAGACAGTAATGCATTAATGATTTCAAACGCAAATGTAAAACACGCGCATTTGCTGTGCGTGCACGCGTATTAAGGTTCAAATAGTGCAAAAATAATCTTAATGTGCCATTTATCGTGGCTTGTAAATAACATACTGCGTAAAACTCGTTAAGGCTACTAAAAATTTAATGAGATCGACATGAAGTACATTAAATTAGACATCTTTTGCCCTTTACGCATGTCTCAATATAATTGTAGGATGACGTTCACAGTGATTGAATCACACATAATTGAAAGAAATCAGATTTTATATTCAGGCATGGATAAATGTTACATGTTTTGAGAAGTTTTCTTCATAAATTGCTTTTTTAGATCATGCTATTTTTCGTGTAATAACACAACACTAAAATTTAATAAGCACGCGTTCCAAACTTAGAGACGCAAAAAGCAAGTAGTAGGTTTGGTATACTGCACTTTTTAAGTAAGCGTGAAACATGACATGTTTTCGAATTGTCACAATTTACAGCATTTGCATGATATACTGCTGCCTGTGATAGACAAAATTTAATGTCTTTTACCCTAATTCTCTGTATGAAAGTATCACCATTGCAATATAAAGTATTTTTGAATATACATATGTACAATACGTTACAACGAATCGAAATCGAGTAAAAAGGTGAAAAACAAACTGGGCTCTTGTTTTCCATTGTATCATCGTTTCTTCGCTAAAATTGTATAACTCTGTTTTTTGTTATGCCACTGCCTTCTTGTGTAAAGGGACCAATTAAATTGGCCTTAACTGTAACTTGTGAAGTATCGTAATTTTTATACAAAACGCGACTGTACATACATTAGCGAATAGTGCAGAGGGAGAATTTCTACGCATGTAGGAAGACGAACAGTACTTGAATAAATTAGTAACTATTCCGTTTAACATTTTGTACGCCGCAACTGTAAGTCCCGGAATACAAATTCTTTCCACTTTATTGATTCATTTTTGAACAAATTGATCGAGTATGCGACATTCAAAATGTTAAATGGGCACAGGAAAAGCACGCAAAGGCGAACGCGAACTGTGCAACGTAAACATAGAATAGGACGTGCCATCTTGTACAGGGAAAGCGATAAGGAACAAATTCGTACGAGTACGAATGAATGCTGTATTTAAGGAAATTTAAGTGGAACAAAATATCTTCCAGGACTTGTGTTTATTGGAGCGGCGCATAACCGCGTGCGAGATTGGCGATCTTATTCGTCATTTAATTCCGTAGATAATGTAAGATCGTCGTATATTTCTGCTGTGATAAAACAAGTTGAGAGAGAGAGAGAGAGGGAAAAGAAACGTCTTACGAAAAAAGTTCCGATTGTTCTTCATAAAGACAATCACATAAACAGATTTCCAATCCCGCAACGCGTGAAATGCAATATTTTATCCTTAACAATATAAGTAGATGTATCATGTACATTGTAGTAAGTGTTATTATTTCCTAAGATAGGAACTCCTTTTTGTAATATATCATTCAGTACGTCAATGAACGCGAATCATGCGAGAATCAATATACATTTAAGATGTCAAAAGAGTCTTTCCATTCTATTGTCCCCTAATCTGTTTAATTAAAAAATTGTACATTTCGTAAACAAAGCGAACTATAGGAGATTTGTATTGCCATCTGGTTGTGGATATAGAATTTTATAAATCTATTATATTGCGATATATCATACAAATTTATTGTAATAAAGGAGAACGATCAATCTTATATTTATGATAGTGTTTGTCTTATTTGCCAGCAAAACTTTCTTCCAATTTCGTCATGAGATGAATATATTATTAACAAGCATGACAAGAGAAATAAATTATTTTGATATGATTCGCGATACATGAACCGCAATTACTTTTAGTATTCGCGCAAAATAGAACTTCAGATCGGTGATCATTCGCTAAATATTCTAATCCATCGTAAGAAATATTAGATACTTTATTTTCTTCAGAATATCATTGCTTGGTATTTGTCTTTTTTATGTTTTACATTGTGTATATCTTGGGCAGAAAGAATTTCTATTGAGTATAAATGCCTAAACGACGGGACCACTAACAGCCTAGGTCCTTGGTCGCGATCAATTTACACGCTCTCTTTCTTATAGGATCTGTTTAACGAGAATGTCTCAGTATAAAATTAGTACAAATATCCTTAGAGTTTATATGTTAATAACATATGATATATTTAACTATAGCATTCGAAACTAATATTATTCAACATCTGTTATAACTTTTAAAAGAGTTATTTATTTAGCTGCATTTAAGGCTAAAAGTCATACCAAATACTTGTCAATGACGATGACAACTAGTGCCACCAGCACGATTAAATGTATCCCAATATTAGTAAAGATTCTATCAGTTTCACATTCTGAGAAAGATCTCATTTATCACGAGCGAAATCCGTTTGATCCACAATACATTTAATACAAATATTTTTATAAAAAGTTCTGTTATAGTATGACCGTCCGGTTGTCATAGAAACCAGATATTTAACATAATCTTCCTAAACATTTTGCAGAGTTGATTGAACTGTAAAGATGCATTTACACATATTAGTGAACATGACGTGACAGTGCTGGTTTCATGCCGAACATACTCCCACCATGTACATGTGTAAATACTGAATATAAAAACAACAGACACACACACTATTTGCCATTTGCTCCGACAGGGCGCTGCGCTGGTACGTCACATTTGTGTGTGTATCGACCATAAGTGAGATTCTTTTACCTACTATATCTACGACGGCGTGAGGGAATAACATTGGTGTATCTATAGGGTTTCTTTACCAACAAATCTTTTCCATTTGTATTCTGCACTATAGATATAGAATTTCATATAAAGTCTAGTTAAAATACGCCTTTAAATTTACAACTTATTTGAGAAACATAAACTTATTGTAGACGTTTTATCAGCATACTATGAAATTGGTCACAGCAGGGGCCT
Source organism: Ectemnius continuus (assembly GCA_910591665.1). Lineage (NCBI taxonomy): Eukaryota > Metazoa > Arthropoda > Insecta > Hymenoptera > Crabronidae > Ectemnius > Ectemnius continuus. Next base: position 25,946,481 of record OU342856.1, read on the forward strand.
GCACCTAGAATTGCAAGAGCTTAAAATGTACAAGTTCAACTCCGAAAAATTTTATGAAGACTATATTTAACATTTTAATATACTATAATAAGTTATTAAGACAGTGTCACACTATCTCATTGTGTTGTTTTGTAGACTCAAAGTGATAATGCAAATCTAAATTTGCATTCAAATCGCAGCATTTGTTAAGACATAAATCATAGCAATGACGAAAATCTTGCTTCCAAATAATCTACAATACACTCCAGAATAATCTGCCACAGTTTTTTCATAATATGCTGTGTGTCTCTCTTCCGAAGGACACCATATTCAGCCATACTTTCCCTAAGAAGCAATTTTCTAATAAGAACAATCAGCAAATTATTAATCGCAACAAGGTACCTTATACCATAAAAGCAATAACTACATTTAAAATATTTATAATTCTATGAAATTTATGCTCATAACATCATGCAGAATTCATGAACTTGAAACCCTATTGGAGACATTAAGACATTGTATTATTGAAGAAAAATAGCCTAGATAAACTATTTAACGGAAATAACGCTAATGCAGCTCAAAATGATTCTTCTACATACAATCTTCTAATATAACAGCTCTCTTTTTAGAAATTGCTGATAATCCAAAAAGCCTCTTGTCTGCCTCTTAAACTTAATCTGTAACTACTCGTCGGTATTTTCTATTTGGGGGGAAAACTTCCTCATCTTCGTCTCTGTCACCAGAAAGAAATGGATCATCATATGCATAACTTGGTGCCCACTTTAACAATAATTTCTCGAAAAATTCTTCTAAATTTCGAGCCTCCTGATATACTTGTGATTCCACCTAAGAATACCAATTGTTTAGAGAAAACGAATAAAGGAATAATTTTCAATTTACTTGAAAAAAACTTACTGCATTATAGGTGAATGCATTCTTAAACATTAGCCTAATGTCAGACATCACTTGCTTTAAATCTGTATAATGATTTTGATGATCTGACTTCAGTTTATCTCGTATTAGATCTAATGCAATTGGTTTTTTAATAATTCGATGGTAATCCACTATCTATAAGAGAATCATGCAGTAAAATATTACTGGCCTGTTATAATTATCTTGAAAGCAGTAACTGCAGTAATATATAACTGCTTTTGCATGTACATTACCTCGGGGGAAACAACTTCCCGGAACGGTAAACTTTGCTCGTATTGGCAGTAGAGTTCAAGGACAATTCTTTGTGCAATTCGTAATTCTTTTGGAGTCATACAGTTTGGTCTTTTCTCACCTGGTGGGTCGTCTGAACAATCGAGGACATTCGTACATAGCATACACTGCCAAGTTTCGCTTTCGCTGCACCAACAGAAACAAAAGATGTATACAACACAAGTTGATTTGATCCGTAACACCCATTACAAAGTACATACTCAGGGAATGATTTCAAACTTGGTATATGGCAGTACAAGTGGAAGACTTTTGGACATTTATCACAACATAAAACTGCATCGCCTCCATCCATACATACGGCGCACCAGTCTTCATTTGGATCATCCTTTGTCATGGATATTGCAGTATTTTTGGAGTTTTCTAGCAAACATATAATCAAGCGCGCATATTAATCATTTGGATGTAAATGAGTTTGCTCGCCTTTTCCAATAATAAGCTAATATACCTTGAGATTAATTTCAGTCACAGTATAATAAATACCTGCAGAATTTTCAGCCATAGGATTCAGACCTTCATCAGTAGAACTGTCTACTTGGGCTGAATCTAACTGATTCTTCTGGGCTTCTGGTATTACTACAATACCATTGCTATCTAACTTTGCGATAGTAAGCATTAAATCATTTAATGATTTTTGACAGAGTTTGTCGAAGCTCTTTTCAGTGTCATCAGGCTTTCCAGGTGGCACTGGGCTTGGCGTTTTTGGTACGGACGAGCTAACTGCATATCCAACTGGGACAGAACTTTGAGGAACTGGAGGGTTCTCAGTGCTGGCACACATACTCGTATTATATTTTTGATTGTTAGTTGATTGTTGATTCTTTAACGTTATTTTGTATGTGTCGTTTATGGGGGCGGCCATAGGAGTGGTTGCTGGTTGTCGAGAAGTGTAAAATGGAAGACAAGGATTCATACTTTGCGGTATATGCCACCGCGCTGCGGGTTGCTGTTGCATTGGATAATTCATATGTTGTGTTGCTGGCACCGTTGGATTGCACTGTTGCAAACGAATTCCAGGTATTATGGTGGTATTTGTAGGTGGATATGTATGTGCTGGTACTGGTCGTTGGGAGCTGTTGGGTGGATATCTATAACCAGGCGGCAATCTGTATTGGACTTGATTTGTAGTCGGTCGAAAAGGTGGCGGGTTATGAGCAAGGAGTCCGCGTAAACTCGTATTTTGCCCAAGCTGATCAATATGAACTTGTTGGTGCGGATGTGTCGAAGACGTAACTTGTTGCTGATGACAAGTACCCATGGGACGAGGCATCATCATCGGCTGTTGCAGTCTATTATTGTAATTCATATATGGTACTCTTGGAGGATGTTGCGTTTGAGGTGAAGAACGTGGTGGCATATTATGTGGGGAATAATGCTGCATGTAGTTTTGCGATTGTGCTTGTTGAGGCTGTTGAGGCTGTTGAGGTTGTTGCGGTTGCTGTGGTTGTTGTGACTGTTGCTGAGGTGGAACATGAAGAGGCACTTGTGGGTAAGAGTTCTGCTGGATGTTATTTGATGGTTGTGACACAGGTTGCAACTGTGCAAGTGGAACTGAACTGTTGTCTGCATTTATATTTCTTGTATTTGGTGCAGTTTGATTCTGTTCCAGTTGTTGTTCACTGCACGAGGTAGATGAACTGTTACTTCCGCCAGGCGGTGATACAGATGGATAAACCCGACCATCAACAACTACAGCGCCAATCGACTGTACAACTGTAAAGTTATAAATTGTATTAGAAATTATAATTATATAACTTGAACAGAATTATTATAAGTATGCCAACTTTTTATTAAATCCGGTACTTTCTCCAGTGATAAGTGTATCCTAACAGGCAATTCTGGATTCGGTATGTCAGCACGTCTGCATTTTATTCTTTGTAAATGATTTGTAACAGATCTGGAGTAACATATACAAGGTGTGTATTATTATACTGTTTTCGATACCAATGAAATGAAGAGTCTCATACAGCATAAATACTTTACTTTTTACTATATAAAAGTTCCATGTCCGATCCATTTTTTAAGGCATGCTTCACAAACCGAATACAATGGTCTGTAAGCTCTGACAGCTGATCCAAGGCTAATTTCTTTTCATTTAAAGTATTTTGCTTCTGATCACAAACTTCATTCAAACGCATTACCAATTGTTTTCCTCTTGTATTAATTGCATTTGTCAATCTATATAAAGATAATTAATTTAACAGTAGCAATGATTAATGATATTAATTTAATTAAAAATTTTTAAGAACGTTTCTTAACTTACTGTACAACCATCTGCGTTATATCTTGAACTAAGTCCTTTTTCTTCTGTAAAATAAGAACTTGCCTATCGTGTATGACCTTCATCGCACTTTTCAAAAGTGCTTTCTTGTAACTGTGACAGTTGTAACATAAATAATAATATTTTAACTTTATACAATACATTAGATATTAATGGACTATAAATAAAGTATATCAATAAAATTGAGGTGGATTGGGTTTGAGACTATTAATAAGAATTTTATCAAAAAGATGTATAGTCAATAAAAGTGGAAAAGTATATAAATATCTAAACAAAGGCTTACCTGACTTCCTTGAGTAATGTTGATACAGAAGAACGAGTTTCTGCTGCAATTTCATGAATGAATTTATATTTATGATCCCGATGATCAGTAAGTTGACAATCTCTACAAGTGAGTCGGTCACAAGTTTGACAAAATAATGATAATTGCTCATGGGGATGAATTGTGCAAAACAGATATCCTGGTATTTTTTTATTCTTCTTGACATTGTCCCTGTCATTAGCAACTTCATCTTTTGGCTTGATAGTATGGTCCTTTGTAATTTTTAATCTCTGATGAGCCTTAAAAATTACATTACTTTTGCGTGACATTTCTACTACATTGAAACATAATACTCTTGACAAATGACTACTATTATTAACATGTTACCATCACACAATTTTGACAAATGAACTCTTCGCATTCCACACACCAACTTGTAGCATTAGCATTGTCGTGGCAACTTGTGCATTTCTTTTCCTCCTCCGAATCTTTTGATTCATCGTCCGTGCCAGGACTATCTTCTTCTATAAACTTTGATAAAAATCTATTTTCTATTAGATTCTCTACTTGACTGGTGACATTACAAATCTGGCATGTAATCACATTGCCTTCTACTGAAAAATGAAACATCTTATCATTCATAGAACACTTTTGGAGTCGTTCACAGTAAACCACTATTTGCTATGGTGCACTCCAATATAGGAAAGTAGCTTGTCAGTTTCATGTTCCAGAATTTTCGTAAGGTAGTGTTAAATGAAGTAAAAGGTGGAATCCGTCGTCAGAGCACAATATTCGCCACTAAGATATAGAAAAAACATTATAGCACTCACCTAAAACATCTATGTCCACCGATGTATTATGATCACTAAGTTTGTTGTTGACACATGTGGAGCATGTCGAATGCAAACAGTCCAGCAACTTTGGGTCATCGCCGGTAGTGAATGTTTTGTCGCAAAACACACATTTTGCCAGAAACGCGCGACTCTCATTTTCCTGGCTGTCTGTCGTGCACTCAATCCTCGGTTCGCATTCCTCTTCGTTGCAGACGCCCTGAGTTTGGGCCTGCTGCACATCCTGCTTCATGTTACCTTGATCAACTGGTTCTTCCTTCACAGTAGCCATCGGCGCGCTCGGTGCCGTTTCATTTGTACGGCTCTCCATGTATTACACTTTTTAAAACGGTAACAACGCGTCGCGCGCTTCAACAACCATCACAGTTTATCCAAACAGATTTCTCTTGGGTCGTGCAACGCCATGCTTATGGCCCGATGTCCACGAGTGCGCGCCAACTACATAAAACTATAGAATCAGATGATTGCGTGGGAATGTATGTGTGTGCATCATGCACTTACATTTGTATTAACACTATAGTTGCGTTTTCACTAACAGCTTTAGCTTTCTCTCTTATCTCTATCTCTTATGGCTTTACGCACATACGCATCCTTATTCCCTAAATATATCATTTTATAATTTAATACGTTTTTCCTTTTTTTTCAATCGTACTAAAATTTATGATTGACATATAACATTTTACCAATAGGAAGTAGCCTCTGTCATTGTGAAATGGCTCTGCGCGTTGCGATTCAAACAATAAGTAACATACGATTTTGTTTTTTCCTATAATAAAATTATTTAAAGATTATTAGCCCCTGTGTCGACATATATATTAACCTAATGTCGTATGTAACTATAATTATCTGTTGACAGTCTATTGATATATGATTTACTTTATAAAATTTGGATTTTCTGAATATTTACATTTTAAACGCGCGTAAATTAAAAGTTTTCTCGAGTAAAACGCAAATTTGAAATTCTATGAAGATTGGTAACCCTGGCCGTTTGATGTGACATGGTGTGATGCATATATGTCATATATAGCAATAAGTAGCGGTCGTTTATATTAATATGCTCAACGATATATGCGTGTATAACGAAGAGAATGTCACGTTACATTTTCTAGTGAAACACAAAAAAGTGTTTGTATGAAGCCCATAAACCTTGCATTTTATTAATAACATAGTGAACTTCTGTATACTCAAAGTATTGCTTTATGACCCATTGCCAACTCATTCTACTACTTATAAAATCAGTTATGCAATCCAGGTGGAATTCAATATTATAATTTCGTATTTGTTTCATTACTATATTTCAATATTAATTTTCAAGGTTTGTGTAACCATAAAAGTAAGATTTGATGTACTTATTTGGGCAGCAATGGCAGCTGCAATACAAATTACATAACAGAGGAGCCTAAATATATGTTATACATCTTACAAGAACTTTATTAGAATCCCTGTATACATACAATAATGAGACTCACAGAACTTTTCAATACCACGATTTTAATGTTGTACATTATTAAACTGGGTATTTATAATCTGTAATACAAGAAATAAGGAATGATATTTATGCCTCTTTATGTTTTAATCCAGAGCCAAATGTGGTTAATTCTAACAAGTGCTTTGTTCATGTGACATGCTCTTTTTTATGTGGAGCTCAAGCCTTTGTAATGCCAACAACTCCACAAGCAAGTCGGGCACCTGCATTTCCTGTAGTCTTTGACAATTCATGTCCACCAACTCCAAGATCATCAGGGTCTGCATGAACCTATTGTGAACAGTAAATGTATCCATTAGAAGTTGTTTGTTATAATGAAATTTTTGTACATCCAAAATCATCATACCACAAGTGTTCTGCCAATTATATTGTGGGGTCCTTGCAGTTGGATCATACTATCACTGATGTTTACTTTAGCAACACCATCGGCTCCTGCTTCAACATTTCCCAAATCACCAACGTGGCGAACAGCTGCGTTTGGTGCACCATGTTCTTTCCCTAAGGGATTGAAATGTGCTCCAGCACTTGTGCAGCCTACAATTTCCCCAATTTTCAAATTGCTTGTAAATTATTCAGAATTTTTTTCAGTATTTTATTAATAAATTATAAAGTATATCACGTCATATAATAAAAGTAATAATGCAACACAAAAGCAGATACTTTACCATTGGTGTTGTCCCCAAATTCGTGAATGTGGAAACCATGCAATCCCTTTTGCAAACCAGAAACTTCTCCGGTGACCTTCACAGGACTCGAATTGTCCTGCATAAAATGATTGAAAATTGCGGTAATCTACACGCTTTGTATTATCTGACCGGTATTGTCTATTTATTGAACCAATTTCGCATAAACGAATCGTAACGATAAATAGTATTTGCAGAGAAAATACGTACCGACTGCTCAAAGTAAAGGGTGCCCTTCACGGCGTCACCCTGAAGAACGCAGACTGCTTTAACCATCTTTCGAATGTTCTCGACGACTCGATAGAATTATCAAAGAACTTGCGAATAGCTGTGCGGCTCGCTTGCGAATGAATAGTACGCCTGTTAACGGCTGTTAACGAGATGCAACTCTAGTTTTGCTGTATCACCGGCGCAAATCTGCTGACGCACCGTGAACTGAGTACTGAGCACTACGAAAGATAAAACGATGACCTTATATACTACTTGATACTGCTCGATACTACTCAATCTCAAGGTTGCTTTTGCTCTTTACCAATCAGTATAGATAACAGGTTGAAAATGATTAATGGATTGTATTTTATATGTAAATCTAGTTCGCTGAAAGTGCACGATGAAGGATTGATTAAACAGTTGATTGATGATGCACTTTCTGTTATGGGGCCTTCAAACTTCACATCACATCCTTCGCATCTTCTATTGCGTCGCTCATCTATTATTATTAACCGGCGATCTCGATTCATATACAAAATATGTATACAGAAAAAGAGAGATTTCAGATATAGTTCACGATGAATGTCAAAATATAAAAGAGTCGGTACATCTCTATAGCTAATAAATAATAAATTATAGACAATTTCTAAATATAATTCTGAATTTTGTGTGTGGAGGATCTATTTTTATCTATTTATCTAGATTCCAGATAGATTCAGTTCAAAAATGATACGACAGTGTGAAGTTCGATCATGTTGGTATTCAGAGCTAAGTTCAAATCATTCAGTTGTATATATAAGTCGTCCTGTTTACGAAGAATATGAATTCAAAAAGAGCAACGGTCGACAGTGGCAGCGTCCAAAAGCGTTATGACCAAAAAGCGTGAAGCGTCATCGAATCTGTGAATTCTTCGACGTTTTAAGTGTTCAAGTATGTATAGCTAAAAGCAAAATACAGTAACAACTTTCAACGGAACAAAAGGATCATTTATTTTATCGTCTACACGCGTAGAAACAAGATACAAGGATGGCCGATGTACCTGTTTGGGAACCAACCGTACAGAAAACTGTTGTAAAACTTCGTGATGTATTGGGACGCTTGCACAAAATATGGGAAGAAATTGGATTCTCTGAGGAGACTCAGGCCACATATTGTGACCAAACATACAACCATGTTCAAGAGTTATTAAACGATATGGTGGCCGAATCTGAACAAACGAAACAGGATTTGTTACTAGAAACTAAACGATTGATGGAACAACTTGCTATTTTATGTAAAGAGCTTGGTACAGATGTAGCAACCACTGGCTATGAACACTTACCATTAAAAGAATTAATACAAGTATTGCGGTCTGATTTAAACAAGTTAGAATATGTCAAGGAACAACGTGTTGCACATTTGAAGGAATTCTTGGCAAAGGAGAGGAATCTCTGTAGGCTTTTAGGTGCTCAGCCAATTGGCATAGAAGATCACTTGCCTACAGAGGAACAACTTAATGGATTTAAGCTTTACCTGGAGAAACAGGAGGGTGAAAAAGATAGATTGGAATCTATATTTAAAGACATGAGGAGGTCAATAGTGAAAATGATGGATGATTTGGGTGTCACACCATCATTAAATTTCGAGCATCTTGTGTATGAGGACCCTGATAATTTTGTCTATAGCAGCAGCAATATGACAAAGCTCAGGGATCTTAGAGATCAGCTTAAGACACAAGTAGAAGAAGCCAAACAACAAGCAGAAGATATGAGACAGGAATTAATTGCATTATGGAAATATCTTGAAGAGCCTGAGCACATGTGCAAGTCTTTCCTCAGTAACTACACCGGGTATACTCTTGTTACTATCAATGCTTTGAGTGCAGAAGTAAAGAGGTGTAAAGAAAAAAGGAGGCAGAATGTTGCCAAGTGCGTGGAACAAGTAAGAAACAGCTTAGTAAAGTTGTGGGATCTATGTAAATATAGTGAGGAGCAAAAGAAACAGTTCACTCCTATTCATTCCCATACTTATACAGAAGATTTATTAACGCTTCATGAATTGGAGGTGGAGAAAATGAGAAAGTTTTATGAAAACAATAAGCCTATATTTGAGTTGCTAGAAGAGCGTGAGAGTCTTTGGACAAAAATGAAAGAGCTCTTGCAGCGTGCTACCAATCCAGATCGCTTCTATAATAGAGGTGGCCAGTTATTGATGGAGGAGAAAGAACGCAAAAATATCCAAAAGAAATTACCAAAAATAGAGGAACAACTTAAGAGTCTAGTTTTGGAATACGAGAATGTTCATGGTGAACCTTTTACTGTTAATGGTACATCAATAGAAGAACATTTAAAAGAATCTTGGGAAAATCTTAATGAAGAAAAAGAAACTATTAAGAAAGCAAGAAAGGAAGCAAAGGATAAGTCAGTACGAAAACTCACACCCAACACATCAAGAAAAGCACCCGCTGTTCTAAGTACACGACGCCATACTCCTCTTAGTAATTCTAAAAGAAAGTTATTGTTCAGCCCGTCACCAAATACATCAGCAAAGCGCAGAAACTTGAGTGTTGTTTCTAGTGGATCTAAAAGAAGAAGCCGTAGGGTGTCAGGAAAAATTCAATCTGCAAGCAAAGCAACTAAAAGCTCCTCAGTCACAGAAACAACTTACAGTCAGTTCAAAGATCATTTGCAAGAAAGAAAAGAATTGCGGAGCTCTTTACTACCAGAACAAGTATTAGCAAATGCCAGCAAGTCAAAAATGAAGACACCTATTAGGACACCTGCCAAGCCCTTACGAAAGAACCTGCCCATTTCTACAACACCAACAAGAACACCTAAGTTATCTCAGTCTGCTCATAAAATACTGCAAAGTCCTAGAGTACTACAGCCACGACTTGCCACTGCTTCAACACCTTTGCCAATTATCTTCTAAAGAATCGCACAACAGACCCTTTTTTTACGAATTTAGTGACAATTTTATTTTCAATAATAATATTTTATTATTGACTTTATTATAGTGACAAATAACTGTAGATTCATGAATTCATAAGCATAATATAGACATTTTTTATTTTGAATGAATGGGGGAAAATTTATGGTGTCGCGAGTGTTGCTTCTATGTATTAGCCAGAACTATGATGCATATATTTCCATATCAATTACATGCACTTATTGTATTGTTGGAAAAAATAGATTTCGGCCATATTATTTTGTATTATGTTATCACCACTTATTGTTATTGTCTTTCATAATTTAATATTTAACTATAAAAAACGCACATTAGTACTTTTAGTATGCCCAACACCACAAAATACTGAACCACATGTATATAAGTTTTTACCAGAGCAGCTTTGTAAATAAACTGTCATTACAAAACAATTCAGTGCATTACAACCCCATATTACAAATAAAACCTTACTCTTGAACTCCTCTTACAATTGTAAATGTTTTAAGTCATAATAATGAATAAGCAAAAAAGCGTAACAATTCGTTCGAGCGAGAATAAATTAAATATTTTTCCGCCATACTACGGTTCGATTCGATCACTTTACTGTGCTGCACTCTTTTCTTCTAATCCAGTTCATGTGTTTGAAAAGTGCAGATCTATGTTTGTGTATGTACGGTCGCCCCGGTCGCCTTCCCGGTATATACAATTCGTTATAGCGCTGTTTATGAGAGTGCCATTCTTGTCATTCGTACGCACCTTGTACTCGTACCCTTCGTATTGTTTTGTGTTCACTTGTTCTTTGAAGCAGTCGAGCAGGATATACAGCAGTGTTTACAATAATCATCAAGCACTAGAATTACGATCAGTTCTAGAAGAATTGAATTGGAACATAAACCATGAGTGACTTCAAATCGTTCTTTCATCAGTGGTGCAATAAAAACAGTAAAGATCCTACATTCGACATAAGGCCGACAGGTAAACTATAACCGACTATATGAAATAGGGATCGTAAGAAATTTGTTTAGGAAAATAGTCATTTTACAAAGGTCCGAAACATCGTCAGCGATTTCTTTGCGAGTTACGAGTTCCCGGATTTTCGTATGTGGGTGCTGGAAACTCAACAACGAAGAAGGATGCCCAAGCAAATGCAGCACGGGATTATATTAATTATTTGGTACGGGCTGGACATGTTAACCCGAACGACGTTCCAAAGGACCCTACCAACACGCCTATTCCAGAAGCAGGCACTAGTATTAAACAAGAGGTTTCAACACCTGTGAAGTCTGTTTTCCAAGATGGAATGGGCCCTAACGATATAGGCCAAGCTTACAGAACTTACAATGAGCATGGCCAAGGAAGCTATACTTATATAGATAGAATAGCTGAACAAAAGCGTGTTGAGGAAGCAGAAGATCTTGATGTAAATTCTGGAATCCATGGAAATTGGACAATTGAGAATGCTAAATCAAAGCTTCATCAGTTTATGCAAACTAACAAAATTAACGCTGATTATAAATATACCCCGGTCGGTCCGGATCATACGAGGTATGGAACCTTCCAATGCAGACCTTTACTCTCACTTTGGGTCTAGCTGCCTCAATTGGGGTATTATAATGAATGTATTACCATTTGAACCTTTATCAGGTCACTTTGGAGTACACCAGGATAAATTATATCAAATACTGGTACAAGAGAGAAGTATCCCTCTTGTGCACAGATGAGAATGATGTACAACCAAAACCTTTATTCTATGGTTCAATAATTGTTTTGGTGCAATGAGTTGTAAAAGACATTTCTGATGTACTCCAATTTGACGTTGAAAGTTTTCAAATGGTAAGTGAATGTGGAAGTATTTGTGTTATGAATCACATTTTAATTATTGATTGCCTCTAGAACAAGTATTCTGTTTCGCAGGAGCTTCAAAGCTGAAATGATCATATACGTAAAACAGCTTGGCAGAAGTATGCATTCAAATATTATTTTTATTCTTTCTGAGTAGTATGCACCTGTATTATTTATATTATTGATTGCTTTTTAAAATGGATTTCAGATATTACTGGCCGTGAAACTGGCTCAAACAAACAAACTGCATCAAAAAGCTGTGCATTATCTATTGTTCGCCAATTATATCATCTTGGTGTTATTGAAGCATATAGTGGAACTTTAAAGAAAAATAAAGGTGCTGAACAATTAAAGCCGTATCCAGTTCGAATTTCACCAGAACTAGAAGAACAAGTTCGTGATGTCTTATCAAGCTTGAATGTGAAACCTGTCTCAATTTCAACACCTCAGGTAAACTTCATACGAGTTATATATACAGTTACTAAAGTTGTTTATTAACTAATTTGTTTCATATCTTCACATTACAATGTTTTCACTCAGGCATCCCAGGAGAAAGTAGAAGAGGGTCAACAAGCAAGTAGTGGAGTGTCCCTTATAACAAATCAAGTTCTGGATGATTTTATTTCATCAGAATCACAACCAGCTGGAGTAGTAAGTTGGTCACCACCACAAGAGAATTGGAACCCATGGACAGGATGTAATATAGATGAAGGACCATTAGCCTCATTAAGCTTGGATAGATTGTCCGAGGACATGCTACGTGACCAGAGAGATCGTCTGCAGCAAGATGTTGCTCTTCAAAACAGTATTAAAGAAAGATCTAGTCTGCCAGTATTTCAAATGAAAAATGATATTATGAACGCTATCCATGAAAACCCTGTTATTATAATTCGGGGAAATACAGGTTGTGGCAAAACCACACAAGTATGTCAATTTATCTTAGATGATTACATAGCATCAGGGCAAGGTGCATTTTGCAGTATAGCAATAACGCAACCTAGAAGAATTTCAGCTGTATCAGTCTCAGACCGTGTGGCTTCTGAAAGATGCGAAAGTTTGGGGCAATCCGTAGGATACTCTGTACGATTTGAATCGTATTTGCCGCGACCATATGGAAGCATAATGTTTTGTACAGTCGGTGTACTACTAAGAAAATTAGAAGGCGGCTTGCGAGGCGTATCACATGTCATTGTAGACGAAATACATGAACGAGACGTTAATTCTGATTTTATCATGGTCGTGCTCCGTGACATGATACACACATATCCAGATTTGAGAGTAATCCTCATGTCAGCAACGATTGATACAACATTATTCAGTAATTATTTCAATAATTGCCCTGTGATAGAAATACCAGGTAGATCATTTCCTGTGCAAGAATACTTTTTGGAAGACTGTATACAACTGACAAGCTTTGTTCCTCCTTTGGATTCAAAAAAGCGCAAAAGCCGTGATTCCGATGACTTACCAGGTGACGCAGAGCCAGAAGAGAATTTAAACACAGTGATCGAATCAAAGTATTCCATACAAACGAAAAATGCTATGGCACAGTTGCCAGAGAAAGAAATCAGTCTTGAACTAATAGAAGCTTTACTTAAATATATTAAAGATCAAAACATCTCAGGAGCAGTTTTAATGTTTTTACCTGGTTGGAGCGTAATATTCGCAATTATGAGACATTTACAGCAACATCGTGTCTTTGGTGGGCCATCTTACATTATTATACCACTACATTCTCAATTACCAAGAGAAGATCAACGTAAAGTTTTTGAACCTGTACCACCAGGAATAACGAAAGTTATATTGGCAACAAATATTGCTGAAACCTCAATTACAATTAACGACGTAGTATATGTTATAGACTCTTGCAAAGCTAAAATGAAACTTTTTACTTCTCATAACAATATGACTAATTATGCTACCGTATGGGCTAGCAAAACAAACTTAGAGCAGAGGAAGGGCCGAGCAGGTAGAGTGAGGCCTGGTTTCTGTTTCCACTTGTGTTCGAGAGCACGTTATAATAAAATGGATGAACACATGACACCAGAAATGTTTAGAACGCCGCTGCACGAATTGGCATTAAGCATTAAACTTCTGCGATTAGGAAGTATTGGAAAGTTTTTATCTAAAGCTATTGAACCACCTCCAATTGACGCTGTAATAGAAGCTGAAGTATTATTGCGTGGTAAAGAAATTTCTTTTTATACGGTTCCATACTGCTGTTGCACATTTATTGTTAATTGATATGTTCTTTCAGAAATGAAGTGTTTAGACAAAAATGACGAGTTGACTCCACTTGGTAAAATACTCGCTCGTTTACCTATTGAACCACGTTTAGGAAAAATGATGATCTTAGGATGCATGTTCCGTGTTGGAGATGCTCTTTCTACAATGGCTGCGAATAGTACAACTTTTCCCGAAGTATATAATATGGGCCCTGATACGAGACGATTGACAGCACAGCAAAAATGGTTTGCCGGTGCCAGATATAGTGATCATGTAGCAATGTTACATGTCTTTCAAGCATGGGAGGAAGCAAGGAGCGGTGGCGATTATGCGGAACAGGCATTTTGCGATGCAAAGAATCTAAGTATGCCCACATTAAGGGTAACATGGGAAGCTAAGGTACATTCATGGCACCAATTCAAATTTATTCTATTGCTAAAATCATACATCGCCAATTTTTTCCATTCTAGAATCAGTTACAATCTTTATTACAAGGTGCTGGATTCCCTGAAGAAACGCTTTGCCCAACACCCTTGAATTATGAGGCTGGTGCTGATGTTCGACTTGATACGATCACTGCCTTGCTATGTATGGGACTCTATCCAAATGTTTGTTATCATAAAGAAAGGAGAAAAGTTCTTACAACTGAAGCAAAAGCAGCATTGATTCATAAAACATCAGTGAACTGCAGCAATTATGAAAAAAAATTCCCTTTTCCGTTTTTTGTTTTTGGAGAGAAGGTAATTTTCTAGTGATATTCAACAATATTCACATAAATCTTAATAATACATAATACATTTGTATGACGCAGATTCGCACGCGAGCAGTATCTTGTAAACAAACTACAATGGTATCACCAATTCATTTGTTACTTTTCGGATCCCGTAAAGTTGATTATGTTGACGGAGTTGTAAAGTTAGATAATTGGATTAATTTGGATATAAATCCAGAGCATGCAGCAGCGATAGTTGCTTTGCGCCCGGCACTAGAAAGTTTAGTCATAAAAGCAGCCAAAGACCCTGAGACTATTCTAGACTTAACACCAACAGAAGAAAAGGTATTATAAGAAAAAAGGAACTACAATTGTCGTTTGTGAAAGAGTTCTACCAATTGTCTCAGATGAAATTAACGAATTCATTAAATTGTAGGTATTAAGTGTTATTAAAGCACTTTGTGGTATGAACGCTTGTCGTTACGAAATGGATCAAATTACGAGCGGATTCCGGTTCCAATCACGGAAACCACCGCGTGGCCATGCAAGCGGCTTCTCTAATAACGACGAACCGGCAAAACGAATGCGTCCAAATGATTATGGGCAAGGTGGTCCGAGCGGATATGGTGGACGTGGTGGATGGAATCCTCGGGGTTTTGGCAACAGGGGGCACGAAAGGGGTGGATTTAGAGGCTGGGGCAGTAATTGGGGTGGAGGAGGATCTCGAGAGTATTATTAATAGCATAGCACATCTTTTCGTATAGACAGAGACTTGACCAACATGCACTTTTGTGTGTTTATGACTTGCTGTAAACATATGTACAAATAAAGTTTTATTATTCGATAAATATATGCAATGAAATTAAAATTGGAATAAAATTCCATTCATTCGAATTCTGTTCATTATTTATTTGTAGAGCTTATCTGCCTAAAAACGGGATTACAAACGATCTACAAGATTGGCGGTAAAGAAATAAAACGGTGTTTTCAATTTTATGATCTTTTATTACAATGGTTCCATATGAAGAGATGAAGATAAATATAGAAATGTCGAAGTAAAAATGGAAAGTTGCGTGGCATTACATAGTACTTGTAATGAGTAGTAACAATATACAAGGTATGCTATACAGTAATATCACAATCCATGATTCATAACTCCGTAACGGTCTAGAGTACTCTAGAGAATAGAGTTGTAAGTCCTAGGGTCGAGAAGACTCCATCCGCAATCTTTGTAAATACGAATTGAGAGTAGCATTTCCCGAGTTAGAAAATGATGAAAATTTTTTTCCCCGCAATTCTACGACTTCGTAATGAGGAAATATTTCGTGTAATGCCAATTCATAGTAGTTATTATCATAATATAGTCTCGACGAAGCTAACGTTAATAATGGCGCTGATAGTATTCATTTCACAGTAACAGGAATTTTCGCAATAATATTTACTATAGTAGTAACGACAACAGATATTTATGTTTCGTTTGTAAATATTTGATTGTATGATTGATATGACGTTCCTAACTCTGTAGACGATCACTAAGCTTACAAGGAAATGAGGAAACCTATTATTCTGTGATCACCGCTGACTTTTCAAATATATCGTATAAGCAATTGAAATATATTGAATTTCATTTGCAACTGGCTGCATTTAAAAGTAACAGTGATGTTTCTTATTTATCGAAGTTACTTCCAAATACATATATCACTCGTCTTACGAACTGATATACTCAGTGTTTAACGATCCAAATAACATGTTATATACTATTTCATCTAAGTTATATCACATACATGCAAAAATATCAGCAGTAACCACCGTGCAACAGGTTTAATCAATTCCCTGATAGAATGATTTTAAAAAACCACATGAAAATAAATTACTATATACTACAATATTTGAAAAGTCTTATGAGCGACGGAATAAACTTGGAGGCCTGTGTTCAGAACACTGCTATTATCCTTGCTCTTTATAAATTTCCTATAATCGGTCATCGAGTATTATTTGTACCGTTAATCGAATATATATCCAATAACAAAGATGCAAAGGCGCGGGTCGCACATTAATCCCGCTAAAGCCTTCTGAACACAAGCCAAGTAGTATAAAAAATTGGATTTCGTGCTATTTTAAGAGTGTTTTGCCACATATACTGGTCGTTTTGGAAAACGCTGTGTCCACATTACGACATGAATCTCTCGTCAGTCATGCACATACATATATTTATGCACCAGCACTATTGTGTAGCTCATCCAGAAAAACGATGAGATAACAAAGAAGCTATTTATTAATTCGAAATGTGGACCATCGGTTTCCATAAATATCGCGCTTTCACATGTCTTACTAATAATGTATGAAATTCGACATTCTAACAGAGCCTTAAGTGGGTACCGAAGGTTCTGGACGTAAGCCTTGGTATACAAGTCGAAAATGTATCTAATTGCATATATAGGTAGGAAACCGATTCACTTTCTACATCTAGCACGCGTGCGATCAAACATTTTCACTGGCATCGTTGTATGACAGTAATGTTTTAGTACGGTTACGCCTGGGACCGTAGCCAAACAGAGCGCCTGATGCACACGAAATTGTAATACTATCGGAACACATCAAAAACGCATCATATGTAAAAACACACAGATTTCACTCGCGGCCGATGCGTTCTTACGGTAATTGTAGTGTTTTCAACGATGGATTATCTGACACGAAGACTTCTACACAACTTTTGCCTGTGTGCAAACGGTATGAGTACGTACATATTATTCGCGCGGTAAAAGTGTCATCGGCATGGATAACATAAGCGTAAAACGAGATGTACCTTTGATCACAATGTACATACTCACGTGTATACATAAACGGTTATATATATACACTTATTACATTCTGGAAGAACAGATTTGCGTATTGCAGTAGCAGAAAGGAAGTCAGCTCACCTTCCCGAGGAAAATAATATTGTCAGCTGGTGGATTTACGATCTCCCTACTAGTGTGCGATTGTTTGAACCAATGTGTCGGCAAATGACAGCTTTTCCGAACGACTTATTTATTGTCGTACCATTGTTCCACCAATAAGGTATCCGGACATGTAATCGTCAAGTACCAAATTTGTATGCACTCGAAATCGAAACGCTATGAACGGCAGGCGTAACATAGCCGTGAGAGGCCACAGCTCGCTCGTTCATTAAGGTGATACGATCGTTACAAAATCTACTTTCAACCATGTATGTATGTGGCGTAAATATTTTGTACATCAAGCAATGATTGAAAGGACGAGAGACTCCTTTATTAACGGGTAGTTAACGATTCAGTTGTTAACAATCCACTTGTTATCGGTCTTACTTAAGAGTGTTGGACGACAGGCACCGATGTTTCAGGAAGTCCGACACCGTCTCGGCAGATACTTGAAGATGTCGTTGTTTCTTCCGAGTGTGCAGGCGCGACTGTAAGTTGTCTCTGTTCCATGTGGTCGAGAGTCTTCTCGATGGCTCTCAATCTCTTCTCCACGCTGGTTGTGCCCAGAATACCAACTTGGAGTTGCGGTCCCAAGGGTAGGATGGCTAGTAACCACCAAGTCCACGCGGGGCCGTCTGGTAAATGAGGCCAATCCTGCTCGGCATCTGGCATGCGACCGAATACTCGCTGAATTTCGCTCTGCTGAGACGTTGGTACTGTTTCCCACCACCTTCTACCTTTCGTTCGTACCTGCAGACACACAGAGCAATTGTTAGTTATATGTAGTGTATACTATGATATAATATTTTCTGGCGAAGGTATTGGAGCAGTTGCTTACTTTGTCATGTAGTTCCAAGAGATTCAACAGTTGATCCTCTTGTACTGTAGTGTCCCGCAGGAATTCTACTTGAGCCGTATCATACCCGTCTCTCTCACCCCCAGACAGTACCCTAAACCTCCGCCCACCGACTGTGCTCAGAATACTACATCCGTCCTTAAGGAGAACTCTATCTCTGATTTCCAACATAGTACCATACTCGGCATATCTAAAGATAAAGAAAACCATAGATTTATATTATTCGAAAGATAGTTGCTCAACCTCATTGAACTTGCTTGTTTATATGTTAAGTTAGTGAAATTGAGATGTCTCACCGTTTTGTACCCGTAGCCTCTCTGTTGATGCACGCCGCAATGCCAAACTGTCTAACACCACTCTCGACGCATCTCCTCACCATTAGCCTGTATCTTGGTTCATAAACAAAGAGGGGGCAAGCTACGCAGGGAAAGGCAGTCGTGCAGACAAACACTGCAATTTGTTCGCTACCCAAGAGTCCGAGTTCTTGAACAAGCTCTATTCGATGGCATGCCGCTCTAGAAGCGTACTCCGCAGGAGCCACGGTCTTCAGAGCCCTCTCCACAAAGTCTGTGACCGTCTTTTGGCTGCTTGCCAGATACTATAAGTAAAGAACACTTTCGTAAATCGACCAGAAGTTCATCTATCGCTTTTAATGTTTCCTCGGAAGGAGCAACTTCAGTTCCCGAAGCCCTTCACTCTCCAGCTGTGCACGGGATACCACTAGTTCTTCTCGAGTCCGACACCACGACTGATCCATAATATTTTACCTCCCTACTTATCCTTTATTCCCCCCAACCCTTATTCTTCTCTCAGATCATGTCGGCAATACTTTGATTCAATGCTCATGACTTATTTGTATTGGCATTATTAACGACAGGCGTAAGTATAGTTTTAAACGACCAAAACGGTGAGTGTTTAAGAACAAGAGGATAAATAATAGTGATCCTTACATCAGCGAGCGACGTGACGCATAATGGACATGCCGAAGAGTAATCTAAACAGCGATCCAGGCACATCCAACAGTAGGTGTGACCACATGGCGTTGTCACCGGTTTCCACAACAGTCGACAGCACAAAATGCAGTCTAATTCCCCAGCTGTCGATCCCGATAAGGGTGGTAAGAGTATCTCCGCAAGTTTCATGTCGGTTCCTAATAAGAAAATCGAACATCACCAATAGTTTTAATAGGTTCAATAGTACTCCTACCCCGCCAGCCAGTTTTTGTTTGGAAATAATCTCGTTGGAACTTACGTTTTAATTTTTCAATATCTTGATACACTCTGTCGAGACCCGCTTGCAGTTTGATGTTGTTCTGCGAAGCTGCGGATGCGAGAAGTCTCCTGCTAACCGTCTGCAATGAATCAACGAGCATAATAGGATTAAGCGCGAACTTTAGTCTCGAATTATTAGGATTGACACGATTAACCGCTGTTCTTTGAAATACAATTTGCCTTTATCTGCAATAGGATATCGCACGCCTCCTTGAGATTTGTTGACTCAGAAGTTGTATAATATCATAAATAATACTGAAACACTCGGACTAAGAATGGTAGATGTGGTTTGACAGGATTCATAAAGCATTCTACATTTTTTAAACATTCATTTAATTAAGCGTGACAGATTTTATCTGGTACAAAAAGTGCTATTGAAGAAATTGAGTTGTTGTAATTAACAGACGTATATTTATAAACCATTCATGTGTAATGTCTGACTGCCAACAGGAGCTCACACTACAGTGATATCGGTTGTGACAAGTATGTACGTCACTTTTACATAAGGCACTTTTTCTACAGTCTTATTATACTATCGCGCTTTTTTTGCATTGCTAAGTTCAAACATTATACATAGGCAAGAATTATAATTATTGGTAGTACTAGTTCATAGACACTAAATTACTGCCAACAAAGTTTTAGAACCTTAACGTTTGTCTCAATAATTTCGTTTATATTGAACACCATCTATCTGCATAGCAATTTCTTCTGATAGATTTTTACAGATCATGTATATTAATAATAAGATTACGAAGAGATCGTCTCGAGCTATGTTATATCACTTAACTGTATGAATCATTAAAGACTTATTTATGTTTCCAACTTTAAATTCATTCTTATTGCGTAAGCTATAGAATTATTTGCACAATTCTTAATGCGTCCGTTTATTTCGTATTACTTCCGGTCAGCAAAAAAATACGAAGCAACTATAATTACGTCTTTAATTTTCCACTCAACAATATGGAGTGACAAATATTTTGAAATTACCGTATGAAATATAAAAAAAGAAAGGCTCTGTATCAATGTTCTGCTTTTCCAATACTTTGAACACTTCTTAGTGCTTAAAAGCTTCGGAATCGGACAGATCGCTCTTAGATTCTTCTCAATGGTTTGATTAGGGGATCATACCTGTGTGAATTCCTCCTCGCCGCCGCTGCTATTGTTGTCCTCGCAGTCGGAGCCGTTTAGTGCCAGCCGCCGGTTCCGCTTTGCGTTTGACAGATGGTGTCGGGAACGTATTCTTGCACCGCTCTCTGTCAAGTTGTAGGGAGTGCGCGACGAAATAGCGCTCGACCGCCGATAGCACGGTGACAACACCTTGTGCAATACCTGCGAGCAAGATAAGAAAACAAAAATTTATTTCCCTCCTATTGCGCGTGGGCAAAAATCCGAGAAAGCTTCTTACACCTAAATTTGCAGTACGCAACCTTCTTACGAAACATACGCCTGCTCACGATCGACGGGTTCATTTTACATGCACTATTCCAATCTTTTTTCCGTGTTCCGCGTGTAGACGGGCGTCATAAACATCGTAAAATCAAGGGAACAGCATCGTGTTTCACCATAAATCGACGCAAACCGGCTATTAACTAACAGCCTGAGATCAATCGATTGCTTATGAACATTTGAGCGGGCAGTTTAGCCCATTAATTATTCAGTGCAGACAACAATTCAGTGTGATCAGTAATATTATAATTGTCGTAACACTTTACAAATTGAGCAACACACTTCAGTCATTTGAAGTAGTTATGTTAAACAACAATATGTTTTCGCCCGCCTAATAAACATGTAAAAATTTAATTAAACAATTAAAATTTAAATTGTAGAGAAATGCACTTCCCTATGAAGGTTCAGGCGCGCCACTTGCTAGGCAAAGTACTATCTCCAGCTTATCGCCATTGAAATTGATATAACTGATCAGGTATAGAAATAACATGCAAATACAATCATAAGTTGATTGCGATGGAGGTCTGGCGGTTTGGTTGAAAACAGGTCTAGGTTTTCTAGGTTTTCTAGGTTTTAGGTGGGCGATTTAATTGAAGCTAGGCCTAGAATTTTAGTCAAGCCAAGTTGAAAAATGAAATACAGTATCCACCTTTCTATCAAATGAGATTTCTTGTCTATTTGGTAAGATATATTAATGGCACTAGTAGGTCGATTGCTAATTACTAATACATCCGGTCTACGGGCAAACGGTAACTTTTGGCTGATAATGGATGTTGTTTGCTCGAAAGCAATTTTTTCCGCTCTTACATAAGTATCGGTGCAGCTTGCACCAATGATTGGAACGGGTACGCCGTTACGTAATCGGTGTTCGAAATTCAATTTGCATCGTCTTTTGATTCGTCAATCGCTGCACTGCCGCAGCTCAATTCCGACGTGGATTTGCAATTGCAAAAACATCCGTAATAATTGCACCAAACACATTACGCCACTTGTTTATTACTGAGAATATGTTCGGTGTAACAAACATGGAATACATATTAGCAACGACCACGTCGCCAATTTAAGAATTAACGTACTATCTATCGATATTAATCTTACTGTTTTTAATATAAATATGAAGAAGCATTTAGCAGGTAGATTCGTAAATTTTGTTCCTCACTGTTACATACAGGCAGCAGTTCAATCAAGATAACGCAACAGAATCGAACTCTTCAGTTGATTACGAGCCTTGGAGGGAAGGGTTCACTCACCTGACAAGTGATCGTGCCGGGTCACGAAACTATATAGACATGCTATAGAAGAGATGCGCATACAGGAAATGGCGTAAAGCATGGACTATCATTTCTCCTGTGTTCGTCTATGACCGTTTCTATTTACTGGCTAACGCTAGAGCTCCGCATTACACGCATTACGTGACACTACTGGATTGCACTTCTCTGGGTTACGCGAATCGTATACGGAACAGATGTTCAGGATTGTATCAACTTTATATAAGATAATAATCTCGCTCTTGCTTGTGATGCAAAGCGAGCATATTAATGGCGAGGTAAGAACTCTAAGGAAAACCTACCTTGGTAAATTCGACGCGTACAGCTTGCGGGTTCTTGTCGATTGCGACGCTGATGCATAGGGCGGAAAGGGCTTCCTCGTACCTTCCGAGGGCGCAAAGAGCCACACCTCTTCTATAGTGACCCTATACACAATAATATCACAATTATTATAATATTATTACAATAATAACTGAGCTTTAATTGAGCTTGTGTGCAGCTTGTATTTTACAGAACAAGAAGAATTTTCAATAAATTTGTCTCAAATTTCTACAAGCTTTACCTTTGAAATGGATTAATAAGCAATAAGACAAGACATGTGTTTTTCCGAAAGACATGACAGGTTTGTCCTGAGCATACTATAAGGTAGAATCTGCCTCACCTTGCCCCAGTCTGGTCGAAGCCTAACTGCATGATCAGCATCCGTGAGGGAGGCTTGAGGCCTGTTCAGCAGTAGCAAGACGTGAGCCCTGTTGCTAAGATGGAGTGGGCTGTTTGGCACTGAAACAGGAGAAACAAGGTCGTAAAGCGTGCCGTTTATCCAATACTATATCCACGAATACAACTGCGGCCAGGATTCTATCGCGAGGGGAATTCATCGCTGGAGGAAGCTTCGAAAACTTCAATTTTCTATCATTATAATATTTCAAAGAAGTCTCTCACGCTCTCATAGTGCAAACTGTGATTTTTTGCGACGTCTAAAAGAAGAACTGAGTGTAAAGGAGGAAAAGCTATATTTAGATGGCATCATTGGCTTTTCTATTGTGTGCAGTTCTTTGCGAGACTCAAGAGTTTTCGATGCGTCACTTGAACAACTTGAGCGGAAGCAGTGGCATCGACCGTTAAGAGCGGGAGAGTGTATCCTGGCATTCTAAGCAATGTCATTGCCTCCGCGATTAGAGTCCCTTGCTAGGTCGAAGACGAATTTCCGGCTCGGACACGTTCATCACCAGTGCCAAGCCAGACTGGTTCACTCATCTCACACATTCTCTTTCGATCTTTTGAAATATCTTGAAAGCCTGCATTCCACCAATCCGATCAAATGAATATATTCCTTATATTCACCCTGACATCACTTCACAGCAGACACTTTCAACTATTTCTAATTAAGTTAATTTGTTAATTCAATAGATTTTACTTGGTGTATTTTAATAGTAATTTGCAATATCACAATGAAACTCTGATTGGCAAAGTATTGTGGAGTAGGGCTGAGTGCGCGTGCAATAACGCAATCAGCAAGCCTGTAGTTCAGATTACCAAGAAACGAGGAGCACAATAACGGTCGTCACTATACATACATATGAGAGGATAGGGGGGAAACGGCCGTGCAAGTAGTCGGAAAGAGGGAGTGCAGAATCAGCTTAGAATTCTGCGCAGGAAAACCAGAGTGATTCAGAGGTATCAACGAAAGAACTCTTAGCTTGTTCGGAGAACGGATTGCACCCGCTCGTTCGTTTTCACATGCGACTGCATAACACTTTTTGCTTAACGCGACAATGCCTCAACGAAATATGAAAGAGTTATGCGCTTTAATTCCTAAGCCAATTCGAAGTACTTTACTTGAAAGGGTTGACAATTCATTAAAAAATTGGGTGAAAAAAGATTTGAATCTAGATGATTTTTACAAAAATAATCTGATAAGAGAACATCACTCGGATATAATTCCACTGTTGTGCAACTTTCACATGTCCAATCTAGGTAACTGTAATGTAAAAAGCGGTGAGCATTCAGCTAGCTTTGTAATGGAACCTCGCTACTTTGAACTGTAAGGCCTTAAGCGGTTATCGGGGAATGTGTTGCGAGTACAGTTGGGATCAATTTTCCCCGCTCGAGAGAACAGAGAACGGACAGCTTTGTGAGGCCGGTTTCTATCAACATGAGGAGCCTAGATTTGTCAGTTGCACCAGTCGCATAAACTATGAGTAGAGCGGGTTGCATTAACGTTTTGCGATACAAAGCCTTGTGTGCAAACGAACGCAACACTCGGCCGAGGATCGTTTCGCGTTACAGCTCAGTGCTTATTCCTGCAGACACAGAGAATATTATGCGAGCGAGTGGAGCGGAAAGAGGATATATCATTCCTGTGGCTGCGGAATGCAGAACCGGAATATTAATAGTGGATCAATACATATAACTGGAGCGTGTAGATGGCGAAAGAATCCGCGAAGCGAGTCATAACGGGACCAGCATGCCTGAAAACAGCTCGGCTACGCTCACGAGATAAGCGTGACGCTGATAATTCATTTCTCTCGGGACGATTGTAACGCGAGAGTAGCGCGAGTGTGACCGGAGCCGGATTATATAATTTCTATCGATAAATGCAATCTGTAACAGCTGGCAGAAGGTTTCAATGTCAATCATCGTCGAACCGGCAAAAATCCAGGCTATCAAGTGCCGTCGAGAAAACAATCGTTTACAACTAACTCGCTGCTAGAAAAAATCTTCTAGCCTGACTTCTTCATGGAACGTCAATCTTAAATGACTACAGAAATAATGCGAAAATGATGCCAATTGTGGGATGATCGGCAATTTTCACGGTAAATTAATTGGTTGCTTGGGAATATCGCGTCAATAAATCTAGACGAGTATGTTTGCAAACATTGCGACACTTTATATATATTACGAACAAACACATGTCAAATGATGTAACTAAGCATTCTTTAAATATTTGTTTATTGTCTACTTTATCTACTTCAACGCATTATCTTCAAACTCCGTGCTGTTTGCTGCCATTGTATGTGACAGATGTATTAAAACAGTTAAAACTGCCAAAGATCGGCATTGCGATCTTTAAGCCACGAAGAGTACAAGTTGGCTAAACGAAACCGATTGTGTTGTAAGTGGTATCAATGGGCTCGGTGCATTCGTGACTGGGGCAACTTTTCAATTTAACTCGAGAGGAAAAACAGAAGCGCACCAAAGGTTTTGCCATATAGCGCGCTATAAGAAGCCGGTAAACAGAGGCGGCGCAGTTTAGCGGAAATAGAAAGAAAGATAGAGATATAAATACAGTCAAGCTATTCTGGCACGGCCGCCTCTACCAGCACTAAATATCCTTCTACTGGCGAGAAAGCACTTCACGCTGAGAAAAGTTAGCGCAGTTGTAAGTGTCGCAACTCCGGACGAATCATGGCTTGCTAGCGCTATGCGACTATGCACTAAGTACTACGAGTTGCTGCGTACCTCGCTCGCAGTGTGCGTAGAAAGAACGCCGCGCCGGGAAGAGGCTCTAGGAAAGAGATAAAGCGTCCAGAATCCACCGTCAGATCCACGTAAAGTAACTTCGCTGTACCGTTAGCGAGGAGTCCAAGAGAGGAAGATGAAGTTTCAACCAATGGCATACGATTTTGTCAATTGCATTTCCTGCCAATCCCCTTAAAATGGGATGAGTTACGCGACTCTCTGAGACTAGCCTTTCACTTAATACGAATATTTCTGCAGTTAGTCAGAGCTAATAGCATAACTGCTGTGAGTCAGGAGGAAATATACCAGTTGTTATTATTACGAATTCGTAATACCCCAATTCTTCTGTATATGTATTGCAAAACAAGGATATACCGACTTATCGAATCATTAGGAGAAAGACGCCTACTTCATCGACGACGCTTTTATTGGTGCTTATAATCACACTCACTGCACTACTCGCTTTAAATACATATAGCCATTATATAATATCCCCGCCTATTAATACGCCACGATATCTTAATTATTGGCAACCTCGAGCAAAGTTGCAGATTACAAATAACGGCTTCCCCAGGGAATAAGCCTCTTACGATTATGCATTTTCCTCTGATTCAAAGGGGATTGCGCGAGGGAAGAAGGATCGAGGCTCAAGATCGAGGCGAGCGACAATTATTGCTAGATTTTGGAACGCATGTAGAATGGATGTAGCGAGCGCAGAGGAGACGAGGCGTAAGCGAAGCGAGGCGAGGCGAGGCGGAGCGAGGCGGGATACAGAAGCGCCCCGTGCCGGGAAGCGCAGCACGGCAGCACGCTGATGAAGTACGCGGCCGGGTGACCGACCTTTACGTAACGCCTGGCTGTTTGCGCCGGGACGGCTGACGTTCACTCAATCCGACTACGATGCGTCGACCGCTGCAGCTGCAGCGTCGTGTCGTGTCGTGCCGAGACACGCCACCGAATGACAGAGAGAGAGAGAGAGCCATACGAACCTCCCTCCCTCTCTTTCTCTCTCACACGCCCTTTCCTGGCGAACGCAGTCCTCCAATTCGTCGCCCGGTGGAATTCTGGCGCCAGATACATACATGCATGTTACGACCGCGGATTCATGCATGCTCTTCTCTTTGCGCTTCGGGATGAAAGTTGAGTTTTTCATTGCACAGATTTGCCGACTCTGCTTAGAAAGCTCCGAAAACAGAGGCTGACTCAGCGCCAGCCGCTTGGATCGTCTAGGATCGGACCTGTTGGTGCTCTGAACCACCTGAACGACCAGCAGCTGCACTCTTATACCATTTCTCGCATCGAGTTCCACAAGCGGATGGCACTCGCAAATTGAATTCGAATAACACCGCTTTAATGCCACGCGAACCGCACGTTCAGACTAAAGTAACTCTACGTATCCCAGTTAGAGTAGTCTAGAGCTTTTGTTAAGTGGCGGTAAGAGATGATTGATCCGTGACTAAAGCGGAATTTTTAGCTCGCTGCGACAAGAATCCATGAGGAGGTTGTACATTTTCCTGAGGGAGAACAAATTTTCCTTCCGAGATGCAGAATTCGTATAATTCGTAAAAAGAGAGAATATTGTTGTGAAATGATTAGTTAAGATCGCGAGAAATGTCTGGTATTGTCAAGGGCGTTTAAGAGAATAACTTTCTTCGGAAAGATCAATGCGCAATTTGGCGGGGCGGTTGGTATAACAAGTGTATTTTGTCAGGGATCCACGCAGTGTCAACTCTATGCACCATCGAGTGGATTTATATGCTGTCCTTCTATTCTGGCAACGATCAATAATGCTCCACGTGTCGCACGGCAGAACGTGCGCCGGGGACGCCAGCATCCCTTGACACGCCACTTGCCAAAATATTCTCTGGTATTTCTTTCCGTACGTGTTCCTTTGCATCATCTGTGGAAATCAAGCGATATGTGTCCTAGTGCATCGTCACGTACTTATGTACACGCCACTCGCATATAACCTCTAATAAACGCATCTTCGAGAATACTTCCACAAAAGCTTTGTATCAAAATCCAGCTGCATCTCAAAAGAAATAGAGACTCAAGAAAAAAACTGGTTTACACTATTACGGTGAAATGAATTTAAAGAGAATTGAACGCGGATAGCGCATTACTTTTAATTCGAGACTAACGAACTAGTTGTCGCGAATATGCAAATGAGCAAGCTTATTCTGGATTGGCTGGACGAACTGAAGCGTAGAGATAGTGCAGTTGGTCCATTACTACGTTGCGTATCCAGTTGTTTTTGCAGAAAGCCACGAGTCTAAAATAATGTTGGCGCTTCAGGCGGCGTGCATCGCGCTCCAGACTCCTTACGCAACGGAATTGCCGTTTACAGATGGAAATAGTGATCTCAGCGGAAAAGGTATTTGCCGTGCTTGCCGCATTTCTAGATCCGACAGGCCCAACTTACCAACGAACATATTAACTCCGATAACAGACGTACCTCCACTTAGCCTGGGAAGCTTGTAAATTCAGAGGCAGTCTAGACGGCCGAATGAGTGAAGAGCTGGATTAGTAGAACGTGCTCATTTGGCTGTCGGCTAAAGCAAAGGAATGGTTTGTTGAGTAGTACCTACGCCAATTGACGCCGACGTACGCTCGTCATTCTAATGAATCATGAAGCATTAAAAGAAGCCTGGCCGCATGAGTAAGCCTCCCTCACTTTTCGGCGTGCCACTCTTGCCTAACAATTCATAACGTATTCTGGGCATACTGAAAGCCACCTGGCACTTGGAAAGTCGTCATGACGATCCTCCTATCGAATGGTATATCCATACAATTCCTCGAAGCTCGCCACTAGGAAATCATTGTTTATCGCTGGCTGACACGTTTCACCAACGTGTCCGGATTGTAGTAAACGCTGACATTATGTAACCACTTGCAGGTATACTCATAATGAGTGATGTACAAGCTTGCCACGATTGTTGCTTGACCTGCTAAGCGTTACATTTCGTATTAAGTTTTTTTAATATAATTGCTCCGAGCAGGATATCAAGAGCGGCAAGGAATTTAAATGATTGTACCACTTAACAACTATTCGTTTCACACAGAGTTTTCATATTGCTTTGTAGCAATAGTAGCTTAGTAGCTTCAGTAAAAACACAGGAATCGTTAGTTGCCGGTCTATTAATTGCCTGCACGACCAATTGCTCCGTATTGCGAGTAAATCGTTGCAGATAAAATAGGGGCGATAGTAGGACAAGATTTCTTACAGAGAAGATCAAAGACAAGCGTGATTGTCTTCGGTAGCACACTTTCTAGGCGCCAGCTGCTGTTTCTCGAGTCATCCTATTTTCATGGTCGCGCGAGATGCCGGCAATAGAAAAGCGGTGGCTTTCTCCCGGCGCTGCGGCAGCGGGAAAGCGGTGTGAACGTTTGCGAGAGCGGCGCATTGCGTTCCCGTGGTTTCGCAGGTGTCCGCGTGTATGGGCACACGCGCACATGCACAAGCAGCGGTGTGCCGCTTTTCACGGTCAAGTGCCGCCCCGCTGAAGCTACCGTTCGATCGAGTTTCCTGGCTGTCTCTGACCTACTCTTTCGTCGGCTCCTTCACGCGTGCACGGGCGCATCGGCGCACCGCGACGCTTCAAGCTTCAAGTGCGGTTACTCTGTCAGCCGAGCCGGGAGCATTCTGTCTTCCCGGTTCTTGGGAGCTGTTCCCATAGGCGGCGCCGTCGCTGAGGAGTAATCGCGCTTCTTGCGCTCGCCCACCCAGCAGCATCAGAGCAGCAGCATAGCAAGCCAGACCGCGGAGAGCTCCAACATGAATGCAATGAGGCCAGTGCAGCTCGCTGCCGCATGATAAGCTGCCGCCAGAAGCTCCGATCCGAAGAGAGCTCGCCACTCGGCAAGCCAAGAATTTCGAAGGCGCGAGTGAAAGCATCCCAGCCGGAAGTGAGAAGAGCGCCCGACGTGAGTGGTAGTAAGTATGTGCTGTAAGCCCGCATCACGCCAGAAGGAAACGACAATCGAGCCTTGTTTCGAATAGTAACGACCAGCGGTCTCGCCTTGAAATCACGTAACCAGCTGCGAATTCGTTTTGTAATGCCTCGGCCACTTTATACGCCGAGACGAGCGGCTCCGCAACATTGTCGAGTATCGCTTAGCGGCGACGACCATGCCTTTGCGGCTTTGCGGATCTTCCCTTCTCGGACAGCTCGGATTGGCCTGCCGATTAATGTGAATCGGTTCTCTTTCTCTCTTTCTCTCTTTCTCTGTCGGCGTGACGATTTTACCTAAAATTATCCTGACACGCCTCGAAATTGATCCCGAGGCCGACCCGCTTATGTAATCTGACCAACAAGTGGCGATAAATTAATTACAAAGGCTCTGGCAAACCCGCTCCTGTTCGGCGCACCGGCGCACCGGCGCGGCGGCCGACACCGTTACCTAACGTCGAACGTGCGCATAATGATTTCCATCTGATCGCCGATTGCCGATCGCCGACTCCACTCCGACCGATTGGAGAACAATAATAATCGACCTTTGGATGATCGTGGAATGGCGAGATGGTTCTCGGTGGTGTTGCTCTCTCACGGGGACAGTTGCTTCTTTCCTCGCGTGTGTATCTCTCATTCTAAGATTAAACGATTAATTCGGTTTCTCCGACGCCGGGAGCACTGGTGGCTACGTTTATGCGTAGCGGTTCATCCTTACATAACGCTTTTTATTATGTAATTGACAGAAACGTCGACCCTGCGTCGGCCGCGCGCGCGCGCGCCTGCGTGCCACATCACACGCCACGGCGAAAGTGTCGCCAGTCCTCCGTCGAGGAAAGTCAAATCCGGTGGAATCACAAGTTTTCCAGATGCTGGATTCGGAAGGCGTCCCCGAGCCAAGGAAATTGCAACACGAGGCAGCCGGCGCGCGCGCGCGCGCGCACCCCGATGAAAATAGTCCGACGGCGGAGCGAGTCTCGAAACTCTAAAGGGTTTGTCGTGCAGGCTGGATTAGGCCTTCTGCTCGGTTGCATCGTGTTCCGATTGCAGATAGCCATACCTGACTGGTGCTTCTCGTTAGATAATATAACGATGGCCGAGGGAGCTACGGGAGCAGGCCTCTAGTGTCAACGTAACCATTTATATAAATCTATCGTTACATAATCGGTCGGCCGATCTCTACGGGCAGATAGATTCGGCCCGTGCAGCCAGTGCGCGGCGAACAGCCTACTCATCAGGCCACGTGCTCTCCTCTCTTTCCGCAGCCTCACCAAAGCGCCAATCTTTACCCTTTTCCACACTCTTTTTGGCCATTTCCCCGCTGCCACCACCTCTCTTTATATAACGCATTTTTCGTGTAATGGCTAACACCAGCAAACTTATGATTAACTATGGCTAGTGCTTCTATTATCAATAATTGAAGCTATTGCTAGGATAATATCTTGCGCATGATTTCGAAGCGGCGAACGCCACCAATCAAACCCACCGCATATCATACTTCAATTGCTTTCCCCTTTAATGATTTATTCTGTTTTAAGTTCATATAACGAATAATATGTGACAGGTGAAATTGAAATGCAATAGTTAATTGAAGATATTTATGTACTGAGATACACTGCTGGCATCGTCTGAATACTACGTTGTTCTTATCCCAATTGCCTACGAAATTAAATTAGACGCACGACGTACCATTTTGAAATGGCCGGCTAGGCGGGCCAATTGTTCGAGTGGATTCCGAAAGCGACGGTTGAAAACCACGCAATATTTTAGGCTGGGAATTCGTGGCTATGCTTTCACAGGTAAATGACATATTGGCCGATTGCACGAAATTCCTTGCTATTAGTACGACTGGCATTAATTAGTAGCGGTCATGGTGTTACTGATCTTCTTGGCCCAGTAGATACTTCTCACTAAAATCTTACCAACAACTAATGATTATAAAATAAACGGGGCAGTGAGACTATTCATAATTTGTCAGGTGTACGTACTAAGATTCGAATAATGAATGGTAAAAATGATTTCGAGTTCTGTTGATACGGACTGTCGGAAGCCACTGATTTCATAGGATTGGCTAACTATATTTTGAGTTATGGGTAGGTTCTGGGGCGGTCCGATACCATTCATCATGTATACAAATCATTGCCAGTTGCGGCACCGTCGTATATCGCGGTGAGGTATGTCCGGCTTGCAACAACCAGGGGTGCCATGCGTCGCGGTCAGTTGCAGTTGGATTTAATTAGGATCAGGTGGTCGAACCTTTACGAAATCTCCACAGGAAAGCAGGGCTATTTGTCACGCGCTCGAATCGCTCTTTCCCGGCGTGAGTTCCACGCAAATACGAGAATAAATCTCTCCGCCCGTCCACTTTGTTTCTCGTGCTTTTTATCAGTTGCGACGCCCATTTAGCGACCTCCGAAATGTCCAGTTTTGATCTCATGAAGAGTGACCGAAAGCCTAACGGGACAGATGGTTCCGATCTTCCAAGCATTGTTATACGCGGCACGTATTTAGGCGGTTTTTTCATACAGTTTTCCGGTGCTCGCTACGATAAGAGAGAAACGTTATCCATGTCGGATGCCGCAGTTGCTCGACTAGATTACAAAACATATCCGTACGCCTGTCAACGAGAGGGCGGAACTTCCTACTATTTTTAATGCTGACGCATTTCCTCGGGAAACATCCATAAATGTATTACACACTGTTATAGACGAGAAAATTAATTTGCCTTCTACGAGGAAAATTATGTCGTCACGGCAGAATTACTATGTGTTTATCGGTGGACATAATTAAGAGCTAAAAAATAAATTAATTTCCTACAATACCAGGTGGCTACGGGATAATGAATAATTTCGTATTATGCCTGATAGTATTGCCAATGACAAGTCGATACGATCTTGCCTTTGCATAGTCATTCGTAATCTACTTATTATTGCTGGTCGGTAGTGTCGCGTTGAATAGTCAGAAGCTAGGAAATCCACGTAATTGAATTTTGTCTCTGAATTCATTGATAACAAACAGTGTGACTAATAGCCTATATGATTTCTAGGAGGGCTTGGCTATTCTACTGTTGGGAAGGGATGTTCGCCAAGCGATTAGAAATTTCCATTGGAAATTCGGAATGGTCCTTTCTGCGAAGAGCGAGCACAAAAGCAAGCGTGAAAGTCTGCTTTCATCGTATTCTAAGCACGCGCGCTCGTTCTACTATCACAATGCCCACAATACTGGCAGCCCATTCTACTGGCTGCTCGAGTGCTTGAGTAGTATTATGTAAACGCGCGCACTTACGACACCTTCGCTAGCGGTTAATCGCACACGCCTGTCCGACAGGCGAAACACCATTATCAGATAGACTGCAACGTATTCTTAACCGTGGGAGATGTTGGCCATTATTTGATACCTACCATTAGTAAATAGCGCAACCAATCGAAATTTACTTTGTATCTGGAATAAGTGATTATTAGTTGTATAGTCATCGGATAATGCAAGCATTATGCGTAGATTTTTCATGACATATGCCGTACACCGTGTTATTAGTCTAATTGATTTGAAACTTGCCATTCGCTAAATACAACAGCCGATGTTAGTTTGATCGTTATACGTACGCCTCGAAAAAAGTGTCAAGATATATTATCAGCTCATTTTTACAAATTCTGTCGAGCGACTTATTACATAAATTGGTAAGTAATAATTTTACTGATATACGAACTGTTAATTATAATCTCTACCAAAATGTCAATATCTAAACAAAACCGTGATTCGCATGACTGTCTCCAGGTATGACTGGACAGATAAGAGTCCAAGTTTAGTATCTAAAGCTCACATGATTGCATTCGACAATCCTTAACCGAAAATTCGAAATGTATCGATCTCGCGGAGTGAAGAGTTTCTTTGTTCCTAATAAAATGAAAGGGAGGATCGGTGACAGGCGGTATCGCGGTGGTCGGGAGGTTAGACCTCCCGCCAAAACTGAAAGTACGATCCTCCCCAATGGGCTGATGGGAGAAGCTCGATGGCGTGGCGTGGCGTGGTGCTCGGAGGCGAGAGGAGCGATAGATGGCGGATCGCCAGGAGAGCGCAAAGTTTACATAACAGAGGAGTTTGACAGTACGGGCGAGCACGTGATCGTGGCCGTACTCTATCTTATCTCAGCAAATATGCCTCCCCGCCGGCGTGCACGGCTCTCTTATTATTCCCCTTTACGTAACTGGCCCCTCGCATATCGACCGGCGGCGGCCACACTCCGCGCTCCAAAGCAGTTGCCCACTTGGGGCGTTTCCCGCCAACAAATCCCACGGCTTTTCCTGCCTTCTGCCTTCTGCCTTCTGCCCTCTCATTCAACACACCGCTCACAACCGGCAAACCCTCCCTCCCTCCCTCCCTCCCTCCCAGGGAAGCCACCAGGCTGCCGCTATTGGCAAAACATCCACCTCGATACATTTCGTTACATAAGTCGAACCCTGACCGGGCACCTGCTTCTCTCGTTACTCAGAGAAATTCATTGATGAAGACACCTGTCTCAGATCGACCACTCTTTCATAGAGAGTATGTCTATCTATCGTGGATAATGCTTTCTCGTTAGTAGTACTCGTCGAGTGACCTGCTAATCATGTAATATTCTAAATCTCCTGCAAGCTCGGGTCGGACGCCTTTCATCCTTTCAATGATTCCACGGATCTGGGATCTGAGAAATGATACTAAAAGCGCTCCAGAAGGAAAGGCGTGGATTACGTAAGCAGACCGGCGACCGCCACTGTGGAAAACGTGTTAATGGTGCAGTTCGCGCACACCGGGGGGCGGCAACGCCGGCTTACTTTGTGTCCGTCATCATCCTTGCTGCAAGCATAATGAGCTAATACGCGAAAAAATCACAGCATTGTCCAAGTATCGGCGGAGCGACGCGAAACGTGGTTATGAGGTACTGTTGAAAATTGTAGCAAGTCGATTCGGCGGTGCGGTGCACGACTATCAGCGTTAATTGTACATGTCGATTCTTGTCGCATTTTTTACCGATTATGTAAATACCTGATGGCAGAACAACCAGCAGAACTAGGAATATGTTACAATACTGGTTTAATATGCAACCATTTCAAACCAAAGCATACATACAAAACCAATATAGATGTAATAAATGTCATGATCTAATAAAATAAATAGAATAGAATCGTCCGGTTCTGTCAAGCGAACCAACTGAAAGGTCAATATTCAGGTTTAATTGAAGTGTCCGCAAACCCGCTTGCAGCTTTGCAGTAAAGCGAGTGCAAGCTTCGTAGAAAAGTCCGTTACATAAGCCTGCCAGCACATATTTCTAGAGAGGAAGAAAAATCGCGTTCCACCAATGAGGCAGTGTCGATGTGCAGCAAATGAGTATCTCTTGGTATCGGATGTGTGAAAAGTAGCAAGGGGGAGCTGACCAATCGGGCGAAAGCAGGCGCGTTACCGATCTTTCGGTAAACGGACGGTACAACTGCCTAATTAGTAGAGAGGCGTAGTTTCGCTTTTCATGATTCCATAAAGGGCAGTGTTCACTAATGCTGTGTGCCAGCTGGTAGGTGTGTGTGTCGGTGTTGCGACATATTGCACCATCGTATGGCCAAAAAGTGCTAGAAGTAGGTTAACCAGTGCTCTGCGCACGTGAATGCAGTGGCGTGCGCTAGAGCGCTGCTAGACGTACATACAAGGGAAGGAAAAGGAGAAGCTAATGGTCTTGAGAAGCGGACTCCGGCTCTTGCAGGACTGGTTACCAAATACAAGAAAATGAACTCGCTCTCGTTGGCTGGCTGGCTGGCTGGCTGGCTGGCTGGCTAGCGATCGCTGCAGCAAGCTACGAGCAAAGGAAAAAGCGTGTGCATGTGATCGAATGGCCAAACGCGATGCCCTAGTTCTCCGTTGTCGGTAGAACCGCCGCGCCACTAAAGATTGCTGGATGAACTCATGTTTCTTTCCTTCTTCCCTCCCGCACCGATAAAGATCTATCCTCCCCTGATTCGTAAGCTTTAAGGTGGTCCAGGAAACTCTAGTTACCACTTGCAACAGCTCGAGAAACCTATATCTTTAAGACGCGCATCATTTTACGCTCCAAGCAGAACGTTACATAATCCTCTCATATAAGTCCGGCTTTATTGTAATATGGAGCACACGGAATTAATATGAAAGCGTAAGAAATGAGCTGTGGGAATGTGTAACGGTGAATCATACCGAGGTGAGTGGTGCGCCACTCGTATGATTACAGGCCGTGCTTATAAGCATGAATAAGTTGAGAAAGGCAAACTGAGTCCATCGCTATGTTGATCTATTATTGTAAAATCTAGTATTATGATACCGGAAATTCCAGATTACAAAACGCATAATCCGATTTCAATGGATAATTATTAAAAGTGGAATAATTGCACTGTCTGATTTCTTCACTAATTTCTGTATACCGAATTCTTCCAGCGTGAATAATATGCAAGGAATATTTTCTGCTCTTTAGCCACTACGTACTTTGTACAGTTACCCGACTAGTAACTCTCTCCGACCTGCTTCGGGCATTTGGAATAACACGAAAGAGTGTGTGCGATCGATATCGGGGACTGATTACAATATTCCTTAAAGCTGATATTATGTTCAGCAAAATATTTCAGCAAAGCTCTTGCGCGGAATATGTTTCGAAGCGACTAAATTCTTAAATGTAGAAAACTACCAGTCACTGATGTGTGGCAGGCTAACAATAAGAGGCAAGATTGTAGCTGGCTAGGCTAACGGGACTAATATGTACGTCGGAGTCATGTGACGTTCATTCTCGCGATGGACACGCGTAACACCGTAACGCACTGCAATGGATTTCCGTGCTAACCGAGGCCTTCGACCACTAGCTTAAACCAAGTTCCGCTATCGATCCCACGCTATTCAACCACCTGGTAAGTTTACAGTAGAACTCTTTGGATAGCCATTGATACCGACATGTATATCTGACTAATGCCAGGAGTCTTCCTTAAATCGTTGGTTAGCCAGATAAAGCTGGATACTTGGAGGTTTGCGTCATTAGATGATAAGGAAGGAGCGAGCGGGCATACATTCTGACTATACAGATGTAGATAGAGTGCTGTGCTTTCTATCAGCAGGGAATTAAATACATATTGCCAGAAACCGCTTTAACGATGGTACACCGCTACAATAAAGCCACTTCTTGCACTGTGCGGCCAGATTTCATTAGAACTTGGCGTTTTTACTCTGGCTTCGTTAAGTCTTTATCTCCCGCAATACCGCAGTTCTCTGGCAGCACTGCAGTCTGCCCTCGGCATGCAATAACCATCGTCTATTACAATTACCCAGCCCAGTGCCAGATAGCAATCATGACTGGGAAATGCATCGCTTATAACTAACCGGTCAAATCTCATCTACCAAATTTGCATTAGGAAATAGGTTAAAATTGCAATTTCTAGTATACATAACAATTCTTGTAGCTCGATATGCTTTCAGTGGTTCAGTTGTAGATTAAGAAACAGTACTATTAATTCACAACACATAAAACAAGCCACGCATACGGTTTTTGGAAAGCATTTCGCTGTGATTTCAGATGTCCTATCTATTATATTATAATGCACGGCCAATGCACATGTAGAGACTAATATTATTATGCTATATAGATATACTATTCTGGGGATGGTGCGCCTGGCATTGTTGTGGCGAATGCACCTGGCTCAGCCGCCGGCACTTCCTGCGGATCCGCGTTTTCACGGACAATTAGGTGCAAGAGTGCCAGGATCGTACGGACATGTTAGTGCAGACGCCTTTTTGCGCTATCGTGGATGTCTATACGTGTGCACACCATACACAGACACACACATACACATAGCTAAGTATTATGTACCCGTGAGGCAAGTTGTACAGGGCGGGAAAGCATCAGCCCGCTCGCACTCTCACCTTGACACGAATCGCTGGTCCCACGACGGATTAATTTCGTTTGGCATAATTATATAATCCGAATCACGCACCCTCGCTGATTTACTGTACGCACATTCATTGCTGACAAGGATCAAGCTTTTATTCCTGATGTTTGTCAACCAATGGATAACTCCGATTGGAAGATCAGAGTTGATAGACAGGATTTAATAACGCAATCATTTTACGCTCTTCGATCTTCTGTGGGATTTGAGTTATAAAAACATCCGTTCTGATGTACTCATAGAATTCTAAGATTTAGGTGCATCTATAATTCTTATATAATTCTTATCTCGGTTCTTATATAATTGTAAAGCTCTTCTGAGCGTCGCAATGCGTATCGGCAATGTTTGAACCGAATGGAGCGATAGTCTCCGATTTCTATACTGTACCATTTGCGTGTCTAACAGCTCGTGCGAGTGAGCTAACTTGAAAGATTCAAGAGCTTGGCAAAATCAAGTAGAATTATTTTATCACGAAAGCGAGGTGCATCGGTGTATCTTTCGGAGTGGTTTCACGGTGATTCTTCTAGGTTGACAGTATGGTTCAATTTCCTTCAGGATTCCCAAGGGAATGTGCACAGCCGGAAATGTGGTTGCGTCGAACGAGGAATGCCAGACGACAGATAACTTGTATATCGTACTGGAGGAGAAGTAGGTTCGATTGATAGATAGGTACCATGCGCGTGGAAACGGGGACGCGACCTACTTTACGCCGACAGAATCTCCAAGTTACCGCGATCTCCTCGGATCTTTTCTCTCGATTCCTCCAGTCTGTTAGTACACACCATACAAAAGATTACCGAAGTCTATTGAACGCTTAATTATGGGCTCCAACACTTGCTAACACCCTATTGGTGTTTGGACAAAGCTACATCGCTTGAATACCGAGCGATTTATATAAATGGCATATGAAGGTAAGATTTCGCTATTTCGTAATAGACTCGAAGGTTTGTGTTACGTATGATGGAGTATAAAATATGATGTATACTTTGAATTGGCTAATTAAAGAGATTGCTTTACGCCAGATGACGCTTCGATACTCTATGAAAATTTGTTGAAAAATATTTGTTTCAACCAATAACAATATAATTTACAATAGTAAGTCTTATTAAAATCTAGTCCGAATTCCAGATGCACTAAATTCACGTGGGTCATGAAGAAGCGGGGGAAGATTGGTCCGCTTTCTGTGGATAGCAATCCAATCCAATCGTGGATTCCAATCCTCTCGAATCTCAGAGTTAAAGTCACTGCTTCGTCATTCGAGTGAAGCGTTCTCCGGTGATTACAAACGTAGAGGAAATATACGAGGGATTCAATGAAATTAGTGTGTGACCTTATTGGAGTAGGGCGTTTGGGCGTTTACGCGAGCGAAAAGTTAGTGTTAATGGGTTCGGCAGAGCTCGAGTGCCAACTGGTAAATACATAGATACACATGTCCAGATGTAGTGAAGCAAAGGTGTGCGCCGATTTGCGGACACTTGGTCATGGCCCTGGCGCAATGTCAGCCGCGATGTATTCTTCGCGAGCACCACTTGAACTTTCCAGGTGCGTCCTTGGTGCTCTAGTACTTATTGGAATTCTCGGCCACGATCACCAACCGATCCACCCTCCTTCGTTATACCTTTCGTGCGCGCGCGCGCGTCCGCTCCGCTGGGATAAAGTGGCGAGTGGCGTGTGGCGAGTGGCGCGGAGAGCGGAGAGCACGAGGCGTGCCGGATTTGGCAGAGTTCCATACGCGCGAGCAACTTGAAGCGACAGAGCTATAGAGAGCCAGAGAAAGAGAGAATGACCGTGCAAAACGACAAGAAGTGTGAAAGGGAAGAAAGAAGGGAGCGGGAAACTTCGCGGAGATTCAGAGCGAGCCCGCAGCATGATTCGGCTTGGTTTCGTGGAAGGGAATTTTCGTCGCCACGCAATGGAGCTAGCCGAGGTTGCCGCAAAGTCATTTATTCTCGAGAATCTATCCCTGCATGAACACCTTTCCTCTCACGACGCGCTTGCATACTGCCAACATTGTATTTTTCCTGATTTTGCAAGCCGAAAACTGTTGGGGTAGTCTCGCAAACAGAAGCTGTGTATAACTGTCGCGCGAGTAAGAGCGCGCGACTCACGCGGCGTATCAAAATATTTGCTCTGCCATTTGACATCGTATCGCATGGCACGATGATAGTAATTACTTCGACCGATTTCAGTAAAGTAAATTTCTATATGTATGCTGACTGCTCGGTTGTTTTATCGAGCGCGAATTAGGGATATCAGAATTCTGATTAAAGTACCGGAGGCAGACAGAGAAAATCGTTCATGTATATTACAGTGCCTCAGACAAAAGAAATTTACAGTACAAACTGCCTAGGATACTTCATCGCAATTTCACCAGTTTGGTTTAAGGCATACCATACCCCTTCGAAAATTTTCGATTTTTCGAAGGTTCTGGGACCGCAACAAACGCTTGATTTTTCGATTGCTTGTGTCTCAATACGGATAAAAAACAAAAAACCAGTGGGGGAAATGCCGGAATTGTACCCAAAACATGAGGAAACCCGATCCCGAATAATTAGTTTTCGTGGTTTTCCCCACGTTTTTCATACTTCCTGACCTTTTCCGGGGTTGAAAATTGGTGGGGAATGTTTTTTTGCATCGAGGAAAAAGTGGTACAAATTTCAGACCCCTACCTCAAAATTCATTTCTTCGCAAATTTTTTAAGGCATACCCCTTCAAAAATTTTCGATTTTTCGAAGGTTCTGGGACCGGGACGAACGCTTGATTTTTCGATTGCTCGTGTCTCAAAACGAAAAAAAAACATGATACTTGTGGGGGAAATGCCGGAATTCGACCTAAAACAGGTGGAAAACCGATCTGGAAAAATTGATTTCAACGGTTTTCCCTATGTTTTTCATACTTCCCGACCTTTTCCGGGGCTGAAACTTGGTGGGGAATGTTTTTTTGCATCGAGGAAGAAGTAGAAAAAATTCCAGAGCCCTAGCCCAAAATTCATTTTTTCGCAAATTTTTTAAGGCATACCCCTTCAAAAATTTTCGATTTTTCGAAGGTTCCGGGATTGGGACGAACGCTTGATTTTTCGATTGTCCGTGTCTCAAAACGGAAAAAAAACATAAATGTTGTGGGGGAAATGCCGGAATTCTGCCTAAAACACATGGAAAACCGATCTTGAATATTTGATTTCAATGGTTTTTGCCATGTTTTTTTATCTTCCCGACCTTTCCCGGGGCTGAAATTTTGTAGAAATTGTTTTTTTGCATCGAGGAAAAAGTAGAAAAAATTCCAGGGCCCTAGCTCAAAATTCATTTTTTCGCAAATTTTTTAAGGCATACCCCTTCAAAAATTTTCACCATATTCATGTCAATCGTATTAAAATCACGCCACCAAAAACACCATCCTTTTTTTTTTACATATAATACGATAAAAATGTTAATTCGCAAATATTATGTTTGTTGCAAACTTTCCGTCTGATATGAAGTATTCACAAATTACCCTAAAGCGATATCCTCAAAGAGCAGGCATCCTTGAAGAATAATTCGAACTTCACGTTCATACCAGGAATGCAATTAGAGGACTTGACGGCCACTCGACCTTTCCACAATAGGACTCACTTGATTAGGAAAATATAGGCCAAGAGTACTTGGTTTTCATCGTTGACAAATATGTGACCCAGAGCATTCATACATTGACCAGACGCATATATTGAAAGCATCTCAGTATTTGTATTTAATCAATCTCATAATTGCTCTGATATTGAGGGAACATAATTATTGTTGAAAAAATTGGCAGTCAACGCGAGAGTGATTTGACGGTAAAGTGAGGATCATCCATGCTATTTTTAGCCTACGTTAAGTACAAATAGTGCACGGAAATTCCCTGTTTGATCTGCGACCGTGTGTTTGATGCATCGTTGGTATTGGGTGGACTGCACGCGCAAAAACAGTCGCAACAAGCTCGGAAGCCAGGTGGACCACGCGCAGGTGCAACCGAGCGTATGATCGGTTAAGTTCATCTCGGTAGGTGTTTGCAGATGGCGATTCCTCTTTTCTTCCTCCAACTTGATGTGCGTTAACGTAACGTTGACCTTACATAACTTCCACACTTTGAGCTCCGGTGGCGTACACTCCCTGTCATACATGCACACAAATAGGGCATTCTACTGAAATTTACGATGCATCACGATTTACCAATTATCCCAATATTACTTGATGAACATCATCTACTTAAATATTCACATTAAACTTGCAGAAATCTTTATAATAATATTAAGAAATACTTGGCAATTGCAATGAAATTAAAATGTACCCCCCTACTTTGGCTGTCTCCTAAGACAGTGATTGGATGCTACCATAGAGCTTCGCTGCTATCTAAATGGGGAATTTTATGACAGCCAAACACTTTTCCAATCCAGAAGGAAAAATTATTACCTAGAATTATGACGTGTAGTAGCGATAACAGGTGAGCCGCGCTTAGTGAGTAATCATCCTTGTTCGGATTATTCTCGTTACCTTTGTCGTCGAGGGCATATCTTTATCCCACTACCAAAAGCATCAGACCAACTATTATCTATGAACTTTGAGTGATTTGTTAAACTTTGATTTTGTTTACATATTTATTTAGCATTCTTCTATTAAATGTGACAACTCATGTTTATAATTGACTCGACGATAATATTGTTGATGATTACTTTTCAATTGGCGCCACAATTATACTATCTACCACTGATAACTCTTGTTTATTGTGGGCATTGCGAGCGTCAAGCTTTTACGGATGATCGGTTGTATTTCATACGCAAGCGTTTAGCAAATTAGCGAATTCTTTCCTTATTAATCTAACGTGGAAATCTGAATTGGGAAGTTTTCCTAACGAAAAGAGGAACTGGGCTTCTAGGTAGTATGATGCGTGCCCTTAGCAATGGGATCGGCATGGGGCCGTGGGCTTCGGAATAGGTCGGCTGTCTCTCGGTTCGAGTCTTGCGATGCGTTATATAAGAACCGCCAGAGACTGGCCGTGAACTTACTGGCGTGGTCGTCTTCGCGTTCGGCTGCACCGGCAGAGAGGAGCACGCCACTCTCTCCCATCGCTCGCGCGGCGCGTCTTCTTCCTCCCGTTCGCTGCACTCGCTCGAGAGCAGCCTATTACGCAGCGCGTTCACATCGCCAGGAAATACGCTTGCTTCGATTGTTCCTCCTGGCTCGGGCTATCATGGTTACCCGCCGTTCGCCGCTCGCCGCTCGCCGCTCGCCAAGCGAGCAGGAACTTCTGAGGATTCCCTTTGAAGCGTGAGAACGGACAATGCACTCGGCCTGAGCGCGCCGATCTATCTATAATATGTCTATAATATACTCGGTACGATTATAGTCTAACCGCTGTGTTGCCCGAACCGGTTCAATCGTCCAATCAATTAGTATCTCCCTTTATATTAGTCTTTCATTGTAGGTATACCAGGAATTTGTAATCGGTATTTCCGCTCGTTGAATATGAAATTATTGCTAATTGTTGGTCTTCATTTGATTGAGTCGAGTTACCCGAAAATCCTCGTCGATAATTATTAGATGGAAATACTATTGCAATGTTTTCTGTATGAAACGTAATGGAAATGTTCCCGGTGTTTATCTAACTTTCATCTGCTAGTATATGCTCTCTAAATACGGCGGCGACCTATCTACAGACAACAAATATTTATAATGCTCGGAGTAATTTAAACAGGTCGTAATCAGTATGCTAACCAGCCTAAATCCATCT
Source organism: Ectemnius continuus (assembly GCA_910591665.1). Taxonomy (NCBI): domain Eukaryota; kingdom Metazoa; phylum Arthropoda; class Insecta; order Hymenoptera; family Crabronidae; genus Ectemnius; species Ectemnius continuus. The sequence continues at coordinate 25,990,018 of OU342856.1, forward strand.
TCAAACCGTACGAATTCCGCGTTTTGGTTACCATGCCGAGTTCTCCCGTGGTATCCATACCTTAAGATGATACTCGAGAATATTGATATTTGCAGTCTTTCTTGAGCCTGTTTCAATTGGGCTTGTCCCTCTATACGGTTTTATCTAGTGGCTCTAAATCGATCCGATAAGTAAATACGAAATCCAAAGATTTCTCCTGCGATCTCCTTTAAGCCAATTTCTTAAGAAGGGAAACATTCTCTCTTCCGAAGCTTTGTTCGTGTTTGTGTAGACTACTTTAAGACTTTCAAACAGTTGTAACACAATATCGAACAGTTATAACCACTTGTAGATGCCTGCTGGGCATCTACAAGTGGTCATTTTAAGGCATCTCTCGAAGAGAAAATACACCAAGTGTATACGCTTCGAGTAAAAACACCGAAATAAGGCACATGTAGTGACACAACTTAAAAGAATGCAGCGATGTTTTTAACGCAGATGTTTTGTACCATAATAGTTCAAAAATGAGGAAAATATTGTGGTTATACTTGAAATGCTGTACCCATTGACAGACTGTGCCGTCTAAAAATACCAATGCTATTCCCAGCAATACTACGGATTATATTTAAGACCGTATTGTCATTCATCTTATATCAGACAGTCTCGCAACATCTCTCATTTAGTCAGTCTCTACTTCGTCCCCGCAATCGCCGGCTAAAACAACTCGGCCCTATTATATAATTTAAATGGTATGCCCACGCGAAATCTCTCTATAGAATAGATAAAAGCCCCCTCCGCGATTTGTGGCAAGCACCGTACCAACTGGGATTTGACGAAATGTTGAAACATTAGCCGGACTCATTGTTTCGTAATAATGTTTATGTAACCACCTGACTGTGGCGCGCGAAGAATCACTGTCTTAAGCAGTGTGTGCGCATGTTTTCAGAGGGTTTGTGCATCTGGAAATGCCAGGAACTAAAGACAGAGGAGAAGAAGGTTCTCTTACCGAGATGGACCGCAAGATTGTACTTCTCGAGAGCTTGGACGAGGTTTCCTTCCTTCATGAGTATGTCAGCCTCGTGCCTGGCTCTACTGGCCTCCGCCTCACGCGGCCACCACTTTTCCACCAGTCTTTGCACGAGCACGTTGATCTCACCCACAGCGAGAATCTTCTGACCGCACACGCGACAATTCTTGCCGGGCTCCACGCAATTCCGACAGAAGCTGTGCCCGCAGTTGGCTGTCACCGGTTGGCAGAGCGTGCCCTCGCACAACGGGCAGCCGAAGGATGCTTCGAATTTTCTCCTGGAGCCAGCAGCAACCACGTTGGTTCCGGTGAGCTCCTCCAAAAGAACACTAGCCAGGTACTTGAGCCTCTCCGGCGGCACGTTACCCACCGCCAGACACTTGGAGTAGACACCGATCGACTCCCGGACGCGACCACACTTCGCCAGGGAGTCCCCGTAACCCACCAGAACTTCGAAACTCGGCGATTGCTGCTTTAAGCTGCGTTCGTACATCTCGACGGCCAACCTGTAGTTGCGCGAGGCAAATGCCTCCTTCGCAAGATCTGTCATGGTAGCCAGGCCACCCAAGCTTCAACTCCGATATATCGTAGTCGTCTTGAAAGGATCACTTGTTCAAGGTAATCCGCACGACACGTCCGTAGACCTCTTCCCAGATAGCCTCCTTCTTCGGCGTTGCCTGCGTTACGGCTGCCTGATAATTGCCGTGCAAAATGCGCGGTAAAACTCACTTATCCTTCTTTCGGCTGCTCGACGAATCACGCGCATTTTATTTCATCGATTCGTTGGATGCATGCCTTGTTTGCCGTTTGGGGCTCCACGCTAACATTGCCTCTCACGGTTTTCCCAGTGACACACACTACGCTCTACCTTAACCCGCTCTTTCTTCCGACTTCCAGTAAGAATGACACTTCAGAGCTCCGCACGCTTCAAGTTCGAGGTTGGATGGCGCGTGTCTACGTTGAGACTGTAGATTTTCAACGATTCTAGTAGAGAAGAGGATGTGTTAGGCTCGGCAGGCTGCAATACTTTGTTTGACAGATGCCGGGCACGCGGTAGCTCTTCGCTCGAGCCGGTGTCCGACGAATCCGGCGGGACACGAAGTGCGCTACGCGACGGTACACACTACACTGGCGAAGTAGCGTGCTCGCTGCTGTCTCGGCTGTCACCGTTCGCTCTCGCTCGGCTCGGCGCGGCGGCGGCGGGCTTCCTCCGCTTCCTCCGTCCTCCGTGAGGAGCACGTAAACCGGTCGGGTGTCGGGCGTCGGGCGTCGGGTCGGGCGTCGGGCATCGAGCGAAGCGGGGTGGTAGATGGTACTGGCAGTGGTGGATATTGCTGGAGGTGGTGGTCGCTCGGTTCAGAGCCCGTCGCGGCGGCAACTCGAGGTTCGACGCCAGCGCCGCGTGATGCTACTACGTACACCTAACTTTCGTCATCTCCACCCTTATTCAACCTCCGAATAGGACAGCTTCCCTACACTACCACCGACGTGGATTAACGCGCCCGAAATAGACTCTCCCTAATATTTCTAGTCCCTCCTTTCCGCACCCTCCCTCTATTATTTATGACATCATGCCACTGCCCGTTACACACCCCTTTCCTTCAACTCTCTCTCTCTCTCTCTCATCCCGAACGTCCTCGCATCCCCGGGTGTTCTCTCCTGCACCAACACATGAATAAAATTCTTAGTCGAACAGGGCTGCATTCTTCTCGCACTCCCTGCAAAGTTCTCTGTCGCGAACTTTATGTTGTGAATGACGGAGTAATTGGGAGTACATAACCGGAAAGCAGGGATTGTAGGAGAGGCCCGAGCCCCCGCAGCCTTGCTCTTGACTTCCGGCACATTTTATGTAGCAGCAACACTACACTGTGTATGCGTAGATTCAACAGGCTTCTGGGAGTCTACCCTCGAGCGGCAGGTCACAAGCGTCCTATCGATCGCTCGCATCCCGCGTCCACGGGCGTCTGGCACAGCTCGCCCGGCTGCGCCTCGTCCTTCCGAGCGCACACAATTGTTCATTCGCACTGTCCGCTATGTCCTTCACCAACTGAGGTCGATTTCTCGCTCCCACTGGACTTCCTCACTGCTAAGATCGTGGACGAGTGCCGTGAGAGTGGCATTGTACGATTCGGAGCCTGGGCAGCCCCTTAACCAGGCCACTTGTTGGCCGAGCCTGCTGATTCAACGAATCGAGGAGCACTTCGCGCGGTTTCCGAAACACATAGACGCCTCTGATGATCGCTCGGCAGAATCAGCGAGCAGAGGTTCGAGTCACTATTGCTGGGTAGAGGGTTGTGCGATGTGCGATGTGCGATGCCCCCTCGTCCAACGATCGTCAGGCAGGTCGACGTCCCGGGCAAAGAGAAAGAGGGAGGGAGGGAGGGAGGGAGAGAGCGCGAGAGGGCAAGAGAGAGAAAGCGGATTGTCGCGGTCGTCCGGGCTAACCGTGGCGGGAGAGCGAGCGCACAGTTTCGATTGGATCAATTGTTCTACAGGCATGCCTTGCCTCCTCCGGGTCCTCGGAGTTCTCGTACTGAGCATGAGCAGTACGCTTACTCGGTTTACGCCGCTATCGCACATACTCCCGCTGTACGCGGCACCCACCGGCCACCAGCCAACCTTCCCTTCCACCCTCTATTAGTGCGTAAGCGCGAATAATACGCCAACAAAGTACGCAGTCGCATCAACTACTCTCCCTCACCCTCTCTCTACCTTTATGTCGATGGGTACTAGGTTCTTGTGTACTTTGCAATTGCTCTGCACTGCCAATCCACTCACTCTTGAAGTTAATCTGTACCTCAAATTCGAAATTAGGGACAACTCTTAAGGGTGCCAGAAAGCTTCTAACGAAGATTAATAAAGCTAATCATTATCTATCTCCAAATGGATGAAGAAATGTATCCGTAAGACCAAAGAGTTTGCTACAATGTCTTTGTGATCGAAACTCCTTAATCGTGCTGCAATTAGCAATGTCTCAAGTCCCAAGAATGCGTGGGAACAGGGAAACATTGGCGTTGCTCCTGAAAATAGCTTGTGGAGTTGTTGCCCACCAAGCAATGCGTACTTGCATTCTTTGTTGCTGTTACCGAGTATTTGCTTTTCCCAACAACTTCATACTACTTATTACCGTTACCTCTCAAATTAACTATAATAACTTGGGAATAATATTAATTAGACACGGATTTTGAGATGTCTGGCAGTTTGGCGTATCTGTTAGTTGAATAAGTGGATTAGGAAGGAGTAATTGAATTATATAATTTTAGAAAAATCTCGTACTTGTTTGTTTTGCTCTTTTTAGTTTTGGCATTCGGTGATACGTGTATCGGCTTCTACTTGGCGACTTACATAACATCGATTAATTCCGACCAGACAATATAAAAAAGCCGAAAGTGGTAGACCTGTGTGTTACATTTCGTTATATCTCTGCCGACTAGTTCACGAATAAATCACATGTCTGCGCGTAATATCAATGAGTCGGATATTAATAGCTGTATTGTACATCGGGATCGTCACTTTGAACGGCAGATATCGCTTTTATTAATCCTATCCGGACTTTTCATACGATTTTCGGAGACTGAACAATTATTTAAATACCGTTAAGATAGCCGACCAGCCGTTTCTGCGTCTTAATCCGTTCGTGCTTCCTTGCTTAACGTTAACAATTGCACGAATTGCGTAATCATCAGGATTATATTAATCTCAGTTTGCAAATACTCCGCTGTACGTGCTGTTATCAGCAGTTGATCTCGAATCATGGCGGCGGCTTCTTTCATCTGGATTTAAACAGCAAATTTGTATGATTGCATTTACTCTTCTAGGAAGCCTTGTACTAGATTATGATTTTACAACAATCTTAAATGGGCACTTAATGGCACGGCGATATTTTCAAGCAGTATCGTTAACAGATCGTCATTGAGCAGCTGTGAACGAAGACCAGTGAAGCAGAATATCATTAGACGAAGTAAACTACCATGTTCCTCTTGGCCAGTGCTGATTGCTTCTGGCCGTAGGAGGAAAACTGATTTAAATTTCAAAATTTAACAACTACCTGCAGCTTGTCCTCCTTTACCAAGCGGCAGAAAATGAAGTCAGGGAAGGCAGGTCTAACATATCAATGTATCTGGTGGTATCAATTCAATAATGCGGATAAGTACATATTGGAGACCTATTCTTATGCAATTTAGTGCGGTCTACCTAATATTAAAATGAGTATTAGATTCGGCACAATACTCCCGAGCGATACAAGACGACTCAGCGTCAACGCACGAATTCGAGAAACGGAATGCTTAATCTCCTTTTGCATATATGCGTATTTATCTGCGGCCTTACGTAAGGTATTTGTGCCATACAAAGAGTCACCTTTACCGATCGCAAAACAAATTGTTAATCATCGAAATACGCGTATCTCTGGCCGTTACGTAAATGGTTTACGCACAGCAGACACCCGCATATACACACGCACCACACTCATCGTATTTGTGCACCTGTTTATTTGACGACATTCGAGGAGGACTTTCGGGCTTTTATTATGTTCCGCCGGCTCCTCCGACTTTTCCCGACGGAAATTCTGCTTCTCAGACCATCGGGCGTTTCTAACAATAGGATTGCCGCACAACATCTTAGAATTCCGGGGCGCCTGAACCATCGAGCGCCAAGCTGATTAGGAATGTATGAAAATAATATCAAACAATTAAGATAAAGATAGACATATTTCATTAGGTGAATCGCTGGAATTGTGCGAAAGAGATCTCTTTGACATAACGAGGAAAGCGGAGAAGAGGCATTCGACTCTCTGACATAACTGGCCTGTTCGCACAGAGAGTCGCACGTCCGTACGAACGTTCACGGGCCTCTCAAGCTCTGCCGATTGGCTCCTTTCGCAATTCCACCTTACGTACGCGTATCCCCCTTTGCCAAAGCGTTATGTGATCGGCGCGGAATCGCGCTACCAGAACTAGATTACCACCACTGCGATCGCCGCCACTGCTGGAGTATAACGTCTGAGGATAGTGTAGCGTGCACATATATGTATGCTACACATCTATATTATATCATGTTATACTCCCGGAGTGAATGGGCGCAGGGAGCGGCGGCGGCGGCGGCGGCCTAATAGTCGCGCGATGACTTTCGGCGGAGGTTGCGCCACTCCGCAAAAATGTGGTTAGAGCAGCCTCGTCGGAACACTATCTTCGGAGGCGTTATATAAAATCTTCTTCATCGATTAACCTCCGAAGGAGATAGAGAAAGACAGGCGGAGAGGGAGATAAAGAGAGGTTCTCGCTCGCTCGTGCGAGTTGCCACGAAATCGTGCACGACGAAAGGGATACTATGATCCAGAGATCGTCTTGCATATTATCGGTATCGTGTTCATTATAAACGATCGAATGCTACTCGCAACGACCTATTTGTTGGCTGATTTGTATTGTATTTTGTAACAGGCTCCTTCCTCTTCTAATCGATTTCTTGGCCAGTGAATCAAGGAAACTCTGGAAGATACTCTGCGGCTGCTGGATTTTATTGTAGATAAGCAGCGTATAACATATGTGTAAGAATGGTAATTGGAGATTGGATGGAAGAAGAAGCACGTTACTGGCATTGTAGAGGATACCAAGTTACAACTTTAATTTGATACAACTTTCCTGGTGATTCTCTTGGGGGGGTTTAAGTTAAGGGAGGAAGTGGGGGTGAATGTTAGTCAGTCTGTTAATGCGTGGCGAAGGTCAACGGGTTGCTTTCGATTTATCAGCCGGCGGATTGAGTGAGTGAGCGAGTGAGCAAGACTACATCCCTGATATCTAGCTGCAAATCGACGGGCATCGCATAAAGCGCGGCAAGCCGAGATTAAAAATAAATTGTGCGCTCGGGTAAATACTGGGAAGCTTTATGTAATGAATGAGTGTGAATTGATGGGCGGCGGGCGCGGTAACGCGGGGTTGCGGGATCGAGTTTAGCGCCGGTGATACCACTACCACTCGACACTCTCGTCCCGCTTCTCACCCGTACTCTCGCCTTCCCCCCTCATACATATATCTATATACACCGCCACATTTTATTCTCGGCCTGGTAAACAATTCGTTTTGTGCGGAGTGCGCCGATCGGTAAGCACGTTGCGCCTACAATGGCTATGCGAATTATGTAAGGTTTGAGATTTGCGGCTTACATAATTGCAGAGGCGCGAGGGCAACACTCGAAATTCCTTGGGTCCGCTGGGAACCGGTGCGTCGCGCCGTCGTGGCACGACTCTTCCTAGAGATAGTTTGGACACACTTTCGACCCTGATAACTCCTCTCCTTTTGAGTTTGACACTCGAAACGTTTGGACTCGATTGTGTCCGCCTTCGCCGGCTAAGTGTTGGGAAATATGACAATCGGTGTACTTTGATGTCATGACATAACGGTAGTTACGTGCCTATGTGGAACATGTAGATGTCGAAGGTGCCGAGTTGCGCGAGTTGCCGCATGGAGAACCGATATCCTATGAAATCCTGCGATTTCCAGTTTACACCCAGCCGGATCTTGTCAACCCTGCACTCACTTCCTATCTCTTCCCTCTTCTTTCTTCCGTCGAAAGAGATGTTCTACCGCGATGAATCTATTGCATAATTAAAAGCGTCTGGTTTTATGAGAAATCAAGATAGTTTGTAAATTTGCTGATGACAGTTCTTTTATTCCCAGTAGATTGGAGTATGTTACAAGACTCTCGTGAAAATAAGCGAGCTCCCACTCCTTCTTCTCGCTGCACTCGAATGATTCCGATCTATTGTAAGCGTTCCACTCCTTATCTGCAGTGCAAATTTATCAGAATACCGGCAGTCCAATGGCACATACATAGAGTGACGTTTAAGGTAATCTCTTACATAAAGCAGTGACTTTTCACTTGCTCGTTTTGTTCGTGAAGCTTCCAATCATCGATCCATACTTCTTTTGAATCAAACTACGTCTCAATGAAACGATAACTGTCTTGTCTTACAATCGAATTGAACAAAGCACGTCTATAAACTACCATAATACTATCTCTATTGTGATTCAGTGAAAACCCCTGAAAGTGCCGCGATATTTATTTCATTTAGCAGATACCAGAAAATAATTTATACATTTATAGATTCTGTAAATATTTACCAATCATGGAAATGATTTCCGGACAATTTTCATACGAAGAAGATATTAGCATGAAATGAGTATGAGTGAGAGGTCTGAATTAGCAAATAATATAGAGAGCGTGGTACGAGTGTGGGTGAAACGGTGTGAGCGGCTGGAGTAGAGTACAATTATGGGAAAAGCTGGGTGATTTCCGTCAGGTTGGGTTAAACACGTGCGAACATGGCACGACGAGGATAATGCCTCCCAGGTTGACCAGTGGCGACGCGTGCTTCGCCGCTGAGTAGTATGTGTACCGCGGCGAGCAGGCCGCGCCGAACTTTACATAACGCGGGATAGCCGCACGCGTGCGCCTCACGCACGTGAGTAAGTCACGCATACGTAACCGGTCAACATGACAGGCGGCATGCTGGGTTAGAAGTCGGACGGCCGCCCATGTCCCTACGGAGAATCGGAGCACGCTTTATATAACCATAGCGGCGATTGCATTAAATGGATATATCTCCTTCTCTCTCTTCCCCTTTTACCTACACTATAATCCTCACCTCTATTTCAGCAGTCAGCATTGATAACGCGCTATGCCTTCAACAGTTCCTACGAGTTTTAGACTTGTTAAGGTGCCTGCACAAGTTGTGCTAACTCCAGTCAGAGATTATTGAAGGCAAATCCAACTAGACATAGCAATCTATACGTCTGTTCGAGTTAGCTGAAAGCAACAGGAACTGGATGAATATGCAAATGCAATGATTCTACCTATTGAGAAATCCTTTGGTGCATTTCCTCGGTTTTTACTCAAGTTTTGCTAGTTTAATATATATGCTGCAAGGATCTGATCGTCTTCGTACGTAGCAAGAATAATGTACATAAATTCAAGCCCAATGTCTCCAATGACATTTAGAAGACGATCATGCGGTATTACATCGACGAAACCTTTGTGCAATCTGATGTACATAATGAAATGTCGACAACCACGTATGGCGGGTCAAGTGGTTTCTGGCGAGTCTGATTCACCATAAATCCGTTTCAGTGACATCAGCAACAATACTTTGATAGAGTTAATCAATAATATTAGGAATTAATTGTGTTAAATATCAAAATGTTCTTGTTTGGTTCAAGCAACTTGGTGGTTGGTTGCGATCTCTTGTAATCTATAGTTCACTCTCATTAGGGTGACAATGAGGATATGCAGATCCAAGAAATACTAGGCCTTTCAATGACCAGTTTTTCTATTAACACATTCTGAATTTCCTCGGATTTCATGAGCCAGCCAATCTTACGGGTGGCGCTAGCACATTTCAATATAGGAATTATGTAATGCAGACGGTATTACGTGAATTATATAATATCCATTATATAATCTGTTGCCTAAATGGGAAATAACGTCCAAGAATACAGTTCACGACGACACTCACTATCTAGAACTTTCATTGGGAATCAATTAGTCCTGACTGAATGTCCATGGCAGCATAATATGATTCGTATGTTGCGCGCGCGGCCCGCCTTAATGACCTCGTTTAAATAAGAAGCCGCTTTGCATTCAGTTGGGATCGCGGAGCACGGCGGTTTCAGGCAAATGATTCATCGCTCGAAGGGAAAATACGTCAAAGCTAAACGCGACCCGGAAGCGCCTTATCTAATAATTCTGCTTATTCGAATATATCCAGCACGCGGTGAGTACCCTTCCTCTCAAATAGGGTGAAAAGATCATTTAATGCTTCTTCACAGTCCCGAGGCATTGCCCGATTTTTTTCATTGTGTCATTTAGACTTTCAAGGTGAAATGGTCGAGAAAATATTTTAAAGTCTCTCTTATATTCCCGACAATGACACTAATTTATATAATACCTAGTTAATTTATAAAATTAAAATGGTCGAGCATATAAAATGATGGAAATAAAAATATTCGGTACAACCTTTACTCTGTGACATTATTTTATACCAGAGAAGAATAGTCACTGCGAGTGATAAGTAATAAGCTTCTCAAATCTGGAATGGGTCTATTCGTGTTGTGGTTGGGGACACGATGGATAATTATGTAAAGGTTCTAACTGCTCGGTTATATTGAGCAATTATTCCTGGCGTCGCTTCTTGTATAAGGATGAATCGGGGAAAAGTAGCACGAAGTACGATTATTCGCTCGACGCTAACGCGACGTAATGCATAACCCCGAGGGCGCTTGCGTAACGAATAGGTGTCTACACCTATCTCTCTAATAATACAATTACGAAAATTACACGATTAGGGCTCCTTAAGCAAGACCCTGCTTGCTATTAACATCCGCAATGTTCATTTACAATTGTAACACTTTCTTGATCCCAATTCTCATCGTTTTTCCACTACTCTCCATTGTGTCATACAAACTGAAGGACAATTATAATTCTACCAAATTTATGCAACTGAATCATTGATAAGATTTTCAATAAGAATCTTGAAACACTCTGTAAATATTATTAGTAGTCGGTAAAAAAATATTATACTAATATTAAACTGGCAACTGGACGCTAATTTCCGATTTACTGTTCTCTTGATAGTTCTAGCACTCAGCATTTAAAAAAATTTTATGACTTGTTATTAGCATTAGAACAATGCAGAGCTGCAAGCATAGAAGTTGAGATACAAGCTAGCGAAAAAGCAAGAAAGATATTCAATGAACACAGAGCGTTGTACCGCCCCGCAAATTGCGCTTGGGTTACGTTATCGCAACGGCAAAGTTTGCGCAATTTGCATGGGCGCCGACTCGTATTCGCAGACACGATGGAAACGCTTTTTTGCACTTCGCCCGGGAGAATGTCGGGTGTTGCATTGAGGTACTAAATGCCGTGGCTATGTCTTTGGTGGGTTGGGAAACAGACAGTCTTTATGTTGAACTGCGATTGCGATTTGACGGCTTCTCAATCCTACGCAAACTCGAACGACTCCAAGTATTTCTAGCTACGTCCAATAATTCACTGGAGGCTCGCCTATTATTATCCTGCACCAATACATTTGTTATGAAAATGATCCATCCTCTTGGGAATTCTTTGTCAGACCCACTTTGTCTCAAGTGAATTGGATATTCAAACACAGCTCGTATGAGTTCAGCTTTATAAATGTAACATTTTTAAGATGAGAAAGTTTCGGGGATGTCATTAAATACCGAGCTGTTTAAAAATTGAACTCAGGGTACATATTTTTTCCATTCTTCATGTTCACTGGGTATTAAGGAAATGTTGAATCAGAGCAAAGTAAGCCTGTCTCTGTGATGACAGGAGAGCTATAATTTACTTCGTCACATGCCTCAAACGTCGATCACGCCGTGTTTCCCAATGCTCGATGAAATCTCGATGTATTAATTAGATGCTTATTAATGCATAGCTAAGGGACAAGATAAGACTTAATTGGATCTATTAATTACACGTGCTGTAAATTAAGTTTGCATGTGATTTGCGCGAATAAAGCGTAGATCCCTCGGACCGTTTTTAACGCGCAGTGTTCCTCGCCCATTTGAATAACCGGCTGCATTGTATCGTCGCTGTGTATACTGCGCCTTTATTTGCAATACGATTGCCCTCCTTTTCGATTGGATGTTTCCGGCCTTATACTGGTTTAGGATGTGATAAGCTATCACTAAGAATAACAAAGATGCTAAAATACTCAATCCCTCGAAACTAGTATGTTTTGCTTTATTCCTAGCTTGATACTTAGGTCAAGTACTGGATCTGCTGCCAGATGAATTTAGCTGAGAATTATCAATGCCAAATCAGCGGTTTTTAATAGTTCCACAACATCTTGTTGGATATGTAAATTAGCAGTATTTTTATGGAAATAAGTATGACTGTGTGACTTCCTTCCAAATGTGACGTAGGTAATGGTATCGATTAACAATTCCAATGGCATTGTCGCGGGATATAAAAAGAGAGCGCAGTACCTAAGATGTAATTTGATTAAACTGCAAGACTAGTCGGCTCAGGCGACAAATTCGGCGTATCGCAGTGCGCACAGGAATCCGAGTATTCAATCTAAAAGTAGATTTACGCAGAAAGGAAGCGAAACCGGATGGCGGCCGGTATATCGCGTCACACTGTCATATACAGCATGCGCGTGTAAAACGTGAACACGTTTAAGATATCACAAGAACAGAACTTATCATCTTACAGGAAACGGAGAACCGGCCACCGATTGAACACAACGTTCGCCGAGGAACAATGCCAGCCACGTTTCAATTAAAGGAAGATCCACAAAGGACGAGATGTCGCGCTGTGACTGCACACATTCGCTCCATTGTGGAGAACAACCTGTCAGACGTAGACAATCTAATTTCTGACTTTGCACTGCTTTGTACTCCTGAGCGCAAGCTGACCTAGAAATCTAGTATGAAACTTGTGCATGCCTCAGAAAGAATAGGACAATCGTCCATCTTCCGTGTATGCCTTGAGAAAGCTACGGTTACTATTTGTCTTTAGCAGAAAGACAGCTAGCTATCATGTTCCACTTTTCAGATCTACTTTCTTTCCCTTTCGTGCGACTACTATAATAGAATTACCATCGTTAACAATAAGTCTCGATATAGTATGATTGAAATTAGTTTGGAATATTAGCAGTGATTTGATAAACCGTGTCAAATCCTGTTTGACCGATTTGAAAAATTTAAATACATGAGAATTAGTTCATTCATACGTTTACTTCGCTTCAACTTCTCCAAAGGACAAAATCGATACTTAAGATTGTAGACAGGCTTATTCCACGTGAGCGACTTGCATAGTGATTAGTCAGTGCAGCCTTCAAGTTACGCAAACAGTTGTATTTGCGCCTGCGAAAGTGGAAAAGAGATTAAGAAATTGTCAGTTAGAATTCAGATATCGTAGCCGAATATTCAATCAGAATATGTGACCTGTTCTAAAAATAGGGATTTACTGGTATTACCGTCGACGATCGCGCGCCGTATATATTTTTATATCGCGGCTATATTCCTCGGGTTACGCGACCCACTGCTAAACTCCCCCGTTTTACGTTACTCCTGCCAAGCTCCACCAACGCCACTTCTCTCTCTCCCTCTTTCTACCTCTCTCCTCCTCCTCTTATTCATTGCCAGTTCCAAAACGCTTCGAATCCAGTTCCACGCCGATGACGCGGATTAAATGATATCAGCCTCTTCGGATTAATTAGTTCCGATAAAATAACCATCATTTCTTGCATGCTTTTTGTCGAAATCGTTTAAACAATGTACTTTGAAAAAGGCAATGTATCTCAAGTTCATGGACACTACTGGCAGTCGAAGAAGGTATAATACTTTGAATTGAATTATATAAGCCGTTCCAAGACGTGAAATCAATTGCTCAAAGCAATTGTTGTTTGTTATGCGTACCGCAAGAATCCATCTGGTTGCGTAACTTAAGAATAAGAAATCTATAGATGACGATCAAGATTTTATTTTTGCCATGCTAATAAATTCTTTCTACAACATAATCACTGCTTCTTCAATGTTTACAACTCTTTCGCTTTCCAGAAAACCATTGAAAAATATTACAAGATTATAAAAACAATAACTGTATAATGGTTTATGGAGTTAAAATGACAAAAGGTTTGTAAAAAGTGGAAGTTGGTGGGTCGGAGAAGAAAGAAGCGAGCGTTAGCGAGCTGGAGGGAACGAAGCTGAGAATGAGAAGGCGCATATTGCAGGCTGCACCGTGTGTGCATCCGATGCTCGGATCGGGTACTATAGTTTGACCTTGTCTGGGTGTTCACCTCAATAGAATAGCAGGTTCGTTCGACCGCCTGGTCTGCGCTCCCTCAGTCGTCCGTTCAATGCTGGCTGGCTGCGTTCTCGCGCGACTTTGGGGCCAACCAGCCGACAACTCGGAGACCATCGTCGGCTTATGTAATTCGAAGCAGGTCACGGCCAGACATCCAAAAAACCCGCCTTTCGCTCCTCGACATTTGAATCGACCGCACTGCTTGACGAAACAAGCGTTAATATGCTAACCCTCGCAATTCTCTATAACATAAACCGGTAGATATTCCCGCACCTTCGTACTTTTTCAGACAATTAGAAGAGGAATCCTCCAAATAGTCGTGTAAGTCGTGTTGTTTATTTATTTCTTCAATAACTGAATTGAAGAGTTACGGAAGTTGTGAAACAGTATCTAATTACTGTCAACAGGCATTTAATAAATAATTTGTTATTAGATTTAAGAAATAAACAATTAGTATTTCGACTCTTTTGTGAGAATACATTTTTCTACGATTTATACTACATAATGCCTCCAAGTTAAATGCATTTCGAATTGCGGCTTATTTTAAAAGAGAGTCGTGAAAGAGAGAGACCTCCGGCTCCGGCCAGAGTTCGGAGGGGAACTGGAAGCTTAATTCGCCGGATCGGTTTCTATTCTGAGAGGAACCCGCTTCCTCGGAAAGATAAAAGTACAGACAAGGTGGGTCTCGTCGACATCATTTATGTACGTACTCATGTCCCTTTTTCCAGACATTCGCTCGTAATATACCAAAGTCATGGGAAGAAATAATTCATGCTTGATGCGGTTGCTATTTCCGTGGCGCCCGGCAACCCTTCCATGGAACTGTAGATGTGCACATGTCTACACGCATGTATACCAACTCACTCGATGTAGATATGAATACACACATAGAAATATCCTGAGAATAATATTTCTGTAAGACAGTCTTAAACTGCTCGTAAAAGATATTATCCCCACGATATCTTAGAGGTTTAATAATAACTATCAAGGATTCAGTTGTTTTGCTGTCAACATTTTGGAATTGGATCAAAATGAATGCACCAAATTCGCCCGACAATTCAATCTCACGCGATGATCCTTTGCCACCAAATCTGGGGCAAACAAATATAGTTCTAGCCAATCAAATCAGTTTGTATATGATATCGATGGTTTGGCAAGTGGCAATAGTATGCCACAACCACACAATCAAATTATGAAATAAATGGTAAGACCCTAACAAAGTTTCATTTCATTCTTTTAACACGGGGCCACATCGTTATGCACTTCTGTTATTGGATCAGTGCCTGGGTCAACCTGGAAAGTCGATATGCTCGCCAAATGTGGGATTTCTCGTTGTTGCGCGTTCTCCTCGTCTCGCTCCACGTTATTATACATGACACATTTCTTGAATGGAAATTTAATTCTATTAAAATGGTCTGTAAAATTTCGTGTGTGGCTGTCTTCCACTACTTAGGGGATTATCAATGTTAAAGTGATAATTAATTACATCTTGGGAAATATTCCTAACACCGTTGATTTTCATTAAAGTCGGCGAAAGTGTGCGCGTCAGGAGTGCGATCGCATAGCATGAAATCGCTGATATCTACACTCGCACGTACAGAGTCATAATTCATAATGCAGTTGTACGTAAAAGTGCGCGCAACCCCGCATTTCATAACTGTTTCAGCGGCGGCGGCGGCGGCGGCGGAGCGCGCTCTACGTAACCTTTCATGCACATTTCTATTGTCGGGCGGTTCGAGTGTTCCGACGGTGACGAAATCGGTCGGCTCCTGCATGATGCCTTTGGCTTGGTTACGTGCGCGGTTAACCGCGCGCGGATTGAGAACCAAGCCCGGCGTAGACGCTCCAAACCTCCAACGATATATCGGCGTTATGAAATGCATACCACCAGGATTCACACCCGTGAAAGTCGCCAGTCCCATCACACCGCCATCTCCGCCATCTCCGCGCCCTTTCGTCCCCGTCAATCCAATGGACAAAGTTTTAAAAATTCTCAATATATCTCTTCATTTGCCAAATGAATTTTCTCCAAGAAATACCCGCGCAACACAACAAAATGCCGCGATTCTCTTTTACTGTTTGTGTAAGCCAGAATCAATTTGACGCCTTCATTGTACGAACGCGTGGCAAGCTATACACCGTAAATAACGTAAAATGCAGCACCAGAGGGAATCTGCGTAGGTTACACAATGAGCGAGCCTTACCGATTTACTGTTACGAAATCCAGCTTTGGAACGAGAAAGATAAACTTCATTTATATTTGTAACACACTTTAGCACCCCGATCTTGTACATGACGGTGAATTTATATAAAAGTGTGTTATAACGACTAGAACCCGCAAAGGACGCAATAATATTCGCGTACTAAATCTGCATACTAGTTCAAGGATATATTTAGGCTGTTTTGCTAAATCTGCAATAAAATATTCTATATTTGAAATCTCTTTGTATTCCTTTTCGCATTTGTCCTGCACTTACCACTTCATTAGAGAAACAAGGAGAGACAATGAAGCGTCTTTGTTTGCTTAACAGAGCAATTAACTAGGAAGTAGTATGATGTCGATACTTTCATCCGGCTAAGATAAACCTGGTAAGCCAGTCGAGTTTAATTAGAAGAGCGCGTAGCGTAATTGGCGGTGTTGGGCCATTCGTCGTGCGTATGACGACGGCAGGTCCCGTAGATAATAGTACGGGAATGGCAGTACCGTTAATTGGCTATTAGCAAATGACCCAAGTAGATCTTACTTTTGTTTTGGTCGAGGCACATAAAACTTCTACAAATAAATGGCCGGCCGATTTTAGGACAACCGCTGCCGGCAATGTGTCGTTTCTATCTTACGTTACATCATCCTCCGCGTTAAGTGTCAGTGAATCACTTTC
The DNA here is from genome assembly GCA_910591665.1 of Ectemnius continuus. Classification (NCBI taxonomy): domain Eukaryota; kingdom Metazoa; phylum Arthropoda; class Insecta; order Hymenoptera; family Crabronidae; genus Ectemnius; species Ectemnius continuus. Next base: position 26,006,731 of record OU342856.1, read on the forward strand.
CGTCCACTGATCAACGGATGACCTCATTTGACTAACGAGTTTATGAGTCAAACCGTTGTGTTAAGGCAATCGTACCGCTGTGGAGACGGTTCTTTTTAATCTGGCCGTCTGTCTTCATCCTTAACTGTACACCGCCAACCAACTAATTATTCCGTCTGTTGCTTTAATAGAGACAAAGTGTGTAAAGTTTGAAATCTTCAATTATTAGGTAAAACTTGGGATTCCGTGTTGAAAAGCATTTCAACTGTAGCATCCAATCAAAACTTGTATTTGTTTTTTCCTTTCACATCCTAGATTCGGCGAAGTAAAATGTTTACACGATTGGTTCTTAATCAGTGATGAACTTGTAATAGAAATAGTTATAACATTACAATATTTGTCTTGATTTTTTATATGCTTCCTCTACAGGCATGATTTGCCACAATAGATACTAATCTGAACGCATTATGGCATTCCTCTGCTAATTTTGATAAACGCGGTGGTTGGTCTATTTGAGTTCTTATCCCCTGTTGTTGTCATTAATAAATGTGCTAGGTATGATTCAACCTGTTTCGCTACTAATATCGTTGTTAACCTCGACAAACATTGGAGAACGAAGTAAACGTCGCACGACTCCACAAATCGCATTCATGCACCGTGGTAATAATGTTCTCGGCTCTTTGTTACTCATGTCTCTATTGCATAATGTCTTGGAGGTTTCTGATAGCCAGCCAGTTGGTGTATGCCGATGTCTCTGCTACTCCCATGTACCATTATGTAACGCTTATGCCCAACCGAACGTTTGGCATTACCATATTACGAGACTTCGACTTCCCGCCCTCTTTTCTCGCCTCTTGTCTCCCTCTCTGGCCCAACCCTCCTTTGTCTCACCGATACTTTCTTACCGCCTGCTTTTCTCCAATACGCTCCTTCCCACTCACAACTTTAATTACAACTCTTTTACCTATTACTCAATCCCACTTTTCCCTTTCCTCAATTACAATTCACTCCTTCTATTTTAGAGAGCTTCTAATAGATCGATTTGGTACTACAGATATTCTCTGCTTCTATAGATATGTACATATACATGCGCGCATTGACGAGTGTTATCCTCACAGACCTTCGATACGACATTGGAGACCGAAGGGATGCCCTTCAGAAGCTTGACACTGTATTATTATTACGGTATCTATATTTAGTGTCGATTATTCTGCTACTAGGTGCAAGTTCTCAGTATCGACGAGTATTTTTGACGAGGACGTTCATTTGTAAGTAATAACTTTCAAATGATCGAAGGGTGTTTTCCGAGGGGCGTGGCGTATATATTTTTCATCGTAAGCTATCTATTTCTAAATCATTCATCGAAATACCTGTCCACTTACATTATAATTACCTGATACGTGCACTATAATTTATCTATTTTAACATCCTGCTTAAGTACTGTTTGCATTGAGTATGCTTTTAGGTCTAGCATACCTCGACGAATAACTATGCGTAGTGGTTTGTTAATTGAACACTTTCAACGGATAAGCAATTGATGAATAGAACTTCGCAATTCGATTTGCATACCTTTGGTTATTAATAGCCACTCTGAATCCTGCTCCAACAAGGTCTCCGCAAAATTCTGAATATAATATGAAAAATACCAGTAGCAAGAATTTATTAATTAGGCTCTGACTTGATTCCAGCCAAGAATATGTAATTTCATACTTGTGGGTGATAAAAAAAAAAAGTATTTTCCGTTAGAACGCGACTTGTGAATGTTGCATGCAACACTGTGGCAAACCAGTCGTTAAATGTGCCGCCCTCTTATTTCAACAACTAGATCTTTCTATATGAAAATTAGTTTCTAAGTTTTGAACGTTTCCTTACGAATGCCACCTGTCCCATTCCATTTTGATTTTATTAAACAGTGATCGATTCGATTTGGGAATACCAAGAAGATAGGCACGGAATACAGAGCTACCAGAGGTCTATTGGTGATGATAGTTACGTAATAATTTTCGGAACTTTCACGACCGAAATGAATTGAGCAGCGTTGCTCAATGTATATTATTGCACTAGTCGAGAGAATAGCTGACAGTATGTGGTTGATTTCGTTTGCTAATTGCAGAAATTTCTCTTTAGTGGTTTCATTGGAGCGTGTCCATTGAAACGGCTGGTTGATATTGAAGGATTAGCTCGGTGCAGCAATCTCACGAACAATGGGAATGAGATGGGCTCACCGTGACAGATTAACGGGCGTAACGATAAGCGTAGGATCGATAAATTCATGGCCGCAGACCGCTCTCACTGAGATAGATTATGTAAGAATCAGAGGACATTGGCTCGGCTTATATCCTTGGTTTCGTCGAGAAACGAGGATCGCATCAGCCGACCGTATGCTCGGTTCAATCGAGCAGGCTCCGCAACATATTCTATGAATTCGCAGGTCGGCGCAATTTCCAACTCCACCGTTCATAGTTCTTAGTTTTTCCTTCCCACTGACAGTTTGGTCGAATTGCTGGCTCCTCTGATAGTGAATCAATCTTTTAATGTCGAAGACGCTCGACGAGACAGAACGTGCGATTACGTAACGATGAAGTCTCTACTCTCGGGACATTGTCCTTACCGGTTTATCCTTGAACGCGCAATCAGACACCCAAGAGTCTAATTGAGTGAGCGGAGTCTCTTCAGCGGCCTCATCTCTTTACACATATCAATTGATTTCTCTTCGCTATTAAATTATACTCGAGGATATTACATTCTAAGAAAAGGAATATCGTCAAGTACTATTTAATCATATTAAATCCTTCAATATAACGTTATTCTTATGTTGCAGAAATGATAACAACTATTGAATTTTTGCAGTTCTTCGAACGATGAAAAAGGAAATGATTAAAATGTAAGACACTACTAGAGTGACAAGATTAATGCGAAGGAATCAATGTTACTATTCTTTGTAGTACATATATTAATAGTTCATCTGCATTCAATGCTAATAATAAGCGGTTACTTCATCTCTTGCCATGATCTTTACAAGTACTGTTTGGTGGCATTGATACGCTACTGCTTGGACATGACTGATGTAAACAGTATGTCCTCTGGTATTGCCTTTACAGTGAAGGGAACTGGATTTGCATGATGATTTATCTGCTCTAAATATTCCGCACATTTCTTTCAATGTGAAGTCAACCGCGTAATTGTGATCAATAGATTAGCATAGCGTTTAGTATGAGTTACTGCTTACGATAGTGTTTGGTAGGTGTGAAGACAGCGTTCTTGACTTAATTATATGATAATGTATCTGACACTTCTACAATCGAAAGGAAGAATAATATCCTCACAGAGGTTATCATTACTCCTAACAATTCATTCTCTTGACACGATCGTCTTGGGAATTTATCGTCGAAATTTATGCATATCATTTAATACTGCGTAAATATTTCTGTACCCCGAGGGAAGGCAAGTTGTATAAGAAAACGACCTGCTGCAATCTATACGCTCCCATTATTGCTCGCTCTGTCCTGATCAGCCTGATATTTCTTTCATCTTTGACGGTGCAGAACGCATATTGAAAAAACTGCAAATTGGACGACGGCTTGTTAGTTGTACTAACTATATATCATTTGAAACTGCCTTTACCGTGGGCGTAGCGTGGCGTGATTAATTATGAAACCTGTATCATTCAAAGAATGCTGATCAGCCACCAGTAGAATTCATGTAGTGAAATGAAGTAATTTGAGTACATCTTTGTAAATTTTATAAGAAGCATATTGCTTTTCAACTGTTTTGTTCTTTTGACATTTTCAAAATAATAACAAGTTGAATGAAGTTTTGTAAAAATAATATTAAGGACAGGAATATTATGCGAGGAAGCTTATGTGAAGGTTCTGATATATTGGGTATTTGATTTTTGCTGGAAATGTATGAAAGGGATGAAGATGAGAGTGTTAGTTATGCTAGGGTACATGAGGAGAATTGGGCGGAGTGCAGAATCCACCAGTTGCACTCTGGTATTGTTTTCGTTGGAATAGGTGAAAAACTTGGCTAGAGTAGTTGAAGCTTGGGGGGAAGTCGTAACGCTCGATATTCGAGTCACGTCGTTGCGTTTCACGCTTGATCCAACGAATTCGTAACGAGGGACGCTGTAACGCCATGTTACAGAACGACTGCTCACGTAACGCGAACGTGTTGAATAACTCGTTTCTTTGAGTTAGATGTTACGAGGTGAGCTTTACACTGCTGCCTGGCAGCATAAGACCTACGTAACCTGCTCTACCAATATTATGGCCCTCCCACCAGAATTTCGACGGTGCGCGCCCGATTCCCATGATTATCAACAATTCTATCATCTCGCACGTCCAAAATTCTCTCGTTTAATAAGCCGCTTTCAGGAATGTTCACTTTATGGGAACATTATAATATTAACGCATCCTTTATTCTGTAATCGACTGAACCCGCTCTTTCACCAATCCTACTGCGCGTCACGCTTTCAACGATGAGCTCTGATAAGAATCACCTAGAAAACTCGATTGATAGGCATTATGTCATATCTACGCACGAAACGTCAAGTTCAACCGACAAGGCTAATACGATTTTAGTTCCCATTGTGCCCATCTTATTTCTACCCGAATTTTCAGCATCAGCTTCTGAGCCACTAAAATTTGAAGATATTCACATATTTAATCGACATGTATCGAATGGGGAAAAATGAACTTTTATTATTTGCTAGAATCATTCTGACTGACTGTCAATCATAGGATATTTATCGATCCCAACAGGCGAATTAATGAATGATGTTAGTTGAGCGTATTAGAGAATGTCATTTGAGACCAACGGCCACGAATTTGCATTTGGCGATATTGCGCGTGACAGCCGTATCATTTACTCTGCTATTACATAAGATTGTACATACATATACTAGTAGGATGTTGCGTAACAACCATTAAGGCATTTAACGAGTCTTACGCTTTGGTACTTCAACTTCAATATTGGATAGTTTTCTACTTTAACAGCGCGATGCCCAAAGGTATATGCCACATATATCACTCCACAAAGAACATCCGTTTTCCCTCAGATCTACAAGCCGCTAAATTTACTGCGATCAGTAAAAAACGTGTGGGCTGTTTAGTTTAAGGCAAACATCGAGAAGGAATCTATTCTCTGGTAAATATAATGCGGTATTTACAGAATTAAATGGAGCCAGGACAATTTATAGAATCTGCATGACAATTTCAGAATAGCAAACCTATTGAATTCCATTACCACAATATGCAGGTGTGCCAGGATTGCTGCTCGCCTTGCCAATGAGAATTCTTGGTAGGCGAATGCTCGGAGGGAAACGTTTCCTGCTTTTAAAAAGTCGGAATATAGTGACTAGTGTTACTTTTACTTTCGGAGACCGGAGTTTCAGGCCGAATTTCGACACCGGCTGATACAAGACTGTATTGAGAGATTTCGATTTCCTGATAAGAATACGATTCGAATTGATTAGGACATACGGTGAACTACCTTCTAATACGAAGCCTAGTCAATCTGTGTTAAAAAATATTGTAATTAATACATATTGTTAGTTTCGAGGAAAGAGAACGGCGATTGGTGCAATACATGAAGAGAACAGTATTATAAATATGTATGTTATGGCAAAAGAGTATTAAAAATTCTTAACGAAAATTTGTGTAAGTACTCTGTGCTTGTGTAACTTACAAACAGAGAAATGTCTATATTAGAATATGTAACCATACGAATCTTTTGGAGACAATGCCATGTATTGTAACCAACAGCGAACAATAACTCATTCTTTCTAATTCGATGTAGATGTCGTTCTCCAATTTCTCGCAGTGAAGTTACACTGCCGATTTCAGGATTACGAGAGCAGCAGCGATAGGATCGGTGGCCGAGTTCGAAAATTGGGAAATCACGTTCTGGTAAGCGCTCTGCCTAATAACGATGCTCGGGCCACTCATCCGGTCGGCTCGACTAGATGCTAGTGTTGCTCTGTCGAAATCGACGTTGCCTTAATTAAAGTGGATGTTTAGTGAGTCAGCGAGTATTGTGCATACGAGATACGTTTGTATGATCCTCAGCTATCTTACAATCTACTCGCTGACACTTGCTACATAGATCTTGATTTACCGATGAAATCCGCTTATTGTCAATTTGTTTTAGTTATCACGCTGCCAGTGCAACTTGAGATTAGTCCGCGTACTCGTGAATGTCATACCGTATGCTTTGCCGTGTACGGCGGATTACTCGGATGAAGTTCAAGGAACTACTCAATGCAAATTCTTTTCTGGACAACTTCTTGTTTGTAAACAGGGGGCCGTTATTAACACAAAGGTAGCATATATGGATTCTGTATGTATTGGGTAATATGATGCTTAACGATTGCTTTCTGTCATTAGCAAATTCCATATGATAGACTCTGACATTTACTGTTTCGGAATTTTCTTAAAATGGATACCTTCTATATAACATAAGATTACATGGTAACGCTAGAAAGTGATGCAAATGTGGAAGAATGAAAACTTGCCTGCCAGATTTTAAAAGGAGATGCTGAAACTTGGAAGATGGGTTTAAAAGTGTTTCCTTCTCGCCGCTAATATGGATGAGCTGTCCATTCAAGGAACTAACGATGACCATACCGGAGAGCAGAGTGATTATCCCGCATGTAACAGAAGGACCAGACTGAAGGAGATTACGAAGAACGATATTGAAGATGTCCTAGTTTTTACACCGGTCCTTGCACAATCGGAACGGCTTGCGTAACCAGGCATCAACCGAACTCCCAACTTTCCTCTACCGGAGTTTTCGTAGAAAACGCGACTCGTTGAACCAATTTGCATCCTACTTAAATTTGATGTCGAATTTTGCGCTCCAGTTGATTCTCTGGGTGCAGTCGGGCATTGCTACAGAATGTTTTAATCAGATACCACAGTGCAATCTAAAGTTTTTCGAGATCCTTTTATTACATTATTATTTTTGGTGTTCTTGGTATCTTTTTCTGAATCCTATAAGGGAAAGGCAGCAGTATATATTTTATAGTGTGATTGAAAAAACTGTTACAAAGTTTAAGTGGCAGTTATCATTAAGGCGTTTTATGTCATAACACTATTGTTAAAGAGTGGATGACTAGTTATCTCTACGACTCAATCATATTGGTGACTGTGAGTTTATCATCGTATAGTTGCCTGAATTTACGAAAGTCTAAATGGCAGTCCTGCGAGGTGCATTTATAGATTGGCAAAACTACCGTCGACATATGTGTTTCTCATAAATTCGAGTACTGGAATTTATATATCCTACATCGCTGTGGCGATTATGTAATACTGTATGCTCTCTTGCATGAATGTAATAACCGGTTTTGCGAATGCGGAGTTGCGCCGTTCAATGAATGGAGTTAAGAAATGTAGGTTGATAATTGGGCGTAATGTCCTTTCGTATCTATTCGTTTGCAAGTGATCTCGACTATTAATAGAAAATCGTTGCCAGCTAAAATTATAATACTAATGTTATAAAATCCTACACTCGTAGATAACAGAACCAGATGTAACCGAAATATGTTGAAATATTAGATTGAATGGAACGAATTGAAACTTGGAATTATTTCAAGCAGGAGAAAGTGTATTAATAATTAATAATTGAAGAATCCTTAAGAATTGTCTTAGGATTACCGTCGGAGTGAAAATAATAATTAACGTCCAAATTGATGAAGTATGTACATTGAACTATATTGGTGTACAGAGACTACGAATAGATTCATATGATTATTCAAGAATTTTCCACTGTCAAGACTGGTAGTTTTAAACACACGTTTGACAACAAAAAATTGTGGCGTTAAGTAGCAAATGCCACACTGTCCGGTAATTAACATTTCTGTGCGCGAAACTAACAGACGTATCCTGCGAATCAAGTATTCGCTGAACATATTTAGTTTAGTTTAGTTGGTGCTCTACATTGCTTTTTATGGTACCTTTCAAATGCTATACAGATAAATATTTCACCCTATAATTAATCAACTACCATGTCGAAAACACGATTTGCACTATAATTATCCAACAGATTTAGTACTAACTTACCACTTTAACAATTATTACGTTGCATAATGACATAGAGTGGCCTAAAACATACTGGAATTTTGCCACTAATGAGAATTTCAATATTTTTCAACAGGAGATTTGTAAACAGTTGTGACCGAGTTTCACTTCAGTTAATTGTGGGCCGATCATTAGGATATCGGATATATTTTGTTGACCGCAAGCACACGCGCCACTGTGATAATATGTAAAAGCAAAAGGAGTCTGTGCCGGCTTATGTCTGGTGTGCAAACGTTACCGCAATTAGCCGTGGCTAATCCTGATAATACTGTTGTGGATCACCATCGGTGTGTATGCGACAACAAAGGGTTGCTTGGTACGTGAAAGTATCGGAGCTTGATTCGCCTTCTCAGAGGCTTACGTAAGGCGAGTGGGAGTAAACCTTCTTAAAAGCCCAGAGATCATGCTACTATCGCGATTTCGTCGATCCTTGCTTGCTGAAAGTTTGTACTAGAAATAACGCATCTTTCCGATCGGCCGTTAAATGTCAGGCGATACGGAGGCGTGAGGAGTGGACGAACAAAGCGATCATCGCAGAACCATCTTGTAAATGCATACAAATCGACGAATAAAATGGAAAGAAGATTGCAAATGGTCAACAATTGGAATAGTTACTCTATTCTTTAATTATTTTAAACTACAATATATTTTCCATCTAACATTGAAGATGTACTCTTTCTTTGTATTATGAATTCTTATGGTTTGAAAAGCTAAGAGGAGATCTCGTGGATGTGTACTTGCATGGGAGTTTGGGCAGCAGTAGTCGGCCCTTGGTGGTAGGAAGGAACTGCCGTTAAATATAGAATGCGCTGTAGCAGTCTACCGACGACCGACGAGTTGTCGTCTCTAGTCTCTACCTACGCGCTCGACACTTATCTATTGCCACCAAGTATTACAACATCCCATTATAGTAGTAATATACGATATAACAATCGCTAGTACGCTCGAGACTGATCAGTTCAACTGCGCTGCAATGCAGATTAAGTTTGCCGCACGGCATTATGGTTGTTGCGTAATTCCTTAATCCTTTGTTGCTTCGGAGAGTGAGTGCAACACAAATGCTAAGTGCTCGATGCTACACTTTGAAACTTTCTGGGCAATATGAATCCCGAAATTGATCATGAAACATATATTATATTGGACGAGTCATTTTAATGTTGAAGAAATTTCACACTCCCTTTTAGATAAAGCGATAAATTCACAATATATTATTGTGAGTTGATTCAGAAAAAATTCATGTCATAACTTTTCGAAAGATATCATTTTTTTAATGTATAATACGAATTTCTAATTTCGGTGTAATTAGTAACGACTTGAAAATTATGTAACTCTAATTTTATGTACTTCATTATTTCAAGTATTGCGTTCCTACTGACAAGTGTGTTAATATGCATTAGTGGAATGCAATTTTGTCCATCTGCCGTAATCTATTATTCACATTACGATTTCCGTTCACGTAACAGGTCTTTTGGAATGCAAACTATTCAAAGCATTGAAGCAGTTAAGCTATATTGTCGCCGCTAATTCCTGCGCAGCTAATTTCGATATCAGCCTCAGGCACATGTTGTCCATCATCATACATGAGGTATGTGTACCTGCAGAAGATTGTTATCACGTATAATAAATATGCCCTGATATTACCTGTAGTTCTACACTCGCTCTTACAACTACAAATGTTGTAACTTGTCTCTCTGCTTATTATTTGCAGATAAGAATTCGAAACGTCCTTTACTGACTCAGTAAAAGCATTGTTATGTGTAAATTCAGAAATGGTTTTACTGACACAGCAATAAAGATTTCCCTTCTACTTGTTATGTTTAAAGTTTTATCCGGCTAGGAGAGGCTGAACCCTCTGCTCCCACGTGTCTTACGGGTAGTTTAGCGCAACAGATTGTGGGAACAAAGTGGAGAGACATTCATGAGTCGGAATTTGTATTTTAATCGGCCTCCGCCAATCAGAGTCGGCACTGTGAGAGGGGGTGTGAGGTGTAGCGGAAAGTTCAAAGGGTATTTTTATGCCGGGAGCGTCTGTTTAATCCCCCCATGCTGACGTGCTTGCCGCTATTATATTAATCTTCGTAATACATTCTAACCTTTTATCTATCGCCGCAGGCATCTAGCAACGTTGCTTCATGCACAAGCATATCGCATCTTGGCGCACAGTGTTTTATGGATTCGCGCGAACCTATCAGTGTACTATCGGCAAACTTTTCCGAAATGTTAGTGGGCCTCCCCGATTCAGCGCGATATTTATGTAACCGTGCAAACCTTGTTCAAGCATTTGCATATACATATGTACCTAGCTGTAATCTTTCGGCTCGAGCAAAGAATGCCGCTTGAAGGATCATTTGCTTTCGCTTAGCTGCGACCACCAACTGCTCTGGTAATAGCGATAAAATCTTTTTAACGATAGTCTGAATCACTCTTCGCAATGCGAAATTGTAATAAAACTCGGAGTTTCAGGTGTTGATGTAAATTGGGGCATGAAATTGCAGGTAACACAACGGTATATTATTTTAATGCCACGACTGGTTCACAGGTTGCTTTAAATTTTTACTAAAATTGCGTACCATTTCTTGCTTTTTTCTAATGCTCGTCTTTGGCATTTATTTATGAATGGGGATGATAATATAATTCATATTTGTATTAATCGACAGGCAATGAATTCATCTTATGGTTCCTGAAGAAGAAAGGGTGGATTCACTTTGTGTCGGAATTCCTTTCATCCAGCAATTGCTATTATCAGATCGAATTTCAAGTTTTAGCCAATAAATGGTCACAATCAACCTTCTCTCCTCAATTTAAATCAGTACTGTTTAGTTGTGGCCGGTGGTTCTTGTTCGATCAGCACTTTCGACAATTTCGTACGGTGGCGAAATACAGATCCTGTGTTACCTATCGATCGTCTCCATTAACTAGTCCGTTACACAACGGACTATAACTATTGCCAAACAATAGATTATACCGCAGCAGTAAGCCGTCGTTTGGCGTCTAGAGCGGGTAGGGGTTTGACTTATGCAAGCGTTACATACATTTGGTTACATTACTGCCATTACGTAAAAGGGAATCGGCCGGAGGGTGGAGGGGGGAAAAAGTATTGCGAACCGTTGGTATTTAAGCTATTTCGTAAAACATGCTGACCGATCTCTAACGAACAATTGTCGAACCTATTGTAATGACATTAAGTGGAAACAGTCAGGTGCCCCGCAGTAACAATGACAGGAGATAGTACACTGTTATCTTTTCCCGCATCCGTCATCGATCTAATAACGGACGACGCATCATGGTATCAGGCTGGATTGCATCAAGTTGCTTAGTTCCATTCACCCTTAATTAGTGCATTAACTACACTCATGTCAGAACAAGTTAACGAAAATAATCAGGCGTAATAGTTGCGGAGCTGCCGGTTACGCCGTTACGTAAAGTCAAACAATGACGAGACTGGACGGGTTACGATAGTACCTTTCGCTGGTGGGGACCCTTGGCAGTTTTATGGTGGCCATGCTGGATCGTATCCGCTGGTCTGTACGGCTGTTCCAACTCAAAGAGCAGGCATGAGGAAGGCTCGAGAGCGCTGACTTTGAAATGTTCGAGTAGCACTATTGCGAAAGGAAGTCTGCCGCGCAAGAGACATCCGATGTCATGGCGGGGAAGAGCCCCCATCGTCGTAGCAAGTGGTTTACACGCGTGGTTGCATGAACGTGTAAATATTTCGCTTACGAAAAGCCGTTTACTCTTACACGTTGCGTTATGTGCGCGCCACTCTTGATGCCGAAGCTATGTTCATCTCGCGTTATGTAAGGCGCGAGCAGTTAGGCTTTATATAATGACCGCTCCGATTTACCGACGAAATCAACAGTAGACGTCGTCGACTCATCGCTTGTTTGGCTTGCCGCGTCGCGCCAGTTAGACCGAACCGTGGCTGACTAGTACTCCTACTTTCCACTGAACGGCAAGTAGTCTAGTATCGACATCTACTGGCGAATGCGCTCGGCTGGCTGACGTAGCCCGTTGACTTGTTTCACTGTTACTTGCTGCGGGTTGGAGAACATGGTAACTGGCTGTACTAAGACTGTAATATGGACTGCCGTTCTGTATTTTTCTGTCGTCTAAAATTAGGAATACGGGAAGATGGATCAGTCTTTCGAAGATGGTTGTTGTACCGATAAATGATAAGTAACGGCAGTTTGTTGACAGACGTCTTCAGATGTTTTACGTAAACGAGAACGTTCTTACCCATAAAATGGCAAATTGTGTAAGTAAATCAATAAATCAAACATTTGAACGATTTGCGAACAGTTTCACGATTAGTTTCACAATTCTTATTATAAAATTCAGTTTGAAATCTTGTTTAATGTTTATTTTAGCAATCGTCCCTTGCCAATTGTGAAGAAAAATTAAGGGGTATTGCATATGAAGAAAACTTTCGCCAAGTTTTTCTTGAACTTCTCGATCATTGGCCAGCTTATTAAAATCTTTATGCGTCGCTGCTATGGAGCGTAGCAATTATAGAATTTTCTCCTTCGGCGAGCGTATTGCTTTTTTGCACGATCCGGATTTGCAGCGAAGCGTAAGACTCTCGAAGTCCCTTTCCCATAAAACATGATAGTCTGAGCAAGGCTCATCGAGAGAGGGTGTCATCTCTTCTCATTATGTGTACCGACGTGCTTTTCAAAAAAGAAGGTTCTCAATTTGGTAAGCATATTTGTTTACCTTATTCGTTTTTCATAGCTAAAGACGGGTTTGTCTATTTGGATCATTGTTATATGTATTTTTTATATGGTTACATATTTACAATCTTAGCTTTCCTCAAAATATGTAGAATTGGCCCTTTACTGACTATTCACGAAGGTTAAATTGTGTTCCTTTTTATTCATATTTAATGATAAATATATGTGGGACCAGTATAAAGATATTTAAGCCATTTGCATACAAAGCCAACTATTTCTAGCGCGTAGGAGATTTTTTTCAGGCGAGCCATCAATTTTTTCAAAGACAGTTTTATTAATTAATGAGAAGGTAAAAGGCAATGAGTGGGTGGCAAGATGTAAGTGGGTGGGTGGTTGCTAGGGACGCTGCGGACAGTGAGCTTAGCCGACTCGGCGCACGTGCTGAGCGTTGCCGCCGAAATCCCACTATTTCCTCCGGACAAGCACGCGCCTTCACACTTGGCACTCTCCGCCTTGTTGCCCGCCAGTCGAGCTACGCACCTCGACAGGAAAAGCGGCTCGGGATTCCACGCTCCCGATGACAATTCGCGTCACGACCTGGAATTCAAAAAATCCATCTCAATCGTACCGCTCTCATTTCAACTAATCAATTCTCTTTTACGCTTCGTACATGAGCCGTGATCTTCTTGGGAACTTTTACGATCAGTACGACATCAGTCCTCGTTCTTTATTTGGCCTAATGAACTATCAAGGAACTCGATTAATATGTGCTTGACGATGACATTCGTTTCGACATGGCATCGCTACTCCAAAGTTACAGTGGACATTAGTGACTGGTGGATGTGAAGCCCGAGAACCTTAGTGAGCAGCTTTTGAACAGGACTTGCTGCTAATCCGCGCGAATTATAATATATTTCATTTGCGATAGAGGCGTTATTTATTTATGCGGAAATAGGAACTTAAATATTCAGGGGCGAGCGTGCATTTCGACGGAAGCGCAAGTGTTCGCCGGCGGCAAGAAACAGTTTCTGAGCGAGGTCGAAATTGATCCGGTCCACAGACCAGTGTCTGTCGCACGAGAATCGATGGAAGCGATGGAAGCGATGGAATTTACTTTGAATTCTTCAGGAGCCCATTGCACGTCATGGTAACGGTTCCATGCGAAGTTTACATTCTCGATCAATGAGAGTAGTGCCTCGTTTCCCGAAGACATCCGCAGTGACGATGGAGTCCTTAGGATTCAGGCCGGCTTGTTAGGGAAATCTCGCTTGTTAATCAGAGCTTCACCGAATTGAAACCTCACACTCGAAGCACCCGACTTTTACAGGTGGGTTATTACCCTGCATTTACTCATCTATCTATGCGTATGGGCAACTGTTGCACCTTTCATACACTGACCCACTAAAGAACCAAAGATATTTATAACGAACTCTTTTTTTATTTTATTTATAACAACTATAAGTTTAATGCGAGGCGATTGGTTCGATTTAATTTCTATGACCGTATAATATGGCGTTAATTATTTTTAATATCTTCATTGAATAATTAGTAAGAAAAGAAAAATGTCGAATTACTAAAGGCAAAGTGTAGAGCAGCATATATACTTCTTTACGCGCAGCACAGAAATGGGCATGTAGGTTACTCATGCAAAACGTAGTAGAGCAATTAAGAGACTTGACTGATATTTCGGTCTTGCTGCGCTCAGCGTTTTCGGTTTAAGGTCGAGAAAGCACTCTACTTAAAACTTCAAAACTTGAGTACGGATTCAGGCATGGCCAAAATCGAATGTGCATAAAAAGTTCCGGGAAACATGCAATTTTTTTGACTTTAATTCTCGTCAGGCAGCAGTTTCTATCAGAATCAAGCTACACCGGGCGGGAAATTAAGTCACTGCATAATTAAACCGGAGCTAAAAATCGCTGTGGTTTTTATCGTTTTATTGTTCATCGCACAAACATTACCCTGGTACGGTTAATTAGTGCGATAAAGCTGTAATAAAACAAAATAAGCTCGGGTTCGAGTTCACCTAGAGACTGATGCAGTGCCCACACCTAATCTTTCTCTGATACACATGCGGCGCGTAAACAACTTTGAACTTGCAGCTTGGCATAATGAGAGCGGAATTTACATGGGTTTATACGAAAAAACGCATTAATACATTAAGGACACTTATTCTTTAATCATGACTCAAGTGTTTTCGGTACAAATCCGGGACTTTGGCCACTGGTTTCATGCTTTCTATTCGTTTTTATAGTCAATCGAAATATCAAGCATTCGTTGCAGTCCCAGAACCTTTGAAAAATCGGAAAATATGGGAAAAGTGTCTCCAGAAACTGTTTCCAAGTGTTTTCGGTTTTATAGAGAAATAATGTTTTTGCCCTTTGTGAATTTTTTAAGGGCTTTGTAGGTTATTTTTATACAGATTATGTACACATATATTTGTACCTATATTTTACATATTATTTGTAAATAAATACACTTTATATGAAAAGGGTGTCATTCTAAATGAAGAAATATTTTCCTAAAAGTTCGCGAGCTTCTCATAAGGAAATCATAAAAGTGCTGTTTTTTTATGTTCCTATATTGCAACTCCCTTTCAAATAGTCAAGCCAGTAAAAGCTACGCCAAAAATTCAATTGCGTAGCTTTATTTTTCAAGAGCTTCTATCGTTCGATAGTTATTCTGTATGGAATATTTACTGAATTCCTACCTGTAGCTTCTCAAGTGCTGCATGAATACAAAAATAAAAGGAAGTTGACGCGTAAATTTTATTACTCGCCGAAACCCGTCTGGTTTTTCAATTAATTATATCGGTGGCTATGCTACGATCGGACTGGAATAGCTGGAAGGAGACGATGAAATAGTAAATGGGTGACCAGTGGAAAATAGAAATGACCGCGTAACATTTGCCGTATCAGAGTACATCATAACACAGGTTAAATCAGAGCACTCGTCTATTTCATTTCTTTCATGAAGGAGAAGCATTTATATTAACAATTAATGCAAATAATTCGGTTGATTGTCAGATACTAAAATGTATTGTTTAAGTGTAGATCACAATAAAAGTGACCCATCACTATAGTGAATCGAACAAATTAAACGATTTAAAACTGAATCCCTTCTGTTTCCAAGCTCTTCATTCACAAACGTGCTTGTAATGTATGGCGAACCTGTAATTGGATATGCTGAGAGTAGGAGGGTGAAACGTATGAAAGACTGATTCATTAGTATAGACGCGTAAATAATGTATTTTTAAACCAACACTTGATAACCCACTTCCTATGTATCGAATTTAAGCACACCCTCGTTCCTTGAATATGTCAGTGGCTACATGCGCACAAAAGTTCGGAACGATTGATTTTATACAGAAAAAGCTAAAGTTTCATGCCGGCACCCGCGGGATTCGAAAATAAACTTCGAAAATAAACCTCGGCGTAGTTTAGTTAGTCCGTCGCACCAGAAGTTTTCCTCATCTCGTACGTCAACCTTGTTTGACACTCTTATCGACTGCCTTAAACACATCCAAGTGTAAGACTCTGTCGATGAAAAGAGAGTAAAACCAGGCACATTCTTACAAATCTTTTCTAACAACTGTTTTATTGATCGAACGGAAGATTCGCGAGATGAAAGAGGCAGCTTTTAAATCATATTATAACAATTGAGCATTCGACATCCCTATCCGTTGCGAACTGTTGAATCCTTTGATCTTCCGATTTCATATTGAAATATTTTACGTCTCTTCTACAAGTGGAATTTTGGTTTAAGAATTCCAAGCAACTGGAGGCGCAATGTCAGAAGAGATTGAGAAATGATTTCGTTTTATTTTGCAGGAGACGGCCTAATATTGCGAATGTGTTTAGCGCACGGGATACACTGGCGCATCTGAGCGTTTTGTTTGGTGGCAGCCCCGCAGGGGTTGACGAGGGCACGGAAGCAGCGGAGGAGACTCAGGCTGCTGGCATTCTGCCGTCCACCATGAGCGAGCCGGATCCATGCCTTCCTCTTCTTCTTCCCAGATACCGTTTGCGCGATCTCATCCTAGGAGACTACGCTTTTAACGACGACGGGGAACGGTGAGTAGTACACTTACACTCTTTCATCAACTATTTTCAAAGTCTAGTTTATTAAATCCTGTGAAAAGCTATTTCTCGAACGACATAGCATAAAGTCGGTGTTATATAGTAATTCGCAGTTATCCATAACAGTAATAATTATTATATACAGTAATGCAGCAGTACCGCCCGGGTTTTGTCACTGAACAATCTAAAGAGGAGTAGTAAATTATTCATCGAGCCTAACGAAGACCTACGGGAACGGTTTAAGTGATCAAGCAGTCTCCAATGTATTCCATTGAATTGAATTATCTCATATTTAACAATGACAAATTCATCCACGATATTAACCAAAACTCTCTCATTAGATATTCACGAAAAAAGATTGAGAATGGATTTTAAAATCACTCTCGTATTTTAAGTCCCATTTCGAAATAAAACATTTATTTCTGTCGCGAACAGTTTAATCTTCACTGGGAATATTTACATCTATGAATGTTTATTATTAAGTCGCCTCTGGGAAGAAACGTTGGTGAACAGATTATATTTGCATCGATACAGATGTCTCTTATTTCGTCCGCAGTGTGGTGTGGAAATATTGGAAAATATTGGTAGACACGGATCTTCTTCATTTCCTGTGTAGAAATGTGTACCGCGAAATTCCGGTTACGAATGGATTTGATTATATTTTGGCATTAAACTGTTATTCGATGCGTTAACTAAGCAGTTTATTGACCTGTTGCGCAGATATGCTAAAGCGCACCTGACGTAAACAGTGATTGCCGATACTCCATTATTCGGGCTATGAAATTGGTATTGGCTAATTGCTTTACCGAGGTGGGATCTTCATTACTAGTTAGTCGGGGATTCTCAATTAGTTGAAGCCGGAGAAATTTTAAAATTGCCGAGTTCAAGAGTTATCCTTGTTCTTATAGACAATCTCGTTGTCTATGTTTTCAACTTGGTCGAGTCTTCCCGCAATTTTCTTACACGAAGCCTCTTCTTTCTCCTGAAAACAAGTAAGGTCGACTTCGGTAGAACTTCACCGATGTGCCTGATTGCATTTTCCCGTGTTCCGTATCTTCTTTTCTCTAACTGTTTTGCATAATAATCTAGTTATAGTATAATGTTCATATATAGTATGTGTCTTGACCTAGTAAACAGAAAACACTGATAAAAATGATCTTTACCTTGAAAATAGATAGAAATCTTGATTCGATAAATTGATTGTTACTAACCGCTTTCATGAGAGCCCTAAGGAAATCATTGGATTGTCGAAGGACAAGCCCGTGGTCGACCAAGCCGACGGATCGAAGGGTTGAGTTTCTCCTACTTTGAATTTTTGAATTGGTATTAGGAAAACCGGCGCGTTCTAAGCCGATTTCGTCAATAAACGTCGCCAGCGGATTCCGACCGCGTCTTTTCAGCTTGGCCGCGGTAATCTCGGCACAGTTTTAGCACGAGTGGCTCGAGTTATCGATGCAAATATATGCGGACGCCTGGTCGACGAGTGCCAGAGACTTGTTATCCGATGGCCACTCTTTTTCTCTATCGCCTTGCCAGGCTCGAGGAACCGGATGAATTTCTAGAGGGCCTCAAGTAATGGAAAATCAGGTAACCATAATAAATCCCTCGGGAAATACTTTTAGATGCCCACCGCCCACTAACATGGTCATTAGAGCGAATAAATTCTGCAAATCATTCCTCCGAACGACTATCACCTGCTGGCGAACATTTCCGGCAAGCAGCTGCTCACTATTCCTTTACCATTTCCGCGGTATCGAGATAGCCCCTATATTTCTTTACCATCTCCGGTACAGAGATGGCCATCGCCCACTAACATGGCGGTTTGAACGGATTACGCCAGGAGTTTAATGGTGTTACTTGATTTTCTCATTAGCCGCGCTACTCCAGTAATACGTCGTTTAGTTTCGAGCAATTTATTATCGTTACCCGGGTTCTGATAGTAATTAATTATGAAGTGTTGATTATCAGATTTTCTGATCGGAAGTGGCAACCTAATTCTCGGTTGCGGAAAGTTCATGGATTTTTAGGGGCGTTCTCGAACTAGCACTCGATTGCGCGTCCCACATGGCAAGGGGGGCGCGTTAGATTAAAAAGCATCAGAGGGCTTTGTCTTATTCTGCGCGTCGGTTGAGGGCTCGCACTTGACACAATTAATATTGAGTGACCTTTCTGTTTCTCCTACTTCGTTCCCCTTCTTCTTCCCTAGTCGTTGTGACTAAAACTCACACTTCCTGTAACCTGCTCTGTTTGCTTTCGTCGAGCAGTGTCGCCGTTGCTGCGCTCTTTTTTCCTTCTTCAACATCACTTGTAGACTCTTCTGCTTTCTGCTTGCGCGTCAAGTGTCGCTGCCATTGCTGTTCAGCCTCGAGGCATTCGGAACTACGTTTCGGCGAGCTAACATTCGCCGAAACTCTGTGCAAGATCAGGACTGTGAAAATCTGCTGAATCGGACAAGTTTTTTTCTTAGGCAAAGTGTTAGATGTTCTAAAGCCTTACACAATCTTTCGTATGTGCTGTCGTTTGTATCGTCTTAAGAAGTTCCTGGGATCCTGGGAGTATTTCTCACACGCGATCTTCCTAGAATAATAGGATAAATCTCTTTGGAATGTGCGGTCAAGTCCGATTCTTATCTTCCATTAACACGTTCAGAGATGATTGGAGTGACTCCTTTCAAACACTTTTGCAATAGATCATGTTTCTAACATGCATGCACGTAATGCCTCCATTAAAGTCGGTGTGATGAGCGAGTAATGAAGTTAATAGAAAGTAGGCGCGGCGTTGATATATTGTAACTTGGTTCCTGTCTAGGGCATGCATTCTTTAAAGCTTACATTCAGTTTGACAATCGCAAGTACTGTTAATGTAGTGATACGTATTTTCCATGTCATAGATCTAAGCATATAAAGTGCGTGGGAACTTTGTTTTCTTGATGCTTAATACTCAACTTTGTGTGATTTATATTTGATGGAAATGATCATTCCATTTGACTGGCGTACCGGCAATTCACCCCAGATTATTCCAATCTCTTTGATTTGGTTGTGCCTCAGCGCCCCTTTGAAGTATTACGCCTCCCTGATGTTGTAATTCATAGCGTGGCTTCTTCCTTGACAAGTAGAGCCTCGTGTCTACCTTTTAACTGGCACGTCGATGCCCTCAGAACCTATCTGTCTGTACACAAGTGTTCGTTATCGCTTTAGTACTTCTTTCTCAAAGGTTCCCGGAAACTTTATTTAATGAAGTCTTTTGACAGTGGTAGTTGATATAAATCGCCCCGGTATGCAAGATTATTCTTGGCAATGGTTGACATTGATTTGGCGGTTTAGATTCCTTCGTCTTATTTAATATTTATTACCATTCATCTATTTTTGGGATAGTTCTCGTTTCTGAAAGTAGTTCATGATAATTGAACATTACACTCGTGCAGGCAAACCGTCGCTACAAAAAGAGTCAGCAGGGATGTTATATTAATTCTAGTCTGATTTCATTATTTGATTTACTTGACATTGCTTTGAGCAATTGTTCAAATGTTATTCCTAACTCAGCACTTAAGCGAAAAAAAATCTTCAAGGAAAAATTTCTGTTTTACTGGAACAGTCAACGGTTACCATAAAAGCAAGTACCCAAGTAATTGAGGAAATAAGAGAGAGAAAAGGTGTCGCTTTTTAATATCAATCAACGCTCGCTTGATGTACCCTTAGGTTTCACTTAAGATAATTAGCTTATAGCCGACCAATTTCTCGATTACCGCAACTGAATTATGTTCGACCCTAGCGGGAAAACAACTTGGACATCTAAACCAGAAAATGAACAATTTACGGTGCTGTAAAGTGAAATCGAGCCGAGCGACAGATGCCCTGCCTGTCATTTGTCCGTTCCTCGTTTCTCAAACTTTTTCACCCAGCCTCTCTTCTATCACTATCTAGTTTCTTTACGAGCGGATCTTACTTCCAATTGTCATACTCCAGAATTCAGGAAAGCTCTACAATCTTATTGAATCCATAAGATTGCGAACTTTTAAGTTGCAAAGTGGATGACCGTATGCACACTGTATTGCAATGTGCGATATTGCTTTTTAACGCCATTCGCTAAAATGATTCGACACTTAGGCGAATTATGTTTAACACTCGCAAATAAAGAGACAACGAATTTGACTCGGTAATAGTGCAATCTATGTGTGCGTTCCTTTGTGTCACATGTCGCAGCCGAGCGCGAATTCTGCGGACCTTTTACGGTGAGCAGAGGCTGAAGTAGCTAAAGGCGCAAGCATGAGGAGAATTTCGATAGGATTAACATAATTGCACTAATGTACACTTCAAAGCATATTCAATCATGCTACTTTGGAGCCCATTTCTCCTTTTACTACATCTCTTGCCAATGATGCGCTTCGAAATTCCTTATGAATGCACCTGAGTAATACGATTTACTCCTCCAATCGTTCGCTCTCTGTTATCGATCTTTCGGAAAATTTACGTCAAAGACAAAATTCCAATGTGGTTAATTGTCAATTAATGGGTTTTAGGGAGACCAGGCCTGGCGGTGTCATTTACTTGATTCACTTTGAAATTTATAAACATTAACAAATAGATTGGTTATTTACAAAAGGGAACGAATTCCGATATCTGAAAGATACAGTAATTTTGTATTTAATAAAATAATACCAACGTAGGTAAGGCAGGAATCACAACCGAAGTGCCAGGTGTCTGACTGTAAGCATCCACTTCCACTGATTTCCCGCAGTTTACCGCATTAACTTCACGTCGAGTTTGAGAAAATGACAACGGAGTTTCGAAACTGTTTTTGGACTATTTTTAGATACGATTCGTAGCTTCTTTTAGACGAGATATTTTGCCAGTTCTAGAAACTTATAATTGCTGAGAACTTTGTGAACGAAAGATAGTAACATTGACTGTAGCCTGTATCGATTAAAGTGGTGGTGTTAGAGATTCTGCTGCTTTATCGACGCGCACAGTATCCTCTCAAGCTCCAAGACTAGAGGAAGCTCTCCTCGCGAAAAACACCCTATTTTCTCCCTAGAGCGCGCTACCTCATAATACCAAGGTTATCGCGGGGGTAAATCGGTGGCTTGAGTTGCTTTCCTATTGATTTTTTAAAACGTTTCTCGTGTACTCTTCATATGGAATGCTACGTGTTGCATATAATAATAGAAATATAAAAAGAGTGCCAGGTCTATAAATTATTTTATGGTTTAATTGCATAAAAAATTCCGGAAATCAGAAGTTGAAGTCTCTGTAGTGGTACTTCCCCGACTTCTATCACCCTAAGGCTTTTAAACATGAGGCCTGGAATTACGTTGTTCAGTGTGAATCCCACGAGTACGCTGACTCGATCAGTCTCGATGTCAAAACAACACAACATTTCGTTCAAATATTGCGGATTCTCTAGTTTAGAAGATCTTGTTATTCATGAAACGTGGCACAGTTGCTCGCAGCATCCGCGCCTCCAGGGATTTCCTTGGACTCGTAGGCTGTATTCCCTGCCGCATTTTTACGACGGATTTGATTATAGCGGGAACCCGTGCGAAGGTCACCTTTCCTCTTTTTTCCTGTTACTCTAAGGCGGCCAAGTACACTCGTTTGCCAAACATGTAAGATGTTTAATGGATGTGGGGTCGGATTTGATAGACGAGTTCTTGGCTGTTATGCCATTCTGTTCCATTGACAGTTGTTCGGCATTATTCGAATATCCTGTGTGATATCGAGAAATTCCATTTCATCTTTCATGTTACATGTCAATTGGAATGTACTTCTGAAATTGGAAATATATTTAAATTTATCGTTCCTATAAATGTATAATTATTAGTGCTGTCGATTTAAATATTTTGAAATAAATACCAAATTTTCTGGCACTAAACACTGCTTTTACACGCCTACTTCATTAAATTTCGAGTTTTGCCGAGCTAGAACATGAGTATGTCGTGCTTCCGCTTTAAAGGTTAATACGATTATTGCGTGTGTCTTTTCATAGCAATAAATTATGCTCTCACGATACGATCGTACATGTATCGACAAAAGCAACAGTTGTTGTGTCTCTAAATGGTAAAATAAATGACCGAAAATAGCTTGATACTATCTTAAACTTCCGACATAAAAAGCGTCGATCTTCCATTCACAATTTCATTGCCGAGTCGTACAGATTTCACTTCAATAGAGGTGGACTGGAATATAAAGTTTATTTAGAGAGAGTCTTCTTTACTCTAAGAAACTTTAACGAGAGGAAGAATGACTCAGTGCTTCAGCAGAGTAAACCGTTGTAATGCCAGTGTTTAACTATCTCTTTGTAGTGCTAATCGTTAAGTATGCTTGGTTGTACTCGAGCAAAGCATAGCAAAGAACGGCGAAGAATACTCTGGCGACCTTTGAGGACTTTTTAGCTACTGTAAGCATGAGAGACTTTTGATCACTGAATCGCGACAGAAATAATTGATTTAACAACACATTCACTTCTTAGAGAAGGGACTAAGGCAACACGAAAATAAAAGAGAGCCCCCTGACAGTTGCAATGTCAATTTCCAGTACTATTACCTATATTTTGTAATATACATTTTTTATTCTTATTCATTTCAAGGAAATAACATTGTAACATTGATAAGACCCATTTCTGTTGTTCTATACTTGTAAAATTTTTGGATATTTTTCGGATAATATTAGGGTTTGCACTATAAGATACAAAATCGAGATGTTCGTCTCAGTTTAATAATCGTGCGAAAGGATACACGAAAGCCACAGCTTGGGGAGCCGTAATCCACGTGGTCGATTCCAAATTCGAGCTTTCCGCGTTGGTACGAGCATGAAAAGCGCAAGCCCGCTATGTGTGGCGTGGGTGGGTCCGAAAGCCAAATCGATGCGATATCTGGGAGTCCATTCACATAGTACGACTGTACAGAAGCTCTACGGACTGTTCGTGTATCCACCAACTCTCGCCGTTAGATTCGAATGGACTAACATTACCGCGAACTTTGCTTATTCGGAGAGCAAGATAGGCATTGCTAATATGAATTTACTAGTCCGGAAATTATTCTGTGATGAAATAAAAATGTTGCGTGGTTTGTTCAAAAACCAGGCTTCGACTATATTGTCGCCAATGTAGGGACTTTCTGGTACTGTTCCCGCAACGAGTAGCTATACATTACTGAGTATATACATATTGAAACTGGCATATACTATAGCAAGAGATAATCATTACACGCGACAAGAGTGTCGAATTGCACCAGGTCACGAAACCTTGAAAAGCAGCTTGACATTTGGAAGGCCTTCCTTTACACAAAAAGTCCCATTGACACGCGAGCTCTTTACGGTGGACGGTGAATTGACACGTAAGGGCTGCTCGTTCGGCAATATTTCTGGAGTTACAAAGGGTTATTTGTCAGGACTGGCAATATGAGTGATCCACAAGGATCCCTGAGATTTGACAAGAAGATTCGTTTCAATGGGGATGAAGAGAGGCCGGTGAGGGAGGTTGGCCGCTGCGGCGCAGTCGCCTTGACAACGGCGGCGCCACGTGCGTGTGTGCGCGAGCCTTTTCCACTTACGATCCAGAAGGAGATAGAATGGCCAACGGAGAGCGAGAGGAAAGGAGCCGGTGAGGGTTGACAGTGTGAGTGGGAGGTGGGTGCCGAGTGAGAGAGGGCCGGTGGGGCGAGAGAGAGAGAGTGAGAGTGAGAGGGTGGGAAACGCTGCTGATCGGTGCGGGAGGACGCGGGAGGACGCGGGAGGGTTGAGCACGAGAGAAAACTGCTACGATATACCGCAGTATCGCAGGGGAAGCGAACTGCGGGCTAACTCCTTAGATCGTGCAAAATCACAAGTTGATCAACAGTCACGGTGTTAAACGTTACCGCAGCATCTTGCAAGAATAATCCAGATTCCCGGGGGGTTCGCCCCAGCACGCTTTCCACTCTGCAGAAAAGAATCCATCAAAAATCATCGGGTGTGTGCCCGTGTGTGCTTGGCTCTCTCTTCCCGGAGTCCCCACTTTTTCCCCTTTTCGCAAGTTCCGAAGCAGTGGCTTTTCGAGGCCAAACCAAACAGGACTCCAATTTCGCCAGTGAGTGAATTAGTCAAGTTGCGCAAATTATGGGAGGATGTTGTCATCCTGTTTGTGCCAAGGACGATGCGGTAAGTCGTGGCCACAGCACGAACGACCACCCGGCAAAACCTCTTTACACGGAGCATCACACTTGCCACGAGCTATCGGAAGATTCATCACTTTGAGCTCGATAGACAGAACGATACGTCCAGGATGGTTTTGTGAATAATACAGGAACAAGAGGGTGTCCCAGTCAGAGTGTCCTAGTGGGCCGGATAATCAGCTGACTCTTTGTGCCGCCATTGAAGCAGATAAGTGCGAGAGATACTGTCACGATGAAGAGTCATAGACTATCGATCTATAATGACTGGCCATTGGCCACGGCAAAATCATCGTGGTACCTAGTGCAAGGTGGATCATTATCGCGCGACCTTGCCGCACACTGAAACACCACCAGCATACTGGAGACCTTCGCGATCTATACGATGAAGTGATATTTCTACGTAAAATGTTGGCATATTTGGAGAAAATCGAAAAGCACCAGTTGGAAGGTTCTCTTTGACAAAGCTCTTTTCTGATAGACTCGAGCCGATCTTTCAGACATACTTGTTATCCTCTACCTGCGTTCGGGCTTACTCATCTCCAAGATACATCAACCGAACTAATTTGATGGAAGAAAGCTAGCGTGGTAAAAGGAGCTTCAATCCGATCGAAGAATATTCTTGAAAGCTCCCTTTTTTGCGAGGGGAGACAACTTTGCAAAGGAGGGAGGAGCAAGCGTACATCCCCGATGAACATAATCTTGACTGGTGGGTCCAGCCGATCGATCGGTATGTGTAAGCTGCTGGCGCAACAATTGTGTCAAGAAAGTAGTATGTGTCTCGATTGACAACGTTCATTTCTCAAGGCGGAACGGTTGGCAACGTTTTGCATTTGGGCCAACTACATTGGAATGATAAAGCGGCGACCGTGACCTTCGCGATTGTCACGTGACACCGAATCTTCGAGGCCAGTTCAGTGGGTGTCTTACAATTGCAGTTACACCGAATGATCCTGAGACGAGATTCCGCTATTGTGATCTAATTAAGCCAAGATAGTTGCTCGGGTACGCTTCGATGACTTGTTCACCCCAAATCACAGCGATAAAACCTGGCAAGAGGTAAAGCCAGCGGTCTTTAGTGAAAGCCCGCGGGACTATGAAAACTTGCCGAAGGAAACTCGAGTGTACCGAGTTCTCATGTATCGAAGTGAATGATCGTTGCTACGATCGACCTTTTCCACATCAAATAATTCTTCGTGGTGAGTCAAAAGGATGCACCCGATACCGGTTGCGATGAGTTCTGACCATTTTCACGGACTCCCTCCTAAAGAAGCCTAGTGCTCGTCGTGATGATGGCTTCGCGAACGGACTTGACTGTTATTTGACAGAGATTGACAACCTTTGCTACTTTTGAATATTCAGATTCGAATTTATTAAGGAGACTTGGTCGATTCGTCGAGCTCCCCATTGTTATTGTTGAGCGTACTTTACGGTAAGCTAGACTCGAGTCGAGCCAGGCATTGATTCGAAGTCATTGTTGATATTCTATCATGTTGGCGATCACGCGCCCGTTGACTTTGTTTATTCCAGCGATTTCGCTGTTGTTGTCGACGTGCCAATTGTTATAGCGCGCTTGTTTTCAATGGGACTCTATTTACTAGTCCTCGCGAGGTTGTAGGCGAACTAGTATCGCTAGTCCGCTGCTTTTGTCTCATTGGACAAACCATGTATTGTGGCCAGTGTGCAATGGTTTTCGGAATGTCAGATGTTTTTGAAAATTGCGCCTTCCATTGGTAATAAAACTGTCAGATAGAAGCGCTCTTATTTGAATTAGATATTAGAAATCTGCGTAGATTGAACGACTAGCGAATTAGTGTGTTATTTTCTTGGTTGATCGAGTATTACTAAAGGAAGTGTGATTGAAAAATAAACTGTCCAATTTAAGAGACTTGGACATATTAGAAAGACGATCGTTCGATAGAGTGGGCTGTCTAGTGCGGAGGGCTCGATTCGACAAATTGGAAACTCCTCGGTACATCATCGGCGCGATTACATAGCCGGTACACCGTGGGATCAAAGCACTCGAGGAAGCTTTCGATCTGCCAAAGTGGAGCTTCAATCGGCGGAGGAGATTCAAGGAGGCGAAAGTTTCGCTAGGATGGATGCGGACTGGAAAGCCGCGATGCTTGTTCATTGCTGGGGAAGGGAAGATCAGTCAAGAAATATTCTACTGGGAAATTGGTGCTCTGAGCTAAGCTAAGAGGAGATAATAGGAGAAGATATGAAGAGGATGGACAGGTGGTCCAGAGGTCGGGGGATCAGCGCGAGTTAAGGGAGTTGCCGGTTACCGGTTTCCGGTTGCCGGAGAAAGCGGAGCCCTGAAGCGCAAGCGGAGAAAGGTGAAGTTTCCTGCGGGCAGGAAGGAGCAACGGACGAGCGAGTCGGCATTTCGTCAGTTTCTCGGGCTGCTTCGTCAAGGGAAGGCCCGGGATCCACAGCGGGGCCCGAGCGCCGCTGCTTCGCAAGTGCCTCTTCTCGAGATGGGCGCAGCCCGGGCTTGGGAATATGAGGCCTTACCGGAACTCCACACCTCGACGGCCGTTACGCCTTCCTCGACGCCCCCGAATGCCCAGCAGAAGACGCCGCGCGTCTACTTTCAGGCGGAGAACCTGGCATCTACCAGGCGACGAAGTAGCTCGAGGTTACTGACACCACAGACCTCCTGCCGAAGACGCAGCCGGAGCATGAGCGCTTGGAGCGACCTGTCCAGGTCCTCTTTTAGACTCGACGAGAGGTATGTCAATTTAGTTACCACTCGATCTTCATTTCAATAGGAAGCCCGCTGTATCCTGTTACTCCGCCACCTTGGATCCTCTTAATCTTGCAGTAGTTCGCTTAATCTGATCACTCCTCGGAACTTCTTCTGCTAAATCGATTTCCCGACTAAGGGGCAAACCACAGACCTCTCGAATTATACGACTATCGCTCGTCATCTTGTCAATTTCCCGACAGTTATCAAGATGAGAGCTATGCCTGGAACAGTGTCAAGCAGAAACATTTCTGGTTGCTCCATTTATGCGTTGAAAGGCCCAGTACGCTCGACCGGGGAATTTTTTTCCATTAAAGTTTGAGCGGCCAAGATTAGGCACTTCGTCTTTGTGGTCGTCCAGGGAGTCACGCACGTACATTGAAAATGCAAATGACCTTCTTTCTCGCTTCTTTAAACGTGCAAGAGGATGCTTCCAACTGGCTGGTTGAAATGGTGTCATAGCACAGCGGCGAATAAAGAGGCTGCAGAATTTCTAGCTCGAACACGATGATATAACCTAAATAGAAAATATGTTTCAAAGAACGAAAACCTGCCATGTTTGTTGATTTTTATAGTTGCATTAGCCTGCATTTGTCGTCGTTAGATTGTAAATGGCTCGCCGTTGTGCAGGTGAGTCGAAATAACTCGTCATTCGTTGGTGAACGTCCTCGATAATCTAAGAATGTAGCTAACACTCTATCGGAAACCGATGCTCGACATTGTCGAGTACCACAACACGTCGCATCCATATTCCACCTGTTTCGTACTGCACACCCTTCGCGAAGAATGTTCATTAGGTAGGTGGATTCGGTGAGCAGCATGATATGCAGGGTTCTACATTTGTATGACGCCGACCAAATATCGTTCTTCATGCAGGATATTGGATTTCATCTCGCAGCCACACTATTTGAGTGGTTTTAATATTTCAGATAAAGTGAATTAATAAGAAGAATATATATGTCACATGCATATTATTGAAATAAGTACTATTATACAAATAATATTTAATAATGATATAGAAAATGTTATAAAGCTGGGAGAAAGTTTTTTCCCCAGCATTTATGCGTAGCTTCTAAACTTTTAAACGACTCCAATAAATTGATTTACCTTCCGGAACAGATTAGTCTCTGATTGGAAAACTTGTGAATTAAAGTTCCAAATTATTTCGTGATTTCATGATCACTACAGCCAGCACGAAAGATAATTTTTTAACAGTTAAATCTTTTTTAAATGAATTCAGTGGAAGGTGTATTGTATGTAGTAGGCCGCCCTTCCAGACTTGTCGGAAGCTTTCCTGAATCCATTGTTTTCACGACAATTAGTCGTTGAAATAGAAAAAAACTGGTTTTAGTGCGACACTCATTATACATACGTTGTCCTTTAGTGCTTTCGCGAGCAAGTAGTTCCTTGCACGCGGCATAAAGAAGTCTATAAAGTGGTCGTTCCGGAATTATACGAAAAAGGCAAAGGTTTTTCCGTGCGAGAAAGCGAGCGGATCAACTCTTTAAACGTTTCTGCTAAGGAATCGAGTGGTTGCTAGTGGCGGGATTCGACATTCGTATTGAATGCACATCAAAAAGATCTTTGAATTGTGTCATCTCAATTGTGAGACTGGCATCTGACAGAGAAAGGTAGGAAGAAGGAAATTGGAGCAGAAATATGCAGCAAAAATTTATTAGACAATGAAACTTATGTGTGTCAATCTATCCTATCGCGCGGTCACCCGTTTTTTATGCTATACGTTCAATGGGTTAAAGGAGAAGGCGGCTTCAATAGCGTTTTCATTCTTATTTTTTTGTTGAAAGTATACTTTAAACGAAATGTCCTGAATAATACCAGCTCTCGAGAAGTAATTCAATTTCCCCTGGTTGGAAGCTCAGTAAAAGTCACGTTTAATGTAATAATGCGCTGGGCGATGTACATGTACATATTATGGTTCCTCCAACTTTATTATGAAACCCATAGACAATATTTTACATACTTTCCGTGGGCAAGCTTTTTTCTAGTACACTTGCGGTATGTCATGAGTCGTGAATGAATACAGAATGAACACAATTCTGGTTTGTTGAAAGGGAGATTCGACATACACATTTCTACATTTCTATTCATTCGAGAGCATTTTACTCTTGACAATAGCATTCTAGTACCATAGAAACGCAGCCAAGGTTCCATTGTGCAGTACATTAATCTATTGTACTGCCGAGTTTTAAATCCCACTGAAGGACGTAAAAAAGTTGCATTCATCTCTACGGCTTCTATAACGAGTTAGCTAAGGACTGTTCTTCCCCACCTGATATCCAGATAGACCAAATAGGTTACTGGGGTTGTGATTTATAGCAAGTTTTTTTTTTTAAATGTTTTTCCATTCAATAACGATCAATAACCAAAATGAACAAGTTATGCTATAAAGGGAAATAAGAAAAGTAATTTAAGAAACCATTGATAGTAATTTGAAAATCTCTGGGAATTGCGTTGTTTTCTTGCTAGCCAATTAATTGTACCATCGAAATACAGAACGTGTACTTCTTTCTACGTATGAAGGATCCCATTCGTATCTGCCTAATTCATTGCTTCCAGAGTGCATGGAACACCCATTTCAGTAGGTAATGAGAATTGATTGATGAGTCTTGTATGTACGTGTACAGGGTTCACCCGATAGCAAGGAGATGTCGAAAACACCAGTGCAGCAGTGGTTCCATTAGAGAGATGTCAGTCGACGGCAAAAAGCACTGGGTTATAGATTAAGTGCAATCGAGCGTGATCTGCTAATACTCACTGCTCTCATTCCACTGGCAGCACTTTCGAACCTTTTTGTCGCGTCAACTTTTTCGATCGGCTCTGTTCTTCCTCGTTCGGTTATATTCGCCGGCCGAGTCTCATTAGCTTGGGGACTAAATTACTCCAAAGGACAGATTAATGGGCAACTAAGAACAGGTAGCCATGTGCTTCCACGTATTGGAATTTGCTTCTGACCTATTTTTAGCAAGAGTATGTCGATCGTCACGGATATTTACACCCTAAGGTCATATTTGCACGGACCTTTACCCTCAGGTCCCCTGCCCGGAATATGGATTGAGCGCCAGGATCCAATTTCCCACGACAGCCAGTACAGTCGCCCTGTTGATCGAAACTTCATTCATATGTTCGTGTTATAACAGAATTAGATTATCTAGTACGATGGATGACCGCGTCCGTAGAACAATGACATATCACCCGCAATTCTCGCATTTTCCACACTCACAATCAGACATGAAATGTTAAAGATAGTCTTGCGGTTAAATGAAATTCCGTTTATTGCCTAAATGTTTATACCACATATGCTTGAAATATTTGTTATAATGACAGTCTTCAAGGAATGCATCACTACAGACATACATACATACACTAATTCAGAGTTCCTAAACATCACGCGGTACGATTGTATGTACATTGTAAAGGATTGCAGCTGTTCTGCAAATTGTGATAGACTGCGTTGTTTCATTCAGAAATGGTAGACCATTTCTTCGCAACATCTCGAGCACGCGATCCAAGAGGGAGAAGGTTGTCCTCATTCACTACCCATGCGAAGGTCAAACGTCAGGAAGCTCCTTTCCCTAATGCCATTCAAACGAACATCATTTAGAAGGGAGCTCAGAATACGCAATAACACTGTCCATTCATTCTCTCAAATTCGCTCGATTGGACTTTTTATTCCAATTTACCTTCTACTGTCAACTTGCAGCATTTATACAACATTCCACCTCAAACGATATTAACGAACGAGCGCTATAGAAGAGGCCCTTACTACAACAAGTTGAGAAGTCAAAGTATGCCAACGATCGTTAGAACCTGAGCCTTTATAACTTGTACGAAAGTTTTTTTAGATTGCCCTATTTTATCTAGCAATCATTCAGGGTTGCCTTCTACGGACACTCGTTTCTTCCTGACAATCGTTTTACGCTCAATAAACTGGGGTAATCAGCACACAGCAGAAACTTAATCCCTCCCATTGTGCTTGAGGGCAATACGGTCTGCATTCCAATTTGGGGATTCGCTACACTGATCCTCTATTCCGATCTCATTAAGCGGTGCCACTTTTCATTATGGTCCGTTCATTGACTCGCGCAATACTAATGAGATTGACTACTCTTAGAAAATAAGTCATCATAACTTTATAAATTTGACGAGTATTTGGTGTCTTATTATCCATAAACATGTGTATTATATAAATGTAACATAGTGTCATTCTTGAATTACCTATTCATACCTTTTTCTTGTGTTTGAATATAATTTGTAAACGTGTAAATATATTATTAACAATATTCCGATTGTTTTGTTACAGGTAAGTCAGTCCTGGTTGATGTACTACCGATTTATTAACTCCAATGAGTAAGTAAACAAATCTCCATTGACATGCGCCTTCTAAGTTTACCCTTATTAAATGTCTAACTATTATGAGCTTCCCTATAATGAAATTGCGACTTGAGTCGACATGTGCTGACAACACAGATGTTCTATTATAATTATAATGATTGATCGTGCTGATTTGAGAACGAAGCTATTATCGTTGAATGGTGCGGGAGGTCTTCTAGAGTAATTAAACGTTAATCGACAGTTGGCCTCTTCAAAGTGAGCGGGAACGATATTGCAGCTTTAGCCGAATTCAATTCCTCTCCGGCAAACCCCTCCAAGCTCCCACCATGAATTGCCAAAGGTATTTCTTGGGGCTAGGGATTCGCGGAGTCTGGATTTGACAGTCATTTTAGCCCTTAATTGGATTTAGGATATCTTGGACCGTCCAACCGGAAGATCAAGTCAAGTATGGCGAAAATAATATATCGATAAAAAAAAAACACTTTGTTATTCCAGGCTTCAATTTAACCAATACCTAAATTAGCTCTTTTTGATTAGTGCAAAGCGACAGCACTTTCTGCAGAACGTCCTTATAACGAAAGTTCTTCGATCCGACTTAGGTATTGGGAGCTTTCAGAATTGGCAATATAGCACGCCGTGAGTGTTTCCTCTAGAGCCGTGCTTGATATTCTGTACAGACTTTCTTCCGAGGCTGGCAATCTATACGGGTAGTTCAACATTATTCCCAATCGATTATTGAGTTTAAAGAGTTGGATTGTTGGAGAAGTGCTCTAAATTCGAGTTCCATACCTGTGAAGACGCCGTAGTCGTTTGTAGACTGCTATACCTTGATAATTTTTTTTTAAAAAGCATACATTTTTGTTGTGCCCTACAATTCAGTAGCAAGTAATATGAAAGGAGTATGAGCGCGAGAAATTCGGAATTAGAAACCCAGTACGTATTGTGATCGTCACACGTTTCGAATAATTACATGATGAATTATAGGCGTGCGCAGATTGGGAATCCGAACACGTTTAATGAAGGCCTGGCTGGAGAAAATGCGGGTC
Organism: Ectemnius continuus; assembly: GCA_910591665.1. NCBI lineage: Eukaryota > Metazoa > Arthropoda > Insecta > Hymenoptera > Crabronidae > Ectemnius > Ectemnius continuus. The sequence continues at coordinate 26,039,831 of OU342856.1, forward strand.
TCCGGCACGTAGTAAACTGGGTATTAATGAGAACGACGTGCTTCCTGATCGATCCTCTGTTTAATAACTATGATTAGCCCTGAACAGATATTTATGTTTAGTCCCTTATCCTCGTCGATCCGCGTACAAACGATTAGCATGCGTGCGCGGTGAACTGCGCGCATCCTTTCGCATGTGGCTATAAATATTGACACGACCTATAAAATAACCTGGTGAAACAGTGGAGGTCATTATTGCGAATGAAAGGGAGACCAATTTGTACTGGGTTATTCAACAGTTCGGTACAAGCTAACATGTTTTGCTGGGGAGTCTTAATTAATTGAATAAAAATATGTGTTACAATAACTGTATTGTGATAACATGTGAGCGTCTTATTGCGATCTGCTTTACTTCTATAATAATCACGAAATTGTAGTCAGAGGAACTTGACTCACCCTATAAGTCATTCACCCCATTGTATATTATGTCGTTGTTTATGGTAGTTCCAGCAATTTATCATCGGCTGGAACGGAAAGGCAGTGGGATAATGGTGGCCGAAGGGGTGGTTTCGGTTGCGAGCTTTTCTAGCTGTTGGTAAAGTAGAAAGTATGGGAAGAACTCGCAAGCACTGAGCTTTTCTCTGATAAACTGTGGGAAAGAACATTTCCTGCTGGTTCTCTGTTACCGATGGCGACTTCACGTCGACGATGTACTTTAACAATCTTTGCACAGATGCTCACCTTTAGATTCCTAAGGGATGAAAAGGCTTTTCCGATTAACAGGATATAAATTTATCAGGAGTGGAAGTCTCGGGGAAATCCCATTTGACAGTTCCCAGGGCAATTAATGATTTAACTGGCGCTGACTCTCGCCTAGGAAGATGGATTAACTCATCCCATCATTACGAATACTACGAACTATTGTCAAGTAATTAATAAAGGGATTTACAAGGTCCGTTGATGTGATAAATCGTGGCATAAATACATAGATTGATAAAGTGCACCTTTTAATAAATGAACTTAAAGGAAAGCAACCCCCATTTGGAGGGGCTGGCTCGCTGAAATTTTGGTCTCTTTATTAAATCTTCGGGGTATAATATTTTTGGGGAAAGAAGACTGGCTTTGTTATTGGCTGGCTCTTTGACACTCGCGAAGGATACTAGCCTGATGGCTCCCAGCGCGTTCACGTCAAGGATTCGGGCTTGGTAAAAAGGCGAGGATCTCATCCTGTGAATGCGAGAGTCAGGCCCACCTTCGCGAGGGATCCTGGAAATCTTGAATGTTCAGTTTGAAGAGGAGGCCGAGTGAGTGATAACGATGGCCCGCGGTGACGTCGACCGCCTCACGGACAGGACGTTTTCATTAGATTAAAAGGTGAACCGTGTAAACGAGCGCCCACCCTTAGCTTTTTTATGCATTCCCGGTTTATGGTAGCAAGCTACCGCAGACCTCACGAAATCTCCTCGCGCAACTCCTGTCCACCAAGGGACGAGCTACCTTTCCTAGAACATATTCTATAACCCAGTCTCTCATTGTGTACTAGTGTCAAAGTTAAAACAATATTGTTCATGTGTTACAAATAACACGTGCGCATAGCAGTTATAAATATATAGCTATAATTGGGTTGTGATTTGACGCACAACAAACTTAGTATTTCTTTTCCTCTCTGCTGACGAATGATGTATTTGAGTATACCAATGGCATCTACTTTCTAAGTGAAAAATCGTAGATATAATGTTGTTAATTCAAATAATAGGTAATTATACCTCGTAAATATTATCATTGCGGGCGCATTTAAAATACAAAGTACACGAAAATAGAGTTTCATTTTTAACCCAAGCACACAGTTAAAGTTGCCTTTCATTCTTTACCCGAAATGAATCTGTTCTCGAGAGAAAAGAGGATTGACCTCATTTAAAGAACGGCACTGCTAACACTCAGCGGTGTGTCATTTCTTTTCAGGTATAACCTAGCAAATGAAAGCAAAGCTCGTTCCTTCCCGTATCTCCCTTCGCGCTTCAGTAAATTCTCCGAATCTTTACTTCGTAAAAAAGATATGCCGCAAGGAAACAAAGTTTCCAGTTTCATAACAAAAAGTTACTTGCTTCCAGCGCATCGTTTTGCTAGTATTTCTTGCATCATAGGAAAGAATCGATATCTGTGTTTTGTATTTCCAGCCTAATATAGAAATCATTCTGCTAATAGCAAGAATTTATCGCACTATCATTGCAATATTATATCAACAGGAACTTTCTAATGTTGCGAACTTTCTGACACAAATTAAAGTTGTGATCAGTGCTGAAGAACTTTGATATTGCATTTGGCTCAACAGTTCTTGGGAACCTAATAAAGTCAAATAAAATTCTTTTTACGAGTCTTACCTTAGACGGGAATGATTTGGCACAATTAGTTGAGCTTGATTTATCAATATTCAAGAGAACATAAATTCCATTTCGTATATTAGCTATTTAGGCAGGAATCTTCGGCAAATAAGGCATCAAGAGCTTACGGATTGTGTTTGATCTTCAGCCATCTGTAATATCAATGTTGATTTTCATACGAGTAAGCTACCTAGAGGTTTCATTGCTCCCTCAAAGGGAACGTATTGACCAGGGCAATCACATGGAGTGATGAAGGTGTGCCAGCGACGATTTGATTTATTTCGAACCTCGGGGGATGTGTATCTTGCGGCAAAACCAAGAGGCGGCCTCACTTCCACGAGTCACCGTGTTAAGAGCTAGAGTGTACTACTTACCCCGATTGGAATTGTCTTCTGGTCTGGATTGTCGTTTACACTGCACACAATATTATTCTATACACCATTTAACTGCTCCGTATAGTATTACCAATGGATTTATCTTTGAATCTGTAAATCCTTAAAAAACACGAGCACCAATAAATATGTATACCTTCAAAAATTTTCGAATTTTCGAAGGTTCTGGGACCGCAACGAACGCGTGATATTTCGATTACTTGAGTCTCAAAACGGATAGAAAACATGAAACCAGTAGCCAAAGTGCCGGAATTATACCCAAAACACATGGAAAACCAATCTTGATTAATTAGTTTCCATGGTTTTCCCCATGTTTTTCATACTTCCCGACCTTTTCCGGGGCTGAAATTTGGCGGGGACTGTTTTTTTGCATCAAGGAAGAACTGGTAAAAATGCCAGAGCCCTAGCTCAAAATGCATTTTCTCGCAAATTTTTTAAGGTGTCAGTGGGAGAGTACACCATTTTGGATCTCTATGGTTTGCCTACAATAAATTCGTTAATCACCATATTCATGTCTATTGATTAGAAGATGCTAATCATTTCCGGGCACATGGCCTATTTCTACTAAAACTATGCATATGAATTTCTCATCTCTGCCTGTCCAAACGCGGAATTGCATGTAGGTATTTCTGTCGTTTGCTACGTAGTTACATATTGCCGAGTGCCGAATTGGATTTCTCATGCACGAAAAGTAATCCTTCAAAGAGAAAGAGCGTATATTGAAGTTGGTCCTTTGAAATCGCTGGCAGCCGATCTGGCATAGGCAAGTGTGAAAGAAAGCAATATGTAGGTCGAGTCAAAGTTCAGTTGCTATAAATATAGGCTACTGTTTGCAAAAGGACTAGCGTAATATTCAAACTGCACGCACGGAAGTTCGAGGCCCAAGGCCGGAGTTGGAAGTTCCTGGTGTATTATGCTAAATAATAGATGAAGAACGGCCGAATCGAAGTGGAAGTGAGCGTGAGGATATCGCCAGCTGACACCAGAATCCTCACTTTCTGATTTGAATTTCCCTGGAATTTTACTTCGACCAGTTTTATATCTCCAACAAAAGAGAGCTGCTGTGAACGGTCACCGAAATTTCGTGTCACTTTGATATCTAACAGAGAGTAGAATGGTCTTTTGCTTTTGATGCAAAACGGAATGTAGATTTGAGTCTACTTCACTTAATACTAGGGGATGTTAAAATCATCTGACAAAATTCACTCAGTTCTTCGAGTATTCATTAATAAAACGATAATAAATCGAAGGTTTTGCGTATCAGTTCAATCTTTATGCAGAGTTAACAAGAAATTGAGACTTATTTTGAGTCTGTCAGCTTGCGTAACCATATCGCGACGCGCGCCTGAAAGTGATTGGAAACCAGAGCCTCGTTAAAATGGGTAAAGGTTGGTCCGGGCAAGAGAGTTTGTAGGAAAGTATGGAATGAAACGATCTGCTCAGATAAAATGTGTGCTCACGAGAGAATATAAGAAAGAAGGGCTGGGGTGTGCGACTAAGGGGAATTGGGTTTGACTTTTGCACTTCGTCTCCATCACACAATAAGGAAACTCATTGAATATCGTGTGAGAAAGAAAGAGCATATGCTTGGGAGAGAAATCAAATTTACTGAAAAGCTTTGAGAACGGATATTGCACTTACGTAAGAAAAATGATGCGCGGCTTGTTGGAAAGGAATAGAATTACACGCATTTTTACACCCATTCTAGTCAAAGTACGTTGACAAAGTTCAAAGGAAATTTAAATGTTGAAATTTGAATTCTTTACACAGGAAGAATGCCAAACTCATTACCGTTGTGATAACGGTCTGAGTTTCGCTTAATTAATTTCATTGTGAAGTTATAAAATTAGTGTTAGGTCCTAATAAACCGAGCCTTTTTCATCATTCGAGTTTTACTCTTTTGATGAAGTTCGATCAAGAGTTTACCCGAAGTATTATCGATGTAGCAGTACTCTGGAAACACAATTTTCCCGTTACGTTGTTACAAACGAGTAATTCCAGGTTTATTTAGTTATCCGGTTGCAGTTCTGTATTTATTTTTCTGCTATAACTCGTGATTTGTGTTAAACTTGGTATACTATGCAGTGTGACATGTGCCACTGTATTTATAAAGCTATTTTTAAAGTTTCCAACAAGTTAGGAACGGATATAAGCGAGGAATAATAATTGAAATAAAACAAGTCTAGTTTAAAATTCAAATAAGTATACTCTTCTCTTTTGTTCTCTATCGATCGGAAAAATTAACAGTTTAAATACGATTTAAGATAATGCGTGGCATACGTGGCAAACCTCCGAATAATATTTGAAATTGCGAAAGTTCAAGCTTGAAGTTTGGAGTCTCCTGTATTTCCCAGACGTGTTTTTCGGTCCCCTTCGGGAGTCACAGCTGTAACAGCTACCGTCAGGTATGTATAATATAATAACAAAAGTTATACTTACAAGGATAGAAAACACAAGTGTAAAACAAGAAGACTAACTTTCGGAAAAGGAAATCATCTATTTATCACTTACCGCATAAAACAATTCACATAATCACTAACAAACAGAACTGAAACAAGAAAGAGAAAGTCTGGCGTGCGACTCAGTTTGAAAATGTGAACAATTGTAATGAACTCGGGCGACGCTTCAGTGCTAACAGAGAAAGTTCACATGATTCGAAGAAGGCTAGACGCGAATTTGGAGCGAAGACACCTACCGATTCGATTGGCGGGGTCTTAAATAACACAAACAACCCGTATAATTAAATCATTCTTGTCAGAGCAATCTCGAGGATTGCGCCAATTGTCGGCGAGGCTGATGGGAATTTGGGAGAGTTCCGGGGCACACGTGCGCTCGAATGTCTTAAACTGGAGAAGTAAGTGGAAAGAACAACAGCAAGTGGGATAGAAGCGCGGGCGCGTGCGTGTCCGGTGTGCGCAGGGCTGCTCCGGCAAGTAGAGAAGAAGGTGGTTAGGCGTAGCCAGGTTGGTAATGAGGTGGTCGAAAGCAGCGGTGAAGCCGAGCGAGAAGCTTGCGGAGCGTGCGGCCGAAAGCCCTGAAGAAAACAGGAGTGGAGGCCGACAATTGTTTTGGAGCGTCTGCGCCCGGTGGCGGCGATGCTGCGAGGGGAACGAACACGCGGCCTGCCGACCAATCCAGGAGGCGCCGAAGCCCTCGGGATGCCACGATGTCAGTTGCTTTCGAACCGTCGCGCAGTTGAGACGTGGAAATCTCGCGTATCCGATCGGTATCCCACACTTAATCTCCATCATCCTCTCATTCGGGATATCGTAGTTTCTCACCTCCTCCATTCTCCTCTTTCTTACCTGCTTCGACAATTTTTCTTCCCACCGCCGGCTAATCCCTGGATTGCTTGGAATCGCCAGGTCGTTCTGGCCAGCCGGTCCTCACGCCGGGAATAGAGAATAATGTGAGACGCAAGGCCAGTGAGATTCGGCGCGAAAGAGGCAACGAAGGGTCGGAAGGGTCACCTGAGTGTCGTGGATCACGGACTCAAACATCCGTCGGGGGAGGCGCAACACGAGAATTTCTTTCCTCGGGAAGCGCACGAGACCGGCCGATTTAATCGGCTTGATGCTCTTCGGCTCGAACAGCAGGTCCTTCGACATGGGTCAACGGAGGCTGCAAGGTACCTACCACAGATTAGAACCGCAAAAGCACTCAGGAAAGATTATTAGTAGAAGAGGACAACACCAAGAAATATGTGGATTAATTACAACCCATTCCCGGGAATGAGAGTGTTTTGTAGAATTTCTGGCGGCTCAAGATTTCTTCTTAATTGCATTACAACGGAAGAAATGATCTCGGCGGAGGTCAATTGGCTCACTTATTGTCAGGAGTAGATTTTAGGTTGAAGAGCTTTCTCCAGTGCTCTCATCGCTAGAGTAGAGCGGAAAGTTTCCGGTTGGGATGATTAGAGAGGGCCGGGAGTTGGACGATATTCTAGGGGGTGGAAGGTTGCGAAGGGCGGTGTCAAGATTAAGAACTGCTACCTGTCGGAGAAATGCACGTGCAACACGACGCCATTTTGAATCGGGCGCATGACAATTAGTAATAGAAAACACACACAAATCCTAGGTATATATACATTGAATACAGAACCACTCTAATATAATTGAAAACGCTGGAGGGAAGTAGGCGCGCTCGCAATGAGCAACAGATAGTCGCGATCAATCCAAATGTAAACTGCAATGTGGAAGGGCAAACATCGAAGAAGCGAGTGGTCCTACCCACGAAAGAATCACGATGCGTGATATCCGTATTGTTATTGCGAGTCGTTCAGCACTAATTCACTTATCATCGGGATTAGCGCACTTCTAATTAAAGGCCGGTGAGGGATCTGAAGAGCATGCCAATCGCGGAGAGTGTCACCCTTGAGCGTCGGATGTGCAGAATTGAATGGAGCACTGGTGGAACGCGCATTCCTGCTGGATCACGCGCACATGCAATCGGTAGGGAGTAGGTGCGGGCGTGTAAGTGTACTCAGAGGTCGCATAGTTTTGTCATGGCTTGGCTTCGGTCGTGTGAACGGGCGTAATCACATATTCTTTGTGAGAGGAAGCGCGCGCATAGCCAGTGGACACGTGAGCGTTCACCGATACCGATAGCTTTCGGAGGCTTTCGTTCAGTACACCGTGTCGAGAGCTTTTAAACGATTGACTGATCGAAATCAATTAGCCTCGTTGAGCCAGTCCTCGCACGCCACTGTGACCAACCCGGCGCCTTTTTATTACTTAACGATAGACGCCTGTCGCAACCAATACCACCCTTATTTTTCCACCTCCTCTATGTTCACCACTCGACATACGCTCGACGCTAGAGCACGTGAAAATACTACTCTCACACGGCAAACCACTACTGGTAATTAAACTTGGGCGACAAGTGCTCTCTGCTCCAAACAAATAGAAATTTGTCTCAAATTGGGCGCACGGGTTTATAGCTTGGCGCGAAATTCCATATTGTTCGCACTGAAATTCTATTAAAGTTTTTCTGGAGTGTAGGTTTTTTTTTAAACAGAGCGAATAAGATTTGTAAAGCTTCGACACGTTTGTCGAATCGACGAGCAGCTTTCCGCGCCGCACAGCGCACCAATTGGAAATCGGCAATCGCAGCATCCAATATGTAGGTCAATCTATGGGACATCATAGGTCAAAGTTGAGACGGGATATGCAGGATCGTTTGCAAAATTGCGTATAGTATTTGCAATCAAGAGACAATTCAACGAATCTCAACAAAGACGACAATTTTCTGGGAAACTGATCTCAGAGCTTCATTCATATTAAACTTGTTTGGAAGCACCGCATTTATATGGCTGCGCGATATTACGGCACTCGATGGTCCATTGGACCACTGCAGTTCACATCTTTCTTTAGGTTTCACCCTCTGTATAATAACTATAAAATAAAACCCTCCAAATATCATGTAACAATTGTAACAAGGACATTTATATTATCGTATTACAAATTCAAACAATTTGAAATATCGAATTCTGCATTAATTAAAACAATTTATACGAGTAGCGATTTTCCACTTTATAGAAATAATCTAATTAAATTCTTAGTATCCTATGATGATCGTGCATAATTGCACACGTGTTATTCCACGAGAATATCAACAGCAATATCAGCCAGTAAAATATGGCTTCTGTAACAACAAGAATATGTAATGCCGCAGAGCTACAGTAAAACTAAGAAAGCACCGTCGAGTCTTTTGGTACATCAGCATAAAATCTTTACACTTGAGGTTCAGGGAGGACAAGGTATATTTTTATGCTTGAAGGGTGACGTATGATAATAGTAGCATTACTTGCGATTGCTCAAGAGAGAGATCGCCTTGTGAATGGCCTTTGGGCTGGCTCGCAGGAGCAGGTGATCGGAGGGGTGGGTCGGTCATTGCTGAGGTAACGAAGCATATTGAAATCAGCAATTTCTCGTCGCACTCGTTGTGGCTTCGTGATGTATCGATGCGAAATTGCACAAGGAGACAGGGAGAATGGTCTCTGGAATTGTTGTGTGTCCTTTCAATTGTAGCAGATCTACCTTGACCGATATAATAGGCACCGCGGATTACAGTACTTAGACAAATCAAAATTGATGAGACTCGAATATCAACCTGCCCATTAGTACCGCGTTCGTTTGAAGCAAAGCCGGATTTTATCTTCTTTTGACACTTTGAGTTTAACTAGTCAGACAGTGGAAATGGGTCATCTAGTTTTATTTTAATTTAAAATATTTTAATCCTCATAGATGGCGCTGGTATAAAATATTCTGCGATTTCGAAATTGGTTTCAATTCTGCCACATGACAATGCGCTCCAATTTTCGATCGACGGTAACTTTATTTTCTTTACTAAAAGCGTTCGACAATGCGCGCTTGATAAAGTTTGAAATTTAAGAGCACGAACTTGCTCAAGAGATCGCGCATCCCTTAAGAACAATGCAATATTCACCTGAGAAAATCAGAAACGTTCTAATTTTGTTAGGTACTTGGGAATACAGGTATCATTTATCAGCCTGAGAAGTTTCGCAAACTAGAAAATCTATGAATTACATTTTCATGCTTCGAAATATCACTACGCGTCAGTTCACGGTGATTAACGCTTGAAATATTTCGAAGCTGTCATACTCAGAAGAATTGGTCATAGTTTAAATCAATTTGCATTAACACGCCGCACTTCAAACGCTGCTTTCTCTATCGAATACTTGTCACGTGCAGTTTTCGATTAGTGAATACAAATTCAATTATCGGCTAGTGCGGAATTTTCACCTCTAACAGAGGAAAACCTGTTGGCCGTTCAAATGTTGGATTTATCGCTTCAATATCACTATCTGGTGTAGTGGACATAGGCGTCCTAGACGTAAGCTTTAATCCGCGATAGGATTTCACTAGATGTTATCAGGAGATCCAGCATTGAATTATTTCATGGGCCCCTGCTGCTCGTAGAAGCAGGAGGGGCACCAGTAATTAATCCGGCCAGATAAAACTCTGATGAGATTTCACCGCGCGCTTTGTTGCGGTAATAATTCTGTTACGTGTCTTCATATAGAGGCGCGTGTGGTTCATAATCGCTCCCGATGAGAACAATTAGCGAGATTATTGCTTGTACGTGCTATTACCCTCGTATCTAGCGAGATTTCGGATCAGAAGATTTTCCTTCTGAATCCACCTGATTCGCAGATGCAACATAAACAGATCAAATTTCCCCCACTAACGCACGTAAACACTCAATATCCACTGAGAAAACATTCAGAATTCATTGAACAAACACTTGTCATCATTACGAATGAAATTGATCAATTCAAAGAATAAACCTTTCGGTTTTTGATAATCTTCTTTGTTACAATGAATATCATCCAGGCATAATAAATCGATGGATAGTATCGAATTCATTTGAAAGCTACAAATCCTAAATGGATAAGGAATATTGAATTCATTCATATGCTAAAAACCCTTCTCCCTTCTGCGATTTATCGTTTAACGCGCCTCAATAAATTCAATCGTTCATGAGGGAAATATCAGGTCGACTATTGTCACACCGAAAAGCTCCACGATAAAAGCGAGCGTGAACGCTACAAATATTTCAAATTAGTCTCCTTTAAAATTCGTCGGTGGTACACATACACTTATACCGTGCATACGTATGAATGAATGATACGTGCACATGAGCCGAAAGAAACCCTGCCATATCAGCGGCAACACGTGCTCCTCATAGTCGGCAGGAGTTAATTTCATTTGCATGGATTCAGTAGCGAGCGACTGAAGGTTCGTTCTAATAAGGCGCTAAGTAGGACGCTCGAGCAATTACGCAGTGTCAAGATATCGAGCATGGAATACTGATGCGACGCCGAATCGAATATCAATTGCGCGATCGAATACCCGGAGAGATTCGAAGACGTTGTCACACTGATTAGATTCCCATTTAGATTAGCTTTTCGAACTATGATCGCTGAGCCAAGGATTGCCGATTAACGCCGGAATCCACTTTCAATTATATTTCAGTGGACAGAAGGCTTTCCGGGCTTTTGCAATAAGAATTATTCAGTAGTTGATTACTTGTGTAGTATTGTAATTATTTACATTGTTCATTGAAGCGGTTTGCTTTACTTTAAATAACTCGAAAGACTATATTTTTCCTTTTTCCAAATCCACCTGCTCATAAAAAATAGCAAAGGATTATCGTAAATTATTTCACAAGCAGGACTTGCTAAAAATTCGCAGTATTAAATCATGGAAAGATAGATGTAACAATAGAGCTGACAGGACAGTGGTTAATTCTAAGCGTGCTTAATCTTCGAAATCCCTGCTATTGTTCCGTGACTTATCAGAGCAGACATTTTGCTTAATAATCTGTTCCTATAGCCTGCTTATATTGTCGGTCTGGACTCACTCATATGTTTTTTCAGTAATTTCCATATTATTTACGGTATAAAGGACTGTTTAGCTGCTTTTGGTGCTATTCGTGTAATTATACGAATTACTAATTAACTTGCAGTTGGATTGGCAGAGGTATAAGCATAAGTGCGGTTTGATCCGGTGGTTCTAGAATGCGTAGTTAGCATCGAAAGGGCTTCCTGCCTCTAGGAAGCTTGAAACACAAACATTAATCTGGTTTAAATCAAGAATTCAAAGCTGCCACTGGTTCCATTAACAACTTATCGACGCATTACGCTATAACGCAGCAAATTGAACGCCATTGTCTATTAAGGATACCGTGAGTTTCACGGTGAATTACACTATCGATTCCGTTACCCAACTATCATTTGTTCCTTCGATTGTTCTTCGGAAAAGGGGATTCCTAAGAAAAGAACTGAGATAGGCGTAGTAATCCTTTTACCCAATCCCATTGGATTAGAAATATTCTCAGTTTAATCTGAGGCGATTCAGTTACATTTTGATGTGGTGCTGACACAAAAGGAATGCTCAAATAGCTGGGTTTTCTAGTAAGGGTTTTAAAAATGGGGTGCATTCTAATCCGAGAAGGCCAATGACCATCTGGTGGAAATATCTGCTCCACGGTTAAGCAGTGCTCGTTTGAAAATAGTATAAATTTCCACTCGGTCGAGCACGCAGAGACGTGTTGTGCTCAGGTAATCTGGCCTGCATCCAACTGATAACGTTCATAGAATGGGCGGATGATTCCAAAAAATTAAGTGGATCGTCGACATAATTAGGTTAAGATAAAACAATTCTGCCTAGTATGTGCCTGCTACTAATACGATCGACTCCTTCACGTTAACATGTAATTGGAATTATAAAGGATTGCCGCCAGCCAACAAACACGTGTTTCACGTCAACACGATCTCTGAACATGATTATTCCCAGAGGAATGTGTATGCGTGTATTCTATTGTAGTTCAATTGCGTTGAAACAATTATAACGATCGCTTTCTGATATCTATCCAAAGCGATTTAACGATTTTTACCTTTCCGTGCGGAGTCCCTTCGATCTGTTTAAGATTGGCAGGAGAGAGTTTTATGTCTCATTAAGTATTGATCTCCAAGTCGAACCAGCAGGGAAGGGAATCATTAATTGTTCGTCAGTTATAAATGGATTCGGCAAAGTGATGATATCACTCTCGAATATCGTGCATTAAAGATGAAGGAATCATCACGAAAGTCAATCATATTAAAATATGAAAAACAATGAGAGATGTTTTTAAAATTTAATTCAAATTTCAACCCACGCGTGTAATCTAATTGTATTTGGAATAAAACATACTCCGCGTATAAGAAATGCTCCAGCAATCCATCATGCGCGTTTAATCAACTCCAAGAATAGCTCGGAGCGACACTCTTCTATTTTCCTAGATTTAACCCGAGAACCAAAGAGGATTTCACCTTTTCAAACGCGGCATTCTCATCGAGTTAATCCCGCGATAAAGCAATGGCGAAATTCCATTCAAATTCTGAAGTGGTAAAAATGGCAGAAGTTAAAAATGTGTGGTAAAATCAGCAGCAATCGAATAATTGATCATAGATTGAAAAATTCGAAAACATTATTGGATAATTATTGCGGTTTAATCTGATTGGGAAAATACGTGAAAAGATAAAATACTAGAATGTCGTTTTATCTAGCGAAACATTTCTCTCATGCTAGAAATAACATCTATCGATTCTTTCTGTCCGTCAACTTTCCCGATTTGCATCTATCTAACTTCGTTTTCCCTCCATCTCACGCTAGACTACGCACAATTATGGTAGATATGTATATCTGCGCGCATTTGCGCACACTGGAAGCGTGGTTACTGAAATCTGATTGATTCATTACTCATTGATTTATTGAGATTTGTGCAGACGCATCAATTCCTTTAGTCTCTCGGCATTGGATGAATTCATACGTAGGAGTAATTCACGGAAAATATCTTAATGCGAGCATTACCTCTTAAAGTTCAACAGACTCCGCCGGAAATGTGCATAAATCCGAGTGGCTTAGAAGTTTCCAATCGGCGGTATATCTTTTTAGTAAGTGGTGACAATCGGAGCTCAGTAGAATAAAAGTTTGTTTAAGAGACTAGTCTCATCGCAGCTTTTTCTGTTTAGCATCAGTACTGATTTGTTTATTAAGATACTTTGGCGTGCCATTTCTTATTCCCTTTCATTTGGAGAGGTCGAATATCCCGTCGGGCGATAGATACATTAAATAAACTGCGCGCTAGTAAGGTAACTAGATCCACCGACCGTCTCTTTCCTCGGAAGATTGGAATTCTTTTTCGATCTCCTTGAATTTCAAGGCACGTTTAATTTAAACGGTGCTATCAAACGTCTTACACTCCTTTCTCAAAGGTTTAGTTTTACTTATCCGTGTATTATTAGAAGCACACACGCTTCCTACTTTAATATGCTCGATGTTCCTCTACTTTTCACTTCATTTGATTTCGAAGTGCAATTGAAAATAATTAGTCATAAATGAAATATTCCCCGAGTTATCACTTCTATCTTGGCCTCGGTTTTATGCTGCAAGAACTTCGAGCGGGACTGCTCAGTTCCAGGAATGAAGAGTGGGCGTCGAGTTCATCAGCCGGAGATGAGAGGCGATTCGACACGATTTTATATTTAATCCCAGGATTACTAGTTGGCTTAATCTATGATCTCTCTTAAGCAGCTCTGAAAACCCCCAGCTATTAGTCAGCCGGCTAGTCGGGAATACGATCCGACAGATAGCTCAACCGCACCTGACATTTCAGTTATTAATTTCAACTTCTCCACTGTTCTCCCTTTAGTGATTTATCGACTGCGATCGAATTGTACATTCGCCGGTGCGAAACAATTATAGGGAATTTAATACTACCGACAATGACGGTCGGACACAGCAACCTAAACGTTCTCTCTATTCTCCGGACTTGCTGTCGGGCCTTTTGTATGCAAGCTAACACGAACGGTGGGCAGAATCGTTAAAGTACGCTATAGATTCGGCCTGCTTGTTATTATCGTTAACGCGTATGCCAGTGGTTGTTCGTTGGGAAAGTAGGGTCGAGTGGTACACTAAAAAGAGAAGTGTTCGTCCCACATGAATCTGTTTGTTTGTTCTCACGCTTCCTGCTTTTCTGCCACTTTCCTTGTGTAGTACCATGGCCTAATGGTGTTTCGTCACCTCCTTCAAATCGAATTTCGCCAGTTCGGCCGGCAAATTCCTCCGGGGCCGCAATGTAATTTTAGAATCGATCACCACCGAGCGAGGACGAGCTTGGAATTGTGTTAAAAAAGGCTGTTACACCCTTGCAACTTTTATTAAATCATTCATGCTCCGTGAGACACGGCGTAATGCCCGGAGCGCGACACAGCCTGAAACACTTTTTATTTTCTTGCAGGCTCCTCCGTCTTATCTTTTAACCGTCTGCTCCTATTTTCTTTCGTTACGGAAATTCGCAGAAACTTTAATAGAAATATAATTACTCAATCCATGAGTCCACTTACTTTTAATATTAATATCGAAACACTGTGCCTGGTACGTTCTACACGTTATCACATTGTTTGTTTCTTTTAACGGAATAATTAGAAATCCCATTACTCATCGGTATGTCGTTTGTAATCATATTGCTTACTGCGGAGAAGATTGGGGATTTATTTTGGATCGAGTGCTATGGGAGTTTCGGGGGAGCAGTGGGAAAAAAGCAGTCAGGAGGGACGTTATGAGAAAATGTGGGGGAAGGGGAGCGGATTTCGCTAGCAGTACGCAGTCGGACTTAAACTCTTTGAAAGGACTAGTCCCTTTGATCCGAGTCGCACCGAGTGGGATCCAGAAATAAGAATTTCGTTGAACACGGACATTTTTCCCAGCAGGGGGAAATTTCCCGTTTTTCCCGCTAACGACAATATTCCCATTCCTATGATATGCTTTCCAGTAGTAATTTGGCTCTCAAGTAACATTTGCTGCAAGCGAAGATGTAAACGCTCTTTCGCAAAGGGCAATTTTAAGATAAAATCTGGAGTGCGTGAATTCACTATTAGCATAGATCTCAAACATTTTAGAAACGTCGATTCAAGAATTTTTAGCTTACGACAGTGCAAGTGCGATTTATTATGCTCCTGACATTCAGTGTGCAAGGAAATTACACGAAATCCCTCTGAATTGATATTTCAGTGTAAATATCAAGAAGCACAGAGACCCTGAACTACATGAGGACCACTATAACTTTAGCAGAGCAAGCCGCATAAGATTACATCTATACTTGATAAAGCTACTATCCTATGGACCAAGAAGAGGGGAAAGCAACTTTACAGACTGGAAGCTCACATCAAGTCAAAGTTACTGTAAAACATATACCTGTCAATACCGGCAACAGAGTCTAATATCTATGGGGCCACAGTATATATGCGCTCTTCCAAATAGTCAATTAATTCACATTAAAAAAAGAAGACAAGCGTGCTGAGATATTTTCGAAAAATTTACGAATGAATGACACTCAAGGGAGCTTTTGAGTATATATTTTTGGCCGTTAAAAATAAAAGAACCACCGCGAACCGGAGAAATTCGACGAAAATATATTAAAAGATATAATAATACGACACTAAGGTGACCCTCTCGAAGCCAGTGCATCGAAAGCCTCGATTCAGAAAGAACGTTCCTAAGTGTTAAGTGTCAAGAGATCGACAGGTACTGTTGACAGACAAATCAAAGAAAGTGTGTTATACTTGTTGCACGATATGTCTTGAGTGTAAGTTGATGTTTATGTTTACTAATTATATACCTGCGTTTTATATATCGGATGCGTGCCCGCATGTTTATACCATTTCTCTGATAATAACAAATACAACTTCCAATATCTGAATTGACATAATGCATGACGTGCATGAATCACTATTGTTTTTGTCCACGCATCTGCATCTATATTATAACATATAAAACAGTAAAATATAATAATATGACTATTCGTTCATCCTCGAATAAATAAATTCTTCTTGAGGATTATTTATTGTCTGTAATGTGATAGTAAAACTAATTGCAGACCCTGTAATTCGAGTATCGGTAGACAAATGCGGCGTAGAAACTAAAGATAGCTTAATAAGAGACAAAGGTCTGTGCTCAGTTCGTAACTCCGTATGAAGGTACACAGCGACTTCTCAGGAGTTCATCCAATTACGATCGTTTATTGCTTCCATTCCGTCACAATCCGTAGAGCTTCGAGATACGCTCGACGATTTCAAGAATTATTACTGCGCACATCAGTTCTTCCACTCTTCTTTTCTACAAAAAAACGGGACCTACCACTAGTATCATTATTTACAGTTACTGAATAGAACGCAGTTATAAATACACTTTTTCATCGTATTATTGAATTATGTACCCATTCAATTTCGACTGTCATTTTCCCTTACAATTGAAACCTGTTGGATGCTTAATTAATCGGTTAGGCTAGATATACAATACCGAATACAATAGCGATGGTACTGTGCTTTTCACGCTAACCTTGAGTAGATTAAGTATCCAACAAATGATAGGAGCATCATTAATTCTTCTTTCCTACTGGCGTGACGTTCTAGCAGTCGTAATGGAAAGGCTGCGTTCACTTATCCTTCCTATAGGTATGAGCCCTGGCAACCCTCACTACTTGAGGCAGGAATCCTTCCCCATTTACAGTTGAAGATAAATCGTCACGGGCCATAAAGTTAGCAGTAGGCTAGAACGGCGGACGTTTTCGTTTTCCTTCCGTGGAACGCGTAGGCTAAAGTTTCCTGGAAAGAAGGCTTTCGTATTGGTGGCGGATGGTTGTCCACCTGGGGAGTGGGCGCGCGCCGACAAGAGTATTGGGGTGGGCGCGTGCGGTCGAAGCGAGGGGCTGCTAATTACTTATTTCTCGCGGTGTACATGCAAGTGGAGCAGGTGAACACTCCGAATTCAGAGCGAATGAGTACTGTGCTCTCTTTGAATGAAGCAAGAGACAGGCTTAATGATGTGGACGCCCGCAATGCGGCAATGCTAACGTTGCCGTCTCCTTTCTTCAATTCTTCCTCCTGACTTACCAACTCCGCCGCCCGTCGCTGCAATCTGCTAGCAACTAGCTGGCCGCTTTGCTGAATCACTAGCCGAGAGCTAAGTCAATACCGAGTGGCATTCCGATTCGACGTCGAGCCGTTGAGCGTCCCGGCGACATCTCAACCGTACGCGCCTCAATCCCCTGGGAGATTCGTGGCTACTACTGGACCGTGTTCCCCTCGGCGCGGCGCGGCGCGGCACGGCGAGGAAATGGCCGCGACAAGATTACCCGCACGCCGCCACAGAAGTAATAGCAATGGTATGATTCGGTGATCAGCTCCCTTATATTCCGGGCTCAATTGGTATTAGTGCGTGCAATTGCCGGCAGAATGTTAAAAATACAAACAGTGACAATTTTGTTATTTAATCTGGCAGTTATTTTGATATCAGTGAAACAAGTTAGGTAAATGCGTCCGTAATAATAAGTTAAATAAATACATTCGGTTGTTTTTCATTGTATCAGATGTTTCCGGTGTGGATTTTATGCGGTCCACTTGGAGCACGTACTCTTTTGCATAAAGCAGACAAAAAACTCGCGCATTGACTTTAACAACACTGGCTGAAAATGGTCGAAAGTGGAAGATGCACGTCCAACATGCCCATCACAAAATTTCATCCTCATATTTCTTTCAATCTTATTCTATAGAAACACGAAATATTTTTCTTTGCTCATTTTAACAGACACGAATATTAAATGAATGATTACAAAGTGAGCGAGAAATTTACCGGTGGTTTTAATACATGCAAAAACTAAATACAGCAACCTAGAATTCCCAATTGAGAATACTCTTGTCGTGTTCAGTAACTTCGCCTGTGTTTGAGAGTTGCGGAGGTTCCGGTGAATTGTTGCGCGCACACGCGCACACACACACACACATGTCCATCTTCCTTGAAAATCATTAATAGTGGACGTGCACGTTTTGTTGTTCCGAAAATGAAAAATCTATTTCACCAGTGTTGCTACGAGAATTATGAATAACCTGCTTCATTTATTTAGAAATGAAATTTTCAAGCGCAAATTACTGGACGTGCCCCTCGCATAATCTGGTCAGCGTATAAAACTCGATTAAACTTATCTGAATCGCATTAAAATATCACCAACGATTGGAATTATGTTCCCGAGTGGCCGGCAAAGAAGTCGGTCACTGGGATGTGAACTTCATATTAGTTCCAGTGTCATTCCTGTTGCCTTACAGACGAACTAGTGTCAAAGTCATGTATCATATTGTCGCGTGAGCTTTGCTTTTACATTCCAGGAATTATAAAATTGAATTACGTCTTTAATGTCCTTGACGAAGCACATACGTGCAAGTATCGCCAATAGTCATCCGTCTAAAAATAGAGCTGCAATGACGCCTAATTCAAAATCCTATCAAGGTTAATACAATTCTGGATGGTTGCATTCCTCAAAAGAGAAAGAATGCACAAAGTTCGAGGGAATTTCATAAGTGAAAAGGGTCTAGTTTGTATCATTGTCAAAGCTGTCCCTTGGAAGGCTAATATCCGAGGACAGGTTCGGTTAGATGTCGGACGTTGAAATCACACTAACACGATGCAGCTGCTTGATCGAGTTAATCCGATTCCTCCCCACAGAGAGGCACGACAAGCATGACAGTTCAGTTAACCTTATGTGCGCCCGTTGGGCCGAATAAACATTAGCAACAGATCCCAATATCGGGCGATAGTGAATGGTCAACGTGTCCGTGTCAAAGGTGATTCTATTCCATCGGTACTCATTATTGGCCGCTCCCACTGGGAAGCACTCTTGCCACTTGGACAGAGTAAGGGATTGGTTGCCGTCAAATAGGCTCTCTCTACTTCGCCAAATGCATTACAGGCAAATGTTGTTTATAGAGCAGTCAATGGACACTGGTAGAACTAGAGCACTCGATACGATATAGATACATCTTTTCTTTATTAACAAAGTAACTGAGTAATATTTCTCAAAAGTAACTTAGTGACATGTATAATTTACAAAGTCTAAATCTATGAAAATTATTCGATAGTAAGTGTCAGTACTTCGATTCTCGAGCAAATTTAGTAGCAGTGGATTATTACGAAGGAAAAAAATGGGCAAAGCGCATTATCAATCGATTGTAATAGAATCAATAAATAATCTTTCATCCACCGCTGGGATTGTTCAAAGAAGTTCTGACTTAGAGAGCAGGAACTTTTATAGCTTCTTCGACAGTCTAATAATACAGGCTGGCTTACGTCCTTCTTTGATTCAGCGCTGCGTTCCTTTCCTGCTGTGCTCCGCTTAAAGATTGTCGAGCGGAAAGCCGGTACCACCACCACAGCCAGAAAGGCCAAGGCAGGTATTTTAATTTACGAGCCAACGGCTTAATGCGAGCACAATGCGGACGGCTCAGCGGCGCTAATTCAATTGCAGAACTCTCATCGGACAGTTTTGTAGAATTTAATCTTCCAATCGGAAAATTAAATTTGATGTCAACCAGATTCACTAATTTCATATCGCAAAATGGCTCATTGCGTCATTCCCGCATTATAATATTAATAACGGTATTATATTAATAAATAATTCACTAGGCTTCAGTGGTGGTCCAAAAAATTCATTATAAAATCTGCCAAATTTTCCGATACCTGATTCCTGACAAGCAGCTCGAAATTATACATGCGATAATCTTGTTGATTCATATACATGCCGTTTTTCCACGCTTAACAAAATTCCAGGCATTGAGAAAAAAGTGTTTACGCATCAAGAGCATGAAAAGTGTATACTGTACCGCTTTCCTATTTCTTGCTAGGATCCCGAACAATATTACATGAGGTAATATCCGTCAAGTGCGTTGTGTGGATATGTCGGAGGGGAAACTAATCGGCAAGTTTTTGTCACGGAAATGAGATCAGTAGAATATAGTTAGAGAGGAATGGGAATCCTGACGCGAGTCAGTTTACCCATGATGCAAAGCTACCTGTACAAACTAACTTCTGCTGTGGCTGCTGCTCGTTTATTTACCCAACACCTCCACGCGTATACTTCTATTCTCTCTCATCTCCCAGAGACCAGTCCGTTTTAGCTAAGCTTGCTCGTTTTCAGTCCACTCTTGTTTACGCAAACATACATTTTTCTTGAGATGGCTCATCCCTATTCGAACCCAAACATGTTCTATATTCCAGGCAAGCAGAATATGTGGATACACCTATCAGATGTATAATGTAAACTATATAATATGTACGTAACATATACATTCAAACAGTACGTGTTGAGATTTGAGAAATATTTAGTCCTATAAATAATTTAAAATAAATTTGCTGATTATGAGATTGAATATCACAGAGATCCATGTTGGTAAGATTTCCTAGGCGTGCTATGTTAGTGTCGTGGTCAGTGGTCCCCGAGGATCAAGCAGACATTACGCGAGAACTCTTGAAGAGACTAAAGGAGTGTTGCTTGCGTAAAGCCATTATTTTCCGCAGTTTGTATGTCGTAAAGCCGCCGGGCCGCTTAGGTCTCGGTAGATGGATGCGTATTTTTATTCCGCTCGATACGGAAAGAACGTATGGCTCAGCCGTAAACAGGCGATCAGTACTTCATGAAGTGCAAGTATACATCCATCGGTTAGTAGTTTGAGTTTGTCGCAAATCAGTAATACGGGAAAATGTTACGATGAAGGATTTGTCGAAATTTATCACGTGTGTATAAGACAAATTACGTGAAACTTGTATGGCGATGTAAATTTTTGGGTTGGGATTGCAGTTTTTGCGAGTCGCCGTCAATCTAAATAAACTACTTTAGCTCGGAATTAAAATTAATTAGAGTTAGTTAGGTCTGTTTCAAAAGTATTTAGAACCAGTTAGGTCTGCATAAAAGTTGTTCCAGACCTATTAAATCTACATTAAAAGTGTTTGACCGCGGTTAGGTCCCCTTAAAAGTGCTTAATGACGGTTAGATCCCCGTTAAAAATGTTTAAAAGCTACCAGGTTTACGGTATGCACTCTTCTTAACAGAACTACACTGATTTTCCATTTGGTGCCTTTCTAATAGTCGCTCGCTCGAAAGAGTATCAGTCGCGAATCACTTTGAGGAGTAGCGCTTTTAGTCTGAGTCAATCATCGAGCGGTTGGTTCCAGTGTGACGGAATCTTTGGAGTGTCAGGCTATCCTTCGAGACTTACGATCCGATCAATCCCCGCCTATGGGAGGATGGTGTGCCGGGGCTGATTTCATTAAGATTGCATAATACCGTTGAGAGAGCCAGTCTGATTATCAGTGCCAATAGCGGCTTGCCCTCGGGAAAGCCTTGCCAGACGATTCTGACACTTCCTTGCCGAACACTTCTCGCCAATGCAACACTGTCGCCTAGAAGACTAGTTACTCTATTGGAAAACAGTGTTCCACATAGTGCAGATTTATTCCTGCTGTTGCCCGCCAGATGAAATTCTCGTTAATCACAGCGGTTGCCGGGCGTTTGACTCGATGATCAATCTATATTTCACTCAGCTCCTTTTAAAACCAATTATACCTTGCAATGCTACTGGAAGAATACTGGACGGAATTTATTTATGGCGCAGCTCTTACCCTTTTCACGGCAATAATGCCACACGATCGCCATGAATACTGATGCTTGACCTCTCCTAACATACCTATACTTATGCCGGAAGTAGGACACTTCAACAACTTCTGGTTCAGCGTACCTTCGTTCGGAATATCATAGAAAACTTAGACCTCAGTTGCAAAGGAAGAAATAAAGATGGCGGATTCATATTAAATTTCTGTTCGATTTTCGAGAATGTATTAAACTTTTCATTAAAGTAAACGTCGAAGTATTCTGTGTATGTACGATTGTACTAGTCAAAGCGTTAATCGCATGCCTGCTTCACTCGTAGTACTATTGTTGACTAGAATGCAGAACGTAATTGCTGTGTTTTGTGTAGCAATTGAGTTTAATTCCTCTCGGCTTTTATCGGCAAGCTTTGATTAGCCATTGTTAAGAGCTTTGTTTACCCTTCGAGCATCACAATAATTCACATACTGGAAGCGTAGACTTGGGAATTTTTTAAGAAATATACTAATGTCTATCAAGTAGCCTGATAGATGTATTTTCTAAAAAGCCCAGCGTCAAAAACACATTCCTGAGCATTGGGAACGCTTCAAAGCAAATCTGCTAGGCTGATTTGTAGCCTGTGCCAAAAACATACTTCCGAAAGGGTGAACATATGCCTTTGCTCTCCAAATTTAGTAGAGGCGCGCCAGCTTTAGGAAGACGGAAGTAAGATAATCTAATCGAGGAACTCTCGACACCGTCTTCTTTGGTCCGACGACTAAACTAGACTAAATTTTGCTAAAGTTAGAATTTCGTTGGTGTCTATGTAGAAAGTCCCTCTTCGGTATTGCTTATTTTGCCACGCTGTGCTGGGTGTGTTTGATGTAATTTACTGAAGACGACAGTAAGATGCAGAAACGCAGGATTTTTACGAGCTGAATTTACATGAGAAAAAAATAGTCGCATACAACAAAATAGTAGATATATTTGATACGGCAGCTTTCACTTAGCACTATGTTTCTTTAAATAAAAGAACTATCAAGCTATTGCCAGTATGACAGGCAAATATTATTCTTCTTTGGCTGGTCGCATGTTCTCGGTTTGATCACTTTTAATCATAGATACCGTAGAAAGAGATCGAATAAAGGTTCGAGAGGCGTATGCGACCAGTCGATTTATGGCTGCGTATACTGTGTAATATAAGAGAGTACAGGAAAGGTAGGGGGTTTACGGAGGAAGTAACCAGAGCCAGGTAAAGCATACGACACCTTACCCGAGGCTTCCTTCCCTTAAATGAATTCTCCTTATACCGTTACTATGCCACGTGGCCAATCGAATCTCTTTAGTATTCTCTTCGTCACAATCCCATTTCATGATATTCAAACTAATAGGTATTTGGACATATTTACATCGAACTTAATTAGAGAGACTCATAGAAATAGAAATATATTATTTGAGATCCGTTGAAAATTACTGAAGGTGAAATTCAACAACTCATTCAAACACAGAATTATGCAATCGTCTTTGGACTATAATTATTTCTTACCAATTATTACGAACGCGAAATTAGTGCTTTGACATTATAGTTAAGTGTTTGCAATAGTTTGTCTCGCTATTTCAAAACCCATAATGCGGATATCTGCAGAGATGCGAATGTTTGAACAGGGATTAATTAGGGAAATGCGTGACATCCAGGGTAATCATTTACCCCCGACAGTAATAAATACCGACTGGTTAAACAATACATTATTATCTTTTCAGATACATACACACTGCGTGACATGAACGGTAAAGCAAATGTAAATGGAATATTATCGATATTGTGAGAAGTTTGCGAGCCTCGATTAACACGTCAATGTGGGATAAAGTATAATAACTGAGCCTAACATCGTTAGCATCTTCCCGGAGTACTTGGTGTATTAATACTAATGAGATCCTGTCAGGCAGTGTCAATCTTACCGAAAATCCGTCAAGAAATCCAATATAGGAAACTGCTCGGGACGATGGTCCATGCACAATTGTCGCTGGTAGATCGGCAGGGTGAAAGAAATGTCCCGGGGGTCGCGTACTGGTCCAGGCAGGCTGGCAGAGGAAATCCCTTGAGCATCGAAGAGGACGAACGGAAAAAGTTAGCGCGGTTTTCTCGAGGGAAGTTTAACTACTGGCTGGAGGGTTCGTTGTTAGCGGCGGGATGATCAGGGGGCAGAGGGCGGGGCAATCGTAGCGAACAAATTCAATTAAAGAGCAGCTTATCGTCGAGATAGGGTCGAGCAAGTGGATGAATCGTTGGCGAAGTCAATGTTCCGCTCCTGAAGAGTCCCTCAAATCCTGCCGAAATGCTCTTTGCATACCGAAAACTGGATGGCCGAGTTCGTGCTGCAGCCGTTCGTCCTCATTCGGGTAAATGCGTGTGTTGCTCGGTGTTAACAACAGCGTTGTATACTTGACGTTGACGTTGCACGACGTCTACCAACTGTGTCTTTGAAACCGGTTACGGGCCGCCGGTTGAAATGTCACGTCCTGCGGCTACCGTCGCGGTAACCACTGTTTACGCGCCACTAACAAACACCCCACTCCATCTGATCCACAAGCTTCTCACTGGATATTGCATGTCACCATGTATTCACCAGAATGATGCATGGACTTCTTTAGACGCACTATTCGCAATGCAGAAAGTTCGATGTACATCGTAGACGCGTCCATGTCGTGAACAAGAATACAAACGATTAATTGTGCATATGTAGTTTAAATCAGCTGCATTTGAGTGGAAGAGAGAAAGAAAATGAGTGTTTATCGTGAGCATACATAGAAAGTGAAGCAGTTTCAAGTTAATTAACCCAATCCACAATTTAGTCTGTTCTACCGTACTGATACAATGTAAACAAACAGAGCTGCCAAAAAGACACACGTCTTCGTGGAAGCAGTATGCCTTTCATGTTTATCAAATTAGGAGCCTTCAAGTTCAGAGTGCAGAGCTCAAGAGATCGCAGTGTGTTATACCGTTATTATCTTAGATATTCCCTTTGAGCCGTTTGCCTTCTAACAGTATCCTCTCCAGCTACTCATATCTGCGTGGCGTAGCTCGATCGCTCGTGATAACTAACGCGAACAGGAAGCAGCCAAGATCCGAGCAACCTGCATGTACACTCCAGCTGGAATAATCCTGAGAATAATGTTGCTCACCACAATTTGTCGCGTGACTGGCGCAGAGATGTCCATGTACTTCTTCCGGCTGCACAACCTACGCCGTCAGGCGGAGGAGGTCCGGGAAAAGCGAGTGAAGAACAGATCGAGTCAAAGAAGCCGCCGTTGGACCAATTGCACGGACCAATCTCAGCCAACAGCAGGTGCGATGCATTACTGCAACAAAGTTCAGCGTGGCCCAAGCCGGCTCTTCGAACACGCGCCTTTGCAACCCAGCGACTGGCTCGACCAAATCGCCTCTCAAATTCCAAGGTAAACTTCTGGACCCCTTGCATCATCATCATCAATATCGCATGTTTCGAAATCTCAAGCGTTATCATATATTCCAATCGCTACGCCACTCTTTCTCCTGATCGCCACATTCTTTGAAGGGTTCCTCCCTTCCGCCCTCCCTCCAGAAAGCAGCTGTTGAATACTCTCAAGGATACATTCACGTTATCATGTTGGCGATTTCCTTGTGGGAGAATTCTTTGTGTGCATGAATCGATCCTCGAGAAAGTGCTTCTCGGATTCAGGATTTCATTGGATACCAAGTAGTACAGCTGATCATAGGGTAATAAAACTACTGAGATTTATGCCGCTGTATTTATTCGACAAGTCTTCCGTTTCTGCCTTGGAGTTTTATGTTAACACATATTCATGGAAAGTGCATGACTAAAAGGATCTAACGTTAAGAAATCGAAAAAGAAACAATAAGAAAGTCACGTAAAATGTTTATAATACGAGAGAGTCGTCTCAACAAGAAATTGTAGTATTAATTAAATTACACTCCGTGATGTTAATAGCTCTTTTAAAGAAGCTGCGATTCACATTGAAAAACGTACTCACCGTTGAAAGTATTCATTCTGAGAAACTTTGGAGAAGCTGGATCTTTTACTCAATGGATAAGACTGGAAGATCAGATCGGCAGGTGGTTAATGAAAAGTAATAGGTTTTCATTTCACAGAGCAATCCGCGCGATAAAGCTATCCTTGGGTTAACATGAAGATATAGCGGTCACTATCCTCTCCCATGAGAGAGCGCCGCGCCGGCTTATATGCCGCTGCCTACATCGACACTATTTTCCCCCTCGCATTTCCTTTATACCACGCGAATTTTATCTACGCCGCAGTTTTAGTCGGAAAATGAAAACTCCGGGCTCTAGCACAAAAATCCAAGGTACACTTGGCTCACAATATGTGTATGT
The DNA here is from genome assembly GCA_910591665.1 of Ectemnius continuus. NCBI lineage: Eukaryota > Metazoa > Arthropoda > Insecta > Hymenoptera > Crabronidae > Ectemnius > Ectemnius continuus. The sequence goes on from OU342856.1 coordinate 26,065,950, forward strand.
AGGGGGCAAAGGTTAACGCGAACCATCCGGAAAAGTCGCCGGCCGCTTTAGAGCTCTTAAGCGCTGCACACGCCTTGCGCAAAATTTCAAGTTAATTGAGATGCCGAGCAAAATTTACAATGTATGACGTGCCTTAATTTAAAGGTCGACTATTCGCTTGCGAAATGGATCCACGCTGACTAAGCAGAAACAAATTTTTATGTTGGTATGTGGCGGGTAATCCTTTCAGAATTGTGAGGAGAATCCTCGATTTAAGTGAACTTTAATGCCTGACAAACGAAACTACACTTCATGACCGTATGACCACTCAATAAAATCTTTCGATGTCGTTATACGAGCACACTTGACATTCACAAGTCGAAGCGATAATTCCAATAATGAAATCAGCAGATAGACAGACAGTTAGCACTCGTAGAGCGGTCGGATAATGGATATTTGAGTGGCACAGTGGCAGAAGGATGATGTTAGCCTGGAGGTTTATATTACAGAGTTTGCTGGCATTTAGAGTAATCTAAAAGAACGGGGTCAAGATAGCAAACAGTTGTGTCCTCGATAGGAGGACGTCCATTCGAGTTTCGTGGCCGCGAGCATCCATCCCCTTTTTCGGGAGAAGAGGAAACCCGAGATTCGGCTGGCGTGGATCCAGTTATCACCCCCCCCGACGATGAATTGCCGCTTTCCTCTCGGACTCGCAACACCCTCCGTCGTAATGAAGACCCTATCAACGATAAGGGTGATGACTCACTCAGGACACTATAAAGATTTATAGGCCCAAGGCCCATTTTCTTATTTTTTCCGGATGTTAGTTTGATTTTGCATTGTTGAATTCTGGCTGGCGAATGATTAAGTTGTTTCTCACTAATAGATCTCTTCGATCGATTGATATTGACACGCACATTTTGTGAAAATAGTTTCATTCGTTGGTAATACAATTTACTAATTTACCACTTTGAACTTTGATGAAAGTTACAATTACGAAATTGGAGAAGCTGGCTCGCACAAGCAAGTATTAACGAAGTGACGTACAATGCGGCTTTCAGGCTTCCCGATTATCCCAGGCTTTTATGCATCAAAGTAGGGAGATTAATTGCGAAAGGCTTTCGTAAAAGTACAGCAACATATAAGTGCCTCTACAATTATAAAAGCTGGAGTTCATTGCTAACTATATAGATAACTGTAAGACGCAGCTGTTGAATTTTCTAGTGTGTAGTGACTTTGATTACGGCATTAGTAATGAATTTACATTTTAGTAATTCTTTTACATCCTAGTTGGAGCCAATTTGATATCCGTTGTCAAATCGTATTCGGTTTCAACGTTTCATCCCTTTCCCATTTTCTTTTCTTTGTATATCCGCGTGCGCGCTCGCCAATTTATTTCAATTAATTTCATTCCTAACGAGCCCTTCGGTAGTATAATGAGTACTGTATATGATAGCGGCTTTTTCACGCATTCAGTAAGCCGTTGAAATATATCAAGCAATTTAATGTAGCCCTCCACTCACGGGAGGCATGCCACCAATTAACTGCTCTCAATTAATCCTTTTATTAGAACAATTTTAATTGGCAACTGTGAAGTATAACCGTAAATAAAGTACGTTGTAGCGAGGGTGTATGCGGGAATAATAAACGCATGGTCAACTTCTATTTTAACGAGGGAAAAAGACTCGCTGGGAGTAGGATGTGCGTTGTGGCAGTAGTAGAGATCAGTGTATAGTCAGCCGGCATTATAGAAAGGAATTGACGCACAAGTTGCTAGGAGCGGGCGTCGGCGCGATGGGCGCGATGGGCGCGACGGCCACGAGTACACAGGGGGCAGCTGCCGTCAAGTTTACTCCTGGTTCTGGCATGAAGTGTGCGGTGCTGCCAAACTGGTCGCTGAGTGCGGCTATTTCCTGAACTAAATCCACCATCCACCCGTAGCTTCCTCCTACCATTTCTCCAGCGAGAATCAAGCGGCAAATGATCACACTGCTTTCGCCCGCTCTCCATCGCTCCAGCTTCCGTGACTCAATCGCAAGCTAATTTGATTGGCCGAGCGAGATGACGGTAGTGGAGCGAAGCGGGAAACTCGAGAAATGGGGGGAAGAGGTCGTGACCTCGAAGCCGGCGCAAGTATTTTCGAAAAGGCGAGGTCGGTAAGTAGAAGCGGAAGAAAGGAGAAAAGGATGGGAGGACTATAGGCGAAGCGAAGCTTGGATAAATGGCGGGGCCGGGGGGGAGGGGGTTGGGGGAGGGGGTAGGGGTAGCAGCCTTTCGATGCCAGCCTCTCACTCCCTCTTACACTCTCTCAACTTCTCACCCACTCACGCTCCTACTCTTTTAGACGACGATGACGCCGAGGCTTCAGAAGCTAATGCAGTGGAAGTGGACTTTCAACGATATTACCCCCTAATCGCATCGGGAACTCGCTCTGCACGTCGCAGCATATAACTTCGCGCTGGTTTCTCGGTTTACGAGCTGCGCATCTTTACCGCATGCATATGCTCATCTCCGCCTCGAATTTGCTAGTACTTTTGTTTCTGACAAGTGGGAAGACTCGATTCTGCTGCGAACAAATGAATCAAGTCTTCCAGGCGGAAACTTCAGGCGCAGACGACTAACAGAAAGTCCCTGTCACAGTAATTTTTTCGCACATCACAGGAAATAGGTTTGCATTGTTTAGAATTCCCTTGTCTAGGACAGCGGAAATCAAAGGTGATTAACGCTGACTTTTTCTTAGAAAGTAATGTTGATTAAGAACAGAGTTTTCCTTGGGATTGTCTGTCTTTTCCAGGAAACCATCTAATAACATTTCACTTTAGAATCAACTGTCTGTTCAAGATGTTCTAATTTATTTTCTTAGATAATCACCTGTGTTGCAATCAGGCTTAACCATTGAGGACATATTTCACAGGCTTAATAATATGGCATGGATGACTAAGTTTTTTTTGAGTACATACAATACCTCTTTCCCGGAGGCACCAAACGTGGTAATATTCAATTGGAGAATCTTTCGCAAAAAGGGAATCTTTTCAATATAAATGACGGCTGAATTTAAACACAGGTTGCAGCAGTGTTTGGAAAAACGAACATTCTAACGTTGTTATGGAATTATTTTATTTCCTATATGCACGAATTTTTCAATTATGTTGAGCGGTATTTTTTTCCATTAATTCTCATCTCCTTTTGATCGTCATTTTTTCACGCAACAGTCAGATATTGATGGAACATCAAATATTGGGTTTATCCTTTTGCAACGCGGCCATTAGTTCAATTAAGCACATTTGATCCAGAGAACTACAAAATTAATCCTGACATTTAGGAAAGTGGCAGATCATTTGTCACTGTCGGCCCCTAATTAAATTAGCTTCCAAAAACCCATATCCTCCGCGTCATCGCTTCATTGCTGTGTCAGTTTTTTCCTCTGGCGAATGCCACTGCTCACATCCTTGAATGTTAATTGCAATTACTGAGAACTTATCGCTACACGAGAACTGTTGTATTATACATTATTGGAAATAGTTCTCAGATGGAATATATAAAACAAAAGCTCCTCATTACGTCTAATAACAAATACAACATTTTCCACGCAAAATAACACCACGTGGAACATATCATCCAGTACTGACAATGCCAATTAAGCACCAAAGTTGGGTATTTAAGTGAACAAATGCAGAAGTTTAATCTTAAAGCAATTAAGTAAGAAAACTCGCGATCCTTCTTGTCCCGAGATTCGTTTGCGCGAGGCTCACAGTTTGGCAATCAGTAGCCTAGATTAACGTCCTTCGTTGAAAGCTTTTGTCCTTTATCTGGAAGCCTAGTTTACCCGACAGTATTTCATGTTCCACCGCAAGAAGAAAGCGGTCTTTATTGCTTGACAGCAAAACATGCGCAACGCGACGTAAATGATTTTTGCAGGTTCTGGCAGTCCCCGCGGATAAACTAGCTTATAAAGCAAAAGGGGTCCGATTCATTAGAGCAGCCATTAACAGGAAAAGTAAATTTAATTTCCCAACGGGGAGGCAAAACGCATGAAGTCTTTCCTGTAAAATACTGCAAGAAGTTGCGCTAGGTGCCTGTAATTTATTCTCGACTTTCCTTCTCGTATCCCTACCACACAGCCGATGCACCTTCGTTACTTTACGCTCGTGCATCTCCGGACATAGTAATATTAAGTCTAAATACTCCACCTCGCGCGTGAGTACTTAAGATGATGAAACCTAAGCTAGACGAAGTAGACGAAAGAAATCACAAATAGTAAAGCGGCAGTAATACTTCGCTGAATTTTATCTTTCTGATTATTGTCCGTACTTGAAAGATTTTTGCTGTGGCTTTAATGCAAATCTAAATTTTTCTCAATTATAAGTCGATAAATCTTTCTCCCGATTTCTCGATTTGCCAGGATCAAACATGATATGTGTAACTATGCCTTGTCTTCACAATAGACCCTTCAATTTCAATAAATCAATCGTTAACCTGAACAACAGTTGAAGCTCGCAATTGATTCATCAATAGTGCATGTACCGTTAAACTAGAAAGAGAAACTTGAGCAGAAGTTGAGCGCTATCCGGTATTCATATTCGCGGATGCTCTGGTGCCTAGGCTCTCGAGACTGAATCGAGATAGCAAGGATTTAAATGGCAAGATTGAGCAAAGTGCTCCCTTACCTCATGAAAACGTCGGTCTGGCATTTAGATTCTTGTCAAGTGGCACAATACAGAAGCATCAATTCATACCCAAATAAATCACAAAGTAATGCAAGCTCTTAAAGGAAGACGAAGAGACTGCGTCGGCTGAGAAAGGGGGAAAGTAACGAGGCAATTTCCAAATGCAGATGCAACGATATTTTTGCTATCACAGGTTGAACTGAGGAGATGCGTTGATGAAGGTGCCGAAGCTTGCAAGACTTTTCCTTAACAGCTGCTGTTTCAAGGGTATATATGTATAGTAAGGAGTAAGCGTCGAAACATAGTCGTACTTACTGGATCTGGTGTTCGGAAGATATTTAGCGCAGAGGGTGGTTGCGTTTCGGGTTGGTCGTAGGCGGCGGGGGCAGAGGAGATTGGTGGTGGCAGAGGACAATGCGGAGCTTGCGCGGAGATCTCCTGCGAGCCTCCCTAAGCGTAAGCCGAAGGGTGAACCAGCTAGTCGGCGCCAGACCGCGCTACGCGAAGCGCCTTTTCCTTTCGGGAGCTTGCCGCGAGCTTCCTTCGCTCACTTTCGTGGCGTGTTCATTCGCATCAGCGAATTCCAAAAGTCGCTCTCATCGCTTCCGGAAAAACGGCCATTCTCACTGATCCACCACTGAGCTCGCTGGAGAATCGTTGGAAGAAGATGCGATACCTGAAGCGGAAGAGCCGATGTCTTGATCAGAAGTTCGACTCACATTGTCCGTAGCCGGATAGTGTGTAAAACGCGGTCGAGCCGTTTCGACGAAGACGGCTCACTCGGAAAACGCGATTTCTGTTATCCCCTTTCGTCGATTATCAAGAATCCGTTAAGTACAACAGGCAGAAGAGATCAACGAAATCTCAAGACAACATTCGTTATTGCCCTGCTGGCTGAGAAAACGAGGAAAGTATGATTAACGAGCTTGTGGCGGGACCAAAAGAATTGAAGTACACGTCTTCGAGTTGGTGAGAGAGATTTTCGGAAGGCTTACTAAATGTGCTTTCTTTCTCTCGCTCCTTTCTCTCCCACCCTCCCCACCCTCTCTCTCTCTCTATTTCTCTGTCTTCTTACGATTAATAAGAAGAATTACAATGGGAGATTCAACAGTCTGCTACACCTGAGAATGCGAATGAACTTTCAACCTTGTATTGGAAGGCGCGAAAGCTAATCCCGACGAATGAGAATTTCAACGAACGTCGAAGCATAGAAGGATAATCAGGGGAAGTCCTGCAGAATCAGTTTCAGAATCATCGTTAAGATTATTACTGTTCGACCGTGGAGCATTGTTCTCCTAAGCTTAACGAACTCGTTCCGGGTTCTTCGACTGTAATTGCCCGGCGGCTTTGCACGGAGGAAAGAAGGGAACACGGAGGAACAATTTTTCATTGTGCGCGTGCATCGTCTAACATCTTTCTCGTCGAGGATCATCAAAGCTGAGGCTACAGCTGGTGTAATTAACCTTTCGAGTACGAGGACGAGCAGTGTGGGCTCACGTATTAGAGAGGGTGGGAGAGAGGGAGAAACAGAAGAAGGAAGAAGGAAGCAGCTAATTGGAGGGTACGCTGAAAGAATATTGAGAATCTTCGGGGCGATGAGTCCTCCCGGATAGTCATCACTTCTTGTATTTATTATTAAGGAAAGAGTAAGCGCGAGTACAAAGCTCGCGGAAAGGAATGGTACAAAAGGAGGAGGAGTAGCGGTTTGACGAAATTCCGCGGAAGCACTGATTCCTTTAAGTGGTCTCCATCGCAGAAAAGACTACCACTTACTACCTAATTATCATATTATCAAGCATGCTGGTTGGCGGGTCCAAATACGTAGGCTAGTCTCACTATAACTTAAAGATAAAATCAGAAAGCATTGCATACATGCGTCACGCTTGTTGCATGCTGAGATGGTTGATAATCAATGTCTACAGTCTAATCGCCGTTAATCGTTACCCCAAGAGAAAGTGAATGTATGGTCCAATACGTGATGCGAATTAGCTCGCACGGTCCAAGTTGCTCTAAGTCTCTGATGTAATCACCTGCTGCAACCCATCTACAGAGTGCTGAAAAAGGAGGAAGAAAAAAGAAAAGGGAGAGAGAGAGAGCAAGCCAAGTGAATATTTTGTATCTCTAATTTCATTGACATTTCGTCGACGGGAAACAGTGTTACAACAATTATCTAGTCGATGTTAGCCCCTAAGTGGTGGTCAAGTACCATTTCGAAAGTCGTGACCAAGTATATAATCCTTTCCCGATAAGATATAATCGCGTAAGTACACTTACCGCATAATTTGCTGCTAGACTTCTTTGGCAGTCTGGTTATATACTGGAACGATAGATAATCAGTCGGATAGGAGTGGCTCGGTGGAAGCTGATTGATTGTGAATCTCTACGATTGCATGTGTAACAGTGACAAAAGTGAACCAACGCGGGAAGTATCAGAAGATGCTAGCAAGATGTTAGCTATGACGGCTGCCAGCAGATATAGCAGTTACAACTGTCTCACTAGCTGGGATAGCTATGACAGGATTCCCAGGTACTAAAAATAGTAATCATTTATGGCAGTTGAGCGATACGTTACACAATCACGATTCTCTCTGGAAAACACGTTTTTCGATAACAATGCTGATTCTGACGCATTATCCAGTATATCGTGAACTTCCATTCGCGGCCAGCACCCGGTGATAAAGGAAATGGAGTTCTGCATTAAAATCTGTTACGCAAAATCTCGCCTTTCCTACTGTTACTCCTCGGATTACACATCTGCCCCGTTTCTGCAGTTCCAAGGAAACTTTTATTACAGAAATATAATGATCAAGTAACAATTGACGTTACATGACTGTTACACGTGGACATTGAGATTTTTAAGTCGGAACAATTGAATGCGAATTTACACCTTAAAATGCAAAATAATATGAGACATTCTTTTTAAAGAAATGAGAGGACATACATATTTTTTTTCCAATTATTGTCGAGTGATTTCTATCATAAATCGATACTTCCAATGGAGCGCCAGCTTAGTAAATTACGCACGGAAACTACTTCGAAATATAATTAAATCTTCTCGATTTCCATTCTTTCTCTTATTGTACTTTGTAATATTCGATTACTTCAGTTGCACTCATCCTACTGATAAATTGGTTTAGGAAACCAATCGCTCTTGTCATTTGGTGGACGTGGGCGTTTGAACTTTCAACAAGTAAATCACTTTTTATAATCCTCGCACCGAGTACAAATTAACACCCTTACCTTGTACAGGGTGATTCACTTGCCTTTGAATCAGAACTCTCCTAGCCCTTATTTTTTTTGGTGGACTTCCCGACCTTCTCCGGGACTGAAATTTGGTAGGTACTGTTTTTTTGCATTGAGGAAGAAGTAGTAAAAATTCCAGAGCCCTAGCTCAAAATTCATTTTTTCGCAAATTTTTTAAGGCATACCCCTTCAAAAATTTTCGATTTTTCGAAGGTTCCGGGACTGGGACGAACGCTTGATTTTTCGATTGTCCGTGTTTCAAAACGGAAAAAAAACATAAATGTTGTGTGGGAAATGCCGGAATTCTACCTAAAACAGGTGGAAAACCGATCCTGAATATTTGATTTCAATGGTTTTTGCCATGTTTTTTAATCTTCCCGACCTTTCCCGGGGCTGAAATTTTGTAGAAAGTGTTTTTTTGCATCGAGGAAGAAGTAGAAAAAATTCCAGGGCCCTAGCTCAAAATTCATTTTTTCGCAAATTTTTTAAGGCATACCCCTTCAAAAATTTTCGATTTTTCGAAGGTTCTGGGACCGGGACGAACGCTTGATTTTTCGATTGCTCGTGTCTCAAAACGAAAAAAAAACATGATACTTGTGGGGGAAATGCCGGAATTCGACCTAAAACAGGTGGAAAACCGATCTGGAAAAATTGATTTCAACGGTTTTCCCTATGTTTTTCATACTTCCCGACCTTTTCCGGGGCTGAAACTTGGTGGGGAATGTTTTTTTGCATCGAGGAAGAAGTAGAAAAAATTCCAGAGCCCTAGCCCAAAATTCATTTTTTCGCAAATTTTTTAAGGCACACCCCTTCAAAAATTTTCGATTTTTCGAAGGTTCCGGGACTGGGACGAACGCTTGATTTTTCGATTGTCCGTGTCTCAAAACGGAAAAAAAATATAAATATTGTGGGGGAAATGCCGGAATTCTGCCTAAAACACATGGAAAACCGATCTTGAATATTTCATTTTCGCAGTTTTCCTCATGTGTTTGGTACTTCCCGACATTTTCCGGGGCTAAAATTTGGCGGGCAGTCTGTCCTTGCATCAAGGAAGATGTGATATAAATTTCAGAGCCCCAGCGCGACATTTTTTTTTCCCGATATTTTTGACCACCGAAAATATCCCATTTTTGGTGGTGATTCAAAGGCAAGTGACTCACCCTGTACACTTAACAATGATATTCCAGTTACACCTGCTGAACCATGCCGATACTCATTCTGCGAGTATACGCCGCTGTCTACATATATATAGGAAATTAAATATCCTAAGTTCATTATCCTCGAGTGTAGGCCGCAGAGGGATAAGGACCAGTCAGAAGTGAAGCTGGGTACACTTGGCGTAGGAGAAGAGAATCTGAAGGAGGGTGCTTAGCATCCGGCCTGGTGGCTTAAGTGATTCAGTTTATGAAGGATTTATTAATTAAGGTTTGTGGAGAGACTCGTCATATTTCCCGGAGGTAAGGTGCAGGAAGCATCAGCTCGTGATTCGCACGCTCGGCACACAACTCTCTGACAAGTGGTTGGCAAATACTTGATCCGCATAGCTAATTCTAACTCGGGCTGTGGCTAACTAGGCCGGATGCTACTGACTCCGATACATTGCGCCATTTCATTCTCGCGCACCTGGATTTATTCCTACCGATATGTTGACTCAATAATATTCCAACGATTTATAGTTGCATATGATTTTTCACAACCTTAAAGCAGGTCTCCTGTATTTTCCAAGCCTCGGATTTTCTATTGTGGATGTGAAACGGTATGACTTGTAGACGAAAGATAGAATCCAACACGAAATTTGTTCCGATTGGAAAAATCCGAAGAAATACATGTGCGATCATGTGTAACTTCACCCTGTGCCGGAGGATTATCGAAATTTCAATAAACGGAAGCAAAATATGGATCTCTGTAGACCATTCTTTCATAATAACCGTAACCCTGCCGCGTTCCCACACGTTTCGTTTTATTTGCAACCAGTTTTTAATTTCTGTAGCATCCGGTAGTTTGAACACTTCTTATACATTCGCGATATCCAGCGCAGTATGCAGTATAATAATAATCAGTGCAATTTTTCCGATGTATTTACCAACTTTTATCTTCACACAGGCAAATAGTAAACATGTATGATGTTACTGACATTTATTAAATTAGTTCATTGAGCACAGCTTGTCACAGTATTTTCTCCCGGGGGGAAATTCGTAGCGAAACATACAGACGAAGTCGAAGAAATTGGTGGAGCTCTCACTAATTAAACTTCAAACGAGCAACACACGGGTTATGGAGTTCTGCGCGCCGGACCGATTAGTTACGCGATTAAAGTTGCAGAGTTTTCGAATTCGGAAATCAACGACATACACCTCAAGCGTTTACTTGAAGCCACGCGATTTAATTAAATCCTAGCAACAATAGTCGGGCACAGTTACCAATTTATCGAAACAGTTATTATTAGGTGAGCAAACAGCAAACTGTTATGAAATTGGGCAGTAACGCGAGTCCCGAAACTGTCCGTACAACGATATGAATTTTTTAATGTGTACATGTTAGGAAGCACCCCGAAGAGTTAGCTAATCCAATTTCACACAGTCGAAGCAATAACTGGCATCGTAAATATTCGAAGGCATAATTCAGTAAATGTATTTTGGTGCCAAACGAAGTAACTATGTGTGTTGGTCAGGCCTGATCGATAACATTATTAACAAACATTTTATTGGTAGAGTTTCGTCATTATGTTATTTAAATGGCCGCTGGGGTACTTGGGTTGCTTAGGAAAGGCGCGGCCAGTCATAAAAGTGGGAAGATCGTGTGATCATAAAGGTTTAACTGGCCAGTCATTCCGCAGCGAGATGAGCGCAATCAAGCTGAAGTGGTATGGTGCTCTGTTGGTAGTAGTTGGGGCCGACACGAATTTGGCGAGTTTTGGAGCGCGGGAAACCACTCGTAGTGACGTTGAAGGGCTTGGCACTGATCGAAATACCCTGCCCTCTCGCATCTGCTGTGAGACACACCTCTGAAACCACATCGCGCTCGAACAGCGGTCTCTGCTGGGATCCGACTCTGCCACCGGATGTACCAGTTCCTCTTTCTCTCGCTCACCGGTACACTGCAAATATCGAGCTCGTCCTTTCCAATAATGCCAAACCCGCCAATTGATCGCGAAACCGGCAGCCAACCGTCGGCCGTACCAACTTCCTCTTTGAATGAATAACTAAGACTCACAGTAATCGATATTCATTGAGATATCGATATCCACATTGATTCGAATTTCATTTCTCTTAATTATATGCAAGGTAATGTTGGCGCCAAATAGCACTTCTATTTTATGAATTTAAAATAATTTAACGAATGATGAGTCAAACATGCCTGCTGACCTGAATATCCTCTTACTGAAGTACGTTTATTAAAATATGTCTCTTATTTCCAAGTGGCCAATTATAAATTTATTATATATATACAAATTTATGGTTTGTTCCAACTTTCAGTACCAACGTTAAAGGCCATCGTTTCAAGTGATGCCAGTTCTGAGAAAAGCTTAAACGCGTTTTCCACTACGATTTGTGGTCGATTTATTTATGATGATATTTCAAAATGCCTACGCAAACATTCAAGAATGTTCGGAAAACTGATTTATTTCTATGTTGCAAACGTATAGTTATATTCCTTGAAAGGTTGCCACGGTTATCCGTGGTTACGAGCGTGATCCGCAAGAGCTGCGACGCAATTTTCATCTCGACGGTCAGTGTTCCTTGAAATCTCATCACTCCCATTAATTATAACAGAATTGATTTAGGATTTCCTCGTTATGGTCATCATCGATAACGAGCTTTCTAAATCATGGTCGAACGCCTCCAAATTCCATCACACGCCTCCGACTTCCTATTTCGATGCCCCAGAAAACGTCGCGATCAGTTTTGAACTTTCAGTACATTTTTACTCATTGCAGTAAATTACGAAACTTGTCGCATACGGCATTACTTTCAAAGTACTGTTTAATCATTTTAAGTAATAAATGCACCACTGATTATCGCTTTAGTTCAATTATAATTTCATCCAAATATCGCAGCTGTAAAATCCGAAGAAATATACCTTTTTAATGCAACCAATCGTAACACAGCGAATTAAATTTTACATTATTATAATAAATTTACCAAAAACACCTCCCATTCCGCATTTCAGTAGGAATTTTCACGGAAAAATATTCGAATTTCACACTGGGCGCAATGCTTAGATTTCGAACACGATCGGAATTCACCTGTTGCGATAGCAGAAGTCGATTTCTGCAGTCCATTAAGATGAATGACACCATGGAAGGAAATAGAGATAGGAAGCGCGAGAGCTCAGAACGCAAGGAAGGGAAACCTCAATCAGATTTATCACTCCACCAATAGGTTTAATTCCCGTGAAAACGGAACAATAGCGAATGACTTGCGGTTTTGGTGTAGCCGGTGGCATAAAATACCAGCGCATTAAGATTGCAATCTGAATCGATATTGATAACATAAAGTCTATATGTGTGTGCCATATTGTTGGCCACAGTACGAAACCAACTATTTTCATAACGAAAGAAACCAATAATAATTGAAACTGCGTATCCGCACATAAACTTATAAATCTTAGTTTATTACCGTGTTTTCTTAATGTATTCATTAATTTACTTCATTCATCCATAGCCATTGAACACTTATCATTTTGAAGCTTAAATAATTGCGACTGTCTCACGCGCCGCTTGAAATCCAATAGCGCCTTCTTGCACGTGTTTATAATAAACTGTGATATTGACTGGATCTCGTATGGATTATAGGAAGAATACGCAGCCGCCTGGAAAGCTTTTCACTCAATACGCTGTTCTCTTTTTTATCGCACTATTTTCTTCATTGAACGGATTCAAGCATCCATGGAGCAATCTTGATCGAAATCCTGCCGATAAGAGTGCCGCTCATTTCACCGATTTCTTGTGCATTTACGAAATTAGCTTTCGCCGAAAGAGTCGTAGTCGTAGATTTACTTCCTCCTGCAATGTAATATTTCTCTACAGTTTAAAGTAAGCAAGGCAAGATATTGGGAAAAACTTTGCCCTTCCTACTTCACTGCCGCGACATGCATGCAATTCGATTTTATATTCGATATAATTGTATCTTTCAGTATTAAATTCATTCTCCTAAAAAATTCGAAGCTTTCTACATTAGGGCTTCACAATAGCATGACGAAATAACCGAAAACTTTTCTGAAGGGAGTAGATAGCCGTTCCTTCGTTCGTACGGCCAACCTCAGGAGGGTTATAATACTTTCCCTGCAGATAGTGTGTTGAGGGTACGGGAGCCTGTGGTTTAAAAGCGGAAACGAGTGACAGAGAAACGTAGAACATGTGACGGGACGGTAGGAGCAAACAGTATGGACAGCTACGCCCTATGCTTGATATGTTTCGAAGACGAATCGAATCATGACACTCGTGGGAAATAACTTTTTCGGCCGATCATACGGTTAAGTTTGACCATATCGATCTAGGAATGTAACATCGGTCACACAAGAACAGTCTTCCAGTCGGAGATTGACAGTTCTTAATATACTTGTATCGAGAAATAGTTTTCTACAGATTTTTTGGATTTCTCGAAACTTTCCACACTGCAACGAATGTATGTTAAATCCATTGTTTGTGTATCAGTGGCCAAAGTACCGGCATTGTACCCAAAACGCTTGGAAACATTCTCCTGAATAATTGATCTCATCTAATTTTGACGGTTTTTCCCAAGTTTTCAATACTTCCCGACCTTTTCCGGGGCTGAAATTTGCTGGGGAATGTTTTTTTTTGCATCGACGAAGAAGTGGTAAAAATTCCAGACCCCTAACTCAACACTCATTTCGATTTTTCGAAGCTTTTGGAACCGCAACGAACGCTTGATATTTCGATTGCTTGAGTCTCAAAACGGATGGAAAACACGAAACCAGTGGGAGAAATACCGGAATTGTACCGAAAATATGTGGAAAACCAATCTGGAATATTTCATTCCTATGGTTTCCCCTGTGTTTCCCATGCTTCACGATATTTTCCGGGGCTGAAATTTGGTGGGGAATATTTTTTTGCATCGAGGAAGAAGTAGTAAAAATTCCAGAGCCCTAGCTCAACATTAATTTTTTCGCAATATACGAACCTAGTTTTATACTGCTACATTTTCTGAACTGCTTATAAAGCACGCGGTAAGCGTTTGCCGAAAAGTCCATACGCTCAAAGGAAAGGGTACAAGCAGGTGGAACGGGCGGGTAAATAGCTCAACTAATTTCACAGAAAGTTTCCCAATACATATTCTACCGTACACCAAGTTCGCCACCCTTTTCCTGAATGGTTCGAAGTTAGTATACGCAACTTCGGTGTGATTTGAAATTTCTCAAATTAGCTGCTGGCGGATATTATGCTAGGTGACTGTAATGATAGAAGCACGATCTTCATGATGGAACTTGTATTAATAAATTTCTATTGATAGTACACTGATGGAAATTGAAGATTCAGTAAAACGTATCGATGTATCGACCTCGACTTAAAGCTATTGGGATATTTTGATTCAACTAAGTGCGACAAGTTCTCATCGGTAGCATACGTATGGAGATATATGTATAATCCTAATTAGTTTATTGTTCGCTTTCTTCCATTGTTCAAATACATTCGGATGGAATCAAGCGCGAGCACAGAAATCCTTCTCCCGTCAGATTTTTTCTTTTAGTGTATTATGAAGTGCAGACCGAGGGGATGTACAATAGAAGCAGGATTGATAAATAGATGGAATGTGGCAGGAGCGAACACCCATGAAATTGCAGGCGTTTTTCCGAGTTTTTTTCCACGTCGATATTGGAGGGTTCAAATTACCTCTACTATACAGTAGAATGCACCAGTTTTAATTCGATTACGTTGGAAAGAATGTGCCAATTCTATCCAGTCATGACTAACAAAAACGCATAAGTAATTGAAAACCCTTGTCTTATCACATGGGATATACATAATTTATTATTGTGTATGGAGTTACCAGAATGCTTTTAACGAAAGTAAACGTTGTTTCTTGCGGGTAAAATTAAATTTGTAGTGGTGAATACCCTTTTATAGCTAACAGTTGCTCGCGCGAAAATGACCACTTTTTCACGCTACAGGCGAAAAACTACTGCAATTTTTCAAGTAACACTGTTCAATTTCTGAAAATAGAATGTACATTGCTGAATTGCATGCATTGTAACAGAAAGTCGGCAGCCGCTGCGACCGCTAGTTATTCGAAGCTTTCAGGTACAAACATATATATGTAGATACAAATGCAAGATTGTACTGGGGTGCTTTCAGAACGATGAGAGTCATTACAATAGCCGAGAGCCTTTTCTAATTTTAGAATGGACTTCACTCGTTTCCACGTTTCTTTGTACTGCACTGGGCAAGCAATGCTCATCGAGCACAGTGCCAAACTGAAATTAACATTTTATCTGTCAGTTGCAGCCGTTTGTTTCGACAACCATCGATGCATCATAATATTATGAATCTTTTCTGTTTTGTTTATCCTCTCTAGAGCAATGCGATCATGATTAAGTACTGATAGCCACTGGAATCCATTCATCAAATTTTTGACAATTCTCCACTCGCGAAATACTGGAATTCGATTAACCACCAATCCAACTTTGATTTCTTGCCTGAAACAGTATATTCATCCAATTTCATAATTTGTAATATCATAATCGTCGTATTATAGGCCTGAACTGAAGTTAATTTAAAGCCAATCACGTATTTTTCTCTGCGAGTTCCCAAAGAAGAGTAATTTAAGTACTAATTATTTGGTATAATACGAAATTTCGACAGTCCTGATTTGTGTAATGTTTTGCTCCCTTAATCTAGATATATTGAATTTCCTTAAAGATGGTCTGGGCCACTTTCTTTTCATCTATCTATCTATCTATCTATCTAGTACACGTGCTCGTGACCGGTGTATCAGGACAACACAGAGCGCTCACTAATCGATATCGCCGGCCTCCCGCTCTGGCCCACACACGTTCAGACAATGTAGTTTTTCTCCCTGTTAGTCATTCCGCAACTGACCGCGTTTACGAACTTAGGATTTCATAACGCGCTTCACGCACCTAGCCACACAACCACAAATATGCGCGCTCACTTTTCTCTGCAATTGTAAACGAGTCCCCTTGTAAGTTCCCGCGACATCGCCAACGTATCTATCGCACGGCGATATCTTCATACTGATATCAATTGTCCAGTAATTATTCGCAATTGATCAATCGGTTTCACCGATCATGCGTTTAAAATATCTGCCGCCTTCCACATTGGTATTATTACGTGTCTACCGGGATATGTGGTGGCCGATTTTACGAAAATTTTGGCATTGTTTTAACATTTAATTCCCTTATTGTAAAATCTAAAATTTTTGGAAGTGCAATAGTAATGAATCAGAAGAGACAGTGCTTTGCTATTAAATCCGTTTCGATACAAAATAACAGCCGGAACAACAGTTATTTTTCTCGTCTCCCCATTGGATTCCTTTAATATTATACTTACAATGTTTCTCGTGCATTCTCGTATTCCCCTGCGTGGCATTTATTATCCTCGTTTAATATGCTGGCACGACGCCTTCTTCCTGCGTGCGGCTTATCTCCACGTTATCTGAGCCTCTATGCCAGTTCCTAATCGAATTACTCCCTGAAGCGGATCGATCCTACTACAAACCGCGTAATCCATATTTCAGGTAATACCGCCCTTGACGAAAGTGCAACATATCGAGTATCTTTCTATGAAACGTCTTCCTCAGCGAGTTTAATAACGCGCGCAGCTTGCGCAAGCCGACGTACTCGCAAATCACCAATTTATCCTACCGAAAAAGAGGATATTCACATAAAACTCTGGTACATATTATTGAAATAGCATGTTGCTCGACTGGACGCGCCTGCATTTCACGTCACTCCACCCAGACGTCAAATGGAATATTTCAACATTTGCTGATGAAAATTATCATTCGGGGAATTATCGAATTTTCAATTTACCATAGAACTTGCCCCTTTGCCGTGCCACGAGATACACCACCTCCCCAAAACTACGGAGTAATGTTAAATAAAGCGTCCAGTTCATCGAGCATATTATATGCTTATTCCGTTATGCAAACTCCGGACTACCCAGAGTGCTCCTGCCCCTAATACTTTTTCATATTTCTCCGCCGCGCCGCTGGAGAACCGCTCGGATGAAACGTTGTCACTCTAGGTTTCCGTACTAACTTCCAATCGATACAAAACAACTTGATGACATTCGCTTTGCGCTGAAGGTATATTGCAACAATCGTTCCTATTATTTTCCTATTCTTACTTTAATTAATTGACTGATTTTTAATTGGCATTTTCTATGTACAGAATTTCTTGAAAATTTCCCCCGTTTTGCGAGGGCATGTTAACTACACGAAACGTAGAAATAACTCGTAATTGGCAATTTTAATTGGATACGAAGAAAGATATCCTCGGGGCAGAATGTCTGCTGGATTTGGAAGGGGATGGTCGTAATTATTGAGCGTAATGTTGGAATCGAAGTATGGGGTAGAGAGAGCAGTAAAGGTTGCTTGCACCTTATCATCATTGCTTGCATATCATTTTCGATCCTGGCCAGAGATCGAGCTCCATACTTTTCAGCAGTTAGTTAGTGCCTATAATCAGTGAGACAGTTCAACCCAACTTCCACACCATGTATTTTGATGGCAGCAATGTTAGAGATAAATGCCGTTGATAACGTTACATCGAGAGTTAACATGATTTGTAAGCGCTCGCCTGCTTTCCCGCTATAATGCACAGGCTAACATACTATCTTAATTAGATAGCTGGCCGCATTATGAAATTATTTGCGTACGCATAACAGGCCGCCACCCCCGGTTTTTTAATTTATTTATGTGCGTGCTGGTGGAACGAGAGGAAAGGCCGAGCGTGGGAAGGGGAGGCGTTGAAACACAAGGACACGCAACTATGATGACGCGTACGTCGTGTCAGTGTGTACTTCTCTACACCCTGCCTGCAATCAGCTCAGATAGCACTGCTTAGATAACAGAGAGCTATTTCCGTAATTAGGTCTGCCCAGGAATTCGAGAGCCGGGAGCCTGTCTGGCTAAAACCCTTTCTACCCCTTGCGGTCCCTCTGCAATTTTTTCACAGTTCTTTTACTTCAATGTTTAATGCTTTACCTGTTTCGAAAAAGATGATTAAACTTTAGGCGGACTCTTGAAGTTAAAGCGTAACACTATTCATACTAAAAGTTTTGCGATCGGTTTTAAGACTTAAATTTCTCAGAAGCAGATGTTCTACTTTGGTTTCATATACATTGATAGAAACGGCTTACTATGTCCGACTGTCATTATCGTAACACACCGATCCATTGTCTATTTGAAGTTCTAATCGTACTCAGGAAACTGAATCTCCTTCGATAATACTCATCTTCTGGTAGTCGTTTCTACATATAGTTGAAGTAATTGAATATCTTACTCGCTTATTGCAAAGCTAGTGAAACATCCGTCTGGTGTGACATCCATTGACAGCCTCAGTTGCAACACACTAGAACGGACAATACATTTTAGACAGCAAATGAATTCTCGAATACTGTTCATATCGAGCTACGCGCAGGCCAGTTAAAACATGGTTTGCAAGCTTTCGCTGCCACTAGATAGAAATCGAGCAGGATCACAGCGTTAAATAAAACATGCTACACCGACATAGTAAGCCGCCACAATTACTGCAAAAATGTAAACCGTAGTTGACACGTCGCAGCTCATATTTTATTATATCCCATTGCCCTTTTCATAAAGTGCGCAATATTGATTCGGAATTCTACGCACAAAGGAAACTCTTCTTTTCTATTATGCTAGTTATAACATTCTCCCATTGGCTTTGTTCTTCCGCCTCGGTTCATTTACATTCGTATAAAACTCTTCACCTTAACGAATTCTAATTAATGAATGCCTTGTCAATTATAGTAATAACATTTTTTTCTGCTGGAAATATACTGCTAAATGCCTGAGTCAAAAACTTTGCATTTCTGCCATTAATTTGTATGCATTAGCTTCGTGCATTTTCAGGGTAAGCTATCTACGTGGTATTCCTATGGAATACAAGGCTTTTCAATGAAAAGCAACGAAAGCAGCTCAAGGTTGTAAACATTATTTTTATGTATCGACTGATTGAGACGTTCTCTTTTCAGTTGGAAAAGACGGTAATCTAATGGCACTAGCGATTAGTATGTATATATATTACTCATTATCGTGAGTACTTTTGCACCCTCGGTTCCTATATATATGTACATTCACCTCCTCTGCCATCCAACTGAAGGCATGACTTATCGAGAAATTCCCTTTTAATGCTCTAATGAGACTTGCCGCGTAAACCGCTCGACATCGTAAGGACGCAACTAAAATCGGACCACTAATGCCTTCCTCCGCAATCTCCATTATGCAAATGAACATTTTCAAAAGAAAACGTTTGTCGACCATTTCAATACTAGAAAATTCCGACCATTATCAATACTTTCAAAGAGACAAAATGCTATTGAATTTAACAGCAACTATTCTTCTATTTGTTAATCATATAATACGAACCCATGACTTAAATCAATATCTTCACAATTGCGTTAAGCTTCTGAATGCTATTTAGACTCACAATGGAAACTATAAGTGTCACACAAGGCTGGAGTAAATTAGTTTGGCCTGTGTGCTACTATGAAGTTTTCGTGATGAAAAGACTGACCTTAGGGAGAACTTTGTATAGAGCCATGTTAGGAGATAGTGGCCGTTACCTGTTATAATGTTCGGAACTTCTTAAGACGATATGACACATTCCCGTTTGCCATCGTCATACTACCTTGGGGTATGTAACGTTGTTACTCAATTAAAACAGTGCAAAGCAGACGAGAAGTTGTCGCATAGTGGGTCATTCCTGGCCGATCGATGGTACTGCAGCTAAAAGCGATCGACGGTTAAGCAAGTTGCGAGTGCAGGTTGTCCGAGGCTTTAGACTCGTAGACCTTACCTTGTCCAGTCGTGGTCCGTTCAGGTTCTACCATTTGCAAATCGAGCAGACACCCAGTTCGACGTACTCTACAGCGCTTTGTCTTTGACAATAAAATATTGCCAGTTATTTATCGAGCACGCTAGAAATTCGGAACCGCTGCACTGATGGGAATCGCAAATCGAATCGGGGAAGTTTAACTCATCGATGAATTCCGTGGTATTTTTCACACAGGAACGATCGCATCGGAAGTGTACTTCTTCCAGCGTGTATTTTCCAGAAGTACGTATGTTTGCCGCAGCTAATATTACTGGATTTTCCGACGTATTTATCCCGTTATGAAAGTCTAATCGCGTATGTAAACGATTTCTAGGAAGCGTATAAGTCGTGGAATTTGTAGTAAAAATGTATTTTCATTAAAAAGTGATAAATGCATTAGTTATTGATTCGAGCGTAGATATATTATATTTATTAATTCGCATTTTGAAACACGATATATATCCGACTGCTCGCGAAAATATCTGTATTTAAACTTTTGGGAAGCACTGCTGATTAAAATAGAGTTGCGAGGATATGTTTAATAATTTCGTTCTCATGTTTATAATTAAGTTGCCTCCGGTACTGTAAAATTCGAGCACACACAGCATTGAAATTCTTATCAGGGATCGGTTCCCAAGTGAAAACTTAGCTGAAAACGGAACTAAGAGGCAGCCGTGTTGCGGCAGTACTGCAGTTGCATGGATTACGCAGTGTCCTACTCGGCGAGCATCAACAAACCCAGTTTCGGGACGTCGAAGTTGGTCTGTTGCGGACTTTGCTTTCGATTGTCGGTCCGTCGATCGACCCAGAAAATGAGCCTCACGCGAGACAGTTTACATGTCGCACACATGCGGCGCGCGGTTCACCGGTTGACGTAGTTTCATGTGAGCACATGCGATGCTGGACGCGATCTGCCATGCGAGCTTGCACGCGCTTTAAGGTGCGCATCAGTCCGTTATCCCGCTGCGTCCCTGATAACTCGTCCATTCGAGACCCTCTTTCTATCCCAATATACCCGAGGGTTTGCGTGACCCACTAGCGTGCGTGTACCTTCGTTTTACCTTCGCGGCATTAGCAAGCGTGTTGTTGCGCCTAGGCTACTTTCAAGTTAATGCTCCGGCGAATTTTAGCCTCCTTGCTAGAAGGGGGACGCCTTGTTACGTCAGCGCTGCACGGAAACCGAGTTTCTTCGCACCGACTAATAATTTTTAAGTACACAAGCATTTCAAACGAAATAATACATTTCAATATGCAAATGGCTTTTGATGCTGGAACGAAATATGGAATTGGAGCATCTGTAACTTCGAATATAGCCAAGTGTAATTGAGGATCGAGAAGCTACATTCGATGTGCGGTGGGTGGTATAAGACGAAAATGATTCGCAATGAATAATGAATCGCTTTAATATGAGAAGTAGCAGCAATCTTGGGTAGTACTTTTATAGTATGCATCTATTAGTATAATATTAGTATAAGCTTATGTAAACCTCGTTCGTTACATGATTCATGTTCGCGTAACTCGCTTTACACTAATAAGGGAAATATTAAAAACGAAGGGACATTCAAGGACTTTAATAGCCATAAGAATATTCTCGACTTCATTCAAAGTTTTCAAAAGAATGTGAAATCTAGAAAATCGAGTTTTCGAAATTGGTTGCAGCTATACACGAAACTCTTCATGTCAACGTATCAATGCTGACAGGCAGATGCAGCTTCAAATGTTACTCTCAGAATGACGAGATTGCTAGCCATTTGTGAAGTACTCCGTGTCGATTGCGTAAAGCATTCTCAGTTGAATTCCTCTGGCAGGAGACAGAGCTGGAAACAAATAAAATGTGATGGACATTGAAGTGGGGACGGCAGAAAAGGGATGGAAGTGGGCGGTTAATACGGACGCTCTCTCCTCAATTTATATAGATTGCACTGAGTGGCATCTCGAGTTCAAATAACGGCTGAAAGTTCCGCGCAAAGCGCATATTTCCTTCCTGAAGCAGCAAACCCGTTGCATGGTCAGCCGTACAATCCGATGACCGGCAGAGATTGCTGGTCAGAGACAGCGATGGGAGAGCAAATTGATACATATAAATGCACCACTTCAGGGTTACAAATGGCAAAAGGAACACTTGGCATCTCTCTTTCATTTTTGACAGTAGCTTTCCCCATTAGAAAATATTAATTGCCTATTAATGTGGTGCTCTGAAAAAGCTTCGTCATAATATCAGAACCTTATTAATAATTCAGAGCATAAATTTCCTGCATCAAATTTCAATGGATGACCAATCCAATATTGAATGGTTAACATTTGATTGAAGAGATGAATAGAAAATGAATAAGGCATGCGATCGATACATAAGTCTAAGGTTCAAAAATAAAAAATGCACTTGGCTTTTAATGAGAAATAGCTATTACTTAGCGTGATCTAGATATTGTAATAATTTACTTGCAAGTGGCTGAATGCCCAGTTGTTCAGAAATGCATTACCCACTGGGGGATGCCAGCCGTTCACGAAACTCTGAAGTAGAGTTTCCTGAACTTGTTATCTCGAATTGACCTTCCCGCAGCGGGCATAACGAAAGGACATAGTCGTTAATTTTGTTAAAAACAAAGAACTTCTATTTTCCTTTTATTGGCATTATTTTGCAACAGCTCCCAATTCCAAGAAACAAGCCTGACAACTATAGAAAAATCTTCAAGCTCCTTGTGAATCGTAGCATACCTCGTTTCTTGTCACATCTCTTTGTATTTGTAATCGACGTTGAAGATTGTATACATAAATATAATTGTATAATAACAACATCGTTTACACTTTGACATTTGGTTGGAGAACTTATTCGAGTGCTTGTATGCGTCATTTTCGGAAAGCACGATCAGTTAATTTAGAGGCAAATTAGAAGTACTGTGGAGCGCATGTAATCATATCTCAGTAGTTAAACCCACAGGCATCCGACTTTCTGGGTGGTAAAGCTATTTCCTAGTAATACGGTTACACCTAATTTCGACGTGGGGAAATCACCCTATGCAGTGAAGCCTCCTTTCATTCATTCTCTGCGAACTTTTTCATTTCTGGTTCCTTATTATTAAAACATAATTATACTCTATAAATTTCTCTGTAAATGATATCGAAATATAGATCATTAAATATTCTCATTCATGACTTTTGTTTCCCATGAGCTTCGAGATGATACTCGAGCATTCGCTATACCGAAGGCAGGCACGCCGAACCGATTTGCAGGCAAATTACAATTGCTGCGGTGCGCATCCAATCATATCTGTGTAATCAGAGCAACACGCATTTGATTTTCCGAATGGCGAAGGTACTTACCAGCAATGGGATTATATTGAGTTCCAACATGGAGCTGTTGTCCGGTACAACGAGGTTTCTCCTGATCCACCGAATTGAACCACACGAATAAATTTGTCATGCCGCCTACCGTGTGAATCAATAGGAACACCGGCTACCTCAACGGAAATGTCACCGCCCAGAAAGCCGCAACGAGCTTCCCGAGTGGTGGTTACCAGTGAAAGTCCATATGCGCGCGCCAAATTAACAGGCTACTATGAATAGCATATTAAAGAGTCATCCCGACGCGAAAAGAAAATTTGGCACAGAGAAACTGGCCGGATCCGTCGACCTGCTTTTTCTTCAGTAACTTTAGACGACAGCGCATTTAATTGGGAACTGTCATTCCGCGACGTTATAATTTGTTACAATAATAACATACTATAGATTTGCACAATGACTTGAGTTTAGTGAAACTCTGAATTGAGATGAAAAGGTTAATGTGGGAAACAATTAGGACATACAAGCATTAGCGTGCATTTTATCGAGATCTTTCACTGTAATTAATGCTTCACAGCGTCAATCATCTTGCCCGATACGAGCCTTACTGCCAGCATACTTTATTAATAATGAGGGTTCACCGTTGATGGTCGAACAATGTGTGTTCGTTTAGACTGCATGTCAAAAATCTCTTCTCTGTACTAAAAATGTACACGTACTTCCATAGGAAAGTGCAGATAATAATAAAACTCCCGTTGATTTCCTTTGAGCCTTTATAGGATAGGAACGTCGTGAACAATAGACTGCATTTTGTATTATGATTTGCGACGTATAATCAATAATGTTTCATCCATGTGCAGTCTAGCAAAAAAGAAATTGATAATTCTAAAACGATTCTCAGATGAGAAATGTAAAGAAGACTGTTTGACGATTAGATTGGACAAGATAGAATGAAGGCAGTAATAATAAATCGAAATACGTCTGGCGTCAGGTTAGCAATTAGATTGGCCTCTGGGATCAATGTTCGATAGAGTTATCGGTGACCTTATCCGTGATCTTGGTGTACTGGCACAGTTCGTTTCCAGCGAAGCTGAGAGTTAGCCTAGGTCGTGTTATTCTAGTGAAGGTATCTGGGTTAAAGAGCCAGTTCAACAACTGGAAACGGTCGCACGTACGACAGACCGCCCGTCGACGGCGAGTGCATGACGTCACGCGACGCTGTTCCCGGCATCGCCGACGCATTTGCCACCGGTGAAGCTAAAAATAGAGAAAATGCGCCGGTTTACGAGCGGCCACAAAACGATCGCTATCCTCTGGAATCGGCCAATAGCCTACCACTCGAAGCAATAATAGTGCCACGACGCGTTGGTACAGCGCAATCACACGCGTTTTCTTCAATATGTGTACTCGATGCGACCAACGGGCGCCTTCGCCCTTTAGACTGCTAATCGAAAAAGCATCGCACCCCGATAATAACTGCCTCCGACCCACGTCAGATCGAAACGGATCAGTTTATGCAAATCGTTCGACGATCACTTCACCTACTTTTCGGATTCGCCCGCCACCTTTTTTCCTTAGGCTTCGCACCGCCGCGCGCCGCGCCGGCCGCGCCACGGCACACAGAATATATACACGAATTTTCCGGCATATTTCAACTGGTGAATATATGTATAACATACGCCAGTGATATTTGGCATAGTATATGCGATAGCCTCCGAGGAAATAAAGCCGAAAATGTAAATTGGACTTTTCTCTTTTTCGGCCCTTCCATCTGCCAGGAAATGGGTTGCGAGCATTGTCGGTCGGTTGCGTGCAAACTCGGTTGCTATTGTTTCTAGTGTGAGAGATTGAAATACTCACTTACAAATCGTAGCGTCCAATGGACATTTCAGTATTCGTAATTTCCAGTTTTCTGATTAAATCTATAAGCTTAATTCTAGTGGAATGTGTTAATTTTTTATTTTATTCCAATTGTACAGGGTGTTACCTTAATTTTAATCCTGGCGACAATTCAATATGATGGACAGTTTTTTTCCTACCTTTCCAATACGGAATTCCTGTTAACCCTTGATTTCCCTTTGTTCCAGGGTTCGCGTGGAGTACTACGTGAACGAGAACACGTTCAAAGAGAGACTTCAACTTTACTTTATCAAAAACCAGCGCTCGAGTA
This sequence comes from Ectemnius continuus, assembly GCA_910591665.1. Lineage (NCBI taxonomy): Eukaryota > Metazoa > Arthropoda > Insecta > Hymenoptera > Crabronidae > Ectemnius > Ectemnius continuus. The sequence continues at coordinate 26,091,327 of OU342856.1, forward strand.
AGTTAATCTGATTTACGATCCGCCATCGCTATTGCCTGTGCGGGACAAAAATTAAATTTCCAACTGGAGGCAATATCACTTGGAATCTCTTCCGTCGTGTCGTCGGCAATCGTCAGAATAATTAGCCTGAAAGCTTTCGAAGGGTGCGTGGTTCGATGACCGAAATAAATCATTTCTTGATTTAACAGCAGCGCCCCGTAAGCATCTACAAATATAATTTTGCTCTTTTTATGTCAGTGGCAGCCGCCGATAACAGACGCAGCTCGCCAAAGCTTATCCTGATCGCGATCTATTGATCTGTGCTGCTGATGACGGGAGCATATCGCGTTCCTGACGGTTGCCAGACATTTAATATATTCACTCAAAAATAATCTCAATAGTTTGTCGGCCTCACGTCATTTCGATGCTTGTCGAAATCAAAATGTTCCAGCCAATTATTGCGAACCGCCGAAATTTACTTGTGTTGCAGGTCTGAGGATACGACTAGCAAATCTATTTGTCAAGCTGCTAACATGCATCTTATATATAACAAGAGTGATCATCGACAACGATCCTACGTTCGCCGCATGGTGCGTTAGTAAATTACAATTACATCTCGCATCTTGATCCCAAAACGCTGTTTGCAACAATTGCAACCATAGTGCCTTCTTACTGTAGCTGTAAATACTTGATTCCATTTGCTGTATTTGATTTTACTCTATATTCAATGAGCCGAGATCTATCATAGTAGAACTGAGTTATGACTTGTGAAATATAGAAATCAAACTTACTAGTTTTTTTAGATTTCGAGCTGTACCATGTTACACGAGCGTGATATGAAAATGATAGAATTTGTGAAGAAACCAAGAGCAGAAACGCATATGTTAGGCAAGCTCGGTAAGCGTTATTTCAATAGGCGGGGCGATCGTTCGATACAAAGATGCCGGGGGAATTGGAGGAGCGTGTTTGAAGAGGTAGTCAGCGATTTCTCGCGCGATTTATATCGCGATCGTGTGCAGACGGGATTACGAGATGTTGGGATGGCGAAACGGGAAGGGTAATAGGAGGAGTCTGCATTCCAAAAGGTTTCGCAATATTATTCGAGGCTATACCTGAGGAAGAGGCGCGCACGATATTCCTTAAGAAACTCTTGGTTTTCCCGTAGTACTGCGCTAGTAACATTGGGCCCCAGCTTGGTATCGCTTGTCTCGCCGCTCGACTCTCTTTCTACGGGGTCCACTTTACCTCTGTGTTGGCGTTCTCCTATCTTTTATCCTGCTAAACTACTTTCGGCAAAGCTATTATTTTCCATACCGTTTCCCACCGCGCGTTCTACATTTCGCTGAAGAGCCGCTGCCACTGTGTAATGGAAGGAGAAGCACCGACGGCAATAACACTGCCGCAATACTTTTGAGTTTGACCCTTATCCCTGATGCTTCACTTTCTCTTTACCCACTTTACTCCCTGCATCCCCCTGGCCACCTAACACTCGACGTTTCCTTTTATTAAGGGGAGAAGGAAAAATTGTCTGCATCCACCTCTATCTCCCCACTCGACTAATACGACGATCCTTGATTAATGCATCCACTTGCAATCCTTTTCTTTCTTCATTCCTCTTTCTCTAGCTGAAGTATTTCGTTCGCTAGCTTGAAAGATGTTGTTTCAGTTACGGCTGCACACCGGGCAACAAGACGGAATTCCTCGCGTCCCATCATCTAACGGAGGAGGAATTCCAGGAACATCCGACCATCAATTGGGACGCGATCATCTGGGTGAGGAGGCCTCTCGAATTATGGGTAGTGCAAGTGGTCCTCGCAATGGTGTCACTCTCGGAAGCCCTCCTACTCGCCTATCTAGGCTACAAGGTACGCGTCCTTTTAATCTTCAATCCTAATGCTTCCGACTGTTCCGTGAAGGCGTCAGTTTTCGATTGTCCTTTTAATGGATGGAACCGTTTCTTCATTCCCCTCATAGCGAAACCAAGTAACAGAACACGAGAGTTTTAATTTAAGTCTTTTTTATTCACACTCTGTATAGTCGCCTCGCAGTCTACTTGTAAGTCCTGTCAGCGGTAGTTAAGTTACTTGCTAATTAGGGAAGAACATTGCAACCAAATACATTTTTCTTATTGGTGAGAGTTACTTTATACGAAGTCAAGTTTTAAAGAAATTGTCGAAAGCCGTGCTAGTGATTTTATTTGAATCCGATGTTTAATCTTACCACTTATAAAAATTTGATGGCGACATTTGCGTGCCGATACTTTGGAAAGTAACGCCTTCACTTTATTTTATTTTATTCTTTATCTTGAACTCTTTTTCTCAAGCTATCACAGTGTTTCCTACTGTTCAGCGATTTTCGAGTGTCGTTTTCTACCTGCTCGCATGCTCGCTATTGTTGTGTCCCTCTTGTTTCCCACTAGTGTTGAAATATTGAGTGATCATTCGATCAACGTGTCAAAGACAGGCACTAGCAAACTTATTCTTCGATGAAGCGGTGAACGTAACATAAGGGTTCAAAGTTCCGAAAATTAGGATGCTTCAGACGCAGCTTATTAACATCATGCATTTGATTGATCTTGCTTCTATGCTTTGTTGTTCTCAAATAAGCATTTTCCGTAATTTTTCATTGGACGAAATCATGCTAGAATAAGTCCTAAGTTAGGAATGAAATTTTGGTGTAGCAAGGTATTGTTAAAAGCACGTTTCTTAATATGAGTTAAATCATCAAATATTTGAAAACTACATCATTACTTGTTGACATTGTTATTTTCTGATGAGTAACTCTCGATGCAATGCATAATGTTACAAGTGTATTATTGAAATATAGTGTAATATTAAATAGTCTATCTGGGTGCCCAGACGGCCCCTGCTTTTTCGTCGTTCTGCAGTTTCTTCATGCTAATAGGTGACTACAAAGGGCAAGAGTCTGTTCTTGACGGCATAGTTAACGTGGAAAATGAACATCAGACGAGGGAGTCAAAGTTCCAACAAAAAGACGATGTGTCAATAATATACCGGAAGCTTCAACAAACCTTCTTGGACATTTTTAATCTTGATAAATAGTTGATTCTTTCAGAAGATTGTTCCACGTGTCTAAATTCAAATCTTTATTTTATCCAGTCCAAGAGGTACAGATATTCGCTCGATCAATACTATTTAGAGGCTAAACTGTCAGAAATCGATCCCAAATTGGCAATTTCCGATGTTGCGCTAATCTATTTTTCGGCTCCAAATATGCCAGGCATCAAGTATTTTTAGTATTTCAACTTGTAGTTCAATGACGCTATTAAAATTCAGAATGGTTCATGGAACTCTTAAAATCCTATTGACGAGTTATTCTAGAGAATTTAAAAGCCATTGGGTTGTTTGTGTGTGTGTATCTGAGGGACAGCCTTCAAATAAAGCTTCCGCGTTCTTTTGGAGTTTCGAGTTCCTCCGACGAAATCGGCAAACTTCTCTGCGCGCAGAATCTGGACTAAACGAGTTTCTGCAAGAGCAACCAGGTTGGTGCCAGAGCAGTTAATAAGATCAAATTCACGGTTCAAATGAGTTACATAAGGCTCGATTTTCAAGCTTTACCGAGCATCGGAGTAGGTACTTTTTCTATAAATCGCATTTGCTTGCGCACTCGGCTATCCATAAATCCTCCCGGAGCAGCGTTATTAATCGTAGCAATTCCCGAGAAGCTTCCTCCACCTAATTATCAGTTGGAGTTGGGGGGAGGGGCGTCGAGGGATTTTTAAATCTCATTTTTATGTAGATCTAAATGAACTGACAAATCGATACATCACACCACACCACACCAATTCAATAAATTGAATAATGTTCTGATTTATGTCTGAGAAGTACAGTAATAAAGCAAATGAATTTGGTGCGTATTACTATCACGTCTTTCCGTATATGGCCAATATAATCGTAATCGAAGTCTGTCGGAAAGATGTAAATTAATATTATCGATGAACTGATTGTAGATGTAGTCCATTTCCACTTCAGAAGCCGATAATTGGCATTAGAATAAATACGTGGAGTGGAACAGCAGTTTCCAAGATGAAATATTTATTATGATCTTCCGTACTTTAGTCTTCGAGACGTTCGGGAACAATGAACAACGGGAACACCGATTCTTCCGCAGTATATTTACGATTTACATAGTCCCTCTTTTGTACACTTGTCGGAGATGTTTTGAAATGTGCAGAAACAAAGGCATACACGTTACTGGATGGGAATGAACAGTCAGCCTTGCTTTTGGCTTGACTTCTTGTAATTAGAAACCCGTCCAAGAAATAGTTGCACTAATTTCAAATGTCAGAAATCCCTGCATTGGTTTCCTGTTGCTTTTTATCATCTGCCAAATTTCAATAAGAGCCAACGAGCAGCAGGGAAGGGTTGAATTTTAGATTCCTGGCGAAGTTTCTGCTGGTAAAAGTTTTAATTCCACATTGGCGCCTCTGCGGGTTCCACTCTGATTCGCTCTGGATGCTTGAACAGCCGTGCTCGCTCGCGCACGAGCGCACATAAGTCGCAAGTCCCAAACTACCGAGAGTCATTTGCAATCTCGCTCGATTAGGCGCATGAATTATGATAAACTCCCGTCCCGACTTAATCCCACTGCTCGCGATTACCAAGATTTTCTGAGTGGCATGCAAATTCCTTCAGCGAAAGTGCTTGCTTGTTGTTATTGGCGGCGCTTTTTGGTTAAAGAAATTAGCGAAGCATCTCAATGCAAAAATCACTACAAACCGATTTGAGAATCGTAATATTTTTTATCCACTGGGTAGTTTATTATTACTTTCTTTACTCATTAATAATCCGTACGAAAAAATCGGTAATCGGTATGCAGTTCGTCCTAGATAAAGTAAGGGCAGAGTTACAAGTTTTCGTTGTGTTCATCTTTCGTTCGTCGAAAAAATAGTTGCCGGGGAAAGTTGGGAGTGCATGTCTGAGTGAACTTTCACCTTTTTTGTTTCATTAACTCAAAAGTCCAGTCCTCTTGAGCTTGACGCGACTCCGTTTGGCAAAAAGTCTGTCGGTTTGCCGATACCAGTCAAGTAATCCTGGAAAATCTCCCAGAATTTTGTTGATTAGTTCGCCGCTCGGTTGCTGCACACATGTACATTATATACGTGTATATGTACGTGTACGCTGATTGAGGCCGAAAGACGCATTTGGTGATACGACGTCGATGGATGCGATCTTTGAATTCGAAATCCGATGTGACCGCACATCTACTTCGGGGAAACGTTTCCAATCAAGCCAGGAACACGTCACGTGCGTAGGAGTCATCTAGTAGTAGGTTCCGCATGGAACATCCCACGAAATCGAGGTAGCTACCTAGTGGCCAAAGGTGAACCACAAAATCAGTCTGTGACATTTCAGATAATCTACAAACCCAACAATCAGAGTCTACCTACAGACATGAAACTCCTAGAGAAAGATCAAAGGTTTTATGACATTCTGAGAGTCACAAAGTATATGTACTGTATAATGCTTTCATTATTGAAAGTCATAGATATGCATACGCGTGACATTAGTATTTTAATACTTTTATCCTTGAAAAAGCAAAGGCGTCATACTGCAATTGAAACTCTATTTTATTAGCATTTGTATATTCAAAAGCTCTCCTTTTTTCCCATGGTCTTCAAGTACTACTGCACTTATTTTAACGTAAACAAGGTAAAGAGTTCACAGAGTTTTTGTAAACAATTCAAACAGTTGAGGAATTGTAAAAACATTGTCGCTCCAATAAAACGAATGATTTCAAGCCGACTCTGGAGTAGCATTACAGAGAGAAGGACACTTGATCGAGTAACAGTAATTATCAAAGCACCTGTTGATTGTCCTAGAGTGGTCGCGAGCGCGACATAGTAACGCATCCTAGCATTCAGTTGATCGGTACAATATCGTGAGCGCAAATAAAACCGACAATCTGCCCAGTATAATTTCAGGGACAAAATCTGCTGAACTGCAGAACGACAGATCAGTGTGCTATGTGCTGCTTACTGTTCTACTATTCTGTCTTTCTACTTCTATTACTATTGTCACTGGATATGTTGAGCTGTCCCCGTCATGTTCACAGGGAAACATCTGGCAGCAGGTACTCTCTTTCCATTTCTTTCTCGAGCTGCTCAACACGATACCCTTCGCTATTACGGTGAGTTGTGACTCGCATTACATACATGTAGAATATTTTTAACGTTAGTTACACTTGCTAAATATGAAACTATCTACTAATTGGATTAACCAACGAATTTCACCTGAACACACGAGCATAATAACTCCAGGGAAGATCTGGATCACATTTCCAATTCGAAACCATATAAACATTTATTTGATTATCTGTACGTTTCTCTAATTCAAACAGATTGTACGAATTCCACCCCTACTGCATATGAATTTCCAAATTAACTGTAACTCGTCGTTTTAATCGATCGCCAAATTTTCAGCAGGATTTCCATGACAATATCAGAATAAAGAGGGGAGCGGATACTACTAATTTAAAAACGTGCCTGCTTTTCATTCGTGAGACGAAAATGGAAAATGAGGGTTCAATGAAATACAATGAAACTACAATAATAACGAATTCTTTTATATAAACTAGTAAAAAGAAGGGAAAACATGAGTGGAAGCTTTTTATAAACGATTAAAAGGAGCGAGGCGGGAAGCGCGCTCCCAATCTCCCAATATATCATGATACGAAGGGTGTGCAAGAGATTTGTCAAGGACTGCACAAGCTTTAAGCTTCAAAACAATGAATCACATTGAATGAACGAAGTTCCTGAGAGCCCGGTGCGACCTCAAGATGGTGATCATTCGGGTTTATATTCCCTTGGCATGCAACTTCAAAGTGAATGGGTAGTGCCTTAACTGCTTAAATTGCCGCTACACAATGGATACTATCTACAGGAATCCATCATTCGATCGGCCCCTTATATTACAGATTAAGATTTAAAAGGGTACAAAACTTGTTGCTTTGCACGCAACTCTTCCAATATACAAAGCTGCCAGTTATGTTAATAGCGTTTGAACCAACCAAACACAGGATATTCAAATTTCATCCTCTCAACGCATTTCACCGTGGAAGATTGCAATTCGTACTCAATCGTTATGCCGTGCATTATTTATACGTGTTTAACGTATGTTAATAAACGTCTCAACAAACGTTATATGATAAGTTAATAAATTTAATGGAAATAATTTAATTATTTTGATAATTAATCAAATCGATATGCACACCCCCTGTTTACAGTTACTACATCCACCGATGCGTCATTTATTTATCCCCGTGTTCATGAATTGCTGGTTGGCCAAACGCTCCTTGGAGAATATGTTCGTAAGTATTTCCAATATTCGGGAGCTCTGCGAAAAATGTATTGCTTACACTTCTTAATCGTACGAGTGCACGCGAATAATACTGTTTGCAGAACGATCTGCACCGTGCGATGCAGAGGTCCCAGTCGGCATTGAGTCAGCAACTGATGATGCTTAGCGTTACCTTGCTTTGCCTGGTCTTCACTAGGTGAGTGCTAACAACCTTTCTCACGCATCACTTATTCGACCATCCATTCAATCTTCCCGTGGATGCTTCGATCTTAACGAGCTAAAATACACTCCGCTACTCGTATTAATTAACAAAATAAATAAGGCGCTGAAGCTACCTTAAGATTAATTCCATATTTAGCCTGACTTCATAGATTCTACAGCAAGTTCTATCAGGTAAACTAGGATTGTCATTATACGATCTATGTCAGAAGACGGATATACATGCATATGCATCGAGTCAGGTGGCGGTATAGCTAGTTGAAATTCGGAGCAGTGAATTCCTGCTGTCCTTGAGTCTTGGAAGCACGACGAAACTTCCGCTGATTGACCCAGATAGGAATGTGGAACAGACGTTAATAAGTAATAGGAGCAGGCCGCAAGAGATAGGTTGATATCGTCATCGATCGCTGTGATTCATTATTTACGCTGTAATTCTAAAACGGCGCACATGCATGTAAGTGGGCGCCCTTGTCGCGAGCCTGGTATCCGCGGCAACCGCCACTACTCGCCACCTCTCTACAACCCACACTCTTCCTCTACGCTAGATTCGCCAATGTCGACTATGTCACCCATTACATTCACACACTATCCCTTACCATTGAGAATACACCAGTAACTGCACTCAGCTTTAGTATCAATCTTATTGCATCTGTGTCATTTGAACAAACGGACGACTTCGCAGCTTTCAACAAAAAGTCCCTGATTCGTAGTGAGTGGACCCGATAAAAATCCCCCCAGTTTATTAGCGTACCACTCGTTCTATTTACTTGTAACACACGCATAAATACCATCTATTGGAATGGAAGACAATAAATAATTCTCTTTATTTGATAGCTTAGAACAAGAAGGATTTAAGTTCCGTGGGATTCTTCGTTACTTAAAGTATAAACGTGCACGATACTGAGTTATCCATCTAAATCCGCTCGGCTATCAATCTGCCGCTGTCCTCTTTAGGGTCGGTATCATTGCATCAGTGTCGTCCCGGACATATACACTCACACAAAGACCTTCAATGCTTCCCTGTCAGCGGAAAAGGGTATTTGGCGTTACCTTTGTGAGAATGCTTGTAAGATATACTACTCTATATGTATGCACACGCGGTAATAGCAACTACTTGTGGCGTCTGCATCACGCTACGTACCCACACTTTGCCACCGGAATTACCGGAGTATTAAAATGGACTGTCTTGTTGTAAGCACTTCTTCGTCACACGTATTCCTATTCATAACCAGTATTATGAGCGTTCCGGATGCGACAACTCAGCTCTGAAATATGCAATTCGAATTTGATAATCAATAATGAAGGAAATTCGAGGCTGGAATTTCGTAAACCATTTAATAATGATAAATCTAATAAATCATCCAAAGTAAAAGACAGTGATGGAAACAGAAAATGAGATTGATTGCAACAGGAACAAGATATGGAAATGTGAGGTTCCGGGAGCAAGTAGTTATGGTCAATCACTGATCAGACGCATGTCTTACTTGCCATATAAATAAGGATATCAATTTGAATTCGTGCATTTTACTTATCATGAATTTTGCTTACGACTGCGGTTTCCCATATGAATTGTTTTCTCAAAAAACACGAACCAGCGGCGCCGTATGAAAAAACAAAATATATGTACGAGTTCCATTCGCTCCGAGGTCGCTAATGAAAATGAAACATTTGCCATTGCCATTACCGGATTCATTATTATCCATTGCGACTTTTTACACAAATGCACGACGCATCGATCTTCAATATTATTTTAATAAACTGGAAATTGCCACAGAGAGTTTTACGAAAAGACATTACGTCTCTTAATAAACAAATATAAAACAGGGGCTTCCTTTTCTAAACAGAAGCATATTTTGTCGTATTTTTCTTACTCGTGATTGTAATAAAAACATTTCACTTCCATGTTAATCGGAAGTGGCATTTCCGAAAGTGGGTGATTGAGCTCAAACCAAAGTTATAAGAAACATGTAGCTACAAAGGTGGAAACTTGTACTGCTCAATGTCGCCGCGGTAATGAGGACGTATGCATAATGTATGCGCGTTGCCTGTAAGCTCTCCCAGTTAGAACGCTCTCTTGCCCGCCCATACAATTGAACCTAGTTTTGCTAATAACCAAACCAATCTATCCAAAACACATTCTGGCCTAACGCACCTATTAATCTAGATTTGAATGACTAACAGATTTTGACTTTTGAAGAAATTGATTTCCAAAAAGTGGAATTGTCAAATGATTGCCTCGAATCTTCCCACAATACCTTACTGAATAATACCTTACACGAATCTAATAATAGATGTACGATCCACTTTACCGCAGAACATAAAATCTCGAGGAATTTATATTTGTACCGTTCGATAATGCTGAGGAACAATCGAATGGGAAAATAATAAAGGTGCTTTTTTGTTGCAGCGTTTGCGGAGTTCAACATATCCAGAGAGCGGGGCACAGACACATGAACTTATTTCAAAGTACATATTACGTTGTCGTAACATTTTCTACAGTCGGCTATGGGGACTTTGTAGCTGACATTTGGCCCTCCCAGTTCTACATGCTCATTATGATTTGCGTGGCACTTATTGTACTACCCACACAGGTAAAACATAATAGCTAGTTGTAATGAGGAAACTTTGAACTTTCTCCAATTTATTCGTGCTTTGGAATTCAAGAACTTTCCAAAAACTTTGACAAGCAGGTATTCCCCACCTACTGCATCGATTTGATTTATGCAGTCATGTGGTTGGTTAGCATGATCTGCGATAATAGCCCTAACGTGCAGTCCCATCTCTTGTTTCTGACTATTAACTGATGCCGGGATTTGACGCGGACAGCTGATATTGTCTATCCCTTGTAACATCAATGTCAGTAATAATCCGGCGATTCATCCGTCAAAACTGTCAATTGCATCATTCGGGAATTAAAGGATATGCGCCTCCTAGATTTGTTTGCTCTAAATTTCGATATCCCTCACCTTATTTGATTTTTGTATTTGGTTCTTGCGACTTTCAATACTTTTGTTCCATCAGCGTCTACGAAATTTTAATTTTATTCGTTGGATTGTAGTAACCATTTCGACTAATAACGTGCAATTGGATTTGCGTTCGTAGTTAATCAAGTGGCTGTATGCTAAGTAAGCTAATTGAGTCTTACATCCAAGATAACTGCTTCTATTGTGCTGTACAGAATGGTAACTTCGGTTAAGCAGAATAACGTCTAATAAACAGGAATTGTCTACCTCGACTGCTCGACGAGACCCGATGGTGGTTTTTATAAAATTTGAGCAATTACCTGAATACTTGCTCTCGTTCAAGTTTCTTTGCTGCCATTTATTTTTTGTACAGTCTCCCATTGTATGATTTATACTGCCTGTTATAGTTCGAGAAACTGGCCTTCACATGGATGGAGCGACAGAAACTCGGTGGCTCCTATTCATCGCATAGGGCACAGAACGAGAAGCACGTAGTAGTTTGTAGCACAACATTACAAGCAGATACCATCATGGATTTCCTCAATGAGTTCTACGCTCATCCTTTACTGCAGGTTACAAATTCTTTTCTACAAACTAGTACATTTATGATTATTTTATCGTATAGCTTTCTGGAAGAACATTGTTGATATAAATGTAATATGCGCGTTACTTTGACGCTAGTTTCTCCTAAATACGCTTTTCGGCGAAAGCTGTTCAGGATAAGCGCGGCTTATCTGAAACAAGAAAAGCCAAGCGGATTTTAAAAACCGGACGCAAATCTCTTCGTAGAACATTTGCAACACTGTGTTAAATTCTACAACTCGAACGTAGTATTTTAGTTCAAGTCAATGTAGATTCTTTGATTGGTTTGAAGTTTTTAAAAAGATTTTCTCCAGACTGCTGTCTTTTAAAAAATACAAAAGCTCCAGTTATGAGGGAGCGATAATGTGTTAGCTGGTTCTATTGGAACACGGTGCCGAGCAGTAACTAATCTCGTCGATCCATGTACTATGTACGATGTATTCACCATGTATGATGTTATCGCGCTGTATTAAATTGCTGGCTATCAATGAACGCATTTAGGACTATTACGTGGTGCTTTTGTCGCCGATGGAGCTTGACACGACAATGAGAATGATTCTGCAAGTACCTATTTGGGCACAAAGGGTGATCTACATTCAAGGATCCTGCCTGAAGGATGCTGATCTCGTCCGCGCGAGAATGAACGAGGCGGAAGCCTGCTTTGTTCTCGCTGCGAGGAATTACGCCGACAAGACTGCCGCCGACGAGCACACGATACTCAGGTCAGCAATAAACTAACGATATTGCCCATCCCATATCATACCTGAATTGCCTCCCGCTTTAACCACGCGCATACCACGAGAAATTTATTACCGTCCTACCAATATTTAAGAAAGTTGAAATCCCGCAAAATCCGAACCAATGTATTATTTGGCATTAGAAATAATATCTAAATAATAAATATTTAAACTAAGCAAAAATTGCCAATTAATGAAACAGGCTTTGCAATGAATCGTGAGCTCGTAAATAATCCGCAGATGGAATAAAGTAGAACGATCTCCACTTGTTAGGTCGTGGGCAGTGAAAGACTTCGCACCAGACGTTCCTCAGTACGTACAAATCTTCCGTCCGGAGAATAAGCTGCACGTTAAATTCGCAGAACACGTGGTCTGCGAGGATGAATTAAAGTACGCGCTCTTAGCGAACAATTGCACGTGTCCCGGTGCGTCGACATTAGTTACCCTCTTGCTGCACACCTCCAGAGGACAGTAAGTAGAATGACAGCGGGACATTTAATGTCCTACACGCTAATGCGTCGAGGACATTTTACCCTCTGACTTTAGGGAAGGCCAACAGTCCCAGGAAGAGTGGCATAGGCTCTACGGCAAATGCTCCGGAAATGAGATTTATCACATTATTCTTGGTGATTCTCGCTTCTTCGGGGAGTACGAAGGCAAGTCATTCACGTACGCGTCCTTTCATAGCCATCGTAAATACGGTGTCGCACTGGTTGCGGTTCGGCCTGCGGAACTACCGGAGTTTTACGAGGACACCATTCTACTAAATCCCGGTGAGCTTTGCTTGACAGTATGTACGCCCTGCTGAATTCTCCTACAAGTCGCGGCAAAATAAATTCTAGTACTTTTAAATTGAGAATAGACAGTTGCCTTCGCTACATTCTTTGCAATCATATTGCAAAAGTTATCGATGGTTAAGACAAGCTCGAACGATATAATTGTTGTTAAGGGCCGCGGCACATAATGAAGAAGACCGACACGTGTTACTATATGAGTATCACGAAAGAGGAGAACTCGGCGTTTGTGGTAGCAAACAATCAGGGGAGTACGAATGCAGAGCCAGCCCAGGTGATAGTCGAGACGAAAGCCTCCTTAAATAAAGTGATCAACAACAGTGATTCGACAACGAACGCAGCGGCGACGACGATCCACTCGAGTAGTACGACTGCCGGCACGACAACAACAACGACCACCACTCTTTCGACCAATTTGACGATCATCGGCGGTGATGGGAATGGTACAACAAACAGAAACGACACCTCCACCCAATTACCACCCAACAGTCATAATAATACTCAACCGAGCGAAACACCTCGCTGCAGCCAGGAGACGACCTGCACGGGGCCCGGTGAACAAGCGCGCGACCAATCTCACGAACCGCCGATCCACGGGGCCCCGTTACCGCCACAGGTTATTTTGCAGGTCCTCCCTAGCACGCCCACACCACTCCAACACCACAACATACTAGCATCCGATGTCCACCGTGAGTGTCGCATGCGCTTCTCAGCTATTTACTTTCTCTAGTAACTCTTTCTCAGTCATCTTCTCTTACTTCGCTAATTAACCACTTCTTTTTCATTACCGATTTCATCACTTACGCAGCTATTTGCTTGGATCTGCACTACATTCTGCTTCGTAACATTTTGCTCTGCTCTCTTCACTCTACCATCACTTTATGCTCTTATGACGAACCCCCCCCCCCCCTCGATTTTCTTTCTCTCTCACTTACCTCTATTATGACATTCTATATTTTATGAAGCTCTATTATTCTGGACTTTGAACATTAATTAATCTACGTAGTATATGGCTTTACCCAATATTGTATGTCAAGGACCCATCACGAGAACAGTTAATTATTTTATATCGCATTTGAAAAGCTTACCTGATTCTGTAATATATTGAAACTGACTTGTACCTTTAGAGGAATTTTCAGCACCAAGTATCCTTTACAAATATATAACCATCAACATTGATCGAGCACCGATGGTATGTTATTCATCATAGCACGTATACAATATTATATATGATGCAAGAAGGTGTATGATAAGTGTAATGCCAAAGTTATCACTAACGATTCCCTATTTGAGTCCCCCTTACCGCTAAGTGTAATCATAAAGGTCACCCGAATCGGTTTTGTGCCCATCATTGGCTGCGTCGTAAGTCCGCATATAGTCTTGTTTGCATTATAATGCTCAGCTTTATGTGAGATAACCGCATAGACGCTTACTAAAAACATACACACGAACGCTTTGCTCAACACACACGCCGATGTATACACGAAACTTTATGTACTGTAAATATGGTCATGCATTTTCGACTCCTATGGTTGGAAGAACACAAACACGTAGGCGAGTAACACTCTATTAACTTTACTTCGAATATCCACCATAATAACAGTTGGAGTGGAAATAAAATACGCCGTTCTATTACTTTCTCCACAGCCAATTATAAGTTTAACTGCTAACAAAGTTATTCGGTTCCAACGATAAATTTTTCAATGCCACGACTGCTCGTATTGTTTCTTGGTAAACAGAAATCTGTTCGTCGAATCAAAATGAATGATTAATCATTTCTACGTCTTCTACTTCTGTATCAGTGGCTGTTTTATTTGTTACTGAACTTGGAGTATTTTTATTACCTTAGTTCCACTCTTGCTGTCAATGGAATGTCTAAGAAATGTTGTTCCCCGCACTAGATACAGCTTCTAGATCAAAGTTGTACTTTATAATCTTGTTATCCAACCCACCTATAGAAATATCACTATTTCGAATCGCTGTTCAAGCAGTCTGTACACAATAAGGATTCGTATGTGTGCCTGTCGGTGGTGAAAACGCCTGAATAATGCAGGGGCATAACGTTGCAGCGACATATCACGATCCTGGAGGATTCGGAGACTCAAGACAGTGCTTGAAGGAAGGTGGTTCTACTCCACAGACTCCGATCACTGGAAACCATTTGGATGTGCCACGCTCCCTCGAACCTAATCCTAATTTGCTCAGCCCTGAGATTCTCATGCAGAGGAGAGGTACTTAATCTCTCAAATTATTATGATAAACAGTCAGCTGCAGATTTAATAGAAACTTTACAACATTGCATTAAGTTCGTCGAAGGGCTTTCCCATTTTTTCATATTGAACGGAAGCACAAGAATATTAGCATCGAAGAAGATTGGTGGATGTCATTTCTATACTGTTTCAGGAAGCCGAAGGCCAAGTATACTTCCGGTTCCAGATATGTTAACAAGTTCGACACTACATCTTCCGGGTCAGGAGTCATTGGACCACGAGGGTGATGAGTCCGAGGACGAGATGGATGACGATGTTCCATGGAGATCACCTAGCGAAAAGATCGCGTGAGTACTTTTTCCAAATGATCGACTTTTTTCATCGCAACATCAGCAATTCTGACAAGAAGTCAGTTATCCTTCCATATGATCATCACATCTATCAGAAGCGGTACAACGAGAACCAATAAACTGCAGATTACTAAATAATATTTTTAGTCCACTGATACAGTTATTTTTCACTTCCGCTCTTTCATATCGCACGGCCGTAACGAAAACTCTTTGCGAGTGTTTCAATCTTGCACTATATCTCGTGCACACTTGCATGGCACGGTCTTGTGCATCGGATTGAACTCAGTAAACTATTTTTATCTTCCTCCACTTTATTCTATATATACCTTTATAACTATAGATATTAGCATATGTTGAATGTATATCCATTTCTATTCTCCCATATACTATAGGATATATCTATACATATGTATAGTTTACGATACATTGGGGGAGGGGGGGGGGGGGGGGGGGCGATCTTATTCTCCTCAGTTTTACTTTCTTATAAGTCTCACTCATTTCCTTCACCAATTATTTAGCATTTTTTGATATTGATAAAAGAAAATAACCATTCAATTGATTACATGAATTTTCATTAGTTTCCTTGACGATTTATTATCGCTTGTTTCAATTAAAAAGCTAATATAATGAGAAAGATATATTCATCCAAAGCGAGAAGCTATTATAATTTCTCATTCATCATCAAAATCATTATAAGAAATAATGAAGTTAAAACCGAATTAGCAGGTCGATAGCCGTAATTACCTCATTAGTATTAGAATGTTGGTTTCCATCAGCCTCGCACGATTTTGACTCACAAGTACCATTACCTGGAATCCCACTAGTTAGGCAGCCAAGTCTGCATCAGATCCGTACTGTGTTCGTCCTATCCTTGCAGTCTTGTGTGGTTCCAATAAGAGTATGTCACTGTCTAATTGATCCGAGAGCCGATTGCATTTTATTGCTGTTTGTATAGTTTATCTAAGCTTTCTATCTAGAAAAGGCAAATTAACATGATGGAACTTTACGTGAAATGCCTGAAACATTCCATACTGCATTTGCAATGAATTGATATTTATCTCGCTAAAGAATAACTGGTCGATCGATTGGAGAGAGAAATAATCTTAAGGAACAAGTGCCACAAATGTCGGAAGAACGTGTGGGAATGAAGTGTCCATGTGCATATACGCGCTTCGTGCACCGACTCCTCTCGACCATCCATTCTTTGATCACAATTATACATACACGAGGAGTTTCGGCTGATGGTCTGTGTGTCCTGTCTGAATGTCTCTCGATGTCCGTTCCACTATTGGCATCGACCACGGTACCTTTGATTCGCGATGCTCGATGATGCCCTCCTGCCTGACACCCTCTATGTCCCCGTGGATGTTTTCGATGTCTTCTTCCTTCCGCGTCATCTTTACGCACTGCCGTCTTACTACGCACCACCCCCCTTTTCAACAGTTTCAAAGGGTGAGTTCTACGTCTCTCAGCTTCTTACCGTCATGTTTTCTTACCTCTTGTTGGTCTTCTTTGGTATGCCAGCCTCGCATTTCTCAACGTATTAACATTACTCACAATCTTTACTCGATAAGCATGTATGACTTTAATACTTAAGATTGACTCGTCGAATTTCGGGCACTCGCTTGTTTTATGGGTGAGCATTCCCGTTCCCGGCGAACAGATCTAGAACTAGTTTCTATTTTCGCGCCACATATTTAAGGCGCGTATTACAACGATTCTGGGAATATTCCATGTATGAGGTAAGGAAGTGGGATACACACAACTCTAGTAGTGTCTAATTGGTGCAGTCGTCAAGTAGCTACTGAAAATGGCAGCAACTTAGGAGAGAATTATGCGCTCTATACAACTAAGCCGCTGCAATTAGTTCTCTAGACTAAAACTTAAGGGTGGGACTCTTGGAGAATGTAATTACGCTGGGTCAATGTACGAAATTGAATAATTCAATTGTCGAAATACACATTGAGGAATCGTTCTATTGAAAGGTATGTAAGGGCGCAAATCACAAAGGCGCAGCTTAGAAAATTATAATTGAATAGTGTATTTGAACAAATACAGCAAAACTCGGATCCAAATTTGTCTACGTATTCAGAACAATTTTCCATTTTTACCGCAAATTACGGAGAACGGTAGGCGGCATGTTTACTCCGAAATAAAACGACTTTATGCCTAAGAATGCTTGGATCCTATTAGTAGTTATACGTATAACCAGTGTTGTGATGACAATCATAGGACAATATTAACAACACCTCTGTGATATGGATTTTAATAACCTGTTACAGTTGTACGGTATCTGTTGTTAGTTTAAGTACAGTATTTAATTTTTAATATATCAAAAATTGTTTTTGTGGGCTGTTCTATTGAATAATTGTAGTATTCTGCATCCCCTACCCAATCAGCATGGCTGCAACTCACACCCGCATATTCATATACCTTCAACTCTAGTGTTGGTATGCCAATACAAACCTTGTGTTGAATTGAGCACAGCTATATTCATAGATCGACCTCCTTCTTGAAATGTAGTTTGCTCAATGAAGAGACGTTATTCCTTGATAGAATCTATGAACATAGCCGTAAGACTAACGTAACATTTTTAAGTTCACTAATAAGAACTAATTAATTGTAAGTGGTAGGTATACATATACATATACATAGGGTGTAACCAATTACAATGATACTTGTGATTAACAACTCGTACATAGTGCCTGTCAAAAATGCTTATATATAGCAACAAATGAGACTTGTTCAAGGCAAGACATACCAGAGAATCCTGTGGAAGCGTATCTTAAAATTTCAGGATTGTCAAAGGATTCCCACCTGTTTCACCATTCATCGGCGTCTCGCCGACCCTCTGTTATTTACTCAAAGAAAAGAAACCACTTTGTTGTCTTCAGTTAGCCCAGGTACGCCTCGCATTTTATCATTTTATTCCGAGTTTGTTAAGATAAGCAGTCACACTTTTTTCATTTTCAATCGTAGGTGTGCCAACATTGTAGCTACAGAAATGCCAAAGAGTACAATTGGCAGAATAAAACGATCATATTGGCTGCAGATTATGCAAGCAACGGGATCTATAATTTTATAATTCCTCTGCGTGCTCACTTCAGGTAGAGTCATTGAAGTGCGCCTTGCCCCGTGTATAAAAATCTCGTTATTCTGTTATTCCGGCCATTTACCAGCAATTAACTTGTGGCAGATCGAAGACTTCCTTGAATCCGATCATCCTATTACTGGAGCGAATACCAGAGAACGCGTTTCTCGACGCGGTGTCCTATTTTCCTCTGGTATATTGGATGCAAGGATCAATCGACCGTTTGGATGATCTTCTTCGCGCCGGCATCACATTGGCGGAGAACGTGGTCGTCTTAAATAAGGAGCTCAGTAATTCGGCAGAGGAGGACTCACTCGCCGATTGCAACACGATCGTAGCGGTCCAAGCTATGTTCAAGTAAGCATAGCGTACCATGCATTTCTAATTAAAATAATTGGAAAAAGAAAATAGCAGGTTCCGTTTCCCCACTGGTAACCTCGGTAATTATAAACTTAGAAAAGAATTAAAAATTTGCTAGCATCGGGATTTACAGAGGTCACATTCGAAAAAGATATTTATTTGTATTCTCCTTGTTCGTACAGATTCTTCCCTGGGATAAAGAGCATAACAGAACTCTCACAGTCGAGTAACATGCGCTTCATGCAGTTTCGAGCGCACGACAAGTATGCTCTTCACCTCAGCAAAATGGAAAAGGTACTCTTCAGCACTTCTTCCGCTGACAACTACCTCAATGAGCCTTCGAATGGCTCGCTGGTAACGCATTGTCATTCATTCACATCTTTGGTTGACTGTTTGTTAAATTGATTAATAAATTCCTTTAATTGGTTGATTGATTGATTGATTGATTGATTGATCGATAAATAATAATTGCCTGTAGCTCGGAAATTTCTATTATTCATTGTTCGATTTTTGGTGTTTCAATTCGAAATAGCCAAGATTAATTTGCCAAACAGTAGAGCAATCAAGTTTAAAATGTACAGTTCAGTGTTATAGATTAGAACACTCACATTCTTCTATGGTTGCACTCTGAATTAAATGGAAATAATAAAAACTCAATTCCTTCTTAGGCATTCCTAACTTACTGGCAGAGTGTTGATCTCGGACAGTTGCGCAATACTCACTTCTCTCAGTAATAGTACTAAAGTATAAACAGATTATCGAACTTATTCTCATCATTTTTTACCATTTCTACCATTATCGTAACTGACGCAGCTTGATTAAGAGTAGACTGTGCTACATCATGCCTATCAGTATAATAAATTATATCTAAATTATTTTCGGATTAAAATTTCGGAGTGTATATTTAAATTCGAATTGGCCTATGGCGTGGAGTGGCACAGAATTGAATGGCAGGAATGCTCTATCTAGTATAGATTGCTCCTTTTAATTATTTGTTCTATACTTCAAATTTATATCTTATGCATCGTTGCACAGTTCCGTATTAGTGATTGTATGAGACTCATTGTCAGACTGTGAGAATATTCTCTTTTTGGATTCCTCAAGAATTTCAGTAACTTTTTCTTTCATCACTTTAACAGAAGGAGAAAGAGCGGGGATCTCATATATCGTACATGTTCCGACTACCTTTTGCCGCGGGCAGCGTCTTCAGCGCATCCATGTTAGACACATTGCTCTATCAAGCATTCGTCAAAGATTATGTCATCACATTCGTACGACTTTTATTGGGCGTGGACCAAGCACCAGGATCTGGATTTTTAACATCGGTATGCACTTTATTATAATTTAAATCTCCTTTAATTTACATGGTACATTAATCTAATAAATTATTCTTAAATACTTTCAACTGAAATATTTATTGTTATTCCAGATGAAAATAACGAAAGACGACATGTGGATCCGAACATACGGAAGACTGTATCAGAAACTCTGCTCAACAACTTGCGAGATTCCAATTGGTATTTACAGAACTCAGGATACCTCAGTAACGGACACATCGCACGTGAGTATTTTCTATTGTTTTCCTTGTAGGAAGAATTCTAGATGGTTTGAGTAGTTAGTTCCTCTAATAATATCGTCGCGGTTAGGCCAGAAGTTTGAATTTCAATAGCGGCTGTGAATAGCGCATGACTGTACTCTCGCTCGATTTTTTGTTTCATCTTCCTCCGATGTCTCTGGTATATCTCCTCGTGCTACGTTTACGTACATACAATCAAACATATCCATCCTGGCAGGAAAGAAGAGCGGAGTAGAGATCTTGCGTTTACTGATGCTCGAAGCACAACCTTCGTCCCTGAGTCATGTATCTGCCTTTAGAAACCTGCTCGTGCTAGACTTAGTGCAGCAAGGCTGCTTCTCCGGTCGTTAGACTTTCCAATGAGCGTCAATTGTCTATTGATTCATCCCAGTTCAACCTCTGTAACTCGTTCAATCTCAACCACCTGTCGAATTGACTCTCGGTACTACAAGTTGTGACATACACCTCACCCAAACAACGAATCTCTATTGAATCCCTCCCCTTTGTTCTTCGATAATAGCGCGCTTGCTTATAACAAACCAAGCACAGCCGCAGTGTTAGCCCGAATGAAATGGTTGTTTTCCAACTCTGATAATTTGGGCTGCTCCATAAATCGCTAGTTGAACTATCAACATCTGTCACGTGGAAAATCAAGAGTGGTGTGGTGGGGCCCGGCTTACTTAGTAAGCGTAGAATTGCTTGTCCTTTTTGGCAGGGCGACTCAGACGCGGAGAGCGACGCCGGAGTCGGCGTGACGTACAAGATGCGTCGTTCCGCGGCAGCATCCTGCCTTGCGAATTGCGCCATGCGCGACAAGGGTGCCACAACTGTGAGTACACCGTCGAGAGAATGATGTCTGGTGACTTGTTCGTATCTCTCATCCTGTTGGACCACTCACCATTCTATCTTCTGACTTCTCTTCTCTCTCTCTCTCTCTCTCTCTCTCTCTCTATTGCCTACTACCTGCCGATCTTCCCCTTTTCTTCGCACTCTCTTTCACTCTCTCTCTCTCTCACTCTTCCTCTTTCTCACTTTATACATATGTATGTACTTCTTCTTCCTCCTGCTCTCCCGTCTGCTCTCCACTTCTTGCAAGCACTATCGCTCCTGCACTGCCGGTACGCTGGTGTTACCAAAAAATCCAGAATATATTACACTATGTGCAATGCAGAGCATGCAAATGCATGGGAATGGCTGTCGGCTGGTGAACGTTCTTATCTGAATTTTCTACCCGACCAGGCCGCCAGCGTCGTTCTTTTGACGATCAGGGTATTTTACTTGGTATGCGTTGTCGCTTGATGGATGGTATCTTGGAAAGATGCATGCCTGATCGCGCATTCATAGAGCCTCGACTAATGACGATTTCGTTAAAATCCTAAGGATAGTCAAAATATTGACAAACAAAGGAGTACCATCCAATGAGCTTGGACAGCGTAGAATGCTGTATTGCCTCGAGAGTAGTATGTACTCTTAACGGAAATACTCTTTTCTATTTTGAACAGTACTCTGTCAACCTTGGCGACGAAGCCCGCGACAACCACGCTCAGCAAATCGAGAGGGCCGAGATCGCCAATCTAGTCCGTTCCCGCATGGAATCCCTTAATCTACCTGTTGGTGACTACGACGATGTCTCGGAGAAGCGCAACAGTCTGTCTTACGTGATAATCAATCCAAGCTGCGACTTGAAACTCGAAGAGGGTGACATCGTCTACCTCGTACGACCTAGTCCGTTCTCGGCGCAAAAGACCTTCGAGCGACATAATTCACGACGCAAGAGCAACATAAGTTTCTGCTCGGCGCAATTGGTCTCCCAGATGAGTGCTGCAGTTGCAGCTGCTGGTCTACCTGGCGCCGGGCCAGGAAGTCGGCGGGGATCTGGAATAGGTATACCTAGAGCGCCACCATTAAGTACAACCAAGTCGAACTCATTGTCTCTGCCGGATAGTCCGACTGTGGCTGCTGGTTTACGTTGTCGATCGAATTCCTTGCGAGTGGTCGATGATATTCTTTTGAGGCATAGCAGTTCACTGCGACAAGGTTTCAGTATGAATAGAAGAAAGACAAGTCTGGAAGACATAGGTCTCGGCGCTCTATCGCATCCCTCGAACCACAACCCCATCAAGATCGCGCTGAATGAATCGATCGATCTCGAAGTGACGCCACCCGAAGAAATTTCTCAAAGTCGTAGAGCGAGTAACACAGGCATTCTCGATGTTGGCTTGCCATCAATGCCCGAATTAAATGCTGGCTTGAAACCGAGACTTGGAGCAAGTCTAGGCGGCTCTTTGGGTGGACTTTACGATCCCCCAAATCTCCCAGTTGGATCACCCTCACATTCGGCGCAGCAGAGCCAGCCTCCTACCCAGGACCTCCAACATCTTCAAGGGACAATAGTATGATATAACTTTATGTGGGGACGCAGGTTCTCCAGCATGCGAAACAGGTGGCAGTAGCGTTCCCACATTCGGCAGTGAGCTCGTGTATCCGACAACAAGCGGATTCACTACTCGTTGACGACAGATCGTTGAGAAAAGTTGGTGGGACGGAGCGCCGGCAATCATCATAAACGGCGAGACGGCCGGAGAGCAAGGTGTTTCGGTGCTGCTTCCGAGAAACTGTGGTAGATTTAACAATCTCTCCGACACATATGAGTTTTTCTACTATATACATTCGAATTGTAGTTTCGACTTCCTTTCAAGAACGTTTCACCGTTCCTTTCACTTTCAAGGATCGATACAAGAATGACACCTGTGATACGTCGAATCCTAGTTTCGCTTGCGCTTCTGTTTAATCTGAGACCTTATAATTATTAGTCGGAATCCTGGAGGATACGTAAATCGCACATTTAAGATTAGTCCACTTACTCTTCTACTTTTCGTAGCTGGGCAATCGAGTAGCAAATCTCGATACTCGATACTCGAATCTTTAGTATTAGCGCTATATCGTTTGAACGGTTTGCTCTCTAGTCGCCTCTAGCACTCGATA